>CM062813.1:1084251894-1085461593 GCA_031772625.1 Pinus tabuliformis
TAGAGCACATCCGATGCTACCCAAAATCAACACTAACCAACTTATCCCATACTTCTTTGGTTGAGTCACAATTCATGACTTTTGTAAATTCAGAATCAGTGATTCCACTAGTGATGGAATTTAAGGCTTTGGCATTTGCAATGTAAGATTTCCTTTCGTCTTGGTCAGTTGGAAGAGTGGAAGGAGCAGTGTACCCATTCAAAACAGAATGCCAAACTTTAGGTCTAAAGGACATTAAGTAGTAGGACATTCTTTTTTTCCAAAAACCAAAATTTGTGCCATCGAACAAAGGAAGCCTTCTTGACACTTCTTGATTTTTCATTGTGACTAAGAATCCTTCTTCTAGCTGTTAGGCTGATTATGAAGAAGCTGGCTCTGATACCAATTGTTGGAAATACTGAGAGGGGGGTGAATCAATATTTTCTTTTCAATTGTTATTTTACCAGTTAGATTCTTCACAATTTAAATCAAATCAATGTATAATAATTGTATTATTAATTGAACAAGTGTTGAAGTTGGCAACTAGGGCCAAACTCCATGTGGGTCATCTTATTTATGGCAGCTGATATTTTTCTTGGATTCCTCTCTCCGAGAGGTGTAGGATTGATCTAAAGATCATCCGATTCCGACATGTATTTATGGAGATATGAATTTATTTGTGTTATTTGACAATTTGTCAAGGTCGGCCAGCAAGCAAATTACCCCAACTTAGCCTCGATGTTGCATTATAAATAGAAGAGGTCTTCAAGTCATTTAATACACTCATCTCTTGTGATCTCTCTCTCCACTCGTTTGGGTTTTGGTGGAAAGAGAGGTCTAAAGGAAAGAGCCCTAATTGCAGTCCTAAGGAGAAGCCTTATACGCAGTCCTAAAGGAAGGAGATCTAGCCAGCCCTAGCCGCAGTCATAAAGCAACCATAGCCGCAGTCTTGAAGGTGCCCTAGTGCCCTAACCGCAGGCCTAATCTGTAACAAAAGGAGGCCTAATCAGCAGCCCTAATCCGCTGTCAAGAAAGCCCTAAAACACAGCTAAAAGAAAGCCCTAAAACACAGCTAAAAGGAGACCCTAAGCCACAGTAAAAGGCAACCCTAGCCGCAGTCAAAAGAAGGCTTAGACGCAGTCAAGAGAGGCTAGACACGCAGCTAAAGGAAGGCTCCTATTCTCAACAAAAGAAAGACCCTAATCCGTAGCAAGAGGGAGGCCCTTATCCGCCATCAAGAAGAAGCCTAGCCGCAGTCAAAGGAAGGCCCTAGCCACTGCAAGAAGGAGCCATAAGACAACAAGAAAGAAGCCCTAGAATCAACGTGGAAGTCTTATGTTTTGCTGTAGGTACAACGTGTGAAAGAGAGGCTGTTTTGAGTGTTGTTCCTGGGTGCTCTTGTAGGGAGAAGGCTGAAGTGTGAAGCTTAAGATCACAACAAGAAGAGGCATTCAACGTGGATGAAATAGGGTTGTTCAGTAGCCATTCCAGGAAGACTGAAGGGCTGAAAGAAGGCCGAGTATCTTGCTTGAAGGACGTGGAGAAAGGGAGCTGTCTGAGGGCCCATAGAGGATGGAACAATCCTCTTGAATGGCTGCCGCAGGCCTGTTCTAAGAGCTGTAGGATGCCACTATAATGAGAGGAAGGCAGAGCTATTGTTAAGGGCTTATAGGCTGCTCTGCATTATAGCAAAAGGGACAAATTTCCCTTAGAGGACAATCACATTAATTGAAGGCAATCTGGGCAGATTTTCAGGGCTGATAAATATGCCCTAACCAGTATTCAGAACTGCAGTCCTTGATGTCAGAATTGCAACCTCGTTGTGTCATCTTCAAGGTGTAAATCTTTGATGTTAGATCTTCTATTTGGCAAGTCAAGTACTGACCTAAAATCATTGTACTCTATCTCTTTCTCTCTGTTGAAGACTAAAGAAGATTTGATCAAGGGTTTCCCCACATTGGGGGTTGTCCCCAGCCGGTGCCACATCTTGTGTCCTCTTGTCTTGGCTTGTCTTCTATTGTTTTATGTTTATGTTCTATCTGCACTTTACTATCATGCTGATGTGATTGCTAATCTGAATATTGACATTGGGCTAATATGAAAAATTGAAGTAAATTGCTCTAAGCATAGAACATACCAAAAATTAACAACAAGAGAATTAGAATATAGTACAAATGTGTTCCGAAGCTCCAACTTGGTTTTGATGAGGCTCCGACCTCTAGGGATTTGACCCTATCTCGTCCAAGGCACCGACCTTGAGTTTAGGAGCACCAACTCCAAGGACACCAATCCTTCTCTGCTGCTTCACTGGACTTAATTGATCACAAAAGTTTTACTTCACTAATCTGCACCATGCTGCATCATCTTCAATTCTGCACTGCTCCAAACACCAAACTATACCACTGATCTGTCTTCACACTTCCCAAGAAGAGTTAGCACCACACTGCATCATCTGTTCAAAGAAGATCACATTGCACTTTTTGAAGTTTATCACTATTCTTGAGATTATAGCACCGTGGTACTGAGGCAAGGTGTAGTCCTAAGCTTTCAATAGATCTGAGCTCCAAGTTACCAACAAGGTCTGCAATAAGCTAACTGTCCGAGCTCTTGTAGTTCAACCATAGGTCTGTTCAAATCTAACCCTTCACGCACTTTTGAGTCCCCACTGTTGTATATTATCGACAGTCCTAGCTTCAATTTTTATTGATCCACGGATATATATATATATATATATATATATATATATATGCATATGCTACTTGTAGGTTTGGACTTTGTCAGGACCGAGAGATACTGCTATCCCACCGAAAGATCTCTGCTGCAAATATAATGAAGAGGTACTGTTCCGAGGCCTGGTGCAAACACAGTTCTATACATATACCACAATTGTATCAACAAACCGCAATTTCGAAGGTCTGTGTGATCACAGTCCGGAGTCAACCTTAGCAATAGACACAGATCCGAAATAGTATGCCACAGATAGGTCTGTCCTTCACGAGTTCTACCACAGTGCACCGAGATTCACCACAGGTTCACCGAATTTCACCACAACTATACCCAAATTCACCTCAGGAGATGTTAAAGTGTAATCAATTATCTCTGTTCATGAGCTATGAACATTGTTCTATCACCGAACTCCTATGTGGATGAAGCTGATCCGAAAGAGGAGGTTGTCCGCATATATATGTATATATATATATATATATATATATATATATATCTATGTATATATATACATACATAAAATTTACCTTTCAACAAACAACCATGCTCCTTGAAGTAAGCCGACTTGTCTTGGAAGGGTATCTATATATATATATATATATATACATACATAAAATTTACCTTTCAACGAACAACCATGTCCCTTGAAGTAAGCCGACTTGTCTTGGAAGGGTGAGGTCGGCTCACTAACAAGAAAATTAATCTTAACTTCAAAAATTAATAACTTTCAAACCGCTTGGATATTTTGATTGAGTAATAGCTCGTTGGAAAGATAAAATTATGCTCTTTCAGATGGTGGAGGTCTCATGAAGAAATTCTTCCTCTGAGGAGATGAAAAAAAATGGGTTTTAATGTCACTGATCCTTTGTGAGTGCAGAAATGGAGTGTAGTACTTCCTTGCCTTCTTAAATGTGTCCTTGTCTTCTTCAATGTAAGGACATCATTATGTCATCATCAAGCCTGCCTTCTTCAATGTTGGGTCATCATCAAGCCTACCTTCTTCAATGGATATTTACATCAATGACAACTAGACTAACTTCCAACCTTAAGGGGAGGAATAGTTCTTAGGCTTACCCTTTGAAATGATAGGTGTCAGTTATAAGTGATTCGGGTTGTACAAGGAATGAAATGGAATGTAGGTAGATAAATGGAATGCACACAGAGAAATATAGCAAAGATTACAACAATATGGTGAAAACCCAACTTTTATTAATAAATGAAATAATAGAATACTTGTGGGGCACAAATTGACTAGAATGGTGGTAGCTATCTCTGAACAAAGAGAGATGGCGACTATGAACATTGACAAAAGCTATTACGAGAGGTTGAAAGAATGGCATTTTAAATAAAGGAAAAACTCTAGAGATCTAAAAACCTAACTCGAGAAGATGAAATGCCAAATGGTTTGCAGGCCCCAAAGTGGTTAGTTGGTACATCAACTTCCTGGGGGTACAACTTTTGCATACAATATCTGCTTTGAGTGTGTGAAAGCTCGCTAGAAAAAATTATATAAGAACTACTTCGACTAGGGAAAGGGCATGCCACGCAACCCCTAGCTCCCCAAATTACTAAAAAACATCATTTAGGGCCTCAAAACAACCCCATAAGTTTGGGGCTTGTTGTCTGCGAAATTGCACAGCTAGGAATGTGGGAAAAATCCTCATCCCCACAAGTTGTGTGCTTTGTGGCAACACTCAGAGAAGAGGTTGTCATCTGTCCCAACTCTCTTCATTTATGCTCTCTCCTAGCTAAGCTAAGGGGGGTGGTCCCTAAGGATGATTCTAAGGGAAAAACTTGTTAAGGATAACAATGTCTAGGAGATGGCTAGTAAGGCTATCACCATTCAATATAACTTGAAATAAAATTATAAATTGATTTAGCAAGTATAAATGTTTATGAGCATATAAATATCAACAATATAGATCCAATAAAATCAACAAGGTATCTTGCAAATTGTAAGAGGCCAATGCCTTTAAATATAACTTTCAAGAGATATATGCTCAAGAAGAAATCACACTACTTGCAATTGAGTTATGATATTCAAGTTACAAGAATAACAAGTTGCAGAACAAGTGTTAGTGAATCAACCACAATAGATTATATACCAATTTGAGATATGAGCAACAAAATGAAGATAGACCTTGCAATAGGATAAAACCTATGTTGCAGGAAACGCCTAAAAAGGTGGCGTATGGTACCAGGGACGGCTTGAAACCCCGAAATGACCTTGAAACGTGGCCGAAATGTCGTTGGCCGTATCGTACGACATTTCACTATTTCGAAATGCCGTACAGTAAGGCCAACGACGTTTCAGTCGCGTTTCAGGCAACAGAAAGGCGATTTTTTTTTACCTTTCTCAAGCGGTGAAGAAGGCCGTGGGCCTCTTCTAACACCCAAATGTCCAGATTTAGAGCTCTCTGTTTCTGCTCTTGATATTTGTGCCAGTGGTGATGCAATTGCAACTGGAAGTACTAGTAGAGTTGCCTCTTCTATTGAACAAGCATCTTGTTTGATCTTTGCTAATGAGGATGAGGAGTTTTATTAGTAATGATATGTTAATGTAGCCATAATTGTCTTTAGCTCATGCTTTATTTCAATTTTAGCACATATAGCCTCACATATAAAGGTTGATTTTGGAGCCTTGGATGTAAAGCCTCATCTATAAAAGATAATTTTGGATCTTTGGATCATGTAATTATCTGTTAGAGTTAATATAAATTTGGATTTCTTTCTAAAATGTCATTTATATGTCTCATTCTTTCTTTTCTTGGAAAATAATGTGTTATTTAATATTGACTATATATATATATATATACATATACATATACATATACACACACACACACACAACATTATATATATATATATAGATATGAGACATTTCGGTCGCGTTTCCATTTTCCGTGGGTCGCGTTTCGGGCTGTCCCTGTTCAGAAACTTCTAGACGTTTCGATGTCTCATGCAACTTAGGCTAAAACTTGTACTTAAAGGAAAGATGCTCAATTATGATATAATGCTTAAAGGACAATTAGCAATCAGCACATGAACAAGTACAAGAATATGAAATGTTTGCAAGTAAATGATAAGATCACAATCCAAATTATACACTACCCAATTGTGTGCAAAGTGAGCAAGGTTATATGTGAACGTGTGAAATAAAGAGTGGTCTTGGTAATTTTTATTTAAATTGCCTAATCTAAGGTGTGACTTCCCCTCAATTCCTTCAACTTGGTCAGGAGTGAGGTGGTTGCAAGAAGGCTAAGGCCTCATTAATGATACCCCCTTAGTTCTTCAATACGATACCCCTAAGTTCTTCAATACAACCCGCATTCCTTTGTTCCTACAAGGGGCTTGGCAAACAAGAGAACTGCGAGGTAATGTGTTTTAACCTTTGTTCCAAACTCAAATTGAATGACAATTGAGGAAGTTTCTTAAATATCTATCAACCAAGCTTATGCTTGGAGGTAAATTTTAGAGAATCAAAAGATGCAAATTAGATGCTAAATTAATACAAGAACTTCAAATAAGATGAAGATTTGGCAATTAAAATAGAGAAATACAATTCCACTTTAATGATCAAATTGGCAATTAACAATTTTGAGCACAAATTATGATATCAATGTGAGATTAGCTTAAGAAATTAGAGAGGTTACTTCAATGAAAAACAAAAAGTAGATCAAGAGGCTAATGAAACTAATGAATGAAATAAAAGAGAGCTAGTCTAAATCAATAATGAGTGAGCAAGAAAATGTTGACACCTAATCCGAAACGGATGAGGTGAAGCTGGACAGTCATCTAGAAGATGAACTGATCCGTTTTGTATATGTATAAATAACAATTGTCTAATGAATAAAATCACCAGTTTTGTCTTGCGCTCATTAATTGCTGGAGTTACCCTGGCCTGACATGGTATCAGAGCCCAGGTCCCAGTCCCTAAAATAGTTGTAACTCCTCTGCCAGGTTTCTGCTGCCTCATGAAACCTCTGTCCTGAGCGCCTCTGGAGACTGCGCCCTCTGTCCTGAGCGCCTCTGAGACTGCGCCCTCAGATCATGAGTAATTGATGTGCGTTTTTTGGTGAGGAGTCGTTTTTTTTTGGTATTGAACGCATAGAACCGTTTTCCTTGGCATGCTTGACGATTTCTGTCACAATTTCTCTGGGATTGATCACGTCCTTTGAGAACCTCAACGTTTTTACTGTTAACGCTTTGCTTAGACTCGGTTTTTTGAGCATTGATAGGGAAGACTTGAGCGTCGAGTTGAGCTGGTTCATATTAGAGCTCTCTTTCTTCATCCTGAAAACATTTCCGCTCCTGATTAATATCGCTTCTCTTCCCTCTGCAATTCAAATTGATATCGATTCTCTTCTCTCTGCTATTCAAATTGCATGCAGGTGTGTGTCGCTGCATTTAAAAAGAGCCAGGTTCACTGGTTTTCTGAATTCAAATGGATAAGGCTTTATGTATGCGGTGACTGCGTTTTTAATAGAATGGTGACTGCCTTTTGATGACTGTGGTATTCGCTGCGTTTTGTTTGACTGCTCCTATTGTTGCACGCAACAAGCACCCGTAACCCGGATTCACACCCATTGTATGCACAACGGTTTGAGAACCCGTGGGCGCCAGAACTGCACAACGGTTTGAGAACCCGTGGACTGTGGTAAGAATGGTGGAGATGCGGGGTATTCCAGAAATTGTTGGTTGAAGTTATTCCGATTTGATTATTCCAGAAATTGTTGGTTGAAGTTATTCCGATTTGATTATTCCAGAAATTGTTGGTTGAAGTTATTCCGCGTCATTACCATTAACTAATAAAGTATACCATACTTTATCCATTGGATTTTGAATGTCTGGCAATCATATAAAACTGAAGAACATTTTTTACTGTATAATGACATCATAGAACGGCAATGAATTGGTGGTGTGGTTGTTCAACTGTATATTTCTTCATTGCGACTGCGCTTTTGTAAAGACTGTGGTATCGCTGCATTTTTTTTTATAAGATTCTATTGAAGCGCTGCTTGTGTATCTATTGGTATCACTGCGTTTTCCATGGAATTGCTGTGACATGAGCAGAGTATTGTCATCAGTATATGTAAGCGTTGAAGTTTTTTTATGAGTTGTTGATTTGGCAGCACCAGCCTTTAAATATTCCACAGCCTTTTTTGATTGAGCAGTTTTATGTGATGATAGCAGTTTGTGGTTGAGCAGTTTTGGGTCTAAAGCATCTGTAGTATTACATGATATGCATTGATATATATTGAAGTGATATATGTTGAAGAGATCCCTTAGCGCCTTTTTTTTTCTCTCAAAACACAGTAGTGTGGCAGTGATATAAGAAATGGTGATGCTGATGCATAAGGCTATGATATAAGGATTTTTTTTAACAGAAGTTTTTGGCAGAGATATTTTTTTTTACAGAATGCATTCAATCATTTCTATGGTAGGAATAGTTCTCACTGGCAAGGAGAACTATTCAGAATGGTCTCGAATGGTAAAACACACCCTCATCTACAATGAGCTGTGGAAAGGAGTGTGTGTTGGAGAAGAAGACAAAGACCCTGTGCAGCCCACATCAGACAAAGAACTCGCCATTTGGGAAAACAAGAACAGCAAAGCCTTTGCATTGATCGCAGCATCTGTAAATGAGGAAGTAAGTCGTCATATTTCATCCTATTCCACTGCCTTTGAAGCTTTACAAAAGCTGAAAGAACTCTATGATACACATTCTGCACTTGAAGTTGTTCAGCTCATGATTAAACTCTTCACTCTTGAACTGAAAAATAATGATCCTCTTACTCTTGCATCTGAAATAAAGTCTATAGTGCATGATATTAAATCCACTAAGGTTGAGCTGGATATCTCTCTTATTGCCTTTCTCAAAGCACTCTATCCTACCTACTCTAACTATCTTGAGTCTTTACAAGCAAATGGAAATCTTAAAGATATAACCTTTGACACTCTCGTGAAAAAGTTTGCTGAAAGAGAGAAAGCCTTTGGAAAGAAAACAGTCCCTGAATCTTCTGAAGAGACTGTTTGCCTTGCTCATAAAGAAAAGCATCCTGCTCAAGATTCTACAAGAGGAAGAGGTGGACGAAGAGGAAGAGGAAGATATTTCAGAGGCAGGGGGGGCAGACATCCTCAAGCAGAAAAGGCAGATCTGCATTGCATTCGCTGCAAACGAAATGGATCACATGATGCTTCTACATGCAAGCTACCATGGGACAAGGTTGAGCAGAGAAGAAATCAGCAGAAAGGTAAAACTGATGACACAGACAAAGGTAAAGCACCTGAATCCGCTCACTATATTGAGGCACAATGTAACATTGGAGTAAATGAAGATTTGTTTAATGCTTCACTTGCTTCTTCGAAAAATGACTGGTTGCTTGATTCAGGAGCAACCTGTCATATGACTCATAGGAGAGATTTCTTTGAAGATTTCACTGACAATGTTGATGGAGCAGTATACTTTGCAGATCAGTCAAAAATCAAGCCATCAGGGCTTGGCACAATCAGGCTTAAACTGCCTGGTCTTCCAGACTTTCTTCTGGATCATGTTCTATATCTCCCACAGCTGAAGAGAAACTTGCTGTCCCTGGTCCACATCCGCCAGCAAGGTCACTCCATTCACATGTTTGATGGCAAGCTTGAGGTAAGAAAGGCATCTGACCACTCACTTGTCATGAGGGGTATAGAAGAAGAAAGACTCCTTAAACTGCAAGGAACCTCTGCTCATGCACAACATTTCTCATATATTTCTCATCATGAAGAAGGTGCACTTCCATCAAGTTTATTATGGCATGCTAGATTTGGACATTTAAACTATGATAGTCTCCGCTTGTTGAAGAAAAATGGTGTTGCTGGTTTGCCTACAATTCCTAGAAAACATAAACAATGTGATGCTTGCATTCTAGGAAAGCATAGCAAACAGTCTTTTCATGATTCACATTCAAGAGCACATAGGAAGCTTGAACTTATTCATTCAGATTTATGTGGTCCAATGCCTGTTCCTTTTGCAAATGGAAATAAATATATCATGACATTTATTGATGATTACACCAGAATGTGTTGGGTTTACTTATTGAAGAACAAATCTGATGCTTTTCAAACATTCAAGAATTTTCATAAGTGGATTGAAAATGATGCACAATCTCATATTGGGTCTATTCGCACTGATAATGGAAAATAATATACATCAAATGAATTTGAACACTATGTTCGCCAACATGGGATTAAACATCAAACAACTGTGCCTTATAATCCTCAACAATATGGTGTAGCTGAAAGAATGAACAGAACAATTTTGAATATGGTACGATCCATGCTTTTCTTCAAAAATGTAAAGACAATGTTTTGGGCTGGCTAATGCTGTTCTATGTGCTGCATATATAAAGAATAGATGTCCATCTAGTGCTATAAGAAACAAGACTCCTTATGAATTGTGGTATGGACATGTCCCTTCGGTAAACATCTCAGGATATTTGGTTCCACCTGTTATGCTTTAATACCAAAGGTACATAGAAACAAACTTGGTGCTAGAAGTTGTAAGTGTATCTTCCTGGGGTATTCAAACACATCTAAAGCATACCGCCTTTATGATGAAGTAAATAAAAAGTTTGTTTTATCTAGAGATGTCATTTTTCTTGAATCATCCAATCTGACAGTGTTGTTGAGCGGCAACTTAATCGCTTGGATAGATTCACAAAACCGAAATCATTTCAAGAGTTTGATAATCAGATTCCACATCTTGAAGGGGGGATTCCTATATTAGATCAACACTTGGAATCTCCTTCTGAAGAACAATCTCCCCTGCATGACACTCTAACAACGGATAATGCTTTAAGTGATGTAATTGATAGAATTGGGAGACTTAATCTTGATTCAGTCCCAACTCAATCAACAGAACAACCTGGACCATCTCAGAAAGGTCCCCCAAAGTGGCTGACAAAGACACTTGAAAGTGTTCATCCTGATGAAATTGGAAAAACAGGAACCAGAAATACAAACCGACAAGATGGAGGTGATGTAGATAACTCTAATTCACCTGTTGATATGGATATTACTTATGATTGTGAATTGAACTTGTCTACAGATTTTGAACCAACTTCCTTCAAAGAAGCTGCTTCTCATGATGAATGGAGAGAAGCGATGCAGAAGGAGTATGATGCCCTCATAAAGAATGGCACTTGGAAGCTGGTTGATCCTCCATTTGGAACCAAACCAATTGGCTGCAAGTGGGTCTACAAGAAAAGTACAAAGCTGATGGCTCACTTGACAAGCACAAAGCTAGGCTTGTGGCAAAAGGTTTTGCACAGAAGGAAGGGGTTGATTATGAGGAAACTTTTGCTCCCACAGCAAAATGGGCCACCATCCGGACACTTTTTGCACTAGCTGTTCAGAACGGTTGGAAAGTCCATCAAATGGATGTAAAAACTGCATTCTTGAATGGAGATCTAAAAGAGAATGTTTTTATGTCCCAGCCTGAAGGATTTGCTGTGAAAGGACATGAAAATAAAGTATGCAAACTTGTGAAGTCCTTGTATGGCCTCAAACAAGCACCACGAGCCTGGTATGAAAAACTAATTGAGCATCTTCTGAAACTCAACTTCAAACATTTTGATCTTGATGATGCAACTTTATTTGTCAAGAAAGTTGGCAAAACAGTTGTATATCTTGTGGTATATGTAGATGATCTTTTAATGACAGGGAACAATGAAAGCTATATTGCATCCATAAAGAAAGAATTAGGAAAAAGTTTTGAAATGACTGATTTGGGCTATGTTCATTACTATCTTGGCATTGAAGTAACCCAACATCCAAAGTCCATATTTCTTTCTCAAAAGAAATACATTGGAGATTTGTTAAACAGATTTGGCATGACAGAGTGCAATCCCCTTTCTACTCCAATGGAACAAAACTTGAAGCTCACATCTATTGAAGGAAAGGAATTTGAGGATGCAACAAAGTATAGACAGCTTGTAGGAAGTCTCATCTACCTCACTACTACCAGACCAGACATTTCATTTGCTGTTGGAATCCTCTCCAGGTTTATGCAAAAACCTTGTGAGGGACATTGGTCTGCTGCAAAAAGAATTCTAAGGTACTTGAAGGGAACTCAAGACCTTGGAATCAAGTATACACAGGTGGACGACTTCAACTTGATTGGATACTCTGATTCAGACTTCGATGGAGACAAAGAAACTGGGGTATCTACTTCAGGATATGCTATGAGTCTTGGATCAGGAGCTGTCTCCTGGAGATCACGCAAACAATCAGTACCAGCAGATTCCACAATAGAAGCAGAATATGTGGCAGCAGCTGAAGCAACAAAAGAAATTGTGTGGCTCAGGAAAATTCTTGAAGATTTGTAGGTAAAACAAATACAATCTACTCCACTCATGATTGATAACACATCTGCAATAAAGTTGGCCAAGAATCCAAAGTTCCATGATCGTACTAAGCACATCAATACTAAATATCATATGATCCGACATCATGTTGAGGCCAAAACAATCCATCTCCGTCATTGTTCCACAAATGAGCAAATTGCAGACATCTTCACCAAAGCGCTTGGAAGAGAAAAGCTTGAAAGATTCAGAACGATGCTTGGACTCACCAACATCCCTTCAGATTAAGGGGGGGAATGTTGACACCTAATCCGAAACGGATGAGGTGAAGCTGGACAGTCATCTAGAAGATGAACTGATCCGTTTTGTATATGTATAAATAACAATTGTCTAATGAATAAAATCACCAGTTCTGTCTTGCGCTCATTAATTGCTGGAGTTACCCTGGCCTGACAGAAAATAAACCAAGCTAACAATGCAAAATGAAGTTAGTCACCACCATCAAAGAGATCCTCCTTCCAAATGAGGAGGTGGGATGCCAAGGGAAAAACCCCAAGCTCCCTCAAGCAAAATATTTCTTTTTATTAATATTACAAGTGAAACCCTCTTATAGAGAAGTGAGGCTCTAGATCTAGAGGAGGGTCTACAAAATAGTGCTTTAAGGAGCCAATATCCTTTCCTCAAGACTTAGAATTACAAATGAGAAATTTAAATAATGATTATGGCACAATTTGTTGTGAAGACTCCCTCAACAAGCAAATCATTTCTTTTGAGAGATCTTTCTCAAAGAGATAGACGTCCAAGCTTTAGGAACAAATTATGCGCAAGAGAGGAAGAGGGATCCTCTTATATGCTCACGACCAAAGGGAAAAGGTCCTTAAAAATGTAGATCTATGATTTTTCAAGCCTCCAAGTGATAATCCCTTCAAAGTAAATTCCAAAACCCTAGCCGTTTAGTAGATCTGCGCAAAGGAGAGAGAGATGAAGGTTTGATCCACAAACGGGGGTATGTTTTGGCTTCCAAAAAAGAGTATTTGTCTCTTTAATATTCAAACATCCACCTACAATTTTTTTTTTGTGTGAAAAAATCACCAAGCCAAACCCGCTTCTTTCAGATCTGCACAAACTTAGAAAAGGAGATCCAAATATACAAGAGGAACAAAAGAAATATATTTACAAAATGGCTAGAATATATACATAAAATTACAAATTTGCAAGCGACAAGAGTGTGAGGACACCTCCGCTCTTGTGCAAGCAAGAAATAAGCTCTAGATAGCTAGATTATTCAGTAAAAGCACATCAATAAAGAAATAGATCTTAAAATTGATGATATTCTAAGCTTATAGCAAGGAAACTCCCTTTTCGAATAAAATCGTTTGATAAGACTTTGAGAGAAACCGATGTGGGTTCTTCCACCTCTATCCCTTGAGAGTTGGTTGGTTCAACCAAAAACTTCCCCAAACGCTCAATATCTGATTTAGGAAATTATAGATCTCCACACACTTCAAAAACTTTTGTTAGATACACAAGGGAATGGAGTACACAATGAAAAATAAGACTAGCGGTTCAACCAAAAACCCACTAGTGCTTCTAGATCAAGAGTGGCCCTCCAACCTAGAAAAAAACACATGATAACTTGTATAAATTAATCCAAACAAAGGCATGCAAAACTAACAAATTATAGATCAGATATAGTAGAGCATTGGGCACAAATAAATTAGAAAAATATTACCATGGAAATAGAAGAATAATGCCACAAAGCATGTGCCCCTAAAGTCTTTCTTTATTACACAATTTTTTCTTCTTCAGTACAACAGAGTTTCACTAGCCAGTAGCTCAGAAATTACAATTTCATGCCTACAATGAGGAGCTTAGAGCTTAATTTATAGAAAAATTGAGAGGAGATCCCCTCCAAGTGGAAAACATCTTGGTCCAAAGTGAAAATGGCTAGATCCAAGAGGAAAACGGCTAGATCCATGACCACAAAATTGTAACCCTTGATGAGCTTGCACAGATCTTGAGGAGGAGAATCCATTTTCACTGGAGGAGTGGCTAGGGTTGAGTTAAAATTTGATTACGGAGTGGTTTGGACTACTTAAAAATATTCTTCTCTTTTTTCCTTGAAAAATTCTCATTCAAATTAAAAATCGAGACTATCACTCCAGTGAAATCGATTTTCCTGGACCATTAGCTTCTTCCTTGGACCATCAATTTTTTTTTGGAGCTTAATTTCCTTGATTAGTGGAGATTCCTTCATTTTTTGACTAGACTCTCTTCTTGGGAAAGTCCACTTCATTTTTTTTATCATTTTCCACTTGGATATAATTTTTATTTTTCTCTCATTTTATTTTCTAGTTGTTGATAAGTGGTTGTCATTGATGACAACCCAAGTAACACCAGGAGCTACCTCGATCTTCATCGACAAATTTGGCATAGAAATTGGTGGTTTCTCGCATCCAAATCATTCTAGTTGGTTTCTCCTCGAAAATATCTTTCCGATGATATGTGGTACCCCACATAGTTCTTTAAGGATTTGAAAGATATTTGCATTTTAAGTTGAAGACCCAATTTTGTGGGCTAAAACCCCAAGGGGTAGTGACATGACACCTTATCATTAATTTAATGGTTTGACCTGCTCATCTTGACAATGATGTCTCCTCTTGAAAACTGAAGGTACTCAACAAAGTAAGAAGCATTGGACAAGAAGTTTATTCACCTATTGTTGTCAATATAGTTGTTAATTTTAGGAATGTTCTATGCTTAGAGCAATTTATTTCAATTTTCAGAGTTAGCTCCATATCTTTTCCAAATTAGCAATCACATCAGCATTAAAGTAAACTGCAGATAGAACATAAACATAAGCCGCAGAAGACAAGCCAAGACAAGAGGACACAAGATGTGGTGCTAGCCAGGGACAAACCCCAATATGGGGAAACCCTTGATCAATTCTTCTTATATGTTCTTCAATATTTCAACAGCGAGAGAGAGAGAGAGAGAGATAGTATGTTTACAACCGAAGTCAACACTTTGACTTATCTAGATAAGAGCATAGATCATCTCTAAGAAGATGATACATGAGATCAGTTGAAGACATGCTGCTTCAACTAATTCTCTAAGGTGACTCCTTCACCTATCGTTATGCTGCATTTCGTCATCACGCTGCACCTCACCGCGCTGCACCATGCTGCACCCATCATCACTATGCTACATCTCATCATGTTTCATTAATCATGACTGTACCCATCACTGTACTGCATTATGTGCCATTGCTGCACCATGTGTTGGCTGCACCTTGCTTGCTTGTTGTCCCTAGCATGCTTGCTGTCCTTAACATGCTTGTTGTTGCATGCTAGTTGCCCCTTGCATGCTAGCTGTAACATTGCTTGCTTGGTGTATTTGCTGCTAAGTACCATACAATTGTCCCAATGTTAGTTAGTTGTCCCTTGCATGCTGCTCTCATTCGGAGATAGATGCTCCCGCTGTTTCGGCAGTTCCCGACAGTTCTGGCAATTCCGGTTGTTCTCGGCAGTTCCGACAATTCCGGTTGTTCTCGGCAGTTCCGACAGTTTCGGTTGTTCTTGGCAGTTCTGGCAGTCCCGACAGTTCCCCACAGTTTTGGCAATTTCTGGCTGTTCTTGACAGTTCCGGTTGTTCCCGGCAGTTCCGACAGTCTCGGCAGTTCCAGCAGTCCCGACAGTTCCGGTTGTTCCGGTTTTTTGACAGTTCCGGCTGTTCCGGCTTTTCCGACTGTTCCGGCAGTTCCGGCTTTTCCGGCATTTCCGGCAGTTTCGGCTTTTCCAGCTTCTCTGGCAGTTTCGACTTTTCCGATAGTTCCGGCTTTTCCGACTTTTCCCGGCAGTTCCGACTTTTCCGGCTTTTTTTGAAGTTCAGGCAGTTTTGGCATTTTCGGCAGTTCACCTTTTTCGGCTTTTCCGGCTTTTCCGGCAGTTCCGACTTTTCCAGCTTTTCCGGCAGTTTCGTCTTTTCCGGCAGTTTTGGCTTTTTCGGCAGTTCTGGCTTTTCTGGCAGTTCCGGCTTTTCCGGCAGTTCCGACTTTTCTGGATTTTTCAGCAGTTCCAGCTTTTCTGGCTTTTCTGGCAGTTCTGGCGTTTCCGCCCTCTGGATCAAGGCAACATTATTCCTTAGGATCTCTCCTCCTACTAAAACCCAAAGACAAGTAGAGAGAGGAAGAGATCCCAAGTGTGTTGAAATGACTTGAAGGCCACCTTTATTTATACTAAAAGGTTGAGCACATGTGGGGTTTATTTGGTTGCTGGCCGACCTTGACGAATTGTCTTATAAGGCAAATAAATTCATAACTCCATGAATACTTATCGGAAACGGATGATCTTTAGATCAATCCTACACCTCTCGATGAGAGGGATCCAAGAAAAATATCAGCTTCCATTAATAAGATGACCCACATGGAGTTTGGCCCTAGTTGCCATTTTTAACACTCCCTCTCAACTAGGGAGAACTCCACCCACTGATCCATATGTTCGACTATACTATCTCTGCCATCAATGCCCTGCACTGCTGAGCTCTGCTTTGCTCTGCTCTGCTGAACCATGAAGAAGAAGAATTGATCGAGAATGTCTTATACCATTCTCTACTGACCCAAAGTCAGTTTCATCTGAATAGAGTGTGTCACATCACTCTTATTGGCCCGAAGTCAATTTTATTGATCCAAGATCAATATCACAAGAGAGTGTCTCAAACCACTCATACTGATCCCAGATCAATTTCATTGATCCCAGATCAATGTCACAAGAGAGTGTCTCAAACCACTCATACTGATCCCAGATCAATGGAGGTCATCCTAGCATAGGGAGTACGGTAGATACAACGATGCGTCCATCGATAGTACTACTATGGTCCCTATCCTTATTTCCCTGCTCATTGATCAGATGAGAGGTACTTCCCATGAGTCCCAAACTACATGGGTAGGATGCCTCGACAGGAGAACTAATCATCCTGTCCACAGGAGAACGAATCATCCTGTCAGTGGATGCCACGGAGAACTAATCATCCTGGCCCACAGGAGAACTAATCATCCTGTTCCACAGTCGCCACGGAGAACAAATCATCCTAGCCCACAAGAGAACTAATCATCATGTTCCATAGTCGCCATAGAGAACAAATCATCCTGGCCCACAGGAGAACTAATCATCCTGTTCCACAGTTGCCACAAGAGAACTAATCATCCTGACCCACAAGAGAACTAATCATCTTGTTCAACAGTTGCCATGGGAGAACTAATCATCCCGGCCCACAAAAGAACTAATCATCTTGTTCATAGCGCACCACCAGGGGAGGGTGAGTCGTCCTGTGGTCGTATGTTGCTCCAGTAAGTACCCGAAGCCCCCCAGAGCTCCCAGAGCTCAATGCATGCAACATGCAGGACCCTTATAAGAAGGTCTCTTAACGACTCCAAGTCATTCGAGAAAGTCACAGATTTGACCTTTTCCTGGGGCTTTGAAAAAATGTTTTCAACCCGTACATCAGTCTCAATGCGATAGAGCCTCCTCACTGATCGACTTACCATATTGCAGATAAGGCTGGTGTCTGATGTCTATCTGCTGGAGCAATCATCGAATACGGGATTCCTCAATAATCGAATCCCCCCTCTGGTTGTCACAGAGAATCACAGTGGTATTCATCATGTGTACAAACAACTCACTTAAGAGCTTCTGCAACCATGCAACTTCACACGAGATCATACTCGTAGCTATGTATTCGGTCTCGACGGTGCTTATAGCAACCGACTTCTGCTTCCTGCTCATCCATGATATCGAAGCAGAATCCAAAGAGAACCAGCACTGAGAAGTGCTCTAGTGATCCTCCACACTGCCTGCCTAGTCAGCATTCGAATAATCATGCAGTTTCATATTTCTGGCAGTGTATCTCAATCCATGAGATATTGTGCCCCGAAGATATCTCAGAAGATTCTTGGCACCAATCCAGTGAGGCTCAACCAAATATGAGCTCACCATGCTAACTGCAAAACATATGTCCGGACGGAAGTTCACCAAGAACATCAACGCGAATGAGTTTATGAAACTCAGAGGCATTTCCCAAATCTGTTCTGACATAACTACCATATACCTTCTGAAAGTTAAGGTCCTCGAGGTAGTCACAGGCTTGTAGTTTATCATTCCACATCCGGAATCCAACTCCTCTTGCTTTTGCAAATGAGAGGGTCTGCACCTATCAGAAATAGGTCGTCCTCATAAGGTGCCGGTATGAGAGGTCTATCATCCACAACCTTCGGGTAATGGTTTGGACCGGTTCACTCCTAGTGAATCTCAGCTTCATCAGACAGCTATCAATCCTCTCATAATACGCCCGGGGTGTTTTGCTTCAAGCCATAGAGGGCTTTCTTCCACCTGTATACATGAGATTCCCGATCATGAATCTCAAACTCCTCGGGTTGTTCCAAACCTGTGGACTTGCTGCATGAGGGGTGTTAGCGCTTGAAATTTCACCTCAGGCTGAGAAAGGTAAACTTCAAGGCAACATCAAACCACTTAGCCTCGTAGCTAGCCCTACGGGGCAGGAGAGGGCTCTCTCCGGTCTATCTCGGTAAAGATCTTCAACGGGCGAGATAGCCAATGAGGAAACACTGATTTTAGGCTAGTAAACTGATCAAAAGGTTTAATTTGGGATTTTTAGGGTTTTGGTGGAAAGTTGGGGAAGGGCAAATTTTGGTGCGGGGATTTGGACACAGTTTTTGCAGGGGGTTCTTTGGGGCAAGGTAGGAGACTGTACTGATGCCTTTGAATTCAGTGAATGGATAGAAATGACCGGTGAGGAGCTAAAGAGAGCAAGACACCTTCAAGAGTTCTCTTTAGACAGATGAAAACATAAATATTAAGCAAACTTAAAAGCAGAGCATGGCAATCATGAATTCTACTTTAACACTTCATTTGCCTAATTTGCAGAAGGAAAAGTAAGAAGATGATTCACATAACAAACTTACAAGTACAAAGAGAAACACACCATCAATACATGTAACCACAGGAATCCCAAAAAGGACTGCAAAACCTTGGTCTTCCTTTGCCAAAAATTGCAGAGATACAATGAGTAATACAATAGAAGCTTTCTCCCTCAAGAGTACAAACTCTCCAACCTCTGAAAATGACTAAGAAAATACATAATATAGGCAAGCCAACCTCTTCCCTTGCCTCTAGGGGTCGAGCTCATCCTTCTAGGAGCTGTTTCAACCAATTCTAAACTGAGCACTAAAATCTAGGCAGTCAAAACAACTTGCCTCTATAAGCTAGGAAACCAATTCATTCATTAAATGTTTGCTATTTCATGAATGAATCTTTTAGAATAGGTAAATAAGTGTCATGTCAACATGAAAATACATTAATTACATCAAAGAGGGTGAAAAATCCCATCACAAGTCAAAACTGGTCAAAACTGGGCGAATTCCTGAGCTGTAGATGTATTCCTGTGAAAACTGCCCAATGGGTCGCGCCCTCTTCCTGGACGGGTCGCGCTACTTTGGAGCTGATTTTGAGGTACTTCCCGGTGTCCAAATGAGGCAAAAGTGGGCTTGTTGGAAAGGTCTAGATGTATACTTTCCAACCCAAGTGGAATTTCTGAATTTGGTTGTCATTTGCCCCTCCAAAATTGCAATCTCCCAACACTGCTTCCTGTGTGTCAAAAATGTGGCAGAAAGTCATTTTTTGCTTGTTTTTTGACTTTCTGGAGGCCCAAAACTTGGTGAAATTTCTTGGTAATGGCTGAGCAAGTGTAACTTTCCATGACAAATCCAGAAATGCTGAGTTTTTCCAAAATGGAGTTGCCAAACGAAAGGGTCGCGCGCGGCGCGCGACCCATCGGTGAAGAAAACCTGTTTTTTGCCAGAAAAATCACAAATGACCCAAAATGCTCAAAATTTTTTGAAATTTGTGTTGGAGTTGAGTTATTTAGTATCATGCTCCTTCAAAGAAGCCTCAGCCAAGATATGGAGGGGTCGGGCCTTTTCCTTCGTTTTTGTGCTTTGGCCAACCGTCTTTGGAGCACTTTCATTCTTGCCTTGCATACGTGCATCCGCGCCCAATAATGATTTTTCATGTTCCTGAGCAAGTTCTTATCTTGGTTGGCCTTGGCCAGCAACCTCTCCAAATGAGCATTGACCCGAAGAAGCATAGCCTCTCGCTCAACGGGTACCAAATCGCCGGGTCTCTTTCGAGCCAAGTTGCGGTCCTCATGGATCCTCCGCAACTCATCTAGAGTGTGCTCCTCCTCAAGTTGCTTGTTGCGCTGCTCCAAGTAGGTGATGGTCCAATTTGCCATGTCCAATCTTTGCTGCAATGAGTCATTTTCAGCTCTAAGGTGCTGAATGATCTCCTTTGACTCTAGGCTAGGAGAAATAATGTCAAGATCAACCACCTCTATGCCTGGAATACCTGATGGCCCCTCATCAATCTTGGGCTGTTTGCCTCTCTCTGGTACCTGTGCTGCTGAAGAAGGCGAGGCCCCTTCCACCTGGTGTGGAGATAACACTCGCTGAGCTGATGAAGAAGGCGAGACCCCTTCCACCTGATGTGGAGAAAATACTCGCCTAGCTGCTGCAAATAAGGCCCTGTGGCCTCTCTGATAAGTGACCAATGGAGGAGAGCTGACATGTCTAGTCTCAGGGATATCATGCTGCTGTGATGGTCCTCCCTCCTCACGAACAATCTCAGGATGTGGTGGTGGTGCTGTGAAAAACTCATGAGAGATAAACTCCTCCCATGGGATGCCATGCTGAGCCAACTGATGTATGACCACAAGCTGAATCAAACCATAATGATAGAGGCTCCTATATTGTTGTGCTGGGCTTTTCCTCTGCATCAAGGGCACCATCCTCTCAATATTCTGGCACAAGAAAACAGGGATGTTCATCATCCGAACCCGTGTGAAATGCATCAACAAGCGAATATGGTATGAATACACACGTGAAAATCTTCCCTCACAGGTGAAATAACGCATGATAAGCCTCATCAAAGGAGCATACTCATTCCTCAAAAATCTGAAAGGAAATACACCCGCCACTTGTCTCATAAATGCAGGTTTAATGTAAGGCTCATACTGAAAACTGTCCAATATTTTGCGCTTGTTCCACACTTCTCCAACATTTGGTATCCCTGTTGCTTGAGCAATCATCTCGGGTGTCAATGTAAAATCCACCCCTGCAAGGTTCACATGCCCATCATGCAAATGCAAAACAAACAAGCGAGCCAACTCCCTGTGATGCTGGATTTGAGAGATCCTCTCACAAAATTCATAACATGACAGATAGCGGAAACATGTGACTGCAATTGGACAAGCCTGCAAATCGGTCAAAGAGGTGGGCTCCTCTCTCTTATGGTGACCGCTCTTACCACCCCTGTGAGGCCTCCTATGTACCTCAAATTCTGAAGCTGACTCATGGTCATCACTTTGCTCATAATCGGTTTCGGTTTCTGACATGGTTTCAGGAGCAAAGTGGCTGAAATGTACTGCTGCTTCTGCTTTAAAATCTGCTGTTTTAACTGTTTGAGATGC
Source organism: Pinus tabuliformis (assembly GCA_031772625.1). Taxonomy (NCBI): domain Eukaryota; kingdom Viridiplantae; phylum Streptophyta; class Pinopsida; order Pinales; family Pinaceae; genus Pinus; species Pinus tabuliformis. The sequence continues at coordinate 1,084,273,482 of CM062813.1, forward strand.
TGTTTCTGTAAAAATTTCTGTTTTCCCACCCCGGTTTTCAGTTTCTCCTTATTTCTCCCATGTAGTTAAATGCCCATTCCCATAACCATACATTTAACAGACTGAAAAAAATAAATATTGCTGAAAACACAAATTCTGGAAATTTTTCAGAATGCTGGAAATTGCAGAATTAAAAATCAGCAATTAAAAACAGCCATTAAAACACATTAAAACACTGATATTTTTGGTCAACTTGACCCTGGAAAAACCCCCTACAACTCTTGGGGAAAACCAGTTTGAGAGCTCTTCTTTATTTCTGAAATTTGTCTTTTTACAGTGAGAATTATTCAGCAAAAATCAGCAAGCAAATTTACAACTTATCTCCTTTCCCGTGCCTCACAGCAATCTGGAAATTACAGCAAACAGGACAGCAATAAATGCTGTACGACCTCCGTTTTGTGTGCAGAAAAATCAGCAAACTGCTCCTCGATTTTTGTGCAAAAATCTGTCTTTCACTATGTGCTGAATTAGCTGTACAAATCTGCTCAACTGCTGCTTTGGAATGTGTGCCAAGCTGCTGTCTCCTTCTCCTTCCTGCTCAGAAATCTCTCTTGCTCTCTTGCTCTCCTTCTCCCAATCTGCTCATGAAAGAATGAATGACCTTTTCCTCCTTTTCCTCCTTTAATATAACTCCAAGTGACTTTTGGGTGATCCAAGTGACTTTTGGGTGATCTCTAAATCCAATGGCTGAAATAGATTTAGATCAATGGTTGAGATTAAATGCTCATTTAAATCTCACTTTCTATTTTTTAATTCACCCCACTTTAATAAAGACCCACTTAGTCATTTATTTCCAAAGTCACTTTTCCTTTCTAATTTTTCATTGACTTTATAAAAGTCACTTTAAAATTAGACTTAATAACTTTATCACTTAAAGTCACTTTTAAATTAGATTTAACTTTATAAAATTATAAAGTCACTTTAGGAGAAAAATTAAATTCTTTTGGACACTTTTCCCTAGGCCAAAGATCAAAGCCTAAGGGAACCACCTGTCCTCCGGTACCAAATTTCAACACTCCCTCTTACCGAGGAAGGTGTTCCTCACCACACCCATCTTGTCTCTGAAGTAGACATGCTTGCCCCGTGGTAAGGCTTTGGTAAGGATATCTGCAACCTGCTCATCAGTGGAAATATACTCAAGCTTCACAGCTCCCTTCTGAACATAGTCTCTGATGAAATGATATCTGATCCCGATATGCTTTGACCTGTCATGAAATACTGGATTCTCCGTGAGTTTAATGCAACTCTGATTATCACAGTAAATCACTGAAGGTCTCAACGGCTGACCAAATAAGCCAAACAACATCTTGCGAAGCCAGATAGCCTCACAACTAGCTAGACTGGCTGCCATATACTCTGCTTCCGCTGAACTCAGTGCTACTGACTGCTGCTTCCGGCTGAACCATGACACTACTGCTGAACCCAACCCAAAACAACACCCTGAAGTGCTCTTCCTATCAGAAGCACAACCTGCCCAATCAGAATCAGTGTATCCTGCCAATCTCACTCCATCTCCCTGCCTGTAGTCCAGACCATAATCCACTGTCCCCTGCAAGTACCGCAAAATGTGTTTTGCAGCCACCCAGTGAACCTTCCTAGGCTCACACATAAACTGACTCATCGTGTTGACTGCAAAACAGATATCTGGTCTAGTGTTGACCAAATACATCAAGGAACCAATCAGCTGCCTGTACAATGTGGGATCCACCAACTCGGAATCCGAAGCATGAAGCTTCTTCCAGTTGGTGATCATCGGTGTCGACATGGGTCTACAATCCTCCATGTGGAATCTGCTAAGGATGTCCACAATATACTTCCCCTGCCCCAGGAAGAAATGCCCCTCCTCCTGCCACACCTCCAAACCCAAAAAGTAATGCATCAAGCCGATGTCCTTCATCTCAAACTCCGCCGCAAGATCTCTCTTGCAGTGCTCTATGAGTCTCTCTGCACCTGTAATGATCAAGTCATCCACATACAGCACCAGAATGAGAGGCTCCTCACCAATCACAATAAAGTAAAGGTTCGGATCTGCCTCACTCTTTGTGAAACCCATCCCCTGCAAGTATGCATCTATCCTGGAGTACCAAGCTCTGGGAGCTTGCTTCAGGCCATAAAGGGCCTTCTTCAATCTGCACACATGGGACTCCTTCCCATGCACCTCAAAGCCCTGTGGCTGCTCAATGTACACCTCCTCCTGTATGAAGCCATTGAGAAATGCGGTCTTCACATCCATCTGGTGGATCTTCCAACCCATCTCTGCTGCTATCGATATAATGGAGCGGATCGAAGTATATCGAGCCACGGGAGCGAAGGTCTCCTCATAATCAACTCCCTCTACCTGGGAGAACCCTCTAGCCACAAACCTCGCTTTGAATTTCTCAATGCTGCCATCTGCAGCATGCTTTACCTTGTAAAGCCATCTGGAAGTAACCACGGATTTGCCCTCAGGCCTCGGCACCACCTCCCAAACATCATTCTTCATGATAGAAGAATACTCCTCCTGCATGGCCTCTCTCCAGACCTGCTGGCTAGCTGCCTCCTCATAGCTAGAAGGCTCAGAGTCAAGGATGCTGGTAACCATCGCCATATAACTACAAAACCTCTCAGGTGGTCTACTCTCTCTGACCGGCCTCTTCGGCTCAGCAACAGATGTGGCATCTCTCAAGGTGTCCTGAAGCCACTTGGGCTTCCTCTTCCCTGAGCGCACTTCTTCCACCGGAGAATGAAACTCCTCCTCCTCATCATCATCAGTAGCCTGAACTCCTGACTGTCTGTCTGCTGTCCTCCTGCCTGCACCTGAACCTGTAGAAGCTGAGGTACCGTGTGAACTGTCCATCAGTGGACTCCCTAGTGAACTGCTCTGTGAACTGCTCTGCATGCTGCCCGGAGCACCACCCCTCTGGCTCGATGAGCCACTGCTCACTGATGGACCTGACATCCTCATAGATGTACCTCCGGATCCTCCTGATCCCTGCCCACTGGATCCTTGCGACTGACTCAACTGCTGCTGAGGGTCTGGCTGATCCAGATACTCTAACTCCCGTGACCTCCTAAAGGCCCTGTCCTCCTCGAACTTCTCATCCCGTCTGACAACAACTCTCCTCTGTGCAGGAATGTAAATCCGAAAGGCCTTTGAGGTCTCACTGTAGCCCACAAAGATACCCTTCTCTGCGGTGGGCTCTAGTTTGGTCCTCTTCTCTTGGGTATATAGGAGTATGTAATGCATCCAAAGATGTGAAGATGACCAATATCAGGCTTCTTCCCAGAGAAAGCCTCCTCCGGAGTCATGTGCCCCAAAGCACGATGCGGACTCCTGTTCTGCAAGTAAACAGCTGTGTTGCAGGCCTCTGCCCACAAGAACAATGGCAACCCCTGATCATGTATCATGGCTTTGGCAGCCTCTATGATGGATCTGTTCTTCCTCTCCGCAACCCCGTTCTGCTGGGGGTTGTAAGGAACAGTGAACTCCCTCCTAATGCCTGCCTCCGCACAATAGTCAACAAACTCTCCAAGGGTGTACTCTCCTCCATTGTCCGACCTCAAGGACTTGATCTTTCGACCTGTCTGAGTCTCCACAAGAGCTCTGAACTCCTGAAACCGCTTGAAGACCTCACTCTTGGTCTTCAAAAAATAAATCCAGGTCCTCCTGGAGTGATCATCAATGAATAAAACATAGTACTCATATCCACTCAAGGAAACATGAGACATCCGACCGCTCACATCGGAATGAATCAAATCAAGTATCCCCGTCGCTCTGCTGTCACTGCTGGGAAAAGGGGATTTGGCAAACTTGCCCATCGCACAACCTCTGCAAGTATCAAAGTGATCAGTACTGAAATCTGGCACACTTGTAGTGATCTCCCGCAATGTCCTCAAGGCTCCATGATACATATGTCCCATCCTGCGGTGCCAAATCTCACACAACTCAGAATTGCTAGCTCTGCTGTCGGTACTACTGCTCAATGCCAAAAGGGGCTGAAATGCAAACTTGTACACCTTTGCATGGCGTACACCTATCACTCTAGCTGAATCAGCTGGAGCGCCCCTGGGATACATCAACACTTGTCCTCCCCTGAACAGTACCTCATATCCTCTGTCCTCCAAAGCTGAGACGGATATGAGGTTCTTCCTCATCCCTGGCACATAAAGAACCTCTGACACTTTCAAGGGAGGTTTGGACTCCCTCTGAAATGTCACTGTCCCCACCCCGACTGCTCTAACAACTCTGTCATCACCGAGTACTACCTCAATATCAATACCACTCTCTGAAAGCTCTGAGAAGTACTCACGGACTCCTGTCATGTGACGTGAAGCCCCACTGTCCACATACCAGATACCTGTAGATGCTCCGCTAATCGAGGGAAAAGCATGCTCCCTCTGAACCTGTTTGGCAGGTGATCCTGCACTAGAGGACTCACATGTAGTGAACGCAAACTCTCGGTCAAAACGACCAGCAAAGTCCTCAATCTCTGCTGAAGCTGCCACGTCCTGGTTCTTCCCCTTCTTCTTCTTCTTCTCCGGACACACAACTGCATAGTGTCCCATCTTTTGACAATTCCAACACTTCACCTTGGAATAGTCCTTCTGTGTGTTCCCCTGTTTACCTTTACCTTTGCCTTTGCCTCCACCACCGCTTGTGGAAGCCTGCTTCTTCCCTTTGCCTTTCTTGCCTCCTGCCACCAGTGCTACGTCCTCATCCTGCTCAACTGGCTTGGCTGCCCCAAGTTGCCCTTTCCTGATCTCTGTCTGAATACAATCATCCCAAAACCTCTCCCATGTGGGAAGGGTTTCACGTGCACAAACCCCATCAGCAAAGTTCAACCATGAACGGGGGAGGCCATTCACTGCAATCCGCACCAACTCAGTGGGTGGAATGGCCTCTCCAATCGCTGCCAACTCATCTCTCACATTAGTAATCTTTGTGAGATATCCAGCTGCACTATCATTACCCATCTTAATGTTCTTTAGCTTCTCCTTCAGGACCATCTTCCGGTTCTCATTGGTACTCTGGTAGAGATTGGACAATGCTGTCCACATCTCATGGGCATTGCTCTTTCCTCTCACATGAGGAATACAATGGTCTTTGATTCCGTCTAGAATCAGCCTCTTACCCTTATTGTTCTTCTTTTTATACTCAGCCAACTGAGTAACATCAGTGGGCACAACAACAGGGTTCTGTGCGGTATGCACCATGATATCCCAGACTTCTGCCTCCTCAAAGATACTCTGCATTCTCTCCTTCCAAACGCTGTAATTTGTATGCCCATCCAACCTATCCTCCACCCTCAATCCCAATGACATCCTGCTGTCCTAAAACTGAAAAATAGCACTGTTGTAGTAAAGATAAAACTGCTGTTTATGAAAAAATCAGCTTGCTGGAATTTTCTGAGTGAAAAATCAGCAACTGCAATTTTTCCTTTTGCTGTCCCAAACTGCCCTTCAGCACTCAAGCTCTGATACCATGTAAAAATTTCTGTTTTCCCACCCCGGTTTTCAGTTTCTCCTTATTTCTCCCATGTAGTTAAATGCCCATTCCCATAACCATACATTTAACAGACTGAAAAAAATAAATATTGCTGAAAACACAAATTCTGGAAATTTTTCAGAATGCTGGAAATTGCAGAATTAAAAATCAGCAATTAAAAACAGCCATTAAAACACATTAAAACACTGATATTTTTGGTCAACTTGACCCTGGAAAAACCCCCTACAACTCTTGGGGAAAACCAGTTTGAGAGCTCTTCTTTATTTCTGAAATTTGTCTTTTTACAGTGAGAATTATTCAGCAAAAATCAGCAAGCAAATTTACAACTTATCTCCTTTCCCGTGCCTCACAGCAATCTGGAAATTACAGCAAACAGGACAGCAATAAATGCTGTACGACCTCCGTTTTGTGTGCAGAAAAATCAGCAAACTGCTCCTCGATTTTTGTGCAAAAATCTGTCTTTCACTATGTGCTGAATTAGCTGTACAAATCTGCTCAACTGCTGCTTTGGAATGTGTGCCAAGCTGCTGTCTCCTTCTCCTTCCTGCTCAGAAATCTCTCTTGCTCTCTTGCTCTCCTTCTCCCAATCTGCTCATGAAAGAATGAATGACCTTTTCCTCCTTTTCCTCCTTTAATATAACTCCAAGTGACTTTTGGGTGATCCAAGTGACTTTTGGGTGATCTCTAAATCCAATGGCTGAAATAGATTTAGATCAATGGTTGAGATTAAATGCTCATTTAAATCTCACTTTCTATTTTTTAATTCACCCCACTTTAATAAAGACCCACTTAGTCATTTATTTCCAAAGTCACTTTTCCTTTCTAATTTTTCATTGACTTTATAAAAGTCACTTTAAAATTAGACTTAATAACTTTATCACTTAAAGTCACTTTTAAATTAGATTTAACTTTATAAAATTATAAAGTCACTTTAGGAGAAAAATTAAATTCTTTTGGACACTTTTCCCTAGGCCAAAGATCAAAGCCTAAGGGAACCACCTGTCCTCCGGTACCAAATTTCAACAGTTTCAAGGGGACAAATAGCACAAGGGAAATGTTAGGGAAGGGAGACTTGGAAGGGAAATTGGGAAAAATATATGAAACAGGGGTTAAAGGGAGGAATCATGACATCAACATCATCATACAATTTCATTTGCAAGGATGTTATGGGAGGTGGAGTTTAGGGTTTGATTTTTGATTTCTTAATATTTTTGGTAGGGAAATTAAATAACAGTGATAAGGGAGTAAGAAATGGGAGGTGGGAAAATGTAGGAACAATAGGAATGAAAAGGAATACCTTAAAACAGCGAAACAAACCCTAGCAACTTTGATATTTTCAAGCAAAAGCACATGGAGTCTTTACTTGCAAATGAAGGCTTTTAAAAATATTATCATGATCTTCTCAAGCTTTAGCAAACCATAATTTATATGATTGAAGGCCTACCTGACAAGCTTGAACAATTTGTGGTCGCTTGGCAGCTTGCTGGTAATTTTCTGTGGAGGAAACCCTGATGGGTCGCGTGCACTACCCAACGGGTCGCGTGCCCTCAACGGGTCGCGCCCGTGTAAAATTTACACTGGCGGAGGTGCCCTGATGGGTCGCGCGCCTTCAACGGGTCGCGCGCCAGGCTCAGTGGGTCGCGTGCCTTCACACTTCACCAAATTCGCCCAAATGCTCTTGAAAACGATTGCTCTATTGCTTGAAGGCACAATGAAGCTTAATGGAGGGAAAGAGAGACTTTATAGCCTTGTTTTGAATTAATTTCATGTCAAAACCCTCTTTCTAATGTTTTTCATGACACTTTTTTAAACTTTGAATGCTGCTGACTTTTTGGTTTCCTTTTGTCCTGAAATTGGTTGAATTGATGTTTTTCCTTGATAATTTTTGCAGGGATAGCTTCTGAGGAGTCTTGGCAAAGGGGACCAGGGCTGCATGCTGTCTTTTGAAAAATTTGAATTTTTACAATTTTTACAAAATTTTGAGAAATGACCTTGGCTTTAAAAACCCTGATTATCATCCCCCTGTCCTGCTGGGCATTTATTGACTTTTAGAGACATAACCTTGAAGACAAATTGAACCTAAACCCTAGACCTAGAATTTTGACCTCAAGACAAGACAAGTAACCTTGAAAAAGTTTAATGACTAAAACATTCTGATCCAGCAGTGCCAAGAGGGGAATAAAGACACCAGCTCCTCCATCAGGGTTATGGCATGCCTAATGGAATGCAATAAGATGACACTGATGAGACACCTACTTATGCAAATGCAAAGAGCTTTGATCGCTGATGGAGGGCTACTAGACCGACTCTAACAAGGGGAATGGTCCCGTTATAAGATTTTCTTTCGGTACATCTTAGACATGTATCTTCATGCTCTACTTGAATTCAGACATCCCTATCACCATTTGACTCACATCAGGTAGGGCCCCATAGGTAGACCTCCGGTGTTATAGATGCGATATGTCAATTGACATGATCCCCAATGGACCATCCTGCAACTTGATACAAATTGCCAACCCTGAACCCATGAGAAAAAGCATCTTTGAAAATTATATTTTTTTAACACGTACCTTTCCATCGATGAATGCCACCCTGAAACCTTTGACTTCCATTTCCGAGATGGACACCAGGTTCTTCTTGCGATTAGGTACATAAAAGAGATTTTGTAAATGAATTGAGTTACCCTCATTCAATTGAGGGGTAACATTCCCTACACCCTTTCCGGGATAAGTGGCATCGGCTCCAAGTATAATCCCACGATTGCTTCCATCTCTACCAAATTAGAGAGTGCACCCTTCTATCCGATGAAGTGCCTTGAAGCACTACAATCAATAAGCCAGATGCGCAAAGAATCTGAAGGAGAGGGCCAATACAAGATAATGCTTCTTTATCTGATCAAAAACAAAATTTGATTCTTCATACCTGGGGTTACTTGCTTTCTTTGAAGAGTCAGCGATTTCTTTGATGATCTGCATTACCTGTCATTCCTTTGATCATTGAAGATGTCCCTGGAATGATTGTTATCTTCATCAAGAGATGTGTCTCTGCCATTTGGACACTCCTTTGTATAATGGCCAAACTTATTACAACCAAGGCATCTGCCTTTCCTTCCACCCTTAGATCCGGACATCCCATTGAAGTGATCTTTAGGTAGGCCATCAGAAACTTCTGCTGCGCCATTCTGATAATATTCTCTGCTTTGACTTCACCCTTGGTGAATTTGAACAAGGATGAGGAATCCATTGATCCTTTCCCAACTATCTTCGGTGATTGCTCTTTCACTCTTGATTGGGCATTGTCTTCACCTTGGCTCTGATACCATGTTAATTTTAGGTATGTTCTATGCTTAGAGCAATTTATTTACAGTTAGCTACATATCTTTTCCAGATTAGCAATCACATCAGCATTAAAGTAAACTGCAGATAGAACATAAACATAAATCGCAGAAGACAAGCCAAGACAAGAGGACACAAGAGGTGGCGCTAGCCAGCGACAAACCCCAGTGTGGGGAAACCCTTGATCAATTCTTCTTATATGTTCTTCAATAGTTCAACACAGAGAGAGAGACAGTACATTTACAACAGAAGTCAACACTTTGACTTATCTAGATAAGAACATAGATCATTTCTAAGAAGATGATACATGAGATTAGTTGAAGACATGTTGCTTCAACTAATTCTTCAAGGTGACTCCTTCACCTATCGTTGTGCTGCATTTCGTCATCATGCTGCACCTCACCGCGCTACACCATGCTGCACCCATCATCACTATGCTGCATCTCATCACGCTTCATTAATCATGACTGTACCCATCACTGTACTACATTATGTGCCATTGTTGCACCATGTTGCCATCCTAGCCTATGTATTCGCTGCACCTTGCTTGCTTGTTGTCGCTAGCATGCTTGTTGTCGTTAACATGCTTGTTGTTGCATGCTCGCTGTAACATTGCATGCTTGGTGTATTTGGTGCTAAGTACCATACAACTGTCCCAATTTTAGTTAGCTGTCCCTTGCATGCTGCTCCCCTTTGGAGACAAATGCTCCCGCTGTTTCGGCAGTTCACGACAGTTCTGGCAATTCCGGCTGTTCCCGGCAGTTCCGGTTGTTCCCAGCAGTCCCGACAGTTCCGACTTTTCCAGCAGTTCTAGCTTTTCCGAAAGTTCCGGCATTTCTGGTAGTTCCGACAGTGCCGGCATTCGAGAAGGAAGACTTTACAGGCTGATGTCTCCTTTAGCCGAAGCCCTAGTTCATGTTGAAATTAGCCCATGTGAACTTTGGCATAGAAGATTTGGTCATCTACATTTCAAAATCCTTCCAACTCTAAGTTCTCTGTAAAGTTATCTGCTGAACAGTGTCCCAAGACACAAGAAGAGGAAGAGGACATGTTTCGTGTTCCATACGCAAGTGCAGTCGATAGCCTGATGTATGCAATGGTCTATCCTAGACTAGATATTGCACACGCAGTGGGAGTATTGAGCAGGTTTATGTCAAAACCAGGGAAGGAGCATTGGACAATAGTGAAGCGGGTTTTTAGGTATTTGCGTGGCACTAGTGGTTATGGTCTATGCTACCAAGGAAGGACAGGATTGGACAAAGTTTTGGACATCCGTGGCTTTGTTAATACAGACGGGGCTGGAGATCTGGATAAGAGAAGATCTACAATTGGGTATGTGTTTAACCTGTTTGGAGGTGCAGTTGTTGAAATTTGGTACCGGAGGACAGGTGGTTCCCTTAGGCTTTGATCTTTGGCCTAGGGAAAAGTGTCCAAAAGAATTTAATTTTTCTCCTAAAGTAACTTTATAATTTTATAAAGTTAAATCTAATTTAAAAGTGACTTTAAGTGATAAAGTTACTAAGTCTAATTTTAAAGTAACTTTTATAAAGTAAATGAAAAATTAGAAAGGAAAAGTGACTTTGGAAATAAATGACTAAGTGGGTCTTTATTAAAGTGGGGTGAATTAAAAAATAGAAAGTGAGATTTAAATGAGCATTTAATCTCAGCCATTGATCTAAATCTATTTCAGCCATTGGATTTAGAGATCACCCAAAAGTCACTTGGATCACCCAAAAGTCACTTGGAGTTATATTAAAGGAGGAAAATGAGGAAAAGGTCATTCATTCTTTCATGAGCAGATTGGGAGAAGGAGAGCAAGAGAGCAAGAGAGATTTCTGAGCAGGGAGGAGAAGGAGACAGCAGCTTGGCACACATTCCAAGGCAGCAGTTGAGCAGATTTGTACCGCTGATTCAGCACATAGTGAAAGGCAGATTTTTGCACAAAAATCGAGGAGCAGTTTGCTGATTTTTCTGCACACAAAACGGAGGCCGTACAACATTTATTGCTGTCCTGTTTGCTGTAATTTCCAGATTGCTGTGAGGCACGGGAAAGGAGATAAGTTGTAAATTTGCTTGCTAATTTTTTGCTGAATAATTTTCACTGTAAAAAGACAATTTTCAAAAATAAAGAAGAGCTCTCAAACTGGTTTTCCCCAAGAGTTGTAGGGGGTTTTTCCAGGGTCAAGTTGACAAAAAATATCAGTGTTTTAATGGCTGTTTTGATTGCTGATTTTTAATTCTGCAATTTCCAGCATTCTGAAAAATTTCCAAAATTTGTGTTTTCAGCAATATTTTTTTTTTCAGTCTGTTAAATGTATGGTTATGGGAATGGGCATTTAACTACATGGGAGAAACTGAAAACCGGGGTGGGAAAACAGAAATTTCTACATGGTATCAGAGCTTGAGTGCTGAAGGGAAGTTTGGGACAACAAAAGGAAAAATTACAGTTGCTGATTTTTCACTCAGAAAATTCCAGCAAGCTGATTTTTTCATAAACAACAGTTTTATCTTTACTACAGCAGTGCTATTTTTCAGTTTTAGGACAGCAGGATGTCATTGGGATTGAGGGTGGAGGATAGGTTGGATGGGCATACAAATTACAGTGTTTAGAAGGAGAGAATGCAGAGTATCTTTGAGGAGGCAGAAGTCTGGGATATCATGGTGCATACCGCACAGAACCCTGTTGTTGTGCCCACTGATGTTACTCAGTTGGCTGAGTATAAAAAAAAGAACAATAAGGGTAAGAGGCTGATTCTAGACGGAATCAAAGACCATTGCATTCCTCATGTGAAAGGAAAGAGCAATGCCCATGAGATGTGGACAACATTGTCCAATCTCTACCAGAGTACCAATGAGAACCGGAAGATGGTCCTGAAGGAGAAGCTGAAGAACATTAAGATGGGTAATGATAGTGCAGCTGGATATCTCACAAAGATTACCAATGTGAGAGATGAGTTGGCAGCGATTGGAGAGGCCATTCCATCCACTGAGTTGGTGCGTATTGCAGTGAATGGCCTCCCCCGTTCATGGTTGAACTTTGCTGATGGGGTTTGTGCACGTGAGGCCCTTCCCACATGGGAGAGGTTTTGGGATGATTGCATTCAGACAGAGATCATGAAAGGACAGCTTGGGGCAGCCAAGCCAGTTGAATAGGATGAGGACGTAGCACTGGTGGCAGGAGGCAAGAAAGGCAAAGGGAAGAAGCAAGCTTCCACAAGCGGTGGTGGAGGCAAAGGCAAAGGTAAAGGTAAACAGAGTAACTCACAGAAGGACTATTCCAAAGTGAAGTGTTGGAATTGTCAAAAGATGGGACACTATGCAGTTGTGTGTCCGGAGAAGAAGAAGAAGAAGGGGAAGAACCAGGACGTGGCAGCTTCAGCAGAGATTGAGGACTTTGCTGGTCGTTTTGACCGAGAGTTTGCGTTCACTACGTGTGAGTCCTCTAGTGCAGGATCACCTGCTACACAGGTTTAGAGGGAGCATGCTTTTCCCTCGATTAGCGGAGCATCTACAGGTCTCTGGTATGTGGACAGTGGGGCTTCACGTCACATGACAGGAGTCCGAGAGTACTTCTCAGAGCTTTCAGAGAGTGGCACTGATATTGAGGTAGTACTCGATGATGACAGAGTTGTTAGAGCAGTCGGGGTGGGTACACTGACATTTCAGAGGGAGTCCAGACCTCCCTTGAAAGTGTCAGATGTTCTTTATGTGCCAGGGATGAGGAAGAACCTCATATCCGTCTCAGCTTCGGAGGACAGAGGATATGAGGTACTATTCAGGGGAGGACAGGTGTTGATGTATCCCAGGGGCACTCAAGCTGATTCAGCTAGAGTGATAGGTGTACGCCATGCAAAGGTGTACAAGTTTGCATTTCAGCCCCTTTTGGCATTGAGCAGTAGTACCGACAGCAGAGCTAGCAGTTCTGAGTTGTGTGAGATTTGGCACCGCAGGATGGGACATATGTATCATGGAGCCTTGAGGACATTGCGGGAGATCACTACAGGTGTGCCAGATTTCAGTACTGATCACTTTGATACTTGCAGAGGTTGTGCGATGGGCAAGTTTGCCAAATCCCCTTTTCCCAGCAGTGACAGCAGAGCGACGGGGATACTTGATTTGATTCATTCCGATGTGAGCGGTCGGATGTCTCATGTTTCCTTGAGTGGATATGAGTACTATGTTTTATTCATTGATGATCACTACAGGAGGACCTGGATTTAGTTTTTGAAGACCAAGAGTGAGGTCTTCAAGCGGTTTCAGGAGTTCAGAGCTCTTGTGGAGACTCAGACAGGTCGAAAGATCAAGTCCTTGAGGTCGGACAATGGAGGAGAGTACACCCTTGGAGAGTTTGTTGACTATTGTGCAGAGGCAGGCATTAGGAGGGAGTTCACTGTTCCTTACAACCCCCAGCAGAACGGGGTTGCAGAGAGGAAGAACAGATCCATCATAGGGGCTGCCAAAGCCATGTTACATGATCAGGGGTTGCCATTGTTCTTGTGGGCAGAGGTCTGCAACACAGGTGTTTACTTGCAGAACAGGAGTCCGCATCGTGCCTTGGGGCACATGACTCCGGAGGAGGCTTTCTCTGGGAAGAAGCCTGATATTGGTCATCTTCATATCTTTGGATGCATTACATACTCCTATATACCCAAGGAGAAGAGGACCAAACTAGAGCCCACCGCAGAGAAGGGTATCTTTGTGGGCTACAGTGAGACTTCAAATGCCTTTCGGATTTACATTCCTACACAGAGGAGAGTTGTTGTCAGACGGGATGTGAAGTTTGAGGAGGACAGGGCCTTTAGGAGGTCACGGGAGTTAGAGTATCTGGATCAGCCAGACCCTCAGCAACAGTTGAGTCAGTCGTAGGGATTCAGTGGGCAGGGATCAGAAGGATCAGGAGGTACATCTATGAGGATGTCAGGTCCGTCAGTGAGCAGTGGCTCATCGAGCCAGAGGGGTGGTGCTCCGGGAAGCATGCAGAGCAGTTCACTAGGGAGTCCACTGATGGACAGTTCACACGGTACCTCAGCTTCTACAGGTTCAGGTGCAGGCAGGAGGACAACAGACAGACAGTCAGGAGTTCAGGCTACTGATGATGATGATGAGGAGGAGTTTCATTCTCCGGTGGGAGAAGTGCGCTCAGGGAAGAGGAAGCCCAAGTGGCTTCAGGACACCTTGAGAGATGCCACATCTGTTGCTGAGCCGAAGAGGCCGGTCAGAGAGAGTAGACCACCTGAGAGGTTTTGTAGTTATATGGCGATGGTTACCAGCATCCTTGACTCTGAACCTTCTAGCTATGAGGAGGCAGCTAGCCAGCAGGTCTGGAGAGAGGCCATGCAGGAGGAGTATTCTTCTATCATGAAGAATGATGTTTGGGAGGTGGTGCCGAGGCCTGAGGGCAAATCCGTGGTTACTTCCAGATGGCTTTACAAGGTAAAGCATGCTGTAGATGGCAGCATTGAGAAATTCAAAGCGAGGTTTGTGGCTAGAGGGTTCTCCTAGGTAGAGGGAGTTGATTATGAGCAGACCTTCGCTCCCGTGGCTCGATATACTTCGATCTGCTCCATTATATCGATAGCAGCAGAGATGGGTTGGAAGATCCACCAGATGGATGTGAAGACCACATTTCTCAATGGCTTCATACAGGAGGAGGTGTACATTGAGCAGCCACAGGGCTTTGAGGTGCATGGGAAGGAGTCCCATGTGTGCAGATTGAAGAAGGCCCTTTATGGCCTGAAGCAAGCTCCCAGAGCTTGGTACTCCAGGATAGATGCATACTTGCAGGGGATGGGTTTCACAAAGAGTGAGGCAGATCCGAACCTTAACTTTATTGTGATTGGTGAGGAGCCTCTCATTCTGGTGCTGTATGTGGATGACTTGATCACTACAGGTGCAGAGAGACTCATAGAGCACTGCAAGAGAGATCTTGCGGCAGAGTTTGAGATGAAGGACATCGGCTTGATGCATTACTTTTTGGGTTTGGAGGTGTGGCAGGAGGAGGGGCATTTCTTCCTGGGGCAGGGGAAGTATATTTTGGACATCCTTAGCAGATTCCACATGGAGGATTGTAGACCCATGTCGACACCGATGATCACCAACTGGAAGAAGCTTCATGCTTCGGATTCCGAGTTGGTGGATCCCACATTGTACAGGCAGCTGATTGATTCCTTGATGTATTTGGTCAACACTAGACCAGATATCTGTTTTGCAGTCAACACGATGAGTCAGTTTATGTGTGAACCTAGGAAGGTTCACTGGGTGGCTGCAAAACACATTTTGCGGTACTTGCAGGGGACAGTGGATTATGGTCTGGACTACAGGCAGGGAGATGGAGTGAGATTGGCAGGATACACTGATTCTGATTGGGCAGGTTGTGCTTCTGATAGGAAGAGCACTTCAGGGTGTTGTTTTGGGTTGGGTTCAACAATAGTGTCATGGTTCAGCCGGAAGCAGCAGTCAGTAGCACTGAGTTCAGCGGAAGCAGAGTATATGGCAGCCAGTCTAGCTATTTGTGAGGCCATCTGGCTTCGCAAGATGTTGTTTGGCTTATTTGGTCAGTCGTTGAGACCTTCAGTGATTTACTGTGATAATCAGAGTTGCATTAAACTCACGGAGAATCCAGTATTTCATGACAGGTCAAAGCATATCGGGATCAGATATCATTTCATCAAAGACTATGTTCAGAAGGGAGCTGTGAAGCTTGAGTATATTTCCACTGATGAGCAGGTTGCAGATATCCTTACCAAAGCCTTACCACGGGGCAAGCATGTCTACTTCAGAGACAAGATGGGTGTGGTGAGGAACACCTTCCTCGGTAAGAGGGAGTGTTGAAATTTGGTACCGGAGGACAGGTGGTTCCCTTAGGCTTTGATCTTTGGCCTAGGGAAAAGTGTCCAAAAGAATTTAATTTTTCTCCTAAAGTAACTTTATAATTTTATAAAGTTAAATCTAATTTAAAAGTGACTTTAAGTGTGTTAACACCCAGGTTGTTCCCTATGACTCCCAAGGGAATACGGCCGGGGTAACCACTAACCAATCTTTTAATCACTGTTTCTAGCCAAACAGTGATCAGAGAGGGCTCTCTCTTTATGTTTTATATCTACAGTGACAGTGTTCTGGGCTAGGTATTGAGTACAGGTTATGTTTGTGTTTTGGTTGATGAAATTCCCTTAGACTTCAGTGATGTAGTTTTCAGATAGGTTGAATATCATTGGGCAATGGAGTCTTTGGCTTAATGTGTTTGAATCTGTGAGATGAAAGATGGAACTTACAGGGCCTTTTGAGTGCTTTATTAAAACATATTTTTGGCTAAGTGACAGGAAACAAGCAGCACAAAGTGAAAGCATTTAAGAATTTCCACTTATTGTTTACATATTTCCAAGAGACAGACTTTGGAGGAGAAAACAGAGGTCACAGGGGCAATAATTTGAATCCCTGGGAATAGTCTGTTACAGCAAAGAGACAGCTTGAAGTGCAGCAGTTAAGAATTGCAATTGCTATTACTGTTTCTGAAGAAAACATAGAGGACAGTTCAGGTTTGAGTTCAGGGTAATGCTTGATTAAATCCTGAAACTATTCTTTCACCTTACTATCAAGTGTAAGACATTTAAACAATCTAAAGAGAACAAAAGACTCGAAAAACACATAACAGAAGATTTGAGAATACTTATAGTTTTATGCAACACCCATGGAATCCTGTAACATGCATCATTCACCACAAGACATCAAATACACCAAGCTTCTGGAAGTTCCATTCTTCCTTTGTATTAATTCTCTGAAAATATTACAGCAGATGAAAGTTCTCCAAGAGAAAATTACAGCAACCCCTTATGCGTTACTAAGGGGGGTATATATACAAGTTTACATTTGGAAAAATATCTGAAAGAAGAGTAAATGCCTCATAAATATGCTGCCAACTGCCAGTGAGCAGTAGCTAAAGAAGTAAATGAAGAAGTAAATGCAGTAATAGCTCTTAGTCCTTTAGCTGTCAAAATCTGTCAGATGCTGTTGAATTTGTAGCAGTTGTAGTCGGCTGAAGGCGTGTGTTTCAAAATTTGTGGCTAGCTGTCATTGTTAGTGATGAATCACTTTTAGATATTTTCCAATCACTGACCACTTTACACTTGTCCTGCGGTGACCTGAGCTGGCTTTTGACCCGGAGTTTTGAAACTACCGTGGCAGAATCTGGAGCATGGCTTGCCACCAGTCCTCCTTGGGCATTTGATGCCTTCGCATTTTAATCAATGTCTCATCAAGCTCTGTGTATCTGAAAAAACTGGGAGGAGTTTCAAATAGATGATTAACTTCATTTTCAATAAAAAATGACCCTTCAAGCTGAGTGTACAAACTCTGTCCTGTAGGAGGAACTGTTTCTTCAGAAGTACTGCTGGATGCAGTGATTTGATTTTCAATGTACGCGGCCATCCTATTTGTAAATTGATCTCTGTTGATCAATTTGCCTGTACCGCTCAATAAGCTAGGCATTCCTCTTGCCTGTAGCATTCCCATTCTGAGCTTGAAGTCTTCAACTTCAGTCTGTATCTCATAGCTCCTCCTTTCTGCTGTCTGCACATATCCTCTGAGTGTTAGCACCTTTTTGGCCATAAGGATGGCCTCCGTTCTGTTGGTGATTCCAACTGCTGCCAGCTCATCTTTGTCTTGCCTGTTCAGAAAGTCTATCAGTTGGCTAGCTTGTTCAGGTCTATTTCCTAGTGCTGTCTTAGCCCTCTGGATATCTATCTGAGCTTGCACAATTAAATCCATATGTTCATGGATTGTTTTGAGTGATTTCCACTGTTTAATCATGCTTTGGGTGATTTTATTCCATAAGATCCTCTTGATCTCAGCCATGGTGTTTTTGAGATCAAGCTCTTTCTCCAGGGCTTTGATTCTGTCCTTTTGGGTCTTGATCTGTCTGCCCTGTTCTGCCACTGTCATTTTAGACTGATCATACTTGGCATCTATCTCTGCCAGTTTTTCTTTTGCCTTCCTTATCTCATCTGCTTGTAGCTCCATTTGCTTAACAGCCTTAGTTAGTTCTTCTATGCTGGGCTGGTCAACTGTATTTGCTGTTGTAGGGGCCACTGCTGCCCCAGAGCCTGTTGCTGCTGTAGAATCTGTTGGGGGAGTTGGTAGTGTGGATTCTCCCTGTTTGTCCTGTAATGACTTCTCCAGCTCCTTCTCTAGCTCTTGGATCCTTTGATCCTGCTGCAATAGTAGATCAAGTTGTTGATCAACTTGTTTTTCTTTTTGCAGTTCAGCTGTCTGAGGATGTTCTGTAGGTGACAGCTTCAATCTCCTCTTCATGGCATTGAGATCATCCTCTTTTTTCTTCAGGAGGGCTTTTACCCCGGTTGGGTCACTAGGGTTATGCCCTAGATCAACAATAATCTCTTCAAGAGATTTTATCCTGTTATTCTTGGCCCTGGAAGACAATCTCTCAAAATCCAGTTGAGTATTTGTGTGCTTCAAGGATTCTTTCAGCTCATGAGCTAGTGTGGCCTTATCTACCAAGGTGGCATAGACCATTTCTCCAGTCTGCTTATGGAGCTCAATTTGGTCCATAGGATGTATGTCTTTGGCCAAGACCTCCACCCTTGTTTTGATGAAATCAGCAGTGGACATTGGGTTGGGCCCCTTAGGCTTGAAATGGCTGAATATCATCTTCTCCTCTTTGAAGTCGTAGACCGACATCAATCTTTCTTGTTGGGCTGGAGTGGCATCTATAAATTGTTTGTAAACCTCAGCCCTCAATAGTTCATTTGCTGCCTTGATTTCTTTGAAGGTGGCCTTAACACCTTTGAGCTTCTGGCTTTGTTGAGAAGAAGATGATACCTCCAAGCCAAGCTGTAAATTCTGCTCCTGCTGAAAGGAGCTAGTCCCTGTGTGTTGGCTGCCCTCCCTATCCTTGGCTGTATCATTGAAGACATCTTCAGTAATGTCTTCTACTTTTGGGGAGTCTGCCCTCTGCCTTTTAGCTTCTGGTTGATGGGAGGATCCACTGAGGGGAGTGGACTCTTCTCTTTGTCTTTTGGTCCCCCTTTCTTCATGTGCTGGGGTCTGTAAAATTGAAGTGGTTAGGGGCTCCACTTGAGGGGGTGGTGTCTGCAATAAGGTGGTTTCTGGCAGCCCAGTTTGTGGCAGACCGGTTTGTTCTTCTTGCTGCTCTGTTTCTTGCTCTGGTTGTTGCTTTCCCTGCTCTGACTGCTGCTTTTTTGCTTCATCTTCAGCGTCCATTTTTCCCTTTCCCTTATCCAAGCCTGGTGCTGTTGTTGGCGGCGCTGTCCTGGTAACTGAGGTTCCTCCTCCTGATGTTTGAGGCAGCCTGAAAGGTACCTGGCAAATCGACCTGGAAGCTCGCGGGCTGGGTTGCAAAGGCTTAATGCAGTCAAGCCTCGAACTTTGAACGGTTTACTTGTTGAATTTGATGGCTGAATGCACGATTTCGCGGCAGCAGGTTGACAACGGCTAGTTCAGTCTCCGCATGCAAAATAAACGACAAAAACATGCGTTTAGCCGTTTAAAATGGTAAATTTGGCAAAAATATGAATTTGGCGCTTTTCCGCCGATGACGTCAGCATGACGTCATGGCGGGGCCCAGGTGAGGGGTGACGTGGATGCTGAGGTGTTGGCCAGGTCGGCAGGACACGGTGGCAGGCGGGTACAAAGGCGGGTCCGCGTGGAGGGCCAAGGGACGATGGGGCGGGGATCGGCGGGGTGACGTCAGAATGGCGTAGACATGACGTGTAGGCATGACGTGGGATAGCGGTATACGGGGTGGCGGTAAGTGGGTTCCCCGCACCACCTTTGGGCAAAGGCGGTAAGTGGGAGGGGGGCTCCGAACAACCTTACCGCCCGCCACGCGTCCATTGTACGGGACGGGTAAAACCGCTTTCCCCGGACGCTAAATGTCGGCACATCGAGATCTGAAATTGACCGCCCACCCTTAGATCTGGGCACTGGGGATCTGACGGCTGGCGGGCCTCCCGACTGGTCGAGCATGTTGGGGAAGGGTCCCGTCAGCAGAATAAAATATTCCATTTAATATTTGGGCGCAAAACTATAGGTTAGTGGGTTTTGAATGGTTTTTCATCTTTTCTCGCTTAACCCGTAATGTGGTGGGTTTGGGAAGCGTGCCAGAGGCGGGTTTTTTACCTTAGAGACTTTTGCAAAGGTTTTTGCAGGCCAAAGGGTCTTGGAGAGGGGTTTTACCCATGCAGAGGTGAATTTGAGGAAAAAATAACTTGCAGCAGAGGGGAGAGGGGTGGAAAAGGTTCACCAAATTGGCCAGATGCCATTTGGTCCCTTCTGAAAATATATGGCTATTATGCCTGTGGGAGGGGAAAATACATAAAATTTAGGGCTTTATACACCTTAGTGTTAGTATTATTAGGGGTAGGGGTGAAATAGGGGAGTTACATAGTAGGGTTAGGAGTTAGTATGAGTGAAGGAGGGGGATTTAGAAAGGGGGTGTTAATGATGGAGTAGAGGGGAAAAAGAGAAGTTAGTGATGCTCTCTGCTGTGAATCCATGAAATTCACCACCTTTTTTTGCTGATATGTTCATTGCCTTGGCAAAACATCTTTGACAACTATGTAATGGTGAACATGTCTTTTCTGCAGCCACAACTGCCTACCCAACTATTTCACCTAGCATTTTTGTTTCTTCTTGGAGGGGCACTTGGACTTGCAACCCTCAATTGCCTTTTCTTTTCTTTGGCTTTTTCCTTTTTTCCTCTATCTGCTTCTACCCTTATCTCTTCCAAGGTCCCAGATTAGACTTTTGGGAACCTTTATTTCTCTGCCTGAACTACTTGTCTGCCAAGGTTAAGCTGTTTGGACAAACTTCTTTCTCTATTCTACAACTCAAAATTGAAACATGGCATGATCCAGCTTGAACTGTTGAATCATCCACAAAATTTGTAATAAGGTCCTCAATATTTGAAGTACTTCACACACCTCTGATTTTCTGGAAATATGGGATCTTTGTAGTAGCAAAGCAGAGCATATTTGGATTTTCAATAATCAATCATGAAATATGAAACCTATTACTATAGGTATCTAACAGTGGCTCCACATGGGGATGGTTTTTCTTTTGAAAGACCAAGAACAACAGGTCAGATTGCCTTGTTCCTTGACTGTCCATCTTAATCTTTGGAATCTGATGCATGTAACCTGTCAAAATTGTGTGCTTTTCCTTGGGGAACCTTTGATTCTATCTGCCTATTGCTGCTAGGTGCAGCACTTGAAAACATCTTTTTACAAACTAAAAAAAAACATATGTAGGCCTGCATATATACAATGAACCTTTGGATCCCTATCATAGTGAACCATCATAATAGTGCTTCAACATCCTGCCATTGACAGGACCTTCATCCAGTTCAGTTACAGTCAAACTTTTAAGGAAATAAGTGTTATTACCTTGTACTGCTTGGACAGCAAATGGTCCTTTCCACAAAGAATCAAATTTCCCATGTTTCCCTTTCTCTTCTCTTCTTGCATCCCACTTTAGAACTTTGTCTCCCATATTGAAATCTTCTGCTTTGGTTCTTCTGTCAAAGGCCTTTTTCAGTTTTTCTTGTAATATTTGCACTCTGCTGAAAACTTGTTCTCTGGTCTGCTGTAAACAGATTATCTGGTTGATCCTTCTTTGCATATCATTTGGCTCTGCTTGACTTTCTTGTAGAAGTTTCATAACTGGCACCCCTAGTGATGAAGGAAATCTGGCCTCTAATCCATAGACCAACTCATATGGGCTGGTCCCAATTGATCTTTTGGTGGTTAATCTATCTGCCCATAAAGCATTTACTAGTTTCTTGTGCCAGTTCTTTTTGTTCTCTTCCAACACTTTCTTTATGATGTTTATCAAGCTTTTGTTTGATGATTCAGCAAGACCATTTCCCTGAGGATAGTAAGCTGTAGAATGGCCCAAAGTAATGTGAAATTTATGGCAGAAGTTTATCATTTTCTTGGATTTGAAGGCAGCAGCATTGTCTGTTATTATCTTATCTGGGCAGCCAAATCTAGCCAGTATATTATTCTCCAAAAATTGAATGATCACTGAATCATTTGCTTGTCTGCATGGGGCAGCTTCAATCCACTTGGTGAAGTAGTCTGTTGCAGTCAAAATCCATCTGTGTTGTCCTGAAGATGAGGGATGAATCTCCCCAATGAAATCCAAGCCCCATTGTTGAAAAGGTCTTTCTGTTGAAATGGGCCTCAAAGGAAGTGGCAGCAACTGTCTTCTGCCTTCAAACAGTTGGCACTTGTGGCATGATGTTGTGAATTTCTTCACATCAGAGAACATAGTGGGCCAGTAATAACCAGCCCTTAATATTTTGTCTACAGTGGACTTCCAGTATAGATGTCCACCACAGTCTCCAGCATGGAATTCTTGCATGATGTTGTCAGTTTCACTCTCAATAAGACAGTGCAGCAAAATACCTTCATGGTTTTTCCAGAGTAGATTCTCATCCATCACACAAAACTTAGATGTTTTCATTTTCAGAAACCTAGACTTAGTTCTGGACAGTCCTGGGGGAGCACACAGGTTTTGTAACACACAACAGACATCAGAGTACCAAGGAGATTGTTCAAAGGCTACATTGATCTTTGGAGTCGCCAGCTCTGTTTCACTGTCCAGTTGGTTGATATCTAAGGCTTGGAAATTTGCTTCTGTCATTAACTTGGCCAAACCTTGCCCTTTTATCAACTTTGTAGGTTTTATTTCAATGTCAAATTCAAGTATGTTTGCAATCCATTTTCCTCTTCTACCCTCTAAGTTTTCTTGGGTGAGAATGTCTTTGACAATGGGACTTGGTACATAAGCCACAACATGAGAGTAAAGGATATAAATCCTGAAATCTTTGATAGCTTTGATTAAGGCATAGGCTTGTTTTTCCATTATTTGATACTTCAAAGGAGCATCTCTGAGAGCTCTGCTGAAAAAAGCAATGGGCTTTTCATTCCCTTGGTCATCTTTCTGCAACAATACAACAGCAATAGTATGCTGGGAGGCAAAAGAGAAAATGATAAAGTCTCTGTCAAACTGAGGATTAGTTAATACCGGGGTTTGGGTTAAGGCCAATTTTATGCTTTCAAAGGCTTGCTTTGCTTCCACAGTCCACTTGACCTTTGAATCTTTCTTTAGCATATTGTTTAGTAGTCTGATCAACTCTGCTAAATTTGGGATGAACCTTCTTAAAAAGTTGAGTTTTCCTAAGAATCCTTGCAACTCTTTAACATTCCTAGGGTGAGGCATTTGGAGGATCGCTTGTATCCTATCTGGATCAATTCTTATGCCATCTTTCGAAATGATGTGTCCTAAAAGTTTCCCTTCTTCCAAACCAAATAAAGACTTCTTGGGGTTTAAGGAGATGCCATATTTTCTGCATGTTATGAAAATCTGTCTTAAATGTTTCAGATGTTCTTGGTCAGATTTTGAAAAGGGTGTAAGATCATCTAAGTAAATGACCAAGAAATCATGAATTTCTTTTGCAAAAGCAATGTCCATTGCTCTTTGAAATGTTGCCCCTGCATTCTTCAATCCAAAGGGCATTTTCACATACTTGAAAGTTCCCCATGGGGTAGTAAATGCAGTTTTGTCTTGATCATCAGGGTGTACTAAAATTTGATTGAAGCCTGAGAATCCATCAAGCAGTGATATCCTTGAGGCTCCTACTACTCTTTGGAGGATGTGGTCCATTTTTGGTAAAGGGTAGTTATCTTTGAGTGAAACTTGATTCAGATTCCTTAAGTCTACACAAAGTCTGATTTCACCAGTTTTCTTTCTTGTAGGGACTAAATTTGAAATCCATTCAGAGAATCTGATTGGTGCTATAATACCAGCCTTGAACATTTTATGCAACTCTTTTTCAATGGAAGGAAGGAGCACATGATTGATCCTTCTCAATTTCTGTTTGAATGGTTTTTGATTAGGCTTGAGAGGGATGGTATGCTGGATGACAGATGTGTCATAGGACTTGAGATCTTCATATCCCCAGGCAAAGACATCTTGAAACTCTTTAAAGAGATCAATGTACTCGGGCTTTTGATCAGGGGGCAAAGAGGCAGATAGCTTTATTATCTTAGGCTTTTCAATAGTACCAATATTGCATTCTTCAACTCTTGCATCTAATGGCTGCATCTTTGGCTTCCTAGGGATGTCATTTGAGTCAAAAATATCCTCTAATGGGGTAAGGCCCACTGGGAGGAAGTTGTCTTTGAGTTGTATGATTTCAGTTTCAATGTTACTTATCTCTTCACAGTCCATTTGTTTAATTTGTTGAATGTTTTCATTGTTGAAAATGGTTGGACTGAGTAGTTGTTTCGCTGTCTTAGGTGACATAGGGTGAGCAGATTGTTGAAACTGTATTTGTGGTTGACATGCTTCATTAAATATTTGTGATTGACTTGCTGTCTCAAGCATTTGTGATTGACTTGCTGTCTCAAGATCAATTTTTAATCCAGTGAACTCTTGTTGCAGGGTTAAAAAATTGTTTATTTGCATGTCATCCTCAAATACTTGCCATTCTCTGACATTGTTTGGAATAGAGGGTCTGTACCTGACCTCAGCTGTGAAACAGTTGTTGGGTTCCAATGGGAATTTGAAAGTGCTGGCAAATGTTGCCAGGCTATGTGCATGGAGGTTGTGGCCCCTTGGAATTTTTGTGATAGCAAACTCATGAAAGGTCTCTAATATTTCAATTACAGCAGACCTGTAGGATCTCAGCCTCTTGTCATTAGTGACAAAGTTTCCTTTTACTTGTTGAATGACCAGATCAGAGTCTCCCATGATGGAGAGGCTAGGTGTTTGTAATGATTTTGCAATCTTGAGGCCTAGTAATAGAGCTTCATATTCTGCCATGTTGTTGGTGCATCTAAAATTCAATCTGTAGGCCTTGCCTGTTGCATAGCCTTTCTCTTTGTTATGTATCCATACTCCAGCTCCTGCTCCTAGCTTGTTAACCGAGCCATCAAATTCTAAGACCCACAAGATGCCTTGCTGTTCAGGAGATTTGAGGTTCTGTTCATGGGATGGCAGTGTGAGCATGAGTTGGGGTTTCTTCTCCCATTTGTTTTCTAGGATAGCTTCATCGTTTGCCTGACCATCTTTGACCCCTAGGGGAGAGCTAAAGTGTTTTGTTGTACTGATTGATGTTTTACAGGTGCTACTTGTTAGAATGATGTTTTGTTCTGGTTTAAATGTCTCCGTGCTAATGTGACTGTCCGAGAGGCCTATGCTGTCATTAAAGAGGATGTAAGAGTCTATGTCTGAATGAACTGCATATATTGGGAAATTTTGGGGTTTCTCTTCACTGCTAACCATATACTTCATGAGTGTTTCCCTATAAAGTCTTTTTGGTTGTCCAAAGACAGAGATGGTTGCATATGACATGTCTAATTGCAGGGAGCCTTGAAGCTTTGCTCCCCATGATCTTGATAATAGCATCCCATACTTGGGTGGGATATCAGCAACAACAACATCCATCAAAATGGTTTTGTTGGGGAATTGGACCAGAGACACACACAAATCCTTAATTAGACCCAGGCACTTGACTTGACTAGAATCAAAAGAAAACAAGTCTTTGTATGGTCTTGTGATATCTAAGTTTAATCTTTCCATGACTGCTTTTGGCATCAGGTTATGAGAGGCTCCTGAGTCAAACATTGCATTGTGCAGAATTTTGTCATGTACATGTAAGCTGACATAAAACGGTAAAACCCCTGTGACTACTGTTTTTCCATCTACCTCTGGACCAAACAGTAACTCTGGAGTGTCATCTAATACATTTACATCATCTTTGCTATTGGTGAGCTGAAGGGATTTTTTAATCTGTTGTTTGTACATGTCATGCTTTGCTAGCTCTGAGAGGGGAATTGCTACCTTTAACTTGCCAATCTCTACTCCTAGGTCAAAGGGTTTGTCAATTTGCAATTTGGGATCACGGGTAGCAGTTCTTTCTTTGTTTATTACATCTTCTGGTGGGATTTCATCTTGATTTTGGAACCTGCCCCTAATATTGATATCTTGAGGGGCAATATTTGGGTTAGGCTCAGAGGATAAGGTTGCCATGGGTTGTTTTGATGGTGACAGTGGTTCAGTAACCTCTTCAACCACTACTTCCTTTGTAGGCAAGTTTGGCACATGATCAGGTTCAGTGACTGAGCTTTCCTTGGTTTGCTGTTTTTCTTTTATCTTTTCGGGTTGATTTACATTTACAGTCCTACTCCTTAGTTTGTATTGTTTGTGGACTTCATAGACAGCAGTGTCATATCCTTGTTTGAAATCAAAGGATTCCCCTGACTTAGTTTGAAATGTATTGCTCTCATCCTCCTCATGGTCTTCTTGGGTTAAGAATACATGATTTTTGCCATCCAGACCTATTAAATTGATTTCAGGGTCCTCATTTAGCTGATTTGCAGCAGAAGTTTCTGCATAATTTTCTTGAAAAGGGGGTCTGATATCTTGGTCAGCATTAGTCTTTCCTATATTGGGGTTCTGGGCTCTCCTGAAATTTGGGTTTCTAGGAGGATTGTTTTGTGGTGCCTCCCATGATGATTTTCTTTCCACTGATTCCACTCTCTCCCCCAACCTCTTCATGCTATTTAGAATTGCATCTAGCTTTTGGTCGAAACCCGAGGTTTCTTCTTTGAAGCCAGTTTTCTTTTCCAGCTTTGCCCTGTTTCTTTTGGCAATTAGGTTGGCCTCTACAGTGACTGCAACCCTTTGAGCTTCTGCAAGGGTTGGAGGGTCTCTCTCTCTCAACTGATAGGCCATATCAGAATCAAAACCATCAGGGAAATTATAAAGGGCCAAATTAGGAGGGGGCCTTAAGTTCTGAGGGATGGCATTGTATATGTTGTTAAACCTGGCACAATACTCCAACACCGTTTCTTGGGGACCTCTTTTAATAGTGTTATATTCACCAAGTATGTGGTGGGGATCTCTCTTTTTCTCCCATCTGTTAGTAAATTCCTGGTATAAAGCTTCAGGGGTTGCAATTGAATTTGCATTTAAGGACCTAAACCAAGTTCTGACATCCCCAGTTAGGCTTTGAACAAAGATTCTCATCCTGACACTATCATCATCAATTTCATAGGTCTCAAAGTGGTCTTGCATCTTTTTAGCATGCTGGATGGCTGTCAAAGGGCCATGGGAATCAAAAAATGAGAGTCTGGTTTGATAGTCTTGGGGTAGGGCTGGAGCATTGGCTGGAATCTGCAATGGTGCATATCTGTTAGCCATGTTTATAGGGTTAATAGGGTTGATAGGAACAAATGGGACAACTGGGATTACAGGTGTGATGGGGTTAATAGGATGGGTAACAAGTGGAGAACTGGTTGAGTGAGTATATGCAGATGGTGAGGATGGAATGGGAGGGCTTTGAGGGGTTGAAGATGAACTAGGGGAATTGGGTGTGGAACGAAAAAGAACTTTGCAAGGAGTGGGAATGAGGATGGGTTGGTCTGACCTTATATCTGAATCAGCAGGCTTATCCTGCTTGTGCTGTCTCCTTATGTTCTTTGGAATGATATTTGGGTTATCAACAATGATGGGTTGATCAGGGTCAGGGTGTGCCCTAGTATGCCTTGGGTTTCTTTTAGGAGCCAGCTTCTAAGTGTTCTTTCAGAACTTTATACAGAAGTTTTGTATTTACAAGGGCTAAATAAGAACTCTGGAATGACTATATATGTTTCAAAGCTAGGATAAGTTTCCCTAGTTAGCTCTTCCCTAAGACTGTCCCTGTATTAGAGAAACAGTCCTAAGATGTCTTGGCTAGTTTCAGGCTTGATGAAAGCTTTGGAAGATAGATAGTAATTGAATAGTCTTAGTTCCCCAGTGGAGTCGCCAATTATGTTAACACCCAGGTTGTTCCCTATGACTCCCAAGGGAATACGGCCGGGGTAACCACTAACCAATCTTTTAATCACTGTTTCTAGCCAAACAGTGATCAGAGAGGGCTCTCTCTTTATGTTTTATATCTACAATGACAGTGTTCTGGGCTAGGTATTGAGTACAGGTTATGTTTGTGTTTTGGTTGATGAAATTCCCTTAGACTTCAGTGATGTAGTTTTCAGATAGGTTGAATATCATTGGGCAATGGAGTCTGTGGCTTAATGTGTTTGAATCTGTGAGATGAAAGATGGAACTTACAGGGCCTTTTGAGTGCTTTATTAAAACATATTTTTGGCTAAATGACAGGAAACAAGCAGCACAAAGTGAAAGCATTTAAGAATTTCCACTTATTGTTTACATATTTCCAAGAGACAGACTTTGGAGGAGAAAACAGAGGTCACAGGGGCAATAATTTGAATCCCTGGGAATAGTCTGTTACAGCAAAGAGACAGCTTGAAATGCAGCAGTTAAGAATTGCAATTGCTATTACTGTTTCTGAAGAAAACATAGAGGACAGTTCAGGTTTGAGTTCAGGGTAATGCTTGATTAAATCCTGAAACTATTCTTTCACCTTACTATCAAGTGTAAGACATTTAAACAACCAAAGAGAACAAAAGACTCTAAAAACACATAACAGAAGTTTTGAAAATACTTATAGTTTTATGGAACACCCATGGAATCCTGTAACATGCATCATTCACCACAAGACATCAAATACACCAAGCTTCTGGAAGTTCCATTCCTCCTTTGTATTAATTCTCTGAAAATATTACATCAGATGGAAGTTCTCCAAGAGAAAATTACAGCAACCCCTTATGCGTTACTAAGGGGAGTATATATACAAGTTTACATTTGGAAAAATATCTGAAAGAAGAGTAAATGCCTCATAAATATGCTGCCAACTGCCAGTGAGCAGTAGCTAAAGAAGTAAATGAAGAAGTAAATGCAGTAATAGCTCTTAGTCCTTTAGCTGTCAAAATCTGTCAGATGCTGTTGAATTTGTAGCAGTTGTAGTCGGCTGAAGGCGTGTGTTTCAAAATTTGTGGCTAGCTGTCATTGTTAGTGATGAATCACTTTTAGATATTTTCCAATCACTGACCACTTTACACTTGTCCTGCGGTGACCTGAGCTGGCTTTTGACCCGGAGTTTTGAAACTACCGTGGCAGAATCTGGAGCATGGCTTGCCACCAATCCTCCTTGGGCATTTGATGCCTTCGCATTTTAATCAATGTCTCATCAAGCTCTGTGTATCTGAAAAAACTGGGAGGAGTTTCAAATAGATGATTAACTTCATTTTCAATAAAGAATGACCCTTCAAGCTGAGTGTACAAACTCTGTCCTGTAGGAGGAACTGTTTCTTCAGAAGTACTGCTGGATGCAGTGATTTGATTTTCAATGTACGCGGCCATCCTATTTGTAAATTGATCTCTGTTGATCAATTTGCCTGTACCGCTCAATAAGCTAGGCATTCCTCTTGCCTGTAGCATTCCCATTCTGAGCTTGAAGTCTTCAACTTCAGTCTGTATCTCATAGCTCCTCCTTTCTGCTGTCTGCACATATCCTCTGAGTGTTAGCACCTTTTTGGCCATAAGGATGGCCTCCGTTCTGTTGGTGATTCCAACTGCTGTCAGCTCATCTTTGTCTTGCCTGTTCAGAAAGTCTATCAGTTGGCTAGCTTGTTCAGGTCTATTTCCTAGTGCTGTCTTAGCCCTCTGGATATCTATCTGAGCTTGCACAATTAAATCCATATGTTCATGGATTGTTTTGAGTGATTTCCACTGTTTAATCATGCTTTGGGTGATTTTATTCCATAAGATCCTCTTGATCTCAGCCATGGTGTTTTTGAGATCAAGCTCTTTCTCCAGGGCTTTGATTCTGTCCTTTTGGGTCTTGATCTGTCTGCCCTGTTCTGCCACTGTCATTTTAGACTGATCATACTTGGCATCTATCTCTGCCAGTTTTTCTTTTGCCTTCCTTATCTCATCTGCTTGTAGCTCCATTTGCTTAACAGCCTTAGTTAGTTCTTCTATGCTGGGCTGGTCAACTGTATTTGCTGTTGTAGGGGCCACTGCTGCCCCAGAGCCTGTTGCTGCTGTAGAATCTGTTGGGGGAGTTGGTAGTGTGGATTCTCCCTGTTTGTCCTGTAATGACTTCTCCAGCTCCTTCTCTAGCTCTTGGATCCTTTGATCCTGCTGCAATAGTAGATCAAGTTGTTGATCAACTTGTTTTTCTTTTTGCAGTTCAGCTGTCTGAGGATGTTCTGTAGGTGACAGCTTCAATCTCCTCTTCATGGCATTGAGATCATCCTCTTTTTTCTTCAGGAGGGCTTTTACCCCGGTTGGGTCACTAGGGTTATGCCCTAGATCAACAATAATCTCTTCAAGAGATTTTATCCTGTTATCCTTGGCCCTGGAAGACAATCTCTCAAAATCCAGTTGAGTATTTGTGTGCTTCAAGGATTCTTTCAGCTCATGAGCTAGTGTGGCCTTATCTACCAAGGTGGCATAGACCATTTCTCCAGTCTGCTTATGGAGCTCAATTTGGTCCATAGGATGTATGTCTTTGGCCAAGACCTCCACCCTTGTTTTGATGAAATCAGCAGTGGACATTGGGTTGGGCCCCTTAGGCTTGAAATGGCTGAATATCATCTTCTCCTCTTTGAAGTCGTAGACCGACATCAATCTTTCTTGTTGGGCTGGAGTGGCATCTATAAATTGTTTGTAAACCTCAGCCCTCAATAGTTCATTTGCTGCCTTGATTTCTTTGAAGGTGGCCTTAACACCTTTGAGCTTCTGGCTTTGTTGAGAAGAAGATGATACCTCCAAGCCAAGCTGTAAATTCTGCTCCTGCTGAAAGGAGCTAGTCCCTGTGTGTTGGCTGCCCTCCCTATCCTTGGCTGTATCATTGAAGACATCTTCAGTAATGTCTTCTACTTCTGGGGAGTCTGCCCTCTGCCTTTTAGCTTCTGGTTGATGGGAGGATCCACTGAGGGGAGTGGACTCTTCTCTTTGTCTTTTGGTCCCCCTTTCTTCATGTGCCGGGGTCTGTAAAATTGAAGTGGTTAGGGGCTCCACTTGAGGGGGTGGTGTCTGCAATAAGGTGGTTTCTGGCAGCCCAGTTTGTGGCAGACCGGTTTGTTCTTCTTGCTGCTCTGTTTCTTGCTCTGGTTGTTGCTTTCCCTGCTCTGACTGCTGCTTTTTTGCTTCATCTTCAGCGTCCATTTTTCCCTTTCCCTTATCCAAGCCTGGTGCTGTTGTTGGCGGCGCTGTCCTGGTAACTGAGGTTCCTCCTCCTGATGTTTGAGGCAGCCTGAAAGGTACCTGGCAAATCGACCTGGAAGCTCGCGGGCTGGGTTGCAAAGGCTTAATGCAGTTAAGCCTCGAACTTTGAACAGTTTACTTGTTGAATTTGATGGCTGAATGCACGATTTCGCGGCAGCAGGTTGACAACGGCTAGTTCAGTCTCCGCATGCAAAATAAACGACAAAAACATGCGTTTAGCCGTTTAAAACGGTAAATTTGGCAAAAATATGAATTTGGCGCTTTTCCGCCAATGACGTCAGCATGACGTCATGGCGGGGCCCAGGTGAGGGGTGACGTGGATGCTGAGGTGTTGGCCAGGTCGGCAGGACACGGTGGCAGGCGGGTACAAAGGCGGGTCCGCGTGGAGGGCCAAGGGATGATGGGGCGGGGATCGGCGGGGTGACGTCAGAATGGCGCAGACATGACGTGTAGGCATGACGTGGGATAGCGGTATACGGGGTGGCGGTAAGTGGCTTCCCCGCACCACCTTTGGGCAAAGGCGGTAAGCGGGAGGGGGGCTCCGAACAACCTTACCGCCCGCCACGCGTCCATTGTACGGGACGGGTAAAACCGCTTTCCCCGGACGCTAAATGTCGGCACATCGAGATCTGAAATTGACCGCCCACCCTTAGATCTGGGCGCTGGGGATCTGACGGCTGGCGGGCCTCCCGACTGGTCGAGCATGTTGGGGAAGGGTCCCGCCAGCAGAATAAAATATTCCATTTAATATTTGGGCGCAAAACTATAGGTTAGTGGGTTTTGAATGGTTTTTCATCTTTTCTCGCTTAACCCGTAATGTGGTGGGTTTGGGAAACGTGCCAGAGGCGGGTTTTTTACCTTAGAGACTTTTGCAAAGGTTTTTGTAGGCCAAAGGGTCTTGGAGAGGGGTTTTACCCATGCAGAGGTGAATTTGAGGAAAAAATAACTTGCAGCAGAGGGGAGAGGGGTGGAAAAGGTTCACCAAATTGGCCAGATGCCATTTGGTCCCTTCTGAAAATATATGGCTATTATGCCTGTGGGAGGGGAAAATACATAAAATTTAGGGCTTTATACACCTTAGTGTTAGTATTATTAGGGGTAGGGGTAAAATAGGGGAGTTACATAGTAGAGTTAGGAGTTAGTATGAGTGAAGGAGGGGGATTTAGAAAGGGGGTGTTAATGATGGAGTAGAGGGGAAAAAGAGAAGTTAGTGATGCTCTCTGCTGTGAATCCATGAAATTCACCACCTTTTTTTGCTGATATGTTCATTGCCTTGGCAAAACATCTTTGACAACTATGTAATGGTGAACATGTCTTTTCTGCAGCCACAACTGCCTACCCAACTATTTCACCTAGCATTTTTGTTTCTTCTTGGAGGGGCACTTGGACTTGCAACCCTCAATTGCCTTTTCTTTTCTTTGGCTTTTTCCTTTTTTCCTCTATCTGCTTCTACCCTTATCTCTTCCAAGGTCCCAGATTAGACTTTTGGGAACCTTTATTTCTCTGCCTGAACTACTTGTCTGCCAAGGTTAAGCTGTTTGGACAGACTTCTTTCTCTATTCTACAACTCAAAATTGAAACATGGCATGATCCAGCTTGAACTGTTGAATCATCCACAAAATTTGTAATAAGGTCCTCAATATTTGAAGTACTTCACACACCTCTGATTTTCTGGAAATATGGGATCTTTGTAGTAGCAAAGCAGAGCATATTTGGATTTTCAATAATCAATCATGAAATATGAAACCTATTACTATAGGTATCTAACAAAGTGATAAAGTTATTTTAAAGTAACTTTTATAAAGTAAATGAAAAATTAGAAAGGAAAAGTGACTTTGGAAATAAATGACTAAGTGGGTCTTTATTAAAGTGGGGTGAATTAAAAAATAGAAAGTGAGATTTAAATGAGCATTTAATCTCAGCCATTGATCTAAATCTATTTCAGCCATTGGATTTAGAGATCACCCAAAAGTCACTTGGAGTTATATTAAAGGAGGAAAAGGAGGAAAAGGTCATTCATTCTTTCATGAGCAGATTGGGAGAAGGAGAGCAAGAGAGCAAGAGAGATTTCTGAGCAGGGAGGAGAAGGAGACAGCAGCTTGGCACACATTCCAAGGCATCAGTTGAGCAGATTTGTACAACTGATTCAACACATAGTGAAAGGCAGATTTTTGCACAAAAATCGAGGAGCAGTTTCCTGATTTTTCTACACACAAAACGGAGGCCGTACAACATTTATTGCTGTCCTGTTTGCTGTAATTTCCAGATTGCTGTGAGGCACGGGAAAGGAGATAAGTTGTAAATTTGCTTGCTGATTTTTTGCTGAATAATTCTCACTGTAAAAAGACAATTTTCAGAAATAAAGAAGAACTCTCAAACTAGTTTTCCCCAAGAGTTGTAGGGGGTTTTTCCAGGGTCAAGTTGACCAAAAATATCAGTGTTTTAATGTGTTTTAATGGCTGTTTTGATTGCTGATTTTTAATTCTGCAATTTCCAGCATTCTGAAAAATTTCCAGAATTTGTGTTTTCAGCAATATTTATTTTTTTCAGTCTGTTAAATGTATGGTTATGGGAATGGGCATTTAACTACATGGGAGAAATAAGGAGAAACTGAAAACCGGGGTGGGAAAACAGAAATTTCTACATCAGTCAGTTGGATGAGCAAGAGACAATCTGTAGTGGCAATTTCAACTACAGAGGCAGAATACATGGAAACTACTCATGTAAGAAAGGAAGCAGTTTGGGTGTAGAGATTGTGTTCAAGTATGGGATTAGTACAGCGAGCTATAAGGATAGACTGTGACAACCAAAGTGCAATTTTCTTGGCAAAGAACCCTGCTTATCATTCAAAGACAAAGCATATTGATGTTCAGTATCACATTGTGAGGGATATGGTTGAGGACAAAAAGGTGGTGCTTTAAAGGTGGACACTTTGAAGAATACTGCAGATGCATTGACAAAGTCTGTGAGCATTGAGAAATTTTCTTGGTGTAGAGAAACAATGGGTGTTGCAGGGCTAGACCAATGACTAAGCTCTCCTGTGACCCCCTGTGTGGAAAGAAAACAAGTGGGAGAATGTTATATTCTTTCCACAACTAGTACCCCTTCGTTGCGTTGGGCGCAACAGGGGGGTCATAGGGGGGGTGACAGCCCCCTTGTTGGGGGGTTTGAGGGGGGCGATCTACGAGGTCTGGGGTAGCGCCTCGGGAATGCTATTTTGGACCCTATATTAGGTGGGCGGACCTACCTGTGGTTTTGTTGATGGGTTTCACACATGGTTTTCTGCCCATGGTATTTTGTAGATCTGGTCAAGGGAACTACGATTATGTTCTAATCCAGGGTTAATGGATTGGGGTTTATGGATGCTTCAACATGTATATATATGTATTGTAACATTGAAAGGAATATAATGAAAAATCAATTTGGTAGTTTCGGTTTTGGGATCCAGGGGAAAATATCTGTGTATATCTGTTTTATGTTTTATGCTCTCGCCATTGTTTATTTTCTATTGTTTTTAGAATTCTTATGCAAGTAATTTCTGTACAGGGTTAAAAACTTAAAACCTACATCAAGTTCATCCCCTTCCTCCACATCATGTATTGGGTCACTCATATGGGGACCACTATCCTCTTGTTCTTCTTCCCTTCTATTCCTACTCCCCCTTGCCATCATGAAATACAAAAGTGGAATGATACATAGAAGCAAAAAAAACACCATCTTGGAATACAAATATAGGTGGTGGACAACCTTCAATTAAATGAGCAAGAAGAAAGAATGGGAAAGAGTAGGATAGGGAGGAGAAAAATACAAAAAACATTGACAAAAAAGTGAGGGAGTTTGGGGTTTGCGTTTACCTCTTTTAGCTCTTGTAGATGGAAGCCCTTCTTTACTCCAAGCTCCTCCTCCTTCTCCTAGCTCCTCCTTCTTCACTCCTCCAAGCTCTCCTCAAGTCTCTCCTCTCTTCTCCAAGCTCTCCAAAAGTACAAGTGAGCAAATGAGAGGTGAAAGAGCCTTTTAATC
Source organism: Pinus tabuliformis (assembly GCA_031772625.1). Classification (NCBI taxonomy): domain Eukaryota; kingdom Viridiplantae; phylum Streptophyta; class Pinopsida; order Pinales; family Pinaceae; genus Pinus; species Pinus tabuliformis. Next base: position 1,084,308,540 of record CM062813.1, read on the forward strand.
CCTTCATTCCCTTCCCTAACCCAACTTAGACCCACCCTAAACCACTAGTTAACAAAAAAAATAAAAAAAAAATCATTTTAGTGGGGTTGCACAGTGGAACCGACCGACTGCCCTCGAAGTCGGCCGCGATTCGTACGGAAGCGACCCCGAAACGTGGCATTTTGGCCGGGTGATCCGCCCCCCAAAACACGTCCCGACAATTCCAAAACACGGATGGGGCCGGACGGTTCCCACATGCTAGGAAGCGGCTTTTCCGGCCCGATCCGCGTTTCCGAATTTCTAGGACGCGTTTAGGGGGGCAGATCACCCACGGATCTGTATGGGTCGCGTTTTGGGATTTTGATTCGGGGGTGGGGTGTTTCGTGCAACACTAATTTTTGCTATACTAGGCCGAAATTTTGTTGCTTTTCTTTGGTGAAAGGGTATGAATTTGTCTTTTATTAGCATTGCATCATGTTATGGCCATGTTTGAATAAGTGAATGTTCCTAGAGATATTTCATTCAAATTTATCTTGATAAGTCATCACATATTGTGCACTGAAGTATAAAGACCTTGAAGCAGTTTTCCTCATGCCCTAATTGACATGTGAAATTGTTCAAGAGGCCTCCTTGATTGAATGAAACCATCCTAAGCATTGGAGTCATCTTGGCTCCATTTCTCCCAAAGGATTAGGCACTGGTCCTCCATAGATGATCACGTAAAAACATATTTTTCTCACCTTTCTTTCTTTCTCTCTAGGTCTAATCTACATAGGTCATCGATTATCTCACAATCTAGCCATCCAAACACTTCAATTTTTGGTCCACAACTACGCTGGAGTTTGCTTTAGAGGCCCTCCAAATTTGAAGCAATTCCAATGGTGGGATCTCTAGATATTGCAAGCCCTAGCTCGGGGATCGTTTCTTGCCCTAGGTTTCCCTTGGCTAGTGACCTCATCTAGATCATTGCATTCCATTCCAAGAAGATTTTTCCATTGATCCTCTTCTTTTCCCCTCCTTGAGTGACCAATTCCTCTTACTTGACCTAATTTTGGGTCCATTTGGTCCTGTGTGGTCCCGCAACTTTTTGAGGATAATTTCACAAAGACCACTTGGAATCCAAGTTTCCAAAAGGATTTCGGGGTCTAGGTATCTCCTTGACAAGTCATATACTCAAACCCTAGCCCTTGGAATTCTCCTAAGCCCTTCCTAGATAGCCTTTCATCTTGCTTTCTAAGCAAGCAAGCCATATATTTGAGCCTCTCTTGTGAATAGGCTTCTAGGATCACCTTTCATCCTATCAATGATCCATTCATTTTCGTGATCCTTATTATACTGGGTCTTCTGCCGCTGGTGAAATTCTGTAAAGAGCAGGGAGCCTTAGCTGAGGTGACAGTGGGCTATCGCTCCATTGTTGCCCTTGGCCTAGTATTTGCCCTATAGGACCCCCTCCTAGGACCCCTTCTAGTTTGAGTGGTAATAGTCCATATTCATGACAACCATAACATTGAATTTTTGGACATATCCTTATTTCTATGAGATCTGTTGCCGTGAGATCCAAAATTTCCAAACTTCTTTCTTGATTTGGCTGCAAAAGATTGAGAATTTTCATTGTTTGGTTTAATATCAATTTTAGCCTTCAACGTTGTTTCTTCTAGAACACATAGAGCGCATAGTTCTTCAAAGGTTGGAGTGCCCTTTCTTGCATAGATACCTCCTGCAAAACCATCCTAAGCTGGAGGTACAACATTGATTACAAAAGTGATTTACTCAGAGTCAGATAGGGTTTCTCCAAGTCCTTGAAGTTGATCTTTGGTTTTTGATATTCTTATAAAGTATGAAGCTACATCTTTTTCTTTTAACATTCTTGTTCCATAGAGTGGATTCCTTAGAGAGATCTTTTGCCGGTTGTGTTGACAGAATACAATCTGACCAATTTATCATAGGCTTCCTTGGATGTAGTCAAATCTGACAAAAGAAATGAGATTATCCTTGATTGATTCAAGGAGAATCCTTTGAGCTTATACAAACCCTATTCGAACCTTAGAAATATATGCATGCCTCAAAGATGAGTGCGAGCTTCTGATGTCTTCGAACCATGAGAAATAAGGTTTTATCTATATAGAATGGTAAGGTGCCTCAATAGACAGACTTGACCTTAATTTGGAGGGAATCAATATTTCAATTGTTACTCATGATAATAAATATACTCTTTTTAATAATTGCTTGCCCAATTTGTGCCTCAGTAATTTATTATGATATTTTCCTTTATCCAATTGAATTCAACTTTGGGCTTCTCTTGGGGCTATGGGGAAATTCATCCCATAGCTGTCCAAATTTCAACATTCTCTGGCTAAGGCACATGCACAGAAAAGACCTTCTCTTGCTACTATTTTCAACATAATATCTTTTGGTATTTTGTGGATTCAGGGAACTTAGCCATAAAAAGATATGGAACAGCAAAAAAAAACAATATTTGAGGACCAAAAACTCTGCTTTCTTTTGTTCCAGTGTTTTGAGAGGACATTAAATTATTTCTTTATCGGTTGTTACAATGACAGTCTGACTTGATAAAATTAAGGGCTACTTGGGCCCAATACTGATGATTCACTGACAGTAAGATGTTATGTAGACTAGATTTTAGTGAATGTAAAGTTATTTTTGACAATGTTACAACTCATGCATTATTCTTAGGGAAGAAAGTGCTAAATGAGGTTAAAAAAGAACAAAATGTGAAGAGAAAGCTTATGTACAAATAATACGTGCTGATTAGTGTTTATGTACTAATATTTAAACTGCAGAAACAATGGCACTTAAGGATTTTGTTGCAGCAGCAGCGAGAAGATACAAACCTATCCAATCTGCTGTGCCCGGCACCACACTTGGTCCCATTCAGATTGATGCATTCCATGGAGAAGGGGTATGATATCTTTTAAGGTTTCTGCAAAATCAACTATTTCTGTTTGTTATTTTCTTCACATCTTATTGCTTAGAAGAAACTCTTGAATATGTAATGGCCATTCTTGATGGGCACTCAATATGACAGAAGTAGGCATAGGATTCAAAATTAGAAGTGTATGAGAAAGCAAAAGCTGAAAACCAATGTTGGAATGAATATCTATCATTACTTTTTACAAATAATAATAATAATAATAATAAATTTGCATTATAAATACAAGCTTCTGATCAATGCAATATCTACAATTTGTGAGTTTTTCTTCTGTCGAGTTCCATCTACTGCATCTGTGGTCTAAAGCAAACATTGTATATGAGCAATAAGTACATGAGCTTGTTGAGAGTTGACTTTGAAGGGAGTGCAGAACTGAGATTGGAGAACACCAATCCCCATGAAAACCCTGAAAGGGAGACCCAGAGATGTCACAGTGAGAAAGATCCCTCTGTCAATGCATGAAATCTGCGTTGTGGAGCTCATGGTTGTTATTTCCGGCCTGTAGTAGGGATGCTGTTGTTCATCTATAATGTTTTATGTCTAGATCTTGTTGGGAAGTGTGTCTGTAAAGATTAAGAAAGGGTTGTCTAATCGTGAGATAATCCTTGTTAGGGAAAATAGCAATTTGCAATCTGTAAAATAACAACATCTAGATTGTGGCATCCCTAGTAAAAATACATTCTCATGTGTTTTCTTTAAAGATTGTGTTGTTTTTCTTGGAGCCCACTGTATGCTTGAGGTAGCTCTAGGTGTGGCTGCATTATGAAATCTGCCGAACCCTCCTTTATGTACTATGTGTTGGACTAAGTCAATTTATATATGGTGCTGTCTAAGTATTCTACATTTTGTCTTTTTTGGCTGGAATACAATGATACAATTGTGGGTGAGATTGTGATCTTTGGTTGTTTAAATGTGTTTTTGACTGCATAAATGGTTCAACACCCTGAAAAACCCCTGGAGCACCTGGATTGTTCAAATTACACAACTCAAACTTGCGATTCTAACAAAGCTCTGCCAGATTTCAGGCAAAATTGGCCAGAAAATATGCCCAGAAAAACTCCAAAATGTAGAAGAGTTCAACTAGGACTTTATAAATTACTATTGTGCCATTTTTTTTATCCGTGTATTGGTATAAATATATGTTCATTTATCAGTTTCACTTTAGGATTACCTCATTTTCTTCCCTAGATTTGTTCCATTATTTGAGGCAATCTTATTCATATTTTGAGATGATATCAAAGTCTAGGGTTTCGTGCTCAATTGTGCCATCACAGGGGTTTGTATTTTTGTATCATGATCCACCCAAAAGTGCGACCATTGGATTTTATGTTATTGTATTAGACCATGTTTAGTGATCTATGTAAAGTGGTTTTCTCTTCTTGGTGGTTTCTCTAGAGTCTAGGCCCTTCTCGGTTTTCATGGCTCATCCTCTTAGTCCTCACTTTAGACAGTCCTTGTTACCTCCTAGGAAGTACCTATGTATATTTCAGATTAACACCATTTTAAGGCCAAGGATTTGAAATTGTTAAGCTCTATAGACCTGTGGTTGTCTGTGTATTATGGTATCCTAGGCCTATAATGGTTAGACATGCTAGGTTCTTAGTTTACCACTCACACCTCCTTTGCTGGATAGGATTGGAGGATTTGAGGTGGATCCATCCGCACACGGTTTAGAATAGTTGTTAGTATTTGTAGAGGTAATCACAATATGTAGGGCCAATCCTGTTGAAGAATGTGACTAGGTTCGGTCATCATAATTGTACTTGAAGTCAAAATGTGATATATTTGTCAAAAGAAAATCAAAATGAATTTTTATTATTATGGAATTGACTTGTTAAAGCATGGGTTTCATGCTTGGTTCAATAGTTATAGGTCAAGACTCCATTGCAGGCTTTAGGATTATTTATTTGGGTCAAAGTCAATTTCTTTATTAGTCAAAGACTCCTCCGTGAAGTCTCCCTATGTCAGCTTCGTTCAAGTGAAATCATGTCAGCCTAATCTTAAATAAAGACACAACTATTCATGAAGTCACGTCGACCTATTTTCAAGAAGAAACAACTATATATACAAGCCTAGAACCTTGCATTGCACAGAGGATAAGCTCGGATTATCTTTGAAATGAAGTTCGGATATCACAAGGCATACTCTCGGTGCAATCACAAAAGTTCATATCTTTGAAAGGAAGTTTTGCTGCCACATCAGAAAGAAAGTCTCGGTGCCACATCAGAAAGAAAGTCTCGGTGCTATTACAGTGAGAAGTTTGGACAAAACATTTTAGTGTCACTACAGGAGATCTCTATAGGAGCTTGGATGGGGTGTTGAAAAGTGTAACTAGGTTCAATCTTCATAATGACATGTAATTATGATTTTATGTAATGAGATGTAAAGAAGAAAAATAAAAATTATTGTATTGCTTGCTTCATGGGTTTCATGAGCAAGAGATTTTATTTTTGAGTTAAGAACCCCATTGAGAGTCTTTAGGAATTATTTTTCATCTAGTCATAAAATGATAGAGTCCTTGTCATGTAATGAAGTCATGTTACACATTGTAAAAGGTCAAACTTGTCTATGTAAAGTATCCTCCAAGACCTTGTCACTTATCCTCTTCAAGTCGGTCTACAACGATGAAGGAACTTGCTAGAAGAAGTCGGCTTTCCTACATGGGATCATGTCGGCCTAAGGGACATGAGATGAGGTGTATAAGTAGCCACACTTGGCCTCACTTAGAGGCAAGCAACTCGACAAGCATTTGATCAAGAAGAAGTGCGAAGTAGAGTCAAGCAACAGAAGTGCGAAGAAGGGATAGGAAGGATTCTTCTGGGTATTGCGAAGGAGGGATTCTTCTAGGTATAGCGAAAGAAGGTTTCTTCTGGGGTCAACAAACGAAGGATTCTTCTGGGGTTAGCAAGGAGGGAATCTTCTGGGCTACTTGTTTTGGGTGCAAAAGAAGGACCGAAGGCATCAAGAGAAGATCGAAGTAGAACTTATTGCTGCATTGAAGTGACCTTGTTTGGGCATAGAATCTCGTAGAAGGAAGCCGAAGAGAAGCATCAAAGGTCTCTCTCTTAAGGAGACTAGTTAAGAGGCATATTCTAGGGTTTCTGATCTAGAGACCGAGATTCTCTAGAGGAAGCCAAGAAGATTAGTGTGAAGTCTAGAGACCGAGATTCTCTAGAGGAAGCCAAGAAGAATAGTGACCGATTTTCTCCAGTGGAAGCCGAGGAGAGCAGTTCAAGATCAAGAAGGAAGTCGAGACAAGGAAGAGGCAAAACATCAAGGTTAGTGACAAGGTTCTTGGGAGGATACTAGAGTCAAGGGTCTTTGTCATGGTCTTGGTATTCGTCAATTGAAGATCTATAAGAAGAATTTTGATCGGGTTTTCCTCTCAAGAAGTGAGAGGTTTTGGCCCTGGCTGACAAGCCTACATACTATGTCACTTGTCTTCTATTGTGCATATTGGTAATTGTCTTGATGAAAAGAACACAATAATAATATAACGAAGAGAAGACTATAAGCTAAGAAGTAAAAGTATATCACAAGCAATTATCAAGCAGAGAAATCTTTTAACTCCTTATGCCCTAGATTTCTCAACATGGTATCAGAGCTTAGGTGCTGAAGTCAAGAAGGGGCATTCAATCAAGAAGACATCAAGCCTCGAAGAAGGATCGTAGTAGATTCAAGGGCTACCAAGGTCAAGATCTTCAAAACCCTAGATCGAAGAAATCTACACCAGCAAGAGTCTTGAAACCATCTTCAAGAAAGAAGGAAGACTAAAACATTCAAGAAGGATCATGAATCAAGCTCTCTCTCATCAATCTCTCAAGAAGCAAATCCTCTATCAACATCAAGATTAAGGAGGAAGCAAGCATCGATTTCTCAAGTAAGTCTATGACTATATATGATAATAACTAAATGTCTTTTTGTAAGGAAAGCAATAAATCGGTTGGGGTTGCAAATTTCCTTGCATGGAAGAAAAGGACAGACCTAAATCTTATTGAGAATGAAGTCATGGATCAAGGGATCGATAACCTAGCCTCCGAAGGAAGATACTCAAGCACATGCTAGATTCATGAAGGGAGAAGTGAGAGCCCAGAGGATTCTTATAGAATCTATAAAAGACCCTCTAGTCCTGTATGTATCAAAGTTGAAGACTGCAAAAGCTATATATGACAAATTGGTAGAGTTGTTTTTTGTAAGTATTTCAGGAGAAGTAATCTCATTAAGGGAAGAACTCTACAAACTAAATATGTCCAAGGAAGACGGAATAGCCTCATGCTTCACGAGGATATCATAAATTCGAGATCAACTGTAAGAGCTAGGAGAAGTCGTGTCTGATAGAGAGATGACCACAGTGGTATTGAATGCACCGCCGGAAGAATGGGGTAACTTCACTTCAAGTTTATATGGTAAGAAAGAGACTCCATTTCATGATCTATGGTCACTCTGTAAGATCGAAGAAACCAGACTAAAGGCAAAGGTTGACGTAGGATCAAATGAGCAAAATCAAGCATATGCTGCAATGACAAGAAGAAAAGGGAAATTTGGAAAGTTTGGTCCTCAAAAGAATAAGAAGAACATGGCTAAGGTAAGATGCTATGGTTGTCAGGAACTTGGGCACTATAGAAGAGATCATCCTAAACGTAATAAGGACAAGAGGGATAGGGAAGAAGCCCATATTACCGAGGAAGTGAAAGAACGTGAGTCTAAGAAGCTTAAAAGGGAAGGAGTAAAATATCTCTACTATGACTGAGATGTTCTTCTTCACTAGAAGGTACCTTTCACTTGTAATTTATAAAAGCTGTGTATAGAAGATAGGATGCCTCATATTGGAAAATAACATCGTGATAGAAGCATTAGAAGTAAGAGCTTTTGTCATGGGAAGCAGAAAGAATGTCTAGAATAAATTCTATTGATTACAAAGAACAAGAGCTCTGAGAAACCTCATTGAAATCTCAAGTGTTACTTATAGAAAGAAGTAGAGGTCATCATCGACTGGGATCATCATACAATAGTCAATAAGGAAACATCTGCTGGGTGAGGAGATGAAAGATCCTCAAGTTTATCTGATGGAATCCTTATCAAAGGATTCACCAATCTAGAAAGGAAGCAAATGTTTCTGTTAATCTAGGTTGTCATTGATGTCAATATGGCAGTGTTTGTGATAGCAAATTCTTGTGATCATAATGTTGCCCATGAAGGACCCAAGGACTGAATACAACATATGGAATGAATATATATATACAGACATAACAGAAGCAATAGACCCAAGGAGGAAAGCCAAGGAGAAGTAGATCCGTGAAGTAACAGGAGCAAGAAGCCAAGGAGGAAAGCCATCAGGGAAGCCATTGGAAGACAAGAACAAGAGCCATCAAAGAGTAGCCATCGGAAATCACAAAGAAGCCACAGGAAAGCCATGCTCAATAGGAAGAGCCATATCAAAGATATCGCATGAAATATCGGAGGAGCTAACATAACGGAGGAGTTAACAGTGTTATCTGAGGAATTATATTGGTGGCTTTATTATCTGTTACCACTCGAATTCCCCGATTGCGATTTGAGCTGCGGACCCCACTACTCCAATAGAACACACCCTAATGTAATATCACGTCCGCCTCGTTGGAAGTCATATCACTAGTCTTAAAGGAATGTCACACTAAAACTGCGATTGCGATAATACATGCGGACCTGAACAGGTTATAGTAACAGCCCTAATATAACATCACATCCACCATATTGCAAGTCTTATAGGGTTGTCACGGTAAAACCTCTGATCGCGATATTATTACGGACCTGCTACACCATTATAACATGATTTAATATCATATCGCATCCGCTCCGTCGGTAGTAGGGGCATCGGCTATATCGGAAAACAGAGCATGAGCACGACTTGTAAAACCTCCGATTTTCATGAAGTTGCAATTGCGATTAAGGTGATGACGTGGATGTGGGACCTCCATGTGGGTATAGCCTCTCCTATGTGATTTTCGTAAATAATAAGTCTATTGGATGAATATTAAAAAAAAGGGCCTCTCTGATATAATTTTAATATGCGACATCATAAGTCGGCCTCTCCTCCAATAAACGTGTCTTTTGGGTATTGATGAGACTCGTATATATACAAGTTAAAAACTTCACCTCAAGCATTGATCTCGGGCATCTATCACAGAGAAGAAGGACAGTTCACAACTCGTGAATGTGAAGTAGCATAAGAAAGGAAGCCAAAGGTCGAGCAAACGAAAGTGGAAGCTGAAGGTCGAGCGAGCGAAGAAGGAAGCCGAAGGTCCAGTGGAAGAAGAAGGAAGCCGAAGGTCAAACTGGGTTATTTATTGAAAGGCTCGGACCTGTGTTTGACAGTGATTCAGATAACAATTCAAAAGGACGCTCTGTGGATCTAAGAAGATTATCTGAGTATGAACAGGGTTGTTTTTAATTGAATGCACAATATGAAATTGCGACAGTCACTCCTCTGAAGAAGTCATTTTTGAAGCAGTTACTCCTGAAGCCTCACTCCTGAAGTAGTTACTGCGACAGTTAGGATAGAGGGTTGAAACAAAGAGTTGTCTTTGTGCAGTTCATTGTAGTCACATTGAAGTTGTGTGGAGACTATTGAAGACCATGATGTATTAGTCACATGATGTGACTTGGAGATTTTGCTTGGGTATAATGAAGAGAAATGGTGATACCTTCTATGAGACAAGGTTGTCATTAATGATGTAGCATGGAGACTACGGTGAAACTGTAGATTGACACAATTCAGTGAAGAAGATTTTGGGAGCAGAAAATTACTACCAAACATATCTAGACAAAATATAGTAGTGGGTTGGAGCCCAGAGGGGTAGTGCCCTGAAGGATGGAGCCTCAAACAAACAAGGTAGGTGCCTTGAAAGATAGGGTCGGAGCCCTTGGGGTTGGTGCCTTAGAATTGGAAGGATTGGTGTCCTTGGAGTTGGTGCTCCTAAATCCAAGGTTGGTGCCTTGACAAGATAGGGTCAGAGCCCTTGGGGTCGGTGCCTCAGAATTGGAAGGATTGGTGTCCTTGGAGTTGGTGCTCCTAAATCCAAGGTTGGTGCCTTGAAAAGACAGGGTTGGTGCCCTAGAGGTTGGAGCCTCACAAAAAGTCCAAGTTGGTGCTTGGCAACAGGTTGGAGCCTGGGAGTTTGAAGATTGGTGTCTTCATCTAGGGTTGGAGCCCTATATACATTGTACTTGATTCATTGTAAAGATTATATTAATAAAAGCATTTATTCCTATTGTTCATTTTGTGTTCTAAATATAAGTGATCTAACTGGTAAAAGTAACAATTCAAAAGGAATACTGATTCACCCCCCCTCTCAGTATTTCCAACAATTGGTATCAAAGCCAGTACCTTCACTCAAAGCCTAACAACTTGAAGGTTGATCATTAGAACACAAATGGTGAAGCCAAGGAAGAAAGTCTCGAATCCTCCTAAAGATGTGTCTCCCTCAACCACCGAAATTGAAGTCAATCAATTTGTGACGGCTCTATTGTTCAATGGAAACTTTGATATATGGGAAGCAAGAATGAGGAATTTCTTAAAGACTCAAGGCATTGAAATCTGGAAATCAGTGATTGTTGATAGCATGATGGATGGAGAATCCAAGGAGTACAATGCAAAAGCAATGAAGGCAATCTTGAATGGGCTACCAGATTCTATAAAGAACAATTTAGGAAAATGTTCGTCAGCGAAAGGTATACGAGACAAACTTCATGACCTTCACTCAAAAGGAGCATTGACCATGACCACTATTCAAGAAGATGATGGAAACCAAGAAGGAAAACCAGAACCCATCATAGAAGCTGAAAATGAGAATGATGACATCAAGGCTAAAGAAGACCTAGAAGATGAAGAGAATGAAAAAGATTTTGAAGAAGATCTCCTCACTAAACTTATGGCTTCCATGGAAGAGATTATCAATTTGAAAAAGGAAAACGAGGAACTTAATAAGAAAGCACTAGCTGGTGACCAAGACCAAACAAGGAAGAAAGTTGACCTTGTCAAGCTTCAAGTACAAGAAAGGGATGAAGAGATTGCCAAGCTTAAGAAGGAATTTCATCAAAGCAAAAGAAAGCATCATGAAGAAGTCATATCCATGACAAATCAATTGGATAAAGCAAAGAAACGAGAAGATAACTTGTCAAGCCACCTTGAACAAAGGCACCAGAGCTTGAACAAACTTGAAGCAGAGATTGGTCAATACAAGGAAGAGGTCTCCTCCCTTAGATCACAACTAGAAGAAGCAAGGAAACAAGCACAAGGAACTGAGAAGACAATGGAAGCATTGGTAATCATAGAAGGACAGGTTGATGAAGCAGAAAATGAGAAAAACACCATGATATGTCAACTAAAAGCAAAGGATGAAGAAATATTCAAACTAAAATCCGACCTCAACCTTCTCAAGGCCGAAACATGTGAAGCTACTTGGATCAAGGAAGAAATGGAGAGCAGTCTAGCAAAAGAAGAAATCTTCAAAATGAAGTCAGATATCATCTCCCTTAAAATAGAAGCAAATGAAGCTGTTGTCGCACAGATTGTCACGACAACGCTCAGACCGGGGGCTGTCACCCTGATCCCCGATCTCTCCGTTTAAGCCTGTCTCCCGCGGCTAAGGGGGGTAGACCCTATGAGGTGATGAAGACCAACTGTCGACCAGTTGGTTTGGGAGACACGAAACACTACCAACACTAAAATGATTTTATTAATTTAGCGGACCAGTGCCTTATAAGATTTATGATTAAACGATTACTTGCTAGATGATATAGAAATATAAACCATGAACAGCAATCATTTATCATCAAATAACTTGAACGATGTTAAATATCCAGTAAAACCACAAAGTTCTTATAATGACCAAAGCTCAATAACAATATCCAGTAATTAACAATTTTGAAGAGATAAATGCTTTAAACAACCGCTAAATCTTCAAGATGATCATTCGCGTGCAGACTTGCATAAATCGAAAATTTGAATCTCAGCATGAAAAATATAACGTGATAATTTCCCGAGAGAAAAAAAACTGAATCTGGCAAAAATTCCCACAATGCTTTTTATGCTTTTCAAATTATGGCAAAAAAATAAAATAAAATCCAAATCTACACTTTAAAAGAAAATCCCCTTTTTTTTATGATTTTAAAATTTTGAAATTTTTATGATTTTTTTTAAAGTAAATTTAAAACTAATGTAAAACTAAATTAAAATCTAAATGAAAATAAAACTTAAGAAAACCAAAACTTAAATTTATTAAAATCTACTTCGATTTAAATTAAAATCTAAAACTATAAAATCAAAACTAAAAGTCTATTAAACTTAAAACCTAAAAAAAGAAAATAACTAAACTAAAGAAAAGAAAAGAATGAAACAAACGATTTTAATAAACACTATAGAACTTCTACGCTAAACCCTTACCATACCGCGTATGTGGAAAGTCGTGAGCAAAATCGCAGTCACGTTTGAGAAAGCCGACGCAGAGAGAAGCTTTCACTGTTGACTGCTTTGAAAAAAGAAATTATCTAGCCGACGCACTGATATATGAAGAGATCGCCCAGAATAACTCAGCGTATGCGTTACAGCCTCAGACAGGACTGTGTGATGGCTTACAAAACATAGAGAATCGCTGAAGAGTGAATCGCTTGAAGGGATCGAGCTGCACGTCAATAATCCAGCCACCACATACCTTGAATCCCAATTTCTTCTTCTATCTCATCTTGTATATGCGTTCTGAGACCAAAAACGACTGTACAGCCTCCCAAGATGTATCAAAATGACTAGTAAAATAAAACAAAATCATGATCTCTTATGGCTTTTGCAGGTGACGGCGGGAGAATAGCGATAAATGATCCGGTTGCAAATGAAAAACGCGTGAAGCAGATAAGGAGCGGACAGATGCAGGTAGAAGGGGGACGTGGGTAGCTTAGGAAGTTGCTAGATGAGGTAAAGGGAACTGCAAATCCGAAGATGGCTGCGTGAGGAGAAATGGCCAGCGTAAGGAGGGCCGAGGTGATCCGTGAAGCTGAGGCAAATTTGATGAGAGATTAGGAGAATGCGTGTGGCTGAGGAAAAATACGCAGGTATAAAAAAGCTGATTGAGGACAGGGATGGAAACTTGGATGGAAAAACGCTTCGTGACTGCGGATCTGAAAACAACTGATATCTGAAACCCTTGGATAGCTGAGACAGAGATCCTGCAAGAAAATAAATTTTCCACCAGATTTTATCTCAGACCTGCAACCTGCAATGAAAAAATCACCCAAAAAATGATATATGCATAAAACAAAATTAAAACCCTAGATCAGCTAGAAAATTTTTACAGTATTTACAAACTGAAAGCTCTTAGGAAGCCAGATTTATCAATAATAGCAGTAATATTATCAGAATTTAATTTAAATGTAAAATGCTTCAGAAAACCCTGCATGCATTCATAAAAAAATATTTCGAATGATAAGCCCGGGATCAAGAATTGGCTGGGCTCTTTCAGAAAACACAACTCGGGAGTTGGCTGGTTCAACCGAGAACTTCCCCTAACGCCCGGTAATCTGAAAAAGGGATTTCCTGCACAGCTTAAAATCAACCATCAACATAGAAGGAGAAAACAATAGTGAAACCCCGATCAAATGGAGATACCTGCCAATATATTTCAGAATCTAAACTATCATTCAAACCTCAAAGATCAGACAAGATACCTGTGCCTAGATGAATATTCATTAAGCTATCATTAATGGCTGAAAATAAAATTATGCAGAAAAAATAGAACAATCTTACAGCATTTTCCGAAGAGTAACACCAGCAAGATTTTTAACCCCAAAGTCTTCTTTATTGCACAAAAAACGAACTACAAGAGAGCTTCTTCAGCACAAGACTCACAGATCGAAATCTCTTCTCAAATGACACCTAACACCCTATTTAAAGGAAAAGTTCCCAACAGCTAGTTCAAGCGATCCACGTCAAAATGATCTCGACCGTTGATGAGGATCAAGACATCTCTTGATCTCATCCGTCGAATTTGTTAATTCATTTAAAAAATGAAATTCTGCATTTATTTACTCAAAAATATTATTATTTTATTATTTTTAGGGTTTTGCTTTATTTTATTAATTTTTTATTATTTTTCATTTTTTTTTATTTTCATTTGTTTTATTATTTTATCATTATTTTAAATTTTTAAAATTTAAAATTTATTTTTAAATGGATCCTTGAACTTAGCTCTGGTAAAATTACCTAGGACCTAGGACATAGGACTTATGAGGGGATTAAAACATTTCTTAACCCTCAAGACACTTTACATCATGACTTTTACAACTTTACATCCCAAGGGGGAAAACCCATTTGACATAGACCCTCATAAATCACCCAGTTCTGCGACACAACTATAATTTAGCAGATTAACACACTAGGATTCTCCTAAGATTCTAATGACAAAATCCATCCCGAATTTGGGGTTAGGCTGAAGGAAAACTCTGCCGATCATGGATCAGTGAGATGAAAAACCTTCCGGAACGTAGATTATCACTTAGAAAATTAGGTCCACCTAAGCAATTTACATACATGACTCATATCTGCTAAGATTATTTACAATTTATACATGCAGACTGGGTTTACAACATAACTTGATCAAGCTGTCGATGACTGTCGAATGGCACGGGCATGTCGATCAAGCGCTACCCTCTTATCAAAGAAAAGGGGGTGTACTGCTATGGGTAGTTGACCGGTAGTAGTCAACAGAAGCAATACGTATCAAGGAAGAGTTTGAGAAACAACTTGGTAAGAAGAATAATGATTGCGAAAGATTGGAAGAAGAGATTGTCTCCCTCAGGAAAAAGGTTGAAGGAATGGACAAAATCTTGAAGAGCTCTCAAGCCTTGGATGACATGCTCAACCATCAAAGATCTCCATTTGATAAATCAGGTCTTGGCTATGAAGGTGAATCCTCAAGCAAGAATGATAATACTTCAAACAACAAAGATGTGAGGAAGTCAGAAAGAAATGTTGATGCTCCCAGTTTCAGCAAAGGTAAGGATAAGAGTCAAGGCAACAATGAAGGAAGTCCTGTTCCAAGAAGAAATGTAGATGATGTCAAGGATGCGAGAAGCAATGGTTATCATCAAAGGATCTCAAGGCAGAAAGACTTCAGAAGTACATCAAGGAAATCTCCATCTCCCAGGTACCAAAGTTTATTTCTTGGTTATTGTTATGCTTGTACAAACTTTGGACACATGGCAAAAGATTGTAGGGCATATCATAAAGATAGATATTATGGTCCCCAACAATCTTCGAGGAACAATTTTGCAGGAAGAAATCATGAATTCTTATTCATGAACAACATAGAATGCTTCAAGTGTCATAACATTGGTCATATGGCACGTGATTGTAACTTGACTTGGTCTCCTACACAAGCTAGAACCATGCCAGAGAAGAAAGTCACACAAGTATGTAGAAGAAAGCAAATACAATCCGAAAATCTCCTAAACTCTCCAGCCAACAACACATGTTGTTGACTTGATGAAGATATCCTTGATATTCCGAGTGTTTGATGATAGGTTTCTGCCAAAAGCATACAGTTAGGGGGAGCTTATGTTGATTAGGCTTTCTTGCAGAAGTTATTCATGAATGGATCCTTATGAAATCCTTGATGAGCTATATTGATAATCATTCTTTGATAAGATCATTTCTCAGGAACACTCCATTGAAAAACATGATCTCCTAACTATCCAATGGATTGCTGTTGAAGATGTTTTCCACTTGATCACTAAGCAGAAATTGGAGCAGCAGAGAAGGCCATCTAATGCTAATAAGGCAAATAACTATGTTGCTGTTATTACAGATGTTAAATGTCTCGACTCAGGGATTTGATGTGAGAACAGGTAAATTATGGACACAAATAGAGGCAACCTTCAAACAAACAGATACATCTGGGAATGGAGCTTGAAGCAAGAGTAGTTGGCAGCATCTAACAAAACTGAAGCATTGCAAAAAGATGCCAATCAGTAAAAAGAATTTAAAAGATAGTCACAGATTGGATATCAAAATCTGCTAGTGGAGATAACTTGCAGAGACTTTTACAAGAACACAAGGAAAAGATGGCTCATCAAAAGGACTATAGAAAGGAGAATGTTGTGCAGTCGAATATAGCTCAGTAACTTAAGGAGAAGCACAAAGATACAAAGGAACTTGGATATGAAGAAAGATAGCAATTTCAGTGGCATCTTCTCTTGATTCAGACTATAAAGACTCCTTAATTCTGACTATGAAGACAACAAAATTCGGATTGCAGAAGCATAAAAATTTGGACTTGAACATTTGGTGTATGGCCATTTGGAGTCTATTTGGAAGCATTGAAATGGAGCATCTTTAAGCATTGTTGAAGCCATGATAAAGTAGTTTTTGAGACATAAAGAAGGGATAATGTGCTAGCTGATGATGAGGCAGCAATCCTTCTATCTTGAGTAAAAAGAAGAGCACCATGACAGGGGGAGTAACATACCCATGAAGATCTACTATTCATAAAGAATAGAAGTAGTTTGATAGGGGGAGTCCTTGAGCACCCCATTTTCCATTGATGTCAAAGGGGGAGAGAATGTTGAAAGTAGTGTTACTTGGGAGCGGGAGCGACATTTTCAGAAGCTCCTGGTTTGGGAGCGAATCCCGGAGCATTTTTTATATAATATATATATTTTTTATATTTTAATACATATATGTCAACAAAAACATGTAGAATAATGAATTAGATATAAAAAACATAAAAAAACATAGATTGAACCATATAACAACAATCATCTAGAAGTTATAATCTTCATCAACCATGTCCACAAGTTAGTAACATAGTAACATACAACATATTGAGTCTCATGATTCATCAATTTAAAGTTTCAAGCTTTCAAAATTCAATATATAACATTTATCATCATTGGTCACCGAAGTTGTACTTGTAAGCTAAGTGTAACCATTCCAATAAATAATATCTAACATGAAATGAAATGTTATAAAATGAAATGAAATGAAACAACTTTCAACTTTCATGAAGCATCATATTCATAATTCATTACTAATGAGTTATAATTGCCAACTTCAAACTTAAATTGTCATATATTGTTTACAAAAATATCATAATAAATATGAAAGAGTCAATAGTTATAAAAGCTACTAGAAACTAGAAAAGAGAAGTAAATCTATTATCTATTTCTTATGCTTGGGCATCTTGCCACCACGAGAAATGTCTAATTTTTTAGTCTTGTTGGAAAATCAGGATCTTTGTCATTAATATCACCCTCTAAGCATTAATATCCAGAGGTATCTTTGTCATTACCTCTGTATCTATATAGGGATCTTTGTCATTAATATCACCCTCTAAGCATTAACATAAGATAGAAAAAGCATAGCATGTCAAGTCAAGATTTTGTTTGAGTGATGCATACATTTTTAGGAGGGTCATGATAGAGGAGTTCGACAACCAATGTGACTAACATCAAGGTACATAGAGGGATTGGTGCTCTTGATTAAATACGAGTTCCATACCCTAATACATGACAAAATTCAATGGAAACATTGCAATCCCCTAATCCTGAAATCCTGAAATCTTGAAAAACTGATAAGTCTGCTGGATTTTGAATGAAATCTAAAATTCTATTTTCTCCATATGAAATCCAATGAGGCCGGAACCACTCTCAAACATCCTGAGTCATTTCATGGTAATGTTAAAATTTAAGTAAAAGGATGTCACTTTTACTTTAAGAATTTAACATTACCATGAATAGCATATCAATAGTAGGGCCTAGACTTGATCATTAAGCTGCCCCACTCAAAAATTATTTGTTTCTTTCAAAAAAAATTGCATTTCGAACAGTACTACAAAAAATTTTTGCAAAAAAGGCAAAACGCTCCCGAAAAGGCAGGGAGCGAATTTTTTTTTAGGGAACCCGTTCCCGAGTCACTCCCGCTCGGAGCGCAGATTGGGAGTAGGATTGGGGGGGGCGCTCCCCCGCAACACTAGTTGAAAGGAAAAGAATATAGCCATCAATGACAAAGGGGGAGATTGTTAATCTAGGTTGTCATTGATGTCAATATGGCAGTGTTTGTGATGGCAAATTCTTGTGATCATAGTGTTGCCCATGAAGGACCCAAGGACTGAATACAACATATGGAATGAATATATATATACAGACATAATAGAAGCAATAGACCCAACGAGGAAAGCCAAGGAGAAGTAGATTCGTGAAGTAACATGAGTAAGAAGCCAAGGAGGAAAGCCATCAGGGAAGCCATTGGAAGACAAGAACAAGAGCCATCAAAGAGTAGCCATCGGAAATCACAGAGAAGCCATAGGAAAGCCATGCTCAAGAGTAGGAGCCATATCAGAGATATCGCATGAAATATCAGAGGAGCTAACATAACAGAGGAGTTAACAGTGTTATCGGAGGAATTATATCGGCGACGTTATTATCTGTTACCACTCGAATTCCCCGATTGCGATTTGAGCAGCGGACCCGACTGCTCCAATAGAACACGCCCTAATGTAATATCGCATCCGCCTCATCAGAAGTCATATCACCATTCTTAAAGGAATGTCACAATAAAATTGCGTTTGCGATAATACATGCAGACTCGAACAGGTTATAGTAACAACCCTAATATAACATCGCATCTGCCATATCGCAAGTCTTATGGGGTTGTCACGGTAAAACCTCCGATTGCAATATTATTACGGACCCGCTACACCGTTATAACATGATTTAATATCATATCGCATCCACTCTGTCAGTAGTAGGGGCATCGACTATATCGGAAAACAGAGCATGAGCACGACTTGTAAAACCTCCGGTTTTCATGAAGTTGCAATTGCGATTAAGGGGATGACGTGGATGTGGGACCTCCATGTGGGTATAGCCTCTCATATGTGATTTTCGTAAATAATAAGTCTATTGTATGAATATTAAAAAAAAGGGCCTCTCTGATATAATTTTAATATGCAACATCATAAGTCGGTCTCTCCTCCAATAAACGTGTCTTTTGGGTATTGATGAGACTCGTATATATACAAGTTAAAAACTTCACCTCAAGCATTGATCTCTGGCATCTATCACAAAGAAGAAGGATAGTTCACAACTTGTGAACGTGAAGTAGCATAAGAAAGGAAGCCGAAGGTCGAGCGAGTGAAGAAGGAAGCCGAAGGTCCAGCGGAAGAAGAAGGAAGCCAAGGTCGAACATTAAGTTGACTGGGTTATTTATTGAAAGGCTCGGACCTGTGTTTGATAGTGATTTAGATAACAGTTCAAAAGGACGCTCTGTGGATCTAAGAATATTATCTGAGTATGAACAGGGTTGTTTTTAATTGAACGCACAATATGAAACTGCGACAGTCACTCCTCTGAAGAAGTCATTCTTGAAGTAGTTACTCTTGAAGCCTCACTCCCGAAGTAGTTACTGCGACAGTTAGGATAGAGGGTTGAAACAAAGAGTTTTCTTTATTCAGTTCATTGTAGACACATTGAAGTTGTGTGGAGACTATTGAAGACCATGATGTATTAGTCATCATGATGTGACTTGGAGATTTTGCTTGGGTATAATGAAGAGCAATGGTGATACCTTCTATGAGACAAGGTTGTCATTAATGATGTAGCATGGAGACTATAGCGAAACTGTAGATTGACACAATTCAGCGAAGAAGATTTTGGGAGCAGAGAATTACTACCAAACATATCTAGACAAAATATAGCAGTGGGTTGGAACCCAGAGGGTTGGCGCCCTGAAGGTTGGAGCCTCGAACAAACAAGGTAGGTGCCTTGAAAGATAGGGTCGGAGCCCTTGGGGTTGGTGCCTCAGAATTGGAAGGATTGGTGTCCTTGGAGTTGGTGCTCCTAGATCCAAGGTTGGTGCCTTGACAAGACAGGGTTGGTGCCCTAGAGGTTGGAGCCTGACAAATAGTCCAAGTTGGTGCTTGGGAACAAGTTGGAGCGTAGGAGTTTGAAGATCGGTGTCTTCATCTAGGGTTGGAGCCCTATATACATTGTACTTGATTCATTGTAAAGATTATATTAATAAAAGCATTTAACTGGTAAAAGTAACAATTCAAAAGGAATACTGATTCACCCCCCCCCCCCCCCCCCAAGTATTTCCAACAGTTTCATCAAGAATTCCAACTCGTGGGATTCAAGGGATGATGGTATGAGGATAAGGAAACAGGGCTAAAGGATAAAGCTCCTTCATCCAAATGAAGCTGCTACAGAAAGTCTGGATGACCCAAAAGAAAGATGAGGTATGTATGCTTACATAAGTTATTATGAAAGTCATATGGTTGCAGATAATATGGATCACTATTTCCATCTTGGGAAACATGATCAAAGAAAATAGGGATCTCCTTGTTGATTTCTGGTAGCATCGGATGTGCTCTAAGTCTCAAATTTTGCAGGGAGGCTTAGACACATGTATTCCAAAGAACCCAGAAAGCGTTTTGGGAAATTCCACCCAGAAATAGTTTTATTAAAATAATTAATTATTTTTAATGGGACCCTAAGTCTAAACTTAGGAAAATAAAATAATTAAAGGGTATTAATATAAATTGTGGGTGTAACTTCTAGAAGAAGATGAGGATCAAGCAGAAATGATCTTAGCCATTGATTAGCTTCTAATCTGGGCCGTTGAATGTCAACGAGGAGATTATTTAAGGAAGCTTGAGGTTCATTTGGAAAGACACATAGAGCGAGTTTAGAAGTTCGATTTTCTGAATCAAAGCAGCTGCCGGGGGAATATCGATAGTGAGCTTGTGCAAAGAAGGGCAAAGGAAGTTTGGATGGACGATCTTCTCCGAAGCCAAGAATACTTAGCAGAGTGGCAGAGAGACACACAGAGGAGACAACGCAGAGGGCAGAGAGGGTGACGCAGATCCAGGAAGGGCTCACGCAGGCCCCACGCAGAGCAGCGCAACAACTTCCAGTGCAGAAGTCTGAATTTGCTGAGGGAGCTGACGTTTCTGAGCTGGGAGGGCTGGAAAAAGCTTCTAAAGGCATATCGATTCTCAGTTGAGCTAATGCAGTGACTTAGAGGCTGACGCAGGGCCCAAGCAGGGGCAACACAAAAGTAGTTGGGGAACTCGCAGTTCAACTGTCGGATCAGCCGGGACTTGCAGTGTAGAGTGAGGTAATCTCACCAGTTTCTTCTGCTAAGTGATTTTCTCTGTAACTGGATTGCCAGGAGGGCATCCAGAGATTGTATTCAGAAATACTTCAGCTTAATAATAAAACCCTCAGATCTACTGCAACGGTTTTCTCGCATTGGGTTTTTCCGGGGACATTTGTCCAAAAAATACTGTGTCATTTGTGTTGTATCTTTCTCTATTGTTCTGTTCTTGTTTTGGGCATATTATTTAATTGGTGTAGGTTGTAGTGTATTAGCTTCAATATTTGCTGTAGGAAGTAATAAATAATTTGTTTCAGAAATTAACAAATAGGAGAAGTTTAATCAGTTGCTGCAGTAGGGATTCCAGTGTGGAATTTTTACATGGTTGTTTAGATTATCTTCCGGATCCATCGCATAAGGATTCTTTTCCATCGACGTTTCGAACCAGCAACGATGGTTCATCTTCAGGATGTGAGAAAATATTGAAAGACTGGTCTTATTTTTCTTATATTTGCGTTGGCTTCTCAGAGAATGATTGATCTCTGCATCTCTTTAGAAATGTAAGGTCAGTCTTCTTTTTCATTAAGAGCCATCTATTTCGTTCAAATCTGCGAACTTCTTTCATAATCTCCCTTTTGTATTGGGTGAGTATCTTGTCTTTGAGGTTTCTGCAAGTTTCATCATTGTTTAGATTATCTTCCGGATCCATCGCATAAGGATTCTTTTCCATCGATGTTTCGAACCAGCAACGATGGTTCATCTTCAGGATGTGAGAAAATATTGAAAGACTGGTTTTATTTTTCTTATTTGCGCTGGCTTCTCAGAGAATGATTGATCTCTGCATCTCTTTAGAAATGTAAGGTCAGTCTTCTTTTTACATGGTATTAGAGCTAGTGTAGGTGAAGCAAGAAGAACAGTGCCATAGAACCCAACGCTGAGCAAATAGGGTGGTTGAAAAAGCTACAGAAGGCAGCGGTTCGAATCCCTAGAGGGGTTTGTGCAGTCCTAGCTGGAGGGCTAATTTTTGAGGTAGTCTCTCTCTGAGTGAGTCAACACAGAGAAGGGCTACCAGATCGAAATCTTGCCGTGGCAGAGGGAGCAACGCTAAAGTCCCAGTGTGAGGAGGAGCTGGTGGGACGCGGTTTTTCTGCAGGCCGTTTTGCTGGGCAGAAAGACATTAGAAGAGAAGAGAAGCATTGTGAGGGAACTTTTCCTCAGAAGACTTCTCACTAAGAAGTCCATTTTCTCATTACTGAGCAGCAACAGTGAGAAGCAAAGAGGAGATTTCGACATTTGTGGCAGAGATGGCAACTAGTGGCTTGAGGGATCAGAACAGATTGGATGGAGCATCCAACTACGTCATTTGGAAGGCAAGAATGTCATTCCTTCTATATGAGTATGCCCTCAAGACATATGTCAACAGTGTGGTGACTATGCCTGCAGATGCAAATTTGTTGAAGAAGTACAAGGCAGAAATGGCGAAGGCAAAGAGAATGATCCTCGACGGAGTGAAGGATCATGTTGTCTGTCATATCGCTAGCATAGGGACTCCTAAGGAGATGTGGGATGCGTTGTCTACGCTATATCAGGGATCTTCCAAGCAGCGAAAGATGTACCTTGAGCAGAAACTGAGATCTGCTCAGATGCAGAAGGGGGAGTGTGTGGATCCGTTCTTCACGAAGCTTCAAGAGACTCGAGATGAGTTATCAACTGTGGGGTCTACACCTCAAGATTTTGAGCTGGTTAGACTGGCCCTCAATTCAGTGTCAGATGAGTGGCAAGTTTTTGTCCAGAGTATCTTGGGCATGACGACTTTGCCGAATTGGGATGAGATGTGGGCAACTCTCAAGTAAGAGGAGCTCAGGAGAGATCTAGTCAAGTGTAAGCTTAATGGAAGAATCAGTAGTGGATTGAAGCCCAAGGAGGAGGAGGATAATGCAACCCTTGCATCGAAGGGGCAGCAGAGACATAAGAAGGACATCTCGAAGATAAAGTGCTTCAGGTGTGGTGAGATGGGTCACTACGCAACACAATATCCTATCAGGAAGAAGGACAAAGATGAGAGCACGATCTGAAGGCTGCATCCGTGAAGATCGAGGAGTTCGCCATGACAGCCGAGATATCTCCAGGAAGGAGGTAGGCTGATTTGGAGTTGTAGTTCGAAAGAGCTACAGATGGGCAGGATCCTTGAGGAACCCACCTCTTGGATCATTACCTTGCTACAGGAGCCCCAGTTTTGTGGTAGCAGGATGGACTAGTGTCGGATGGTGTAGAGGAGTGTAAGAGAGACAATTGCAGTGGCTAGGAGTGCCAAAGATTGAACAATGTAGAGCAGAGTTGGAAGCAATGCAGATGGCACAAAGCAGAGGTTAGCAACAACGCAGTAGATTCAGAGGGTCAACATAGAGCATAGCAGCAGTCAGGCTTCAACATTCACATGGTATCATACTGAACACAGTTAGTTCAGTAATTTGGGATGTTTTTCCATTGCTGATGCAGTAGCAACAACAATTTGCAGTGTAGAGGTAGTTGGTAGTGGCAGTGCCAACAACAACATGGATGCATAATTTCAGAGGGAGTTGCAGTACTGATGCAGTGTTGACAGTGGCAGGGTCAACAACAGTATAGATGTAGTGTTTGCATAGTGGTTGGCGGACAACATGTCAAACATCAGCAACATAGACGGAGATGTTACAGAACAGAGTGATGCTTCAGTTGGTTGCATTGCCAGAGCACATTCCTCGCTAAGAGGGAGTGTTGATTTTTGGTAGCATCGTTTGTGCTCTAAGTCTCAAATTTTGCAGGGATGCTTAGGCACATGTATTCCAAAGAACCCAGAAAGTACTTTGGGAAATTCCACCTAGAAACAGTTTTATTAAAATAATTAATTATTTTTAATGGGACCCTAAGTCTAAACTTAGGAAAATAAAATAATTAAAGGGTATTACTATAAACTGTGGGTGTAACTTCTAAAAGAAGATGAGGATCAAGCAAAATTGATCTTAGCCATTGATTAGATTCTAATCTGAGCCGTTGAATGTCAATGAGGAGACTATTTAAGGAAGCTTGAGGTTCATTTGGAAAGACACATAGAGTGAGTTCAAAAGTTTGATTTTTTGAAGTAGAGCAGCTGCTGGAGAATATCGATAGTGAGCTTGTCCAGAGAGGGGCAAAGGAAGTTTGGCTGGAGGATCTTCTCCGGAGCCAAGAATACTCAGCAGAGAGGCAGAGAGACACACAAAGGAGGTAGCACAGAGGGCAGAGAGGGCTCACGCAGGTCCAGCTAAGGAGCTGCCATAGTTGTTGTGGGATCGTTCATCCGGTGATTGATCAGCCAGAATATCTGTCTTCAAGGAGAGGTATTACTGCCGATGACATTCTTGGTTGGGTGAGCCATTTCTGGCACCCTAGTTGTATTCAGAAATTGCATAATAATAAAACCCTCATATCTGCTGCACCGATTTTCCCGTATTGGGTTTTTCTGGGGACGATTGTCCAAAAATAATGGTGTCCCTTGTGTGTTTGTCTTAGTTATTTCAGTTGTTGATCTGTATATGAGTTAAGGCTGCATTTGTGTTTATTTCAGTATTTATATTTATAAATAACTTGTTAATGGAATGAACAAGTAGAAGAAATTAAACCAGGTAATGTAGTAGGGATTTCTAACATGTCAGACTTAGAAATTTCAACATGGTATCAGAGCATTGCAGATCACAGGAGAACTGAAGGCACCGACAGTAATCTAGAGAATTTGCAGTAGTAGCAGCTGTCCTGAGGGACAATGCTGTCCCAGAGCAGAAGCAACAGAGAAGAAGTGACACAGAGGGCCTGCGTCATCAATTTGAACCAGAAGAAGGGTGAACACAGAGGAAAAGAGGGGCAAATCAGACCTACACAATGCCAGGTCATCTCTCTCAGCCAAGAAGGATCAACGTTGTGGCCAGTAGGAGCAGATTCTGCCATTGTCGGGATTGCGCAGAGCCTGAAAGGCTCAGTTTCTTAAGTTTCTGGGGCGCTGTGGGCAGAGTGTGATTGAGAAGCTAGTGGGGTGCTGTTTCTATCAGTGCAGAACAATACCTAAGGGGACAGAACCAAGGTAGAGGGAGTTACTACCTTGACGAATTTCTAGCCAAGAAATCCAGATCCGAGTTGCAGTTGCAAGGAGGATTGGAGAGGAGCGGTTCGACATTTGGCAGGAGGATTTCCAACAGGGAAATCGGGACTTAGAGGGAGGTTTCTACGAGGGGAGTCGAAACTCAGGTGGAGTCCAGAAGAGGAGTTGAAATGGCAGTGAACGGATTGAGGGATTAGGACGTTGGACGGGGCTTCCAACTTTGTCATCTGGAAGGCCAGGATCCTTGCAGTCCTGGATCGACATCGCATCAAGGACTTTGCCTTGAGAACCGTGGCTATCCGAATCGACCTAGCTGAGAATGAGAAGTATGAGGATGCAATGGCGAGGGCGAAGTGCATGATTTTAGACGAGGTCAAAGATCATGTCATACCATATATTGCTGAAAAGAACACAACAAAGTAGATGTGGGATACTTTGAGGACCTTGTATCAGGGCATTTCCGCATAGCGGAAGATGCTATTGGAGAATTAGCTGCGGTCGTATCAGATGTAGAAGGGAGAGTAGATAGATATGTTCCTCCTCATATTGCAAGAGATGTGTGACCAACTTACTTCCGTGGGGTCTACACTAGATCTGGAGTTCATGGTGAGGACTGCCTTGAATGCAGTCTTTGAGGAGTGGGAGACATTTGTCCAAAGTATTTTGGGCAGGGCTACTCTCCCAGGTTGGGAGGAGATGTGGGCAGCTCTTCGCCAAGAAGAGATAAGGAGATTGACCAAGGGGGGGAGTAGTGGCAAGGGAAGTCGAATCAAGAAAGAGGAGGAGGAGGACGTGGCTCTAGCATCTGTGGGACAACAAGGGAAGAGGAAGAAGAAGGACATCTCCAAGGTGAAGTGCTTCCCTTGTGGGGAACTGGGACATTATGCATCCCAGTGTCCTAGGAAGAAAAACAAGGGGGAGGCTTCCGACTCAAGGCAGCTCCAGCTAAGGTAGAAAAGAGGTCGATTATGATGACTGTGCCATGAGTGCTCATGCACCTCTAAAGAAGAGGTGGGGAGACATCGAGTTGTAGTCAAGAGGACTACAAACTAGGGGCAGGATCCTTGAGGTGCCCAAACTCTTGGATCATATCCGGCTACGGGAGCCCTTAACGACAGTAGCAGAATGATAGATGTCGGGTGGAGCAATGTGTAATGAAGCAACAAGGCAGTGCTTGGGTGCAGAATTTTGAGGCAGCGCAATGGAGGTTGCAGTAGTGCGAGAGGCACAAAGGTGTATGCAGCAACGCAGTGGCAGTAGAGGGAGCACAGGATAACAGCAGAGGTAGCTTCAGTTTCACGAGGCTTCTAGACTAACTGGGATGTTAGTATTTGGGAGAAGTCAGTTACCTACTTCTCGGTAACTGAGTTGTAGTGCAACAGTTAGCAGTGGCAGTGCTAGGGGCAGCATGGGCAGCATATCGAGAGGAAGATGCAGTATAGATGTAGCAGTGGCAGTGGCAGTGTCATGGGCAATAGTACAGGAAGCAACAATGTAGATGATGTGAGGCAGCAGGCCAAGCATCAACACAGGTACTGGTGCGGAGGATCAGTGTGATGTTTCCATGGTGAAACATTACTAGAGCACATTCCTCACTAAGAGGGAGTGTTGATTTGTGGTAGCATCGAATGTTTTCTAGCCATAAAAATTGGTGGAGAGACTAAGGCACATAAGATCTCCAAGACCTAGAAATGGTTCGGGGAAATTCCACCCGGTTGGAGAGATATTAAAATAATCAATATTTTTAATGGGGTTCCTGAGTCTAAACTTAGGAAAATTAAAATATTAATGGGTATTAATATAAAACTGGGTGAGAATGTTCTAAATGACATGGATCAATCCAAATCTAATCTTAGCCATTGATTAGAGACTTAATCTCGGCCATTGAAGACTTAACAGGAAAAGTATAAGAGGAGGCTTGAGGGTCAGTTGGAGATACACCAAATTGATCAGTCAGTTCGATTTTCTGGAGCGGGGTTTTGCTGAGAGAATCAAGCTAGTGATTTGTTGCAGCGAGGGGAAGTTCGGCACGAGGCCAAGAATACATAGCAGAGAGGCAGAGATAGTGCCAAAGAGACAATGTAGAGCCTGGAGAGGCTGACGCAAAAGCAGATGGGAGCTACGTAGAGGTTGAAGAGGCCAACGTGGGTCACTGAGAGGGTCTGAGAGCTGACGCAGAGAGCCAAGGGGATGACGCAGAGGCTTCAATAGTTGCGTAGAAGCGAGCAGAGCTGACACAGGGCCAAGAGGCAGCGCTGAAAGATTTTTCATGTGGCAGATTGAGTGCTGGTGAGCCAGGAAGGGTGATGTAGCTAGGAAGGGTGACGCAGCCCCTGCAGAGTGACACAGAGCAGTAGAAAAGCTTGGAGCAGCTTTCGCTGTCCAGCTAAGGAGCTGTCGTAGTTGTTGTGGGATCGTTCATCCAGTGATTGATCAACCAAAATATTTGTCTCCAAAGAGAGGTATTACTGCCGAGGACATTCTGTGTTGGGTGAGCCATTTCTGACACCCTAGTTGTATTCAGAAACTGCATAATAATAAAACCCTCATATCTGCTGCACTGGTTTTCCCGCATTGGGTTTTTCCGGGGACGATTGTCCAAAAATAATGGTGTCCCTTGTGTGTTTGTCTCAGTTATTTCAGTTGTTGATCTATATATGAGTTAAGGCTGCATTTGTGTTTATTTTAGTATTTATATTTATAAATAACTTGTTAATGGAATGAACAAGTAGGAGAAATTAAACCAGATAATGCAATAGGGATTTCTAACGTGTTAGACTTAGAAATTTCAACAAGAGGGAGAAAGGCTGAAGTTTGAAGCCTTGGTTCACAACAAGAAGAGGTGTGCAACGTGGGTGAAATGGGGTTGTTATAAAGATATTCTAGGAAGACTTAAGGGCTGAAGAGGAGGCAATGTATCTTGTTAGAAGGCAGAGGATAGAGGGAGTTGTTTGAGAGCTCATAAAGGATGGAACAGTCCTCTAGAAAGGCTGCCTCAGACCTGTTCTAAGGGCTGTATAATGCTACTGTAATAAGAGATGGACAGAGCCATTGTCAAGGGTTAGAAGTATTGCATTGAGGATTAGTCAGCTAGCAAGGAGCAGAGTGGTGGTGTAATCACCTTGGAGAACCAGTTGAAGAATGAGGACTGATAAGTTTCAGAACTGTAGTCCTTGGTTCTAGAATTGCAACTTCATTGTATCATCTTCATGGTGAAGATCTTTGATCTCCTATTTGGCAAGTCAAGTATTGACTTCAAATCATTGTACTCTATCTCTTTCTCTCTGCTGAACTATTGAAGACTAAAGAAGATTTGATCAAGGGTTTCCCCACATTGGGGTTTGTCCCTGGCTGGTGCCACATCTTGTGTCCTCTTATCTTGGTTTGTCTTCTATTGTTTATGTTTCTGTTCTATCTGTATTTACTTTCATGTTGATGTGATTGCTAATCTGAATAT
Source organism: Pinus tabuliformis (assembly GCA_031772625.1). NCBI lineage: Eukaryota > Viridiplantae > Streptophyta > Pinopsida > Pinales > Pinaceae > Pinus > Pinus tabuliformis. The sequence continues at coordinate 1,084,337,164 of CM062813.1, forward strand.
TGACATTGGGCTAATATGAAAAATTCAAGTAAATTGCTTTAAGCATAGAACATACCTAAATTTAACAACATGCAACACAAGAATGAGTGGATCATTCCCTACAACAATATAGTATAGGTTTGGATCTGCATCACTCTTCGTGAAACCCATTTGCTGCAAGTAAGTATCAATCCTCGAATACCAAGCTCTCGGAGCTTGCTTAAGTCCGTAGAGTGCTCGCCTCAACCGACATACATGGGTCTCTCGCCCAAGTACCTCAAATCTCTATGGCTGCTCAACATAACCTCCTCCTCTATAACTCTGTTCAGAAATGTGGTCTTTACATCCATATGATGGATCTGCTAACCCATTTCTGCAGCAATAGAAATAAGGGACCGAATAGAAGTGTACCGAGCTACGGGAGCGAAGATCTCATCATAGTCAACTCCCTTTATCTGTGAGAACCCTCTAGCCACAAACTTCGCCTTAAACTTCTCAATGCTGCCATCCGCAACATGCTTGATCTTTTAGAGCCACCTGGAAGTCACAGCTGACTTGCCCTCAAGCCTAGGCACCACTTCCCAGACATTGTTCTTAATGATAGAGGCATACTCCTCCACCATAGCCTCTTTCCATACCTCTTGGCTAGCAGCCTCCTCATAGCTAGTAGGCTCAGAGTCAACAATGTTGGTAGCCTTGGCTACATAACTGCAAAATCGCTCAGGTGGCAAACTCTCCTTGTTCACCCTCTTCGGAGGACCAACAGACTCCGCTTCCTTCAAGGTGTCTTGAAGCCACTTGTGCCTCCTCTTCCCTGAAGAAGCTTCCCCATGGGGAACCTCATCCTTTGCCCCCCAGTCTGGTGAACCTGAAGGTCTGCCAATTGACCCTGGTGTGCTTGTACCAACACCTGTCCTCGAAGAACCTGTATTGGCACCTATGCCTATGTCAGCTGAAGTACTTTGTACTAGTGGACTCCCTAAAGAATTTCTCGGTGAACTCGCCACTGGTGCCTCAGAGGTCACTGACACTGAAGTACCTCTTGTACCAGTTGATCTAGAACCCTGAGGTCCTGCTCCCTGTACCTGACCTCCCTGCTGAGGAGAACTCTGTGACTCTCTCTCATCATACTCCCGTGATCTCCGATAGGCGCTCTCCTCCTCGAACTTCACATCCCTCCTAATCCCCACTCTCCATTTAGAAGGAATGATGATCCGATAGGCCTTCGAAGTCTCGCTGTAACCCATAAAGATACCCTTCTCTGCCATGGGTTCCAGCTTCGTCCTCTTCTCCTTGGGGATATAAGAATATGTGAGACATCCAAAGATACGAAGATGTGCCACATGAGGCTTCTCTCCAGTGAAAGCCTCCTCTGGAGTCATATTCCCCAATACTGTGTGAGGACTCCTGTTCTGAAGATAAACAATAGTACTACAGGCCTCAGCCCACAAAAACAAAGGCAATCCTTGATCATGAATCATCGCTCTAGCAGCCCCAACAAGAGCTTTGTTTTTCCTTTTAGACACCCCATTCTGCTGGGGGTTGTAAGGAACCGTGAACCCTCTCCTAATGCCCTCCTATGCACAGAAGTCAAAAAACCCACCATCGGTGTACTCACCACCATTGTCTGACCTCAAGACCCGAATCTTCCTATTTGTATGCTTTTCCACAAGAGCTTTGAAATCTTTAAAGCGACTGAAGACCTCACCCTTGGTCTTCAGGAAATATATCCAAGTCCTCCTAGAGTAGTCATCAATGAATATAACATAATACTCACAGCCACCCAAAGACACATGAGACATATGACCACTAACATCATTATGCATCAAGTCTAGTATACCTATAGATCTTTTGTCGCTCGCTGGGAATGGTAACTTGTTGTACTTGCCCAAAGCACACCCTTGTAGACCTCATAATGCTCGACACTGAAATCAGGAACTCCAGTAGTGATCTCCTTCAGTACTCTCAAAGCTCCATGATGCATATGCGCCATCCTCCGGTGCCATAAATCGCACAAGTCTCTATCGCTGGTGGTACTAGTGTGAGTGCTACCAGATGTGCTACTCACGAATGCTCCTGTCGATTGAAAACTGAACCTATATAGTTTCCCAGAGCGGACTCCAATCACTTTGGCCAAAGTGATGGAAGCTCCCCTAGGATGCATCAATACATGCCCTCCTGAGAAAGTGACGTCAAACCCCTTCTCCTCCATAGCAGACACTGAAATCAAGTTATTCTTCATCCCCGGAACATACAAAACATCCATGTCCTACTAAGGAGGCAAAGACTCCCACTCAAAGGTCATAGTCCCCACACCAACAACTCTCACAGTGCGGTCATCTCCTAGTACAATCTCAATATCAAGTATCCTCTCTGCAAGCTCTGAAAAGAACTCCCGTGCACCTGTCATATGGCGGGAAGCCCTGCTGTCTATGTACCACACATTGGATGATGTACTCCTATTAGATGTAGAAGTAATAAATGCAAATTTCTAGTCAAATTGTGAAGCAAACTGCTCCACCTCTGCTGAAGCTGCAGTACCCATCTTCCCCTTGTTATTCCTCTCAAGACACGTAGCAGCATAGTGTCCCATCTTCTGACATGCCCAACATTTGACTTTGGACATATCCGTATCTTTCTTTTTCTTCTTCTCCTTTCCCTTAGCCCCATCCGATGAGGCCCCTTTCTTGGCCTTCCCTTTGTTCTTCCCCTTGGCTGTCAAGGCTACATCCTCCTTATCTGCTATCTTCACCCCCCACTGCCAGTCTTTCGTATGTCATGCTGCACATAATCATCCCTGAATCTGTCCCAATTGGGAAGATTCTCCCTAGAGGTAACAACATCTCCAAAGACCTCCCAAGACTTAGGAAGTTCCGCTACAACTATCCTGACTAACTTTGTGGGTGCAACTGCCTCACCAATAGCATTCAAATCATCACATTCCTGCTTGACCCTGCCAAGATAATGAACTACACTTTCAGCCTTTGTCATCCTGATGTTCTTCAATTGTTCTTTGAGTACCATCTTCCTGCTCTCATTGGTACTCTGATAGAGAGTGGTTAGAGCTGTCCACATCTGATATGCATATGTTTTTCCTCTCACCCGAGGAACCACATGATCCTTCACACTGTCCATCAAAATCTTTTTTGCCTTTGCATTATTTTTTGTGAATTCAGCAAGTTCATTTGCAGCAGTAGGAGGTACAACCACTTGCCGCACTATGTCCCAAACTGCTGCCTCCTCAAACACTGTTTGAATTCTGTCCTTCCAAATGGCATAGTTGGATATCCCATCCAGTCTGTCCTCTATCCTTAAGAACATGGCCATGACTGTTGTCCAAAATTTACAAAACCAAGAAAATGGAGAAATGAACTTTCCAGCACACCTTGCTGTCCCAAAAGTTCAGTCTGTGTGAAATTTCACCTTGCTGTCCCAAAATATTAATTTGCTGTCCAAAAATTCAGTTTGTTGTCCAAACCACTATTTGTTGTCCCAAACTACTGTCTGCTGTTCAAACTGCAATTTTCAGCCTGTAGCTTTGATACCATGTTGAAATTTGATGACAAAAAAAAGTTTCCTGCAATCCCAACCCGATTTTAATTTCACCTTATCACTCCCATTCAGTTAAATGCCCTTTCCCATAAACATACATTCAACATATAGAATTCTGGAAATGAAATTTTCAGATTAAAACACATGGGACTGTCAACACATGCTGAAAATAAATATGGACATAACCAGACCAACAACACACATAAAAATACACAAATTTTTGGTCAACTTAGACCGAGGCAAAACCCCTTCAATCTTCTCCGAGGAAAACCTATTGTTGGAAATATTGGGAGGGGGGTTGAATCAATATTCCTTAGCAATTAGCACTTTTAAATCCATTTAGAGCATTAGTTAATCTTCAATTATTATTAATGTTTATGCAATAATAATAGTAAATAAAAGAACACAGTAGGCACAAGAATTTTAGGTGGAAAACCCCCTCCGGGTCAAAAACCACCGAACGCTTTTTTAATAAATTCTTTAATCTTCAGCCCCAGCTGAAATGAAAGCAACAACTTCCTAGAATTCTAGAAAAGTATTCTTCTCTAGCTCCCATTGGAAGGACACCCCAACGCCCTGGTTTCTTCAGTAATCAACTGAATGGATGCCCTAACACCTTAGCGAGCCACAACTCGCCCTAGCACCACCCTACCACCCTGAAGTGTGTTGGAAATACTGAAAGGGGAGTGAATCAATATTTCTTTTCAATTGTTACTTTTACCAATTAGATCACTTATATTTAGAACACAAAATGAACAATAGAAATAAATGCTTTTATTAATATAATCTTTACAATGAATGTACAGTATAGGTAAGGCTCCAACCCTAGAAGAAGACACCCAGGCTCCAACCTGGGATGTGCCAAGCACCTAATTGGAATTTAGTGAGGCTCCGACCTCTAGGACTTCGACCCTATCTTATCCAAGGCACCAACCTTGAGTTTAGGAGCATCAACTCCAAGGACACCAATCCTATAGCTTCGCTTTGTCAAGATATGTTTGGTTTCACGGCTTCCAAAGTCTTCTTCACCGAGCCCTGTCAATCTTCAACTTCACTGTAGTCTCCACGCTATATCATCAATGACAACCTTGTCAATTAGAAGGTATCGCCACTGCACTTCATCTTACCCAAGCAAGTTCTTCAAGTCACCTCATGATTATATCATGGTCTCCAATAATCTCCACAAGTCTTCAATGTGTCTACAAGATCAGCTGCTCTAATGTCTTCAATAGATTTCCAAGATATACTAATCAAGAAGATCCCCAAGACTTCATCAAATTCACTTTAAGATGTATTCACCAAGAGCCTTCTTAAAGACTGCTCCAAACTATGCCCAATATAATGTTCTCAATGTCAATCCAAGTCTTCACTATTCAAGCCTTCAATTTCTTGACAAGGCCACGCATCATTTACACCTCCAGATTCATTATTGTTGAAGGCACACAAGTTCAATACTTCTTTTACCCAAAAACTCCACTTATTCACACAGGTCTGAGGCTGCAACAGGTAGATTCTAGTGTGTGTAATTTGAGCCACAAAAATGAACTACTATATTATGTTCACCAAGCCACAGATTATATCACCCGTGGATCTACATCTCACCAAGACTTCACTGCCCACAAATCGTTCTCCAGTATACTGCCTTCAAATATGAATCACAGAATTAGTTCAGGATGCATGTACAGGACTAAGGATGACATACATTGCTCCAAGTCTGAGGGTGCTTGAACACAGTCCGAAGCTGCACATCTCACCAAGACTTCACTGCCCACAAATCGTTCTCCAGTATACTGCCTTCAAATATGAATCACAGAATTAGTTCAGGATGCATGTACAGGACTAAGGATGACATACATTGCTCCAAGTCTGAGGGTGCTTGAACACAGTCCGAAGCTGCACTTTGAGCATAGTCCAAAGCACTGCACTTTAAACAAGTCAAGGTACTGTTCACTGTCCAATCAAGAGACTTGTAACAGTCCTGAATTGAAGGCCGAGAGACAGTCCACTGTCACAGGCCAAAGGTAACAAATGTGGCAGATCAGAGATCCGAGCTCCAAAACAGGGTCACCTAACCCACATCATTGTTATGCAGTCCGAGACACTGACTCGTATTATTGATCAAGTTTTGTGCATTTTCTAGTGCAAGGAACAATCCACACATGTTTGTGGTAAAATCTGCACTTTAGTCAGCGCTTAGCATCCCTGTCATCAATCTGCACTCCATGTGGCTGCCCTTAAGTGTCTCTCTGTGATCCGAGCTCCTCTGTAATCTTCACTGAAATTCTTGTCCAAAAAACAGAGGTCTAACCTCTTATTTATATACCTTTTCGTCCTCACAACAAACAGTCACATCCTCTAGGGCAGGCCGACATGAATTGTCTTAACACAGGTCGGCTCAATAGGCAGAGAATTAATTTAATCTTTAAAAATCAATTTCTCCTAAACTATTAGGAGTTTCGGGTCATATAATAGCTCATTGGAAAGGCAAAATTATGCTCTATAAGATAGTCTAGGTCTCATGGTGAGATTCTGCCTCTAAGGAGGTGAAAACAATGTTTTTTTTAATGTAACTGGTCGTTATTTACTGCAGAAATGGAGGACAGTTATATTTTTCATGGATGGGCTTCTTTTTCATGGATGGCTTCATTTTGTTAGGCTTATTCATCAAGGCTCATAGGCTCATAAATGTCATCAATAGCATCATATGCAGCATGTAGTCTTTCATCATCATCGCATAGTCTTCCATTATCAAGTGTGTGTCATAGTGATGTAGTGATATGTCATAGGTTCCAAGGTAGTCTTCCAATCATGTTCATCAAGTGCGGTCCACATATGTCATCATCATGGTCCACATAAATCATCATGTAGACATGTCATAGCATGATTGACACTTCATCATCTTAAAGAAGAGTTGTAGTCATCTTTTGGCATCTTCAAGAATATTTGCCATCCAGTCACTGCTATATCAATGATCATCTATTGACATCAATGACAACCTAGATTAACAAAGTTTTCATAGGCCCCAACCTATAGGCGACTTCATACACCTACCTAGCACCTCCCTGCCACCCTATAATGACTGAAATAAGACAAGAGTGTGGATTCCCGTACCAGGGACAACGATCCACGATACAATATGATTTACAATGATTTTGACCAGATACCCAATCACACTATGACCTGCAACCCAACCATGACATCATCCCAACAGAGACTCCTATACCTCCCAATAATGCCTTTTCGACTCTACGCAGATTGACTCTTTTACAATAATGACTCCTCCAATGATGACACCTTTACAAATGACTCTTTTACAACTTTACAATGATGACTCTTGGCCTTGACACTTCTTCACAATATACGGATGGTTGTCATGTCCTCAAAGGATGTCCTGCTACAATGCTTCCTTTGATTTGATACTTCTGCTCTTGAATTATTGCTTGAAGTTGTATTTGAATCTTCTTCTACCTGCATGCAAAATTTGCCCGGCGAAACCAATCCCAAAACAAAACAAAACGCCCTTCAACTTACCTCTGCCTGCAAAACACATGTAAGTGCATAATAATGAATAAATACAAATACAAATTACAATGCGTACCTGATGTGTGCTTGTCACTTTTGTTGTTGACTTGTTGCAGCAGTAGACAAAGACTCCCACTCTTGATATAGGCCTGGACTCTATGCAAGACTATATCCAAAACAGAACTAAAGGTATATACAATAAAAACTGATGACAGACCCTAGACTTGTGATGGACCAAGTTCTAAGTACAACAACAGAGACCATTCTATCAACTATGACAAGACAAGTAACATGAACTTACAACATCATATAGATTTAGCAGACTTGGTGTAACATCAAGAATATGTAGCATCAAATGTGTAGTATCAAGAATAGGACATCCGAAATGTGGTATCAAAACTAACTGTGACATATAGAGACATAGAGATATAACCGAGACCCTGTGTGTACTTACGTTGTCCTGCAAAAGCATGTCAGAGATGATACTCATATTTCAAATGTAAACACTAATCATACATACCTTGTTGTAGGAGACTTACCCTTGACTGTTGATGTGTGGTCCTTATTGCAGTGATCCTTGAATGCATGCTTTTTCTTGCCTTCTAGGAGATCGATATTGAATCTGTTGTATCTATGTAATTTTGGATCTCCAGGGTCTGAAATTTCTTCCTGTGGTAACCCTCTAAGTCCTCTTTCCAACCCCACAGGTCTGATCATGATTGGATTCTTCAGGAAAGAGTTATGCCCAATCTCCCACGATGACCTGATTATAGACTAGTTCAGTAGAGAAAACTGGTACGAAGTGCCACGTGTCACTGTTGCGACCTTCGGCCCCGAAAACGCTACTCCATAAACTACAGTCCGTTCTCTTTATGTGACTATTTACGAAATTTGAATCCAATGCTCAGAGAGAAAGTTATGACAATTTTCCCAACGTCACCTGTTTGACATGGAATTCGGGAGCCTGCAAAACCCTAACTTCCTCAGATCATATTTTCAAAATATAGCGAACCAAGATTTGAAATTCGGTCACGAGGTTTATCAAGATTTCGTTTCAAATGGGTTTTAATTTCAGCTTCTGAAGCTTCGTAAAAAAAAAAGTTATAGCGAAAATGCCACGATGAGCTATTTTAAGCCACACAATCCCTACTAGAGGAGGATATGAGGGTCATTATTTATATGAATGTCTTGAGATGAGAGGGTCCTCAGCAAGTGAATGTTGGAGGGATTTTAGGAGCAAATTTTTATTATTATTAATTATTAACTATTCAATGACCACAACCAATTATGAGTGCCATGCCACAACCCCATAGGGTTTTAGCCCACTAACTAGGGATACTAACTTCAAACAAAAATAACTCTCAAACCGTGAAGAACTGGGAGGCGTACCATGTATCAACGGAAACATCTCGACGAGTAGAATCTATCGAGAAGATATTTGACACAAAATAATATGAGTTGTCAAGTCAAAATGCCTTTGTATGATCGGGGTAGCCCCTGGTGCTACTTGGGTTGACATCAATGACAACCATTGATCAATGCCTGTTAGAGAGCTCTTCAAATTGATTTATCTTTCAAGTTGAGGAAAAATACATTTGCAGACAAAACAAAACAACAAAATACAACTTATCTCTTTAGCCCAAAACTCCTTGAAAACCGTGCCCACTTTGCCTCGATTTTCATGCCTACTTGAAACTGAAAATATGTACTCTACGGACTGTATGAATTTTTTTTTTTTCAAAAACTTCTCTCGAACGACATGCAACTCAACATTCAATGCTATTCATATTGTACCTTATGTTGTCTTCTATGCCTTGATTTCCATGCCCAACTTTGCCCAGAAATCACTCCTTCAGCTTGCTGCAACAAATTTCTCCTTCAAAACTTTTCTCCAGGTCTCAGCCTACTTTCTCCAATCTGCTAATGAAGAATGAATGCAGTGTCTCTTTTCTTTTCCCCCTTTTGTTTCTCTAAATGACTTTTGGGCAACCCTAAGATCTAATGGCTCAGATTCATTTAGATCAAGGGACGAGAATAAATGTGCATTTAATTCTCACTTCTATTTTTTAACTCACCCATTAAATAAAGTACCCACATTGTACTTTTTGTCTAAAGTCACTTTTCACTTTATAATTTAACATTGACTTTACCACTTATAAAGTCACTTTCACTTTATAAAGTCACACTTCGGAAAATAATTATTTTGGACACTTTTCCCTAGGTAGAGACTAACCCATGGGAAACCACTTGTCCAAGGTACATTAAAAATCAACAAAAGCCACTAACCAAAGAAGCCTAGGAGCAAGATGATGTTGGAGCTAGGGCTTGAGTTTTCTCCAAGTCTAACCGTGGGATTTGCTTCAAACTTGGAGGGCGCTTAGAGGAGACCTCAGCGTAGTAGCTAGCCAATTTACACCTCAAAATGACCACCCTAGTGCTATTCGCACTAGGCCCTAGGAGACCTTCTAGGGTTAGGGAAAAAAAGGAAAAGGTGAAAAGAAGAGGTTTTGAAGGTGATCAACCAAGGATTAAGACTAGTGCCTAGCAATGGGAGAAACAGAGTCAAAGATAATCTCGAGAAAGGAAACTTTCTCTTCAAGGAGATCTAGAAGAAATTTCGCTACCCTTAATAACCACAACAACAAAACAACTTCAAGATATTTATACTTCAATGACAATTACCAATGGAGTTTCAAGCATGCATATACATTGAATCCCCTAGGAACATTCATCCATTCAATATCTATGAGTAACGCATGCAAATTTCCCAAGAGTTTCAATGGTTCAAGCAACTCGCATTTATTTAAGGCCCATTAATAACCAAGAGATGACATTCCATGCATTAGATATTTAGTAAAATTAGAAATATAGCATTAGTTAGCACTTACAAGACATTGAAGAATATATCCATCCATTAACATGCCAAAAGGAAGCTCCAAGAGGATAGAAAGATAACCAAACATCAAAATTCATCAATTTCGTCCAAATTTCATCCTCTAATTGCAGGTTCGAAGTCTTCAAAGAGAGCTATCGAATATCCAAGTGATGATGATGAATACAAATGAGGTCTCATCAATTTATATGAGCCTCTTACAAATTCAAATGGTCTAATTTCCCTAACAAACCCCTAAAAATGACTCTAATGTGCGAAATATTCAATGTTGTGAACATCAGCATTGGGATAAAATCAACAAGGGTTTAGAAAACCAAAAAATTGGGAAAATATCGGTAACAATCGGCAAACTATCGGTAAAAATCGACAAAATTAAGATACCATAAAAATATCTTTAAAAATAAGAAAAACATCGGCTAGGCCAAAAAATTGTGATTTCGAGATAGAATTGGGATGTTATCGAGATGTTCACAACACTGGAAATATCAATAAACTTGGTGACAAACCCATCAAATAGCTCAAAAGTACTCAACAAGCCTTCCTAATGAGGTCGAAATGATAGAAAAGTGGTGCAAAGGGGCCATTGGAAGGTCTAGGTAAGTCCTCCATGTGCCAAATTGAAGTGGAGGGCTATCAAACTGATGTCCAAGGGGTTGGCCTCTTGGTTTCCAAGCAAAACATCTGTGGTGCTCCCAAGTGGTTGTTGGGTCATAGTGAATGGTCTCATGGGTCTCCAACTGAATCAAACATGTCGATACTCCATCCATAAGGGCAAGAATGATGATACAAGCCCTCCCATGTCTCCCTAGGTGAGACAAAACCCCACCTGGGCTCTAGATCAACTGCCAAGTGTCTGGTACAAGTATGTGGCTAGCTGGGCAATGTGGTCCAAGTGCATCATAATCTCTGTATAGTTGGGGCATGAGCAAGAAATGTATGGTGCCGAAGAAGCCTATGGTGTGACTAATCAATGCTCTATTGTGGTGGAGGCCCATGGCTCTCAATGCTCACCCTATAAATGCCATCATGACCCTCTGGAGGGCTTGGATGCCATATAGGGAGGCCAAGCCCAAGGTGAAGACCCACCTGCAATCCTGTATAAGATCCAATGCGTCCCCTCACCTTCCAGTACAACAATTCATTAGAGCAAATTGCAATTGAGTAAATAAGCTTGCAGATTAGGGGTGCAAGTGGAGACTTCATAATGGTATGCCCTTCTAAATGGGCTTTAGAATGTATGAGTGTCCCCAAGTTGAAGAGGGAGGTTAATAAAGGACCCTATTAGGTGGTTTCAACCTCCAAGGGAGTAACAAGTCCATGGTACAGCCGTCAAATGGTAGGTGTCATGTGAAATAATGGTGAAACAAAGTGGGGTAGTAGGGGGCTCCAACCCACATACCTTGGTACAAGGGTAGCTGTAATGAGGGAAGCCCACACAAGGGTGTATAGATGTAGGAGGGATCAATTGTGGTACATGAGCTACCCCAACCTTTGTTTTACCACCCTTCTTCATATGCCTTTTTCCTTTTATTGATCTTTCTTTCATTCAACTGTTGGGGGCTCGAGGGAATGAGAGCATGATGTGTATGATATAGCAGTGAATACCTCCTTAAGGTTGGGAAGTTCATCGCCCACTAGGGGTTGGGACAATCACAAGGTCCTTAATGATGCAGGGGGCTCATATAGGGGCCCTAAGAACCAGGGTGATGGCCATAATGAAAGGGGGTAGAGCTCATGTTTGGCTTTTGCCCACGCGCTAAATTTTTATGTCCCGGCCATCTTTTGCATTTTAAGGTACATTTCCTATTGTAAGCAGCCAAATTATGGTTTTAAATTTCTTTTTAGCTGCACCAATCTTCGAGGAATCGTTCTAGGCCCGACCCAAAGTGTGGACAAGGGAAGGGGAGGCTAAATCTTTATGGACCCAATGGACCAATGTGCACCCAGATGGGAAATATGTGAAATGGGTTTATAATGAGCGGAGCGGAGTGATATATGTGGTGTTGGAAAGCGGGATCACACAACCAAAATTGGGGTTTCCCATGTAGGGCCACTCCTAAAGCTAGTAGCCAATAAAGGAGATCCCACAGCACCAAGATACAAGACTAACCACCAAGTTGGGACTAGGGGACAAGAGTACAAACTAAGCCCATTATTTCCACCAAATCCCCCCACTAATTCATGTCCAAAAGTGTCGATGATAAGCAAGCAAAAATACCCAATTACATAATGAAAAGCCATACCTTCAGGGTTAGAAGACCCACCTTCAAACATACAATCATAACAGATGGGCGAGGGCACATAATAGCTGGCACAGGTGGTGGAGAATGGTGGCACATCAAGCTATCTAGTGGCTGCAAGGGGCTGCTGGCTGTCGGCTGAAGACAAATCTAGGAGAAACATTTCTCCTATGGAGGTCAGCCACTGGTGGTGGGTAACATACCCTATTCAAGAGAGGAAACTCTCCTAACCACTTTGAGGGGGCAGCCATCAATGCAAATGCCGAAATGATATTTCAATAAACATTCCATTCTTATAGGCTGTCTCTGTCCTTATTTATAGTTGTCTTAGCTACCGTAACTTGAATCGACCATTAGTCCTTATTTAATGGCTACATAGCGTGCCTTATTTAATAACTAATATAGTGGGTCTTTATTGATAACTAGGCCACCTCACGTTAATTAGCCACCATACACATACTAACCTTAACTCTAGTATAGATATACTATTTCTTTCCTTAACTCTAATGGACTATTAGGCCTTTATTACATTACTAGGGAGGGTCATAGCATGTACCTTAATTGCTAATCTTTACAGATAGAAAGCTTTATATCTCCCTAAGATCTTTTCAAAGTTAAGATTCTAATGATAATGCATAGAAGATGAATGTTGGAGGGGTTTGAAGTCTCCTTGATAGTTTTAATGGTAAGTTTAGAATCTCATACTACCAGCAGCTTTTAATGTCCATCATAGAAGCTGGTTTCAAGTCTTTGCATAAAACATGTGCTTTTGCAATGTTGTTGGTATCTTTCCCTAGGTTCCATTTGTATGGAACTGTAACTTCTCCTTCTGGGTCCTTATTGAGATCCCATGCCGCAGCTTTTTCTGTATTCCTTTTTTGATCATGAAGTCTTCAGGGATATTAAAACTACTTCACTTTGATAGTTTATTAAGCTTAATATTGTTATTCCATCTTCCCATTGAATTAATTTATAGCTTTGTCACATAAAGGCTGAGTCTTGGTATAGAGAAATATTTGTTAAAGCTACATAGAGATTCTTTAAGAGCTGTCCATGTTTCATTTTTCGTATGTATTTTTCCAATTTTTTGGATGTAAGCAGGTTTCATTTTGATTCCTTTTCGCTGAAGGTGGATATTATCACAGCTCAATGGGATCCATTAACTTTTTGCTTCAATTAGAAATTAATGAAGCTGTCAGTGTGTAAAGATATTTTGAATTTAGCTTATCTTTTCTAAAGCTGATATTACTAAACTGCCAAAAGCTAAACCAGACTAGACTGTCTGTTGGAAATTCCAGGTGAAGACAGATTGTGTTATGTTCTCGAAATTTTGTTTCTGTGTTTGTAATGTTCCAAACTAGGAAAGATAGTGCTATGCAAAGCAAACAATAAAATCAACACCATAAAATTGAAACATTCAGTGCACAGCCATAAAATGTCTAGGAATAACCAACAACTGAGCCATTTTATTATAATCTGTTAATTTTAGGTATGTTCTATGCTTAGAGCAATTTATTTCAATTTTTATAGTTAGCTCAATATATTTTCCAGATTAGCGATTGCATCAGCATTAAAGTAAAATGTAGATAGAACATAAACATAAATCGCAGAAGACAAGCCAAGACAAGAGGACACAAGATGTGGCGCTAGCCAGGGACAAACCCCAATGTGGAGAAACCCTTGATCAATTCTTATTATATGTTCTTCAATAGTTCAACACAGAGAGAGAGAGAGATAGTACATTTACAACAGAAGTCAACACTTTGACTTATCTAGATAAGAGCATAGATCATCTCTAAGAAGATGATACATGAGATCAGTTGAAGACATGTTGCTTCAATTGATTCTCCAAGGTGACTCCTTCACCTATCATCGTGCTGCATCTCGTCATCATGCTGCACCTCACCATGCTGCACCCATCATCACACTGCTAGACCTCATGACCATGCTGTACACTTCATACTGCTGCACCTGTCACTATGCTGCTCCCAATCACTGAGCTGCTCTCATCACCGTGTTGCTCCCATCACTGAGCTGCACCGAATGATGCACCCATCATGCTGCATCCATCACTGCATCCAATATGCTGCAACCATTTACACTCACCAGTCTTAGCTGCTTGCTATGGCTTACAGCCTAGCAGAGCAGCTAGACTCCTTCAACAGGTCCAAAGTGCAATCAACTAACAGTCACAAAATCTGCCCAGATTTGTTTGCAATTGTCCTCTAAGGGAAGGAGGCTGTCACTGCCTTCCACATTACTGTCCTTCACTTGACATCATTGGATATGGCATCATGGTACTGTTGTTTCATACAGTCATAAACCCAAATACCACTGTAGTAAGAACATTATTAAACACTAGGATCTCTGATCAATCATCACTGAATCTCTGTCCATTCATTACAACATGTATATATCTGACATGCCATACATCAGACTGAAGATATCACTATCATGTGTTCACAAGATAACATACAACACAGTCATAACCTTATACTGAAGATAGTTGCCCACACATGGTAATTTCTTTACTTGACACTTCATTGACCAAGGGCTCTCAGTACTAGCCCAACACAAACTATCCATCCAGAACTTAGATTAAGGTTCTAACCTTGCACTCCTTCCTGTGCAATCTGCTGTCCCAAAACAGTGCTGAACACATGACTGGGCTTCCTCTATACAACGTATAGGAGCCTTCTTCAACAACGGATGTAGGGCAACATCTAGTCCTTTTGCTGTGGAGTAAGGCCTGCGGTTAGGGCACACCTGGACAGTGACTAGGGCACAAACTGAACTGTGGATTTAGCCTCATACATCAGTGTTTAGGGCCTGTCTTCCACGTCTAATTAGGCCTCATCCTTGGCTGCGGCTAGGGCACGTTGAGGCCTCCTTTATACATCATTCATCTCCGTCTATAGTGCTGCGTTAGTCCTTCTATTCTCTGCGGCTAGGGCACAACTTGACCCTCCTTTCTCTGTGGTTAGATGTCTTTTCCTAGGACAACGTTTAGGGCTTTCAAGGACAACTGCTTAGGGTCTCTTCTAGACCTATGTTTAGGCTAGTTAGAACTTCTCCTTGCTGCGCTATAGAAGTTTCCTCCATGACTGTGTTAAGGCTTCTTCATTGACTACGTTAGGGCTTCTTCATTAGGGCAGTTTAGAGCCTAGGGCACTCCCTCTAGATCTCTCCTTCATCAAAACCCAAAACAGAATGAAGATAGAGATCACAAGAGTGTGAGTGTGTGAAAATGACTTGAAGGCCACCTCTATTTATAATAAAACGTTGAGCACAAGTGGGGGCAATTTGGTTGCTGGCCGATCTTGTCGAATTGTCTTGTAACACAAATAAATTCATAACTCCATGAATATTTATCGGAATTGGATGATCTTTAGATCAATCCCACACCTCTCAATGAGAGGAATCCAAGAAAAATATCAGCTGCCATAAATAAGATGACCCACATGGAGTTTGGCCCTAGTTGCCAATTTTAACATAATCTGGGAGAAAAGTACAATAATGTGGAAGTGGTGCACCTGGGCTTGCCTCAATGGCAAGCATGATCAAGCCTAGGTGGTAATATGTCAAGCTCAGATGGCACAAATAACTGCTGCAATGATGCCCTGCGCTGCCCTTGTGAAACTGTGTTGTCTGCTGCAAAGATGCTGCTGGAAACACCACCTCTGGTGCTTAAAAAATTACGAGAAATTAACCTTGATCTCTCCACCAAATACCCAGAATAACCCATGAAGGAATTGGCCAAATGTTGACCTCAGAATTTTTGCCCAAATTCCCCTTAGCTCCTCTAGCTGCTGGCTGAGTTGGGACCCCTGTTTGACCCCTTAGATCTGCCCAAAAAATTCTATAAAGTTAGGAGTCTGATCCTTGCCCAAAACCCAAAATAACTCAGAAAGGGTTTCCGTTGGTTCCAACCTTAAAAAATTGACCCTTCACAGCTTGGCCTTCCTCCAATTTCGAATTCTGTTGCTGTGACTGATCCTGTCAATCTCTGCTCTCCCAACTCCAACAATCCTCCTCAAATGGCCCTCCAAATGATCTCCCAGCCTCCCAACTCCAAACTCCCCCGGATGGTGCTGCCCCAAAGAGTCTCACTCCAATGACTGAGTCATGGAGGAGATGACACAATCCTGTGTGTGATGAAATTAGAGCTACGTGTAGGATGGCCCTCTTTTTTGTAGTTGCCCTCTATACTCCTGAAAATGATGAAGGATGCTCCTGTCTCCCCAACTTCTTGGAGTGCCTCACGCTGTGACTGCGCAATCCCTGCGCTTTTGTTACTCCCCCTGTTGCTGATACTCGAATTACAACTGTTGTAATCATCTCCCTACTGCGGCTACAAACTGAGATGAAGAAGAACTCCCTTCTAGGGATGGCACCCGAAGTCCAACGAAGCAAGGGTTGAGATCTCTGCTTGAAGACACTCGTGTGCTAAACAACACAATAACCCGGCTAAACTGCTCGAGCAACTAAGATTGAATTCAATATGTCAAAAGATAAGATGCTGAAATGAGGAGAGTTGCTTTCCTTATATAGATTTCGTGGAGCACTTTTCCCTCCATCGTGGGTCCCTCACTTAACCATCGATTTCCCCTCCATGCAAATTGAACTAGGGAATGCGTATTCTCCTAGTGTGGGTGGCCCCCACGCACAAATTAACCACATTGAAATAACTTCTACTCCTAATAAAATCGAATGGGCCCCATTGCCTCCAAAATTAGCCCAAAAATGTAGAAATTAATCATGTTCCAAAATAATTTAGGAAGGGACATTACAGTCCTCCCCTCCCAAATGTTGCTTGTCCCCAAGCAACTTCAGTGCTAGATGCTCAAGTATGTGCTCGCCATCCCAAGTAGCATCCTCATTCGACAAGCTCCTCCAATGCACCAAAAATTGCTTGTCCTCAAGCAATGCCTAAGCAAGCATCCTCTCTAACTGCTGCTCCCCCCTGTCACTGCAAAATGTGCTAGGGTCCCAGATGTGTAACTGGATTGTGCCTAACCTCTGCACTGTCCTGATATGAAAGAATCCTCCAATACCAGGATCCCAGGCCATCCTGTCCAACATGAAGCTCCCCTCGCTCCACTCATTATCCTGCCCGGTGCAAGTACCGGAAGTCCCCCACGCTATCATTGACTCGCTAAAGCCCAAAGGAAGACCTGAGTGACCTCCCCCTGTTGCAGCCGGCTGACCCCTAATGGTTGTTGAGTTGTCTAGTACTGTGATGTCTGGGTCCCATGCTAGCCATAGAAGGGTGCCACCATGTTGTCGCTGCACCACTCTGGCTCTAGTTGACTGCCCACTGTGCGTACACTGTATCCTCCTCTCCTGGAACTTGATGGTGGAATACTGATAGAGGCGAGACACATCCTGCCTCGACATCTCCATGACGCCAAAGTCTACCCATCTAAATCTAACTCCAAACCAGTGCAGCCACAAAGAAAGCCTGCCTCGCCATCTGATGAAGGCCACTGTGTACCCCCATGTGCCAATCCCAGAGTGAACTAGACCACTCTCTACCATGACTCCGACCATCACGAGATAGAGTGATCTATCAATCAACTGAATCCCTACATCCCCTAGTTGGACCTACTGCAACATAGCTTTGACAACTACAGGAATCCATCCATGCCTCATCTCTAGTCCCTGCATGTGATCAATATATAGGCTCCATATATCGTGGGCTAATCTGATGCATGCTAATTTGCCCTGTGCCTACCACTGTGTAGTACCGATGATCGCTGGAAGCCACGTGTGCCAAATAGCTACCCGTTGAATGAAACCAAAAGATGGGTATCTGATACTCGTAATCGACTCAGGGTATGTGGATCCCTCCTGTCCTTGCCAACCATCCTCCCTAGGTCTACCATTTTCCCTCTCGATAATGAGCCAATATAAGGTTTGGAGCCCGGACACATACTGGGAAACTACCTCAGTCATACCTAGTATCCTCTGCTCATGCTTGGTCCCGACATGCCCTGAGAAAAGAGTGACACATGTCTCCCTCGTGATTAGCTCCCTAGACGTAGGCTCAGTGATGAACGATATGCCACCCCTGCAGATGATCACCTCATCCCCCAACCTGTGGCTGTCAACTGACGCACCAACCCAATGCCACTGCTGAAAAGTCCCCCCCTAGTGCGCTGAGTGTCACCCAAATATCTCGGGTGAGCTCCTCGTCCCCCACTGCTCATGCCCAAAGTGTAGAAAGTCGACAGCAAAATCGACTGTGCCCGTGAGGGATGTAAAAGAGGGTCAGGCGTGTGAGTCCCCACGGATACCATCAAGTAATGCTCATTTGTGTCCTCGTCGATCCTGGGTGAACTATGCCCAAAGATATGCACGATGTTTCTGTCTAAGGGTCTCCTTGGAGGCAACACTCGCAAACTTTGCTGTGCTACACTATACACCCCTGCATACCACCGATCATCCCAATACTCCTAGACATGCCACTGTACACTGTGGCCTACCCCTGTACACCGTTGGATACCCTCGACTACAACTATGCCATCTGTGTTGGCCTGTGTCCCTACTGTGTCACTATACCTGTCACTCCCCGCATGTACTCAATGCGATGTGAGGCACTCCCACTCCACAACGCAATCCAACATACTACGACACACCCCCATGCGTCTCCATGCCCATTTGTAGGCCACTGCTCACGCTAGATTCTCCTACCCATCCCCGAATGAGATGGCCAAAAGCTGTGTCCATATGCGTTGGCCCGCATCCAACCCATATCATCACCTCCATCATCGCATCATCATACCCTTCGATGAATGGATCTTCACTCCAAATCCTCCCTGAGGGATCTGAGAAGTGAAACTCCCTATGTGTCAGTAGTGATGCCACCCCTGCGCTGCTCCTTTGCGTCCTTTGTGCCCCACACAAAAGTGAAGAATCCCCAAATCCATACAAGGCACCATTTGGTGGCTTGCCAATGCCACCTCCTCCAACAAACTCCTGCCAGAGTGTGTTGATCACCCCGTGATCCTGTGTACAAACGTTGTACCAAGTCAACCCAAGAAGCCTATCCATAAACTGGTTGGCCACTGGTGCTGACCGAAACTCTCCTAGTGGAGGTGCACGCTCGACTGCTAGGTCAACTATACCCTCTAGGTCGTAGTCAACCGGTATACTTGGAAAATGATAGGTGGTCCCTCTCGGATTCCAATGCCAGTCGGGGCTTCCAGCATCCCTTGTGCTTGGAAACTCCTGTTGAGCTCCACCTGAGTCCACTACCATCTCCATAGCCCACTCCATTGGGTACCAACTCAGAATCTCTCACCACCCAACCCTAAGAGAGGGATCAAATGCACGAACTCCCGCACAATAGAACAACCCCAGCTGGCGAGTGCTGCACCCTATGCAACTCAGGTCGTCTCATCTCGCTATCTTGGTCTATACGTAAAATTTGACTAGGTAGCTCTGTCTCTCTCTGTCCAAGGGGCCAAGATAACCTAATAGTGATGCCAACCTCGTCTATGTATGCCCGAAGAGTGTTGCTCTCACATTCCAATGTGCACTCTAACTGCACCAGTAGGGAATCCAACCGCTCCCCAACGTGAGTCAATTTGGCCGTGGACTCGTCACAAACCGCTCTCATGCCCTCTAGCTCCTCGTTCTGCTGCAGAATAGCCTCACGCACTAATGAGGCCTTCCTTTTTAATGCTAGAAGGTCAACTTGAAACTGGTGGAACTGCCTTGGGCATCTAGTGCCTGTAAACTCGGTCACAACGCCAGATACCTCAACAACTGTTGGCATCTCGTCCATGGGTGGCTCCTTCTCAACAGATGGCTCTATGTGTGTAGGCTCTATCTTCTCCACCAAGGTGTCAATTGGGGCTATCGAAGAGGTCTCTAATAAAGGTGACTCCTGTGCCACATCGAGTATATTGATGTGCTCCTCACCATCCTGTGGGCTCCGAGCACCATGCTCAACCTCCTCCTCAGGCTCTTGATATCTAAAGCCAGGTCTCCACCAGCAAAAGCACCCCCTGGTCTCACCCTCTAACTGTCTCTATCCTGCCTGCTCCTTTTGAGGAGATCTGGTGCCCTGATCTGGTCGACTTCCCCACATGATGTAGATGGTTGCACCCCCACGACCTGCTCACCTTTAACATCTTTGTTGTAAGGGTGAGGATGGGTTTGGTCTGTCACCCTCCTCAACTGGGCCAACTGCTCATTGTCCCAATGAATTCTACCCCATAATTTCAGCGTAGTGGATTTCCCTTGAGCCATGGCTTTGTCTCCAGTTTCACCCGTTACTGTGCACTCATACCCAAAGCTTCCATGATCTTCTGGCTAGTTTCCCACAACTGGGACAAGATCATGCTCTAATACCATTGTAATGTTCCAAACAAGGAAAAATAGTGCTATGCAAATAAAACAATAAAATCAACACCATAAAATTGAAACATTCACTGCACACCCAATAAAAGTCCAGGAATAACGAACAACTGAGCCATTTTATTATAATTTGGCAGAAAAGTACAATAATGTGGAAGTGGTGCACCTGGGCTTGCCTCAATGGCAAGCGTGATCAAGCCCAGGGGGTAATATGTTAAGCCTAGATGGCACAAATAACTGTTGCAATGATGCCATGTGCTTCCCTTGTGAAACTGTGTTGTCTGCTGCAAATTAACCACATCGAAATAACTTCTACCCTAATAAAATCGAATGGGCCCCATCACTTCCAAAGTCGGCCCCAAAATGTAGAAATTAATCATGTTCCAAAATAATTTAGGAAGGGACATTACAATGTTGCTTTCTTGTTCCTTGTAGGCAAACAAAACTCTATGTTTCATTTACATCCAATTTGTGAGGGATCAATGTAAACCTTGCATGGGGTATAATTTGTAGGTAAACATTGTGATTGTGGCATAAGTTAATAACTGAATTTACAACAAAATGTTAACAATAAATATTTTTGGACTTGTGTGTTCAGAAGTTGTATGACACGCCTGGAGTGCATCTTCATCATCGACAGGCAGCTGTTATACACACTGAAGATTTGCCCTTGCTTGCACCACAGAGCCGGCTGAAGGGGAATACTGTTTCTATTGATGCACTGACCAAGGAAAATCAAGAATTATTTTATACATCCAAAGCAACATCCTGTACAGTGGGTAATTCTGTGCAATCTCTTGAGAGATCTATGTTCATGATGTCAGAAATGATTCAAAATCTACAGAATAATGGAGTTTTTGTTTGTATGCAGACAATGATTTAAATGGACTGTCTATATTCTGGGGTGGTCTAGTTAGAATAGATGTGGTCAAGGTGAGATTCACTACTGGTAATGTGTTGTGTCCATATATTAATTGGAAAAAGATGGAGTTTCAATAATAAGATTGCATAATAGCCCTTTAATCTGGCCATGTCTGTATCTGTGGTATGCAGGTACCTCTCCATATACGATTGATAATGTATGGACCAAAAGGAGTGCAAATTAAAGTAGTTCCTACATCTGAAGCTGAAGAATTCTATCATGTAAGTCATGCTTTCTGAAATGAAATGATGGTTACTGCACATTTTATCATGCTTACATGACTTCGTTTTCATTTCTTTGCTTGGCAAGGGTTTGTCTGTTCCTGTGTCTCTTTTGATAGACTGAATGTAAAACCTGTTTACTATAAAAGAACAATTTAGCATACATGGCTGTCTTAAAATCTTCTCCTTTTCCTGTTGTCAAAGATGTTAAGTGGCATTAGGCTATGTCACTGGATCCTTCCTCCCTGTCCTGGGAACCTATCTAATACATATACAGATTGAGGTCATGGCTTGGAACTGTATCTTGCCATCTTGACGTTTTATCAACCATGATCTGTAGGGGAATTTGCACGAATCCAGTTAGGAAGAAAATCAAACTAAAAAAAATCATTTATTAAAATAAACACAGGCTAAGAAAAACATTAATTTTAGAACAGTTAATAATGTATATATCAAGGAGTGTAGCTGCTGGAGATAGATTTATTGGTGATGTTAGGAAATTTTTGATTCTAGGAGTATGATTAGCCAACTGATGATGTATATATGTTTGATGTAGTTTCTTAGTTTATTATCTAGATTCTATATTGTATAAATTTTATTTTCAGTTTTGGATGCTGAGTAACTGACACTAATTTTGTATGCATTGTGTTACCCCTCATTTTGCATGAGGCTTATACTGGTGAATGTTCTTCACTCCCCGTATGCCCTTGAAGATGTATGCATAAAGAAGACAATAAAATACTCCTCCTAGAGAGCTCTTGTCAACCACCTCCTCAAAATAGCGAAGGTAAATGGGCAAGTGTGTAGCTACTTCACATGTGTGGATCCCAAGCTGGGGCATACCAACTATTTCCATAGATAAGTGTGTACGAGTGCCAAATAGATGGAGGGATCCACATGCAAGGCTTGGTCAAAGGTCATGGGACCTTCAGTGACATCCCAAAATAGAAATTTCTCCATAGTTCTTTCTCCAGTGTGCAATCACCTCCTAGTAAATAATAAAATATGCTCTAACGTGGTAATGACTCCTCAACTTGTGCAGGTTGGAAAGAGAAGAGCCTAGTCAACCTAACGAATTCCAAGACCAAGGGGATAGTTCCTCAACTCAAGCAAAGGGGATTTCAGTTTTGGATGCCAAGTAACTGACACTAATTTTGTATGCATTGTGTTACCCCTCATTTTGCATGAGGCTTATACTAGTGAATTTTTTTCACTCCCCGTATGCCCTTGAACATTCATGGATAAAGAAGACAATAAAATACTCGTTGGGAGTGCTCCTCAACCACCTCCTCAAAATAGCAAAGGTGAATGGACAAGTGTTACAAGTTGGCAAGGCAAGAACCTAGTTAACTTAAAGAATTCCAAGACCAAGGGGACAGTCCATCAACTCAAGCAAAATAACAATAAAATAATGTTATCTGCCTCAACATTTGTGCAAATGAAGGGGTGTGCTCCATCGAAGTATTTTACCATGTAATAAAATTTGTACTCCATAGAAAAAGCTTACCATGGTACCAAGATAGTCATACAATGTTAGTCTCATCCTAGGCATGAACCTAGGGTAGACCACCAACAAGGGACCAATTGTTGGAATCACGATTGCCGTTACACCAAAACCTGTAGGTGTTAGTAAATGGACGCATCGCCAGAGTTAACGGATCCATGAGAGGCTGTTAAGCCATGTCGCGAAACACACGAAGAGCACTGAATTATCCAATGCCCAACAATCTCCCCCCAACGCGAGACGGGTGTGATTCGAACTCAAGAACTTTGGCTTTGATACCACTTGTTGGAATCACGATTTCCGTTACACCAAAACCCCCAAGTGTTAGTAAACAAACGCATCGCCAGAGTTAGCGAATCCATGAGAGGCGGTTAAGCCTTGTCGCGAAACACACAGGGAGCGCTGGATTATCCAATGCCCAACACCAATACATCATTATTACATCATTAAGCCTTAGAAAAGGCTAGAGCACCATGCAAGCCTATGTAGCAAATAAAATTTAGGAAACATTGCATCGACAAAGGTGCTAACATCATCAAATACACATCACCCCTAGGTGATGTCTAATTTTATAGTATTATATCACTTAGGAAAATCCTACCAAGGAAAAATATACTGCCACACAAAATCCAATACTACAGAAAATTGACATAAGAGAAGTGCTAGCTCAAGTATGTCCCCATGTTATGAATATAATAATAACAATCATAATAATAATAATAATAATAATAATTATAATTATAATTATAATGATTGATTAAATAATTATTAGTTATTGAAGGGACATGTCCCAAAGAACATGACTATTCGTGAAGGGGCATCTTGTCTAGTATATAAGTAGGCCCCTCATTTGTAACCAACCATATTTTATCATATATTTTCATTCATATATATATTCTATCATATATTTGAAATGGATTCTTTTACTATATTTCAAATATCCTGGACTATTTGACGCGTGTAAACAAACTTTGTTCGTTACATTGGTATCAAAGTTGTTTGACCCTCACGCTGTGTTCAGTTGCTGCACAGAGCTAGTCTGATTTGGCCTTTGGCCATCAACCCTTCATCAAGTTTGTTGCCATTGGAATTGAGGCTTTTAGCCAAACAAGTATTTGGATATTCTTCATTTCGTCGCCAGGCCTTTGACCATTAAATATTAAAACAATTAAAATAATATATATATATTAAAAAAAGAAAGAAAATAGAAAAGAATTAAAAGAAAAAGGTCAAAGAAAAAGAAAAGAAAAAGAAGATATATATAGGAAAAAAAGAAACAAAAATTATGAAAGAAAAAAATGAAAAAATGAAAAAAAAAAGACGCAACTGCAACAGCCGCAACCATAGTCTCAACAACCACATCCACAACCGCCACTTTCTTCGATGTCGTTGTTCCCACCCCAAACACCTTCTCTATCATTGTTGCCTACACCTATTGTTGCCATCCAACACGTTTTAGAAAATACTATATTGAGTGCAGGCATATCAAATTAGGTTGACCACTAGCCATCGTCATAGTCCCCATTCCATCTAGCTCATGAACCACGCTAAAATTCACGAAGGATCTAATTGATTTGATGCCTCAGAGGATGCAAAACCAAAATTTCAAGCATCACGCCACTCTATTCGTCAAATTCACTATCATTGTTGTTGGGATTAGTCATCATTCTAAGAAATCACCTATGAGAAAGCATGGATTGGTCTCCCTTTTGGTAAATCCCAGTTTCATCAAATAGCTATCAATTTGAGCATACCAAGCTTTTGGAGCTTGTTGAGCCCATACAAGGCTTATTTCAACTTGTAAACGTGAGATTCCTTTCCATATACATCATAGCCTTGAGGTTTCTTGATGTACACCTCTTCCTCAATCACGCCATTGAGGAAAGCAATCTTCACATCCATCTGATGTCATTTTCATCCCAATGAAGCAGTAAGAGAAATGATGGATCTAATAGAGGTGCATCTGACAATTGGAGCAAAGGTCTCATCATAGTATTCTCCCTCTTTTTGACAGAACCCTCTAGCCATGAACTGTGCCTTGTATTTGTCAATACTACCATCTACAACATGCTCGATCTTGTATATCCATTTGGAAGTCAACATTGACTTCCCTTCAAGCCTTGGCACAATCTCTCAGACGTCTTTCTTCATGATCGACTGGTACTCCTCATTCATTGCTTCCTTCCATACTTGCTGGTTAGTTGCTTCTTCATATGTGGAAGGTTTTCCATAAATGAGTTTTGTCATGATAGCTCCATAGCTGGAGAACCTCTTAGGTTTCTTCTCCTCTCTAGATGTGCCATCAAGAGCTGCATGCTCTTCTGCCTTTTCCAATGTAGATCTAAGCCAAGCAGGTCTCTTCTTGATCTCTAGAACTGTTACCCACCACTTTGTGGGTGATATCTCTAGGAGAAAATTTTCTCCATGATAGTCCTCAGCCGACAACCAGTAGCCCCTTGCAACAACCAACTAGGTCATTGTGCCATTTCTCTGCCACCTGGGCTAGCTATGTGGTCCCTCACCCATCTGTCATGATCGTATGTTTGAAGATGGGCCTCCCAAACTTAAAGGTATGCCTTATCATTTGGCAATTGAGTATTTTAGTTTACTTATCATGGAAACTCTTGGGCATGGACTAATGGGGGGATTCGGCGAAAAGAGTGGACTAGGTTTGTGCTCTTGTCCCCTAGGTCTCTTTTGGGATGTTAACCTTGAACCCTAGACCTGTGGGATCTCTTTTACTGGCCTTTGGGTTTCTGGGATGGTATTACATGGGAAACCTCAATGTTGGATGTGTTGTCCCACTCCTCGATTCGCATATATCATTCCATTTTTGCTCGTTATAACCCCTTTCATCACTTCTCCCACCTAGGTCCGCATTCCTCAACTGAGTCCACGTAGGGTCAGCCACCCCTCCCCTTTGCCCATATCCTGGTTGGGCTTGAAATGATGCCCTGGAGATTGATGCAGCTAAAAAGAAAAGAAAAAGTATAATTGGTCACTTTCAACAAGAAATTGTACCATGAAATGCAAAAGATGGTCGGGACAAAAATATTTAGCATGTGGGCAAAAGCCATTACATGAGCTCTACCCCTTCCATGGCCGTCAACCTGGTCCTTATAGGCCCTAGATGAACCTCCTTTATCATTCAAGAATCCATGATTGCCCCAACCCCTTGGTGGGTGATGAGCTGCCCCGCCTTAAAAGGGGGGGTATCCACTGTTATACTTTGCTCATGCTCTCATTCCTTTGAGCCTCGAGAAGTTAACCAAAGAAAATCATAAAAGGAAAAAGGCATATGAAGAAGGGTGGAAAAATCAAGGCCGGGTAACTCATGTACCACGATTGCTCCCTCCTACACATCATTTACCCCAGTGTGGGCTTCCCTTTTATTAGCTACCCTTGTACCATGGCATGTGACCTTGGTTGTTTCCCCTTCATACCCTACTCCGTTCCATCATTGTATATTTGTATCACATGAAACCACCATTTGAAGGATGTACCATGAACATATCACCCCCTTTAGAAGCAAAAACCACCTAATAGGATGATTGGTTAACCCCCCTTGGAGCTTGGAGACATTAGCACATGCCAAAGCCCATTATGGAAGGGCATGCCATTATGAAGTGCCTACTTGTTTTCCATGGTTTGTAAATTCTTCTACTTGATTTTTTTAATGGCTTGATATGCTAGAAGGTACAGGGACGCATTGAATCTTATGCAAGATTTCATATGGTCTCCATTTTGGGTTTGGTCTCCCTATATGGGGTCCTAACCCACCAGAGGGCTACATTGGCACATGTTGGGTGTGTGTAGAGAGCCATGGGCCTCCACAGTAGCAGATATAGTTCCATGAATCCCAGAGTCATCCAGAGATCGCTTATGGTTCACCTATTGGACAAGGAAGATGCGCTTGGTTCACCATGCCTAGCTGGTCCCACAGTTACATTATGCACTTGGCAGATGACCCAAGACTTGTATGATGATGTGGCATCATTTATACCATCATCCGAGCCCTTGCAGATGGTCTACAGGCATCTTCGATTTGTTTGGAGACCCATGAGGACACTTGTGTGCCCCCACACCCACTTGGGAGCACCACAAGTTTATTACTTGGAGAACAAGGGGCCACCCCCTTGTCCACTGCTTTTGGGAGTCCTATTTCACATTATGGCACCTATGGACTTCATTAGGCCTCCTCTAAGGCCCAATGACATGTATTATTGATCATTCGACCTCTTGAGAGGCTTACTCTTTTGATTTTGAGCTAGTTTGGTGGGCTTGTCACCAAAAGTTAGTTATCTTGTACATTATTTTATTTTAGGGGCTCAATTAGGCCTCATTAGGCAAATCGAATTCATTTGGACATGTATAAATACAAGTGATGTGATTTCATTTTAGCATCATCACTTGGTTTGGACTTGTATCTCTTAAGAGATTTTCGCTATCCTTCTTGGTGGACGAAATTTTGGAGCATGGAATGAATTTTGATGTTTGGATATATTCTTATACATGTAAGTACAATTTAATGCTATTCTTTCTTCTATTTTGTCACATACATTGTTGATGGAATTTTCGTTATACTAGGGCTAATTCGCTGCATCCATTTATGCAAAGTTGTGGAAATTTTGTTTCTAGATAGTGCTTCTTCATGTATGGGCCATGTATAATGAATGAATGTTCCTAGGGATGTTCCATTGTTGAATTTATCCCGATAAGCTATCTAATCTTGCAAAACGAAGTATAAAGTTTTCAAAGCTGCTCTCCTTTGACCTAATGCTAAGCGAAGCTGTCTTTGAAGCTTCCTTGGCCTAGAAAACCGAATCCATAGTCATTGTTCTTTTTGACTCCAATCTCCCCAAAGGATTAGGCATTGGGCTACCATATGGTGATCACCTTGAAACGTAATTTTCCTCTCACCTTCCTCCTTTTTCTAGGCCTAACCCTATTAGGTCTCCTAGGGCATCATGTTTCTCACAAACCACCCATCAAAAGACTTCGGTCTCTTGGCCCCTACTGCGTTGGTGTGTCTCCTAGGTCTCCTCTATTAAATTTAGGATAACATATTCTTGCTTAAGATAGATACTTCAAATTCCATATTAGCCCATTTGTTATTCCATTTCACTTTCATTAGCACTGAATCATTATCACATTAGGATTACTGTCATACAAACGGTTATTATCACAATGGTTATGTGTCAAATTGATAGTCTTAAGCAATTGTTGTAGGGAAATGATGAATTTGATCTTCCCTTACTACTATGAAAGGATACTTGACCTATTGTAGTAACACTGCAAATATTGATGAAGTCCTGTCAGCTATAATATTGCAACTATCCTTTAAGTCTCTTTACTGTAAAGGTCGTATCAGGGATACATATATAGTCATGGTGATGAGCCTTCAATTTTTCCTTCTACCAAAAAGTGCACTGTAGCTTTCTTCAGGAATTGTTTATTCAAGTTTGAAGAGAATGAATTCAACAAGTCTTACCTTTATGTTGGCAGATAATCACTTTCCATGCTGCTTATCAATCAGAAATTCTGCAATGGAGGCCGAGCTTGGAGAATGCCTTTCAGTGGCCTTAACCTTCAAGCTCTTTTCAGAATCAGTGCCCTAAACTCTTTGCTACCCAGACAATACAGAAGATTTGTCACTGATCATTCACAACTGCACAAGAATGATGTCATATATCGTCTTGCGTTGAACCTACAGAAGATGAGACTTAGCTCAAGAGACCTGTAATGATCCTTCAAGGCCTGTAGGGTATTCTCAGATCCAAACCCACAGAGATTAGACACAAACTTCGTTCTTTACCTTGAAAAATAGTTGACCATAAACAAGAGAATTATGCTGTGCCTTGGGTCTTTAGGTTCGCAAAATAAAAAAAAAACTTCGGTGATTTGCAATTGATGCCCTAATTTGGGGCTTGTGAATGAGGCTTCTTTCTTCTACCTCAACGATGACCATATCCCAGTTGGGTTGCTTGATTCTTCAGTCTGGGATATGTTAGAGTCCTATAGTGATAGGATTCATAATTTTTGAATGGGCTAAGGTTAAGCCTTGTAATATTGTACATACCTTTGCTTTTTGCAAATGTTTTCCATATTAAAAATTTAAAATGTAAAGAGGGTATGTCCTAAAAGAAATATCAAAGGACAAAAAGAATAAGAAAAGATCAAAAAATGAAAAAATATGAACCCCAAAAACAAAAATAGATCATGAAAGTGTGCAAGTCTAAATGCCACTACTATTTTACTGCTTTACTGTCTTAAATAATGGTTGTGTGCACCTTGTCAAACATGCCACAACCCATGGTAGTCAAATTGTTTAATCTTGACTATTTCATGCTTTGAATTTTATGTTTATAGTTAGAGAATAAAATCTGACCAAACAACTTAATCTTGGCAGATCATTAGATAGGTAGAGAAAATAAAGTGAGCTCATCAGTTTAATCTGAGCCCTTGGAAGATATAAGATTAGAATTAGGTAGTTTACTTTCCAAAAGAAAAATGAATGATAAGGGTCTGCTAGCCTAAATGCACCCAAATAAAATGAAGAAAAAATGTTAGGGTAAGTAATGGGTAAGTTGAAGAAAGGTTGTTGAAGTATAAATTTGATTGGATAAAAGAACATTTATCATGCTTGACCATATCTTTCAATGTGCATGAGTAGTTAACAAAACAAAAACAATGGTTTACAAGTTCACTTAATTAACCCCCCTCTCATTCATTTCATCCCTTTATTTACTAATTTCCCCATCCACAAGTAAGTTCTAGTACTAAAAATCCTTCAAGTCATAAAGGCTCAGAGAATTTCTCTGACTTTTGGTGGCACTGGACCCTCGGCTTAATGACTTATTGACATCAAGTGTTAGAATTCCCATCATAAAATTCATTTCCCTCCATTACCCTAATAAAACCCCTTTTCCTAAGGTTAAACTCCATTTGCCTATGAAAAGTAAACAAACCCCTTGTTAAATTCCATTTCATTCAAAAAACTCACAAAAAGATTTTATCCTAAGTATAAAGTGTATGTGAATAAAGTGTGCAAATATTACATTTATGCTTAAGGGTATGTTCACTCCGCTCATTTCATATTAATTTTTTAACATAATACTATAGTTCCCAATATACCTTTTCTCGTATATAATTAAATCCCCTATATAATATCCCAATCCTTAGTTTAGCTATAAACTATACATTTACCCCATATTCTCGACAAAATCCATTTAATTCACCACTTCGTGGTAAAACTAAAGTAATCCCATCATTAAGCCCCGCCCGATCATTTAATCCCAGGATTAACTCATAATTAATCCCAAACTGCCAAGGATTAAAGCCCTGGGCCCCCCGAAACCTCTGCCCATTTCATCCGCGCACATCTGTCGCCCGACTGCCGTCCGATCATCAGCGCCCACATCCAACGGTCCACAGCCATATCGGGTTCACCCGATGACCGACCTTTACCCGCCTGATAAAGTGGTTTTCCCCGATCCCCCATCTGCTATGTGTCAAGCGCTAGCATAGATCGGGTGACCCCTCCAAAATACCGCCTCCTCCATGAAAGCGGTGCGATGGCTTGGGAAACCACCTCCCCGCCCAACTCGAAAACCACTCACTGTTCATGTTTAATTAACCGCCAAAAAGTGACCGTTGTTTGATAAGAAGGCCGAGAAGCCCTATTTCACCTTTTTTGCTCATTTTCTTTGTGAAACTTTGCAAACCCCTGCGACACCTGCAAACTCTAAAATCACCAATTGACTCAAATTACACCCTTGAAGAAGTTGCAGAGACCCAATCAATCCCTTAGTCCGTACCAGAGCCATTCAAATTTCTACAGTTGCCAAGAACACCGAATTTGAAGTTAATTCATCCAAATTCCAGGTATTTGAAAACAAATTACCAGACACCCTCTCAAATTTGAAAACTTTCAGTCTGTAAAGTGTTTTAGTTAAGTAAAATTAACTGAAATTACTTTAAATTAAAGCGCATACCCAAACCCTTCTGAAAGCTTCCAGTTTCCTTCAAAAGCTCTGAATAAACCAATATTGCCAAATTCAAATCCACAAGAGCTGAATTATGGCTGCCCTTGTCGCCATGGATGTCAGACCTATCACAACCCCCCATTTGGACCTTGACCACCTTCCCCTAGTGGACAGGGCTTTCCAAATCAAAGATACAAGTACCTATACACTCCTGCTCAAAATACATTGTTTGAGTAAGGATAGATATCTTAACCATACAGATGACATTGGCCTTTGGAACTCCAATTTGCCCAAATACCAGTTTCCACAAGTACATATTTTTCCTGAGATTGTCCATATGTGCCATGCTTGTTACATTCCTAGCCAGAGAGCCATCATGTCCCCAGACCAAAAGGTCTTGTTTACTATTACAGCTGAGTCAATCAATGAGATGTTGCAAGTCCAACTAAGTCCAAACCTGACCCCACTCTCCATTGGGGATTTGTTAGACCAGTACACCAAATTGAGTCCATCAAGACTGGCCCAAATATTCCAAACTTTCATTATAGAAGAGCAGCACATTCCTAAAGATGCCCCTCCATATGTTTCTGCCATTTTCTCTAAAAGGGGCAAGCAAATTATAGCCATGATATCATGTATTCTGGGTTGTACCACAGATGAATTTGTTGATGAGCTCATCCTGGCCTTCATGTCCATTTTTACCCCAGGAAAGCCTCCTACTACTTTGTATGATTATGCCCAGTTCATAGCTAAAAGGATGCATGAACAATTTACCAGAATGCATAATGAAAGAGTATTCAAATACTCATCTGTACTTTACCATATGTTTTTGTATTATCAGTTAGACAGATTTCCGTTCACCCTCTAGAAGCTGGATACCAAAGGCCAGCCCAGGTCTGTTATATTTTGGACACCACTTTTCCACAGATATTCATCACCTTACACCTATACAGATTTCATTGATTCTTTTGACCATCCAGTCATGACCATGTTGACAAGAAGCCCTCCACCTAGAATAAGTCAAGAAATCAAAAGAGTTCTCCAATTGTCCAAGCAAAGTAAAGTGGGAGATTGGTACCTTTACCAAAATCACACTGAAATAAGAATATATGGTTGTCAGCTTCCACCATACAAACTACCCAAATACCTCCCCATGAGGTTATTTGCTCTAGAGTATTATAGACAGATAATGAACTCTGATGAAGTCAACTTTGTCTCAGCCAAGAAAAGAACTCAATTCAAGGTAAAAAATCAGTTAGGCCCTTTCGTTTGCAATTCTAGAGAAGCAGGGCAGGAAGCAGATCAAACTCTGCAACAAATGAAGTTTTAGAGCAGTTTCATGCGGAGGTATGACCCTCAAGGGTTTATAACCAAACTAAGACAAAAGGTCAAATTGGGACCTTACATTCATCACCCCATACCAGAAATAGAAAGATATGCCAATCAATTTGAGTGGGTGGAAAATACTCTCATAGATAGGGATAGTACAAAGGTAGATGTTGAGAATACCTTAATTGATCTAGAGAAACAACTTGATGAAAGCTCATTCCTGCAGGTACCAGAGCAAGAAGGAACTATGACTACTCTTCCTGTTTTACAGACTCCTCAAAATGAGGAAAATAATTCCAAAAGGAACAAAGAGGAAGCCTCCAGCTTGGGTATGGACACCTCTAATGTACAATATGAAGCTAGTCAGAGCAAAAGGCCTAGGCTTAATCCTGTTTCAGAGCAGGAAGACACAGAAGGCTCAGTAGAAATAACTGATGCTGAGTTAGATATGAGCAAAGGCACAGCTCCATCTGGAGGAACACAGGAGCCATCTACATCACAAACTCAGATGTTAGAAAGGCAACTCAGTGTAGAAGTCTCCTCATTTAATAGACCTGCTGATAAAGATAAGGACATTAAGGACAGGTTCAAAGAAATCAAAATGAGAAATGAGAAACTGAAGGCACAATCCTATGCACAGTATCTCAAACTTACACCCACTAATCAAACTAGGTTGATGTCAGCTTTTGACATCAAGGAAGGAAAGATGCAGATGTCCTTCATAAAACCAACTGTACAACAACCAAGAACATCAACAAATTTCAAGAAGATTGATTTTGAGGTATTGGCAAGGGATATTCATCCCATTGACCAAATTGAATTTCACAAACAAGCTGGAGAAATGATTTACTCCACCCTTACGGAAAAAGCCATAGGTGCCCATCAATTGCAGAATTCATTGAATAATATCTGAGCCCAATATCAGTTGGAAAAGGCCTCCTCACAGGGAAAAGACACCAGAATCAAGTCTTTGGAAGATTTGATAATAGAATTGGGACATGATCCCAAAGACATCAAGGCCACTGAACAACTAATCAAAAAGAAAAATGATGACATTGTAGCACTCAAGAAGCAATTGAAGATACCTCAACGACAGCATTCCCAGACACAGGAAGTATTTGAAAATCAAAGAAGGCATGAAGAGTTGATGGACTTACTCCTTAAACTAAATGATCAGTTGAGGGAGACATAAAAGGAATTGGACAGCTTAATCCAATTAAAACAAACTGATCTTGGCACTACCTCAGTGAATGTCATCCCAGTAGTCACCACTGTTGTTCCTTCCACATTGGCAACCTCATTGGCTCCCACAACTCCAATGGCCACAGCACAGACGGTTTCTACAGCATCTACATCAACAACAGGTACATTAGGTGATGAAGTAGCAAAGTTGGTTAGAGCTATGGAAGAAATGTCCATATAGACAACAGAGATGAATAAGCTCAGGGAAAAAGTGACAAGCTTGGAAACTGATTACAAGCTTTGCTAAAATCATGCACAAGGAAGAAGTACAAAAAGCTGCCAGGATGAGTGAGAGATTAAAAGCCATGGAAAAGGACTTAACACTAAAAGAGCCCCTTGGGCAAGCTAAGGAACTATTATGGACCAATATCATTGACTCTATCAATGATATTTGGCCATCAATTCAGGGAATTTTTGAGCAGATAGATTTGGTAAAGATGGCTACAGAAGCCATCCAAAGAGTAAAAGAAGATTAGGAGAAATGCCAGAAGAAGCTACCAGAATTATCCAGTTCCTTAACAGTAAGAATAAGTATGAGCTCCAGGAATTGGAAATAGAGGACAGAACAGAGACAATTTTGGAGGTCAGAAAGGTCCTCTCCAAAAGGAACTTGATGCAAAACTTGGAGGATAAATGTTAGAGTATGCAGATAGTCGTTGACAGATTCATGGCTAAGTTCCAAATTTTGAGAGAGAAGGGATTACCCAATCCCTTAGTGATAAATGACAAGCTCATGACACAGGAGGATTATAACAGGAAAATCAGAGAGGTAGCAAAGGAGCAGGTAAATACATCATCAATAAAAGCATTACCAACAGGAAAAGTACTCTACCAAACTTTTGAAAACTTGTTTTACCTCCAGCATGAGGTAAAACACTTGTTTATCAATAAGCCTACTTTTGCCAAATACACCGAGGCAGATGAAATATATAGGAGGATGCTAAAAATCCAATTACCTGATGCTGAAATGTGGGAAAAATTGACTGATTTACTATAGAAATATGCAGTAAAAAGGTTAGTGTACAGTAAAAGTAAAACAGCATGGTAAAAGGATGAAGACAGATCAGCAGAGTCAAAGTGTATCAGATGAAAGGCTAAAGTAAAAGAAGCATCCAGCGTGAAAGATCAAACAACAAAGCAGCATAAAGGGCTAAATATCACAGCATGACAACCAGCACAACCAAAATAAAAGGGACAACATGACGTAGTTCAATAGCTGTCTCTATCTTCTTGCAAGAAGATACTTTTATTTCCTAGATTAAATCTCAAATTTGTTTGAGATATTCCTAGATTAAATCTCAAATTAGTTTGAAATATTTTGTAATAAACTTTTGTATAAATGCTTCACAATTTGAAGTATGTAGGGTGGGTTCTATTAGACATTTCTATAGACCTTTTGATCAAGAAGATCCAAAAGGTTATTGTATCAGTTGATGAGCCAGCAAGCTGGATTGATTAATAAAGATCAGACTTTTCCAAGGATTCATGTGTTGAGTGAATTTCAGACAAGTATTTTCTTGTGTTATTGTCATTTTTCTCAAAGTTATTCATAATCTTATATGTGTTTCAATCTAAATGCTATAACTGGAATAATATTTCAGAACTTGTTTAAATCACACTCTATTTTAACAGTTAAGCATTTGAATGTTTTCTTCTGATATTTAAATTAAAGAATTCTTAATTTCTCTTTGGTTTAAATTGATTTCATGAATAATCTAGGTTAAAGGATTCTTAACTGCCCTTTGATTTCGATTACCCCTTCCTTCCTCATTCATTATCCGGGTCTGAGAACCCTTAACTGCTCTCTCACCCTAAGTGAAATCCTTTCACTTCCCTGTCTCAAACATCTGAAATTCACTCTACTATCTTGCCCTTGGAACATCCCCTTTAATGAGTTAATCCGGTCTAGCTTCCTTATTAGTTGACTCCATAGCCCAATGGTCTAAAAGACATCAATTTATCCATTTGTCTAAGCAGATCCCACCACCCAATCTCAAACAAAATAAAACACCCCTTTGAACAATCATAGCTAGCCTAAAAACATTTTAACTAAAACAAAGTTAAATTTTAAAGAGAGAGCCCTCTCTGAGCATCAGGAAGGCTAGGTCCTGATCTCCAAAAGCGGATAGTGGTTACCTTTGGTTTTTCCTTCTTATTACTTCAAAGGAATTATCAGAGTGATAACAGGATATACAAGAGGATGTTCTTAGAATACTTCGGTTCTTTACTATTAATTGTAGGCAACAATGGTATGTTCTATGCTTTAGAGCAATTTTACTTCAATTTATTTATTAGCGCAATATCAATATTCATATTAGCAATCACATCAATATGATAGTAAAATGCAGATAGAACATAAACATAAACAGTAGAAGATAAGCCAAGACAAGAGGACACAAGATGTGGCACCAGCCAGGGACAAACCCCAGTGTGGGGAAACCCTTGATCAAATCTTCTTTTAGTCTTCAATAGTTCAACAGAGAGAGATAGTACAATTTACAAATATGATAATTTATAACAACAACAAAAGAGCCCTAACCAGAAAAGTCAACGCTGGTCAACAGGGCAGATTTGACCCTTAGCAAATCGGTCAACTTCAGTCAACTTCGGCCTCCAAACAACAAGATAAAACAACCCTCAAAATAATCAAATTCAACCCAGTCAAAGTCTGGTCAAACAACCCACCTGCGGTCAGCCCTAGCTGCAGTCAACGCTGGTCAACAATCAACGTTTAGCCTTGATTTTTGTGCCCAGAAATGCAACCTACCCAAACAGAGATAGCCCTCACAAAAACACAGTCAAAGGAGGTCAACACATGCTGATCAACGCTTGGTCAAACTGTCCAGAAATTCTGTCTCCTGAAATTTCGGAATCCTGAAATTTTGGACCTGTGGAGAGGGAGAGGCCCAGAAATCTGTACCCAATCAATGAGGAGAGAGAGAGAGAAGTGTGAAGATGAGTGTGTCCAAATGAGGCTAATTCACCTTCTATTTATATGCAACGTTGAGGATGAATAGACGTGGCTGTTGGGCTTTTGAGCCTACATAAATTGGCTGGTCGACCTTGACAATTGGACCATAATCAAAATAAATTCATAACTTCATTTGTACATGTCAAAATCAGAGGATCTTTAGATCAATCCTATACCTCTCGGAGAGAGGAATCAAAGAAAAATATCAGCTGTCATAAATAAGATGACCCATGTGGAGTTTGGCCCTGGTTGCCAATTTTAACACTCCCTCTCACTTAGGGAGAACTCCATCTGCTAATCCATCTGCCAATTTGTACTATCTCTGCCATCAATGCACTGCTCTGCACTGCTTTGCTCTGCGAAGTGATCGAGAATGTATCATACCATTCTCTACTGACCCGAAGTCAGTCCCAATCAAAGGAGAGTGTTTCATACCACTCTCACTGAGCCGAAGTCAGTTCCAATCAAAAGAGAGTGTCTCATACCACTCTTACTGACCCGAAGTTAGTTCCAATTGATCCTAGATCAATATCGGTCATCCTAGCATAGGGAGTACGGTAGTACATGATGCGTCCATCGATAGTACTATGGTCCCTATCCTCATTTCCCTACTCATTGGCCAGATGAGAGGTACTTCCCATGAGTCCCAGACTGCATGGGTAGGATGTCTCAACAGGAGAAGGATGAACCACTCATCCTGCCTACATGTCGCCAAGGGGTATTGTAGGGGAAGGCTGAACCACTCACCCTGTACACATCAAACCACTAGGGGAAGGCTGAACCACTCACCCTATGGTTGCTCATCGCTCCAAGAAGTACCCCAAGCCCCCCGGAGCTCCCAGAGCTCAATGTCCATCTCATACAGGACCCTCATAAGAGGGTCTCTCCATGACTCCAAGTCGTTCTCGGAAGGCCAAGAACTTGACCTTCCCCAGGGGCTTTGTCAGAATATCGACGACCTGCTCATTAGTCCCAATGTGATGGAGCTTTATTGCTCCTCATTGTACCATATCCCGGATAAAGTGGTACTTGATATCTATATGCTTGGATCGATCATGAAACATATGATTCTCTGATAATCGGATCCCACTCTGGTTGTCGCAGAGGATCACGGTGGTATCCAACACATGTCCAAATAGCTCACTGAAGAGCTTCCTTAATCAGACAACTTCACAGGAGGCCATACTAGCAGCTATGTATTTGGCCTCGACGATGCTCAAGGCAACCTATTTCTGCTTCCTGCTCATCCAAGATATCGAAGCATAATAGAAAGAAAAACAACATCCAGAAGTGCTCTTGCGATCCACCACACCGCCAGCCCAATCAGCATCAGAATAACCATGCATTCTCACATCTCCGGTAGTGTATCTCAATCCATGAGTGATTGTGCCCCGAAGATATCTCAGAAGATTCTTGGCACCAATCCAATGTATATGATGAGGCTCAACCATATATTGGCTCAATTTGTTAACTCCAAAACATATGTTTGGACGAGAGTTGACCAAGAACATCAGTGCTCCTATGAGTTGACGATACTCTGAAGCATTTCCCAATTCAGGTCCAGTAGCACTACCACATAACTTCTTAAAGTTAATTTCCATCCGAGTAGTCACAGGCTTGTAGTCCACCCCCTAAATCTTTCCAATATCTTCACAACATATTTTCCTTGAGATAGGAAAATTTCACTTGGCTTTTTCCAGACCTCCAACCCTAGGAAGTAGTGCATCGGTCCTAGGTCCTTCATCTCAAATTCAGAAGCCAAATCCCTCTTACATTTGTGAATGAGAGGGTCTGCACCTGTCAGAAAGTGGTCGTCCACATAAAGTACCAGAATGAGAGGTTTATCATTTTCAACCTTAAAATAAAGGTTCAGATCGACTTCACTTCTAGTGAATCCCAGCTTCATCAGATAGCTATCGATCCTCTCATACCAAGCCCAGGGTGCTTGCTTCAATCCATAGAGAGCTTTCTTCAGCCTGCATACATGAGATTCTCGGTCATGAACCTCAAAGCCCTTGGGTTGTTCCACATAGACTTCCTCTTTGATCGAACCATGCAAGAAAGCAGCCTTGACATCCATCTGATGTAGGTTCCATCCTTGTGAGGCAACAAGGGCTATAATCGAGCGAATGGTGGTGTATCGGGCAACAAGTGCAAATATCTCATCGTAATCTACACCTTCCTTTTGAGAGAAGCCTCGAGCAACAAAGCGAGCCTTGAACTTTTCTGCACTACCATCAACTCCATGCTTGATTTTGAAGAGCCACATGGAGGTGACAACCGATTTGTTATGGGGTCTAAGGACCACATCCCAGACATCATTCTTTGTAAATGACTCTTACTCTTCATTCATAGCATCCTTCCATACTTGTTGCTTCACAGCTTCTTCGAATGATGAAAGCTCATTTTGAATGATAATGCTCATGACGGTCAAGTATCCTTGATACCTGTTCGGCTTCTTGCTTTCACGGAAAGCCCCCCTTGGTGCAATATGTCTTGCGGCATCTTTGAGAGTCTCCCTAAGCCATGAGGGTCTCCTAGTGGAGGAGGAAGGCTCATGAGGAGGAGGATCTATAGGATCAATAGGTTCATCAACATCATGCATCATTTCGTCCTCTTTTTCACCCTGACACCCGTTGTCAGCTTCTTTGTCCTTCCTTAGGATAGGAAGGTTGTTGATCTTCCTAAGAGCCATATCAGAAAAAATGTGAACAGAATTGAAAAGAAAGAGATGTAGCTCTCAGGTGTGGCCTGCACCTGGAGACTACACTCACAAAACAGAGAGATCACTCTCGTACACTCTCTTATTCATCAATGAAATATTACATCATTAAATACAATACTAGGAATTAGGAAGTTGCACCCAAACCCCTAAACTTTAGGAACTAATCCTAAACTAGGGAGAACGTTACAAAAATGTAACCATTTTCTCCATTAATACAAAATAATATTAATTATTTTTAACTGCCCCCTTAATGGAGAAAGGGTTCTCCTGGACTCCTAGCATCCTTCTAAACAATTCAAATTTCACTCGTGCAAGAGGCTTTGTAAAAATATCAGCCACATTGTCACAAGTTTTACAATATTCAACAGCAATTTCTTTTGACTGTATTTTCTCTCTAACAAAATGGAACTGAGTGTCTATATGTTTGGTGTTTTTGTGAAACACTGGATTGTATGCTAATTTAATGGTGCTCTGGTTGTCGCTTTTGATGGAAGTGGGATTCTTCTGTTCTTTTCCTGCATCTTTGAGAAGCCTTCTCAACCAGATCGCTTCACACGTTGCTGCACACAATGCTTGATACTCAGCTTCACACGAAGACAAGGCTACAGTACTCTGCTTCTTGCTGCTCCATGCTATGACCCCGGATCCTATGTTGAATGCGTAACCTGTGATGGATCTCCGATCATCCAAGTTACCTGCCCAATCTGAGTCTGAAAAACTTGCTAGAGTAACATCAGATACATCAAATACCATAATTAACAGTACCACAAAGATACCTCAACATACTCTTTGCTGCTACCCAGTGACTTTCAAGCGGTTTCGACATGAATTGGCTCAACACACTAACAGAGTATGCCAAGTCAGGTCTGGCTGTTGTAAGATATATCAAGCTGCCAACCAGCTGTCTGTACGTTGTGGCATCAACCTCTTTAGTGCCATTGTCACTGCTCAATTTCAGATTCTGCTGCAAAGGTGTCGCTGCTGATCTACACTGATCCATACCAAACTTTTCCAACAGATTTCTGGCATACTTCCCTTGGGTAAGAAAAGTTTGCCCCGTATCTCTGCATACTTCTAATCCCAGACAGTAGTGAAGGCTTCCGAGATCTTTCATCTCAAAAACTTGTGCCATAAGCCTTTTGATTCCTCTGATTAAATCATCTGCATTTCCTGTTATAATCATGTCATCCACATACAAAGAAATCAAAATAATCTGCCCCTGATTATTGTACTTGGTATACAAATTTGGGTCATTTAAACTTCTATGGAAGCCATGCTCTACAAAGAAAGAATCAACCTTTTCGTACCAAGACCTGGGTGCTTGCTTTAAACCATATAAAGCCTTTTTCAATCTGCAAACAAGATGTTCCTGCCCCTGCTTTACAAATCCTTCTGGCTGTACTAAGTAAATTTCCTCTTTTAAATCACCATTTAAAAATGCAGATTTAACATCAAGCTGGTGTAATTCCCAATTACATTTAGTAGCTAAAGCAATAAGCATTCTGATTGTATTTAACTTTGCTACAGGTGCAAAAGTATCATCAAAATCTATACCTTCCTGCTGTGAATATCCTTTTGCAACCAGCCTAGCTTTTAACTTCTCTATACTTCCGTCTGCATTCATTTTTGGTTTAAACAGCCATTTACATCCTATGGGTGTTTTATTCTTAGGCAGCTCAACTAAATCCCAAGTATCATTTCTAAGAATTGATTCCATCTCTTCATTCATTGCAGCTCTCCATTCCTTAAATTGACTAGCTTCTTTGTAATTAGAGGGTTCTACAATGTTCAAAACCTTTGACATCAAAGCATAGTTTCTCAATTTTAATGGTAATTGAGTCTTCCTACCTGATCTCCTTGGTAGGGGACTTACCTCAAATTTGTTTTCTTCTGCTATAACTGGGCTTGCATTATCACCTTCTTGCTGTTCTTCTTTTTGCTCTTCTTTCTGCTCCTGCTCTCTTTCATCCTCGCTGCTTTCCTCCAACAACAATGGAATGTGCCAATCATCACCAACGTCATCTTTCCCTTCCTGTACCTGTTCATGAAACACTACATCCCTGCTTGCAAATGTCTTACGAGACTCAGGATTGTATAATTTATATGCTTTAAATTCTGTGCCATAACCAACAAAGATGCATCTAACTGCTTTAGGGTCTAATTTCTTCCTATCAACTTTGGGTATATGGGCAAATGCTTTTGACCCAAATACTCTTAGATGGTTTACTACTGGTTTAAATCCATATAGAGCTTCAAAAGGGGTTTTGAAGCCAAGATACCTGGTAGGACTTCTGTTCTTCAAATATACAGCAGTGTTGATAGCCTCTGCCCAAAAACTATTAGACAAACCCTTACCTTGTAGCATGCTCCTTGCACACTCCACCAAGGTTCTGTTTTTGCGCTCTGCAACTCCATTCTGCTGTGGTGTGTGTGGCACTGTATACTGCTGAACAATCCCGTGAGATTTGCAGAATTTCATGAATTCCTTTAGCTTGTATTCTCCCCCTTGATCAGATCGGAGAATTTTTATACTCTTACCAAACTGTTTTTCTACCAAGGTTTTAAATTCTATAAAGCACTGGAAAGTCTGACTTTTCTTGTTCAAAAAATAAACCCATGAATATCTAGTGCAGTCATCAGTAAATAACATAAAATAATATGCTCCTCCTAGCGACCTTGTCTGCATAGGTCCGCATACATCAGTGTGCACTAGTTCTAAAATGTCTGTTTCCTTCCTCCTATCATGCACAGGAAACTGTTCTCTATGCATTTTTCCTAAGGCACAACCATCACAATTTAACTAAATATTACGAAAGATAGGGAGTCCCTCGACCATACCTTTCTTCTGCAATAACATGAGGTCCTGCAAATTCAAATGGCTGAACCTCTGATGCCAGAGTTGTTCGGCTGTCGATCCTCCTGCAACCATGGCTTGCTTTGGTATACTTTTTGCATCCAGTCTGTATAGGCTTCCAACTCGCATGCCTGTTGCAACTATTTCATTCCTGCAATCCTTTATCACACAATGAGTCTTGAAGAACTCGACTTGCATATCTTGATCAGCCATCATGGATACAGATATCAGATTTTTCTTAATTCCAGGTACATATAAGACATTTGTAAGGTGACTAATTTTTCCATTTGGTAACTTAACTGAAATCACCCCATGACCTTTAATCTCGTATCCACTATCATCTCCTAGATATATTTTTGATCCATTTATACTTTCTTCAAGACTATCAAAAAATTCCTTTTTACCTGTCATGTGAGAGGATGCTCCGGAATCAACATACCAAATATCGTCCTCATTAGATGCTGAAAGGGCACAGTCGACTGTGAACAGTCGAAATTCATGACTGAAGTCTTCTTCTTCAACAAAGTATCCTCTGTGCTTTGCATTTGCTTGCCTCCTCTTTGCATCATCAACCTGCTTCTTATAACATTCACTCTGTATATGACCCTTCTTTCCACAATAATAACATTTCTTTTCAGAATGATTTGCAAGCATACCTTTATGAGAATGTGAATTCTTATGTGATGTTCCTCCTT
The DNA here is from genome assembly GCA_031772625.1 of Pinus tabuliformis. Lineage (NCBI taxonomy): Eukaryota > Viridiplantae > Streptophyta > Pinopsida > Pinales > Pinaceae > Pinus > Pinus tabuliformis. Next base: position 1,084,380,162 of record CM062813.1, read on the forward strand.
TCTTCTTTGATTGCTGTTGTGACTACTTTCCTTTGAATGATCGTCGTTTCGCCATCAGCGCAAGATCATCACTCTGGGGGTTCAAGTTCTGCTGCCGCTCCTCCTCTTGCTGCAAGATCCCCGTGAGATCATCAAATGTGGGCGCTTTCTCCCTTGCCGACACTCCAGTGATGAACGTTTGAAAATCATCTCGCATCTCGTTCATTGTGATTGCGACAAGATCTTCATCAGACACCGCCACTCCGATGGCCCCCAATCCATCTTTCACATCTTTAATTCGCTCAAGAAATGCAGTAGCAGTCTCCCTTTCGTCCATCCTCATTGAAAATAGCTTGCTTTTAAGTGCCAAGACTTGGCTTGTATTCTGGGTCTCATACAGATTTTTGATTTTTGTCCAGATGTCCGCGGACGTTTTACAATCTCTGATTTGCGCAATAACATTGTCCTTCACAGACATCTTCAACAAGACTTTGGCCTTGTTCTCTCGTTTTTCCCAATCTTGCTCCTGTGGCCCTGCGTTCGGCTTCTGCTCATTGCCTATAACTATGGACCAAGCATTCGCACCCTCGAGCAAGGTCTGGATCTTAAACTTCCAATTCGTGAAGTTAGATCCATTAAGTTTACCAGACTCATTAAGGTAAGATTCCATCGTATTACTCATTCTGATCAGATCTACAAAATGAATCTACCCAACAACAAAAAACAATACCTGTCAGATCGATCTGTCACCTCTGCCACCGATCTACAGTGTCTGGCAATCCTGCTCCAATGAGCAAATTCGGCGTTTCCAATACAGCCGAAGAATTGATCTGATCAAAATTGATCCGATCTGCCTCTCCCGGATAGATCTGCAACTTCGCCGATCTGCACCCCTTGCAAACCGCCAAACGAAGTTGAGGCTTCCCGCAGATCCCCTTGAAGGAAGATTGGCGCGTCCCCCTTTGTATCGGCGCTTTCCCGAGCGAAAAATCCCCTTTGTATCGGCGCTTTCCCGAGCGAAAAATCCGCGCCAATCAAAAATCGCTTAGAGTAATTTTGCTGGCGCGATTAATCCGTAAAATTCCGCGCCAATCGGATGTTCTGGCGCTCTGGCGCGATTAATCCCAAAACATCCGCGCCAATTCCCCTCCTGGCGCTTCTGTCAGCGCGAAAAGCGCGCCAATATCCTTTCTACTCAGAAAAAAAATATCCGAGTCCGAGCCAGGTGTTCTGCAGTCCACCTGCTCAATTGAGCACAGAGCTCTTGTGTACACGCGGCCACAAAGGCACTTCAAGCCACACAGGCAATTCTACCACACAGGTAAGCTAGCTACAAAGGCACTTCAGCCACAAAGGTGACAAAAGATCAGGCTCACCCAATCTGAGCTCTGATACCAAGATAAAATGTGAACAGAATTGAAAAGAAAGAGATGTAGCTCTCAGGTGTGGCCTGCACCTGGAGACTACACTCACAAAACAGAGAGATCACTCTCGTACACTCTATTATTCATCAATGAAAGATTACATCATTAAATACAATACTAGGAATTAGGAAGTTGCACCCAAACCCCTAAACTTTAGGAACTAATCCTAAACTAGGGAGAACGTTACAACAATGTAACCATTTTCTCCATTAATACAAAATAATATTAATTATTTTTAACTATATCTTCGTCGAAGATGACATCATGATTTATCTCAACTTCCTTTTGACCAACCAAAAATTCTATATCGCTTAGAATTTTCACTATAGCCCACAAAGATTCCTTTCTTCCCAGATGCACCCAATTTGCTTCTTTTCTCTTTTGGCACATGAAAATATACGGGACTTCCAAAAATTCTAAAATGAGAGACATCAGGTTTCTTACCAGTGAACATTTCTTCGGGAGTCTTGGAGTCCAATGCTTGATGAGGGCATCGGTTTTGAACATACACGGCAGTATTTGTAGCTTTAGCCCATAGAAACTTCGGAAGCCCTTGATCATGAAGCATGGCATGAACAACTTCTACAATAGAGCGATTCTTCCTTTCAGCCACACCATTCTGCTTGGGAGTGTATGGCATTGTAGTCTCCCTCTTAATGCCAGCTTCTCTGCAATAATCTTGGAATTCATTGGATTCGTACTCGGTCCCATTATCAGTCCTCAATATCTTGATTTTCTTCTCGAATTGGTTTTCGATCAAGGCTTTGAAATGTCGGAACCAGGTGAACACTTCATCCTTCTTCTTCAAGAAGTAGATCCAGATCTTGCGAGAATAATCATCCGTAAAGGTTAGATAATATAAGTATCCTCCCAAAGAGTTTACGGGCGTTGTACCAGATATGTTTGAGTGGATCAATTGCAATATGTCTATGGTCTTGCTATTACTTGAGGGAAATGGTCCCCTTGTAAGTTTTCCTTCGGCACATCGCGGACATACACCTTCATGCTCTACTTTGAACTTGGGCATTCCTGTCACCATCTGTCTCACATTGGGTAGGGCCTTATAATGAAGATGGACGAACCTCCGGTGCCATAGTTCAGATTGTAGAGATGTGTCGCAAGACATGGCTCCCAATGGACTTCCTCCAACTTGATATAAAGTGTCAACGCTAAACCCAAGAGTAAAAGCATCTTTAAAATTTCTTTTCCAAACATGTACCTTCCCATCGATAAAAGGCACCTTGAATCCTTTGTCTTCGATTGCCGAAATGGACACCAGGTTCTTCTTGAGATTAGGTACATATAATACTTCTTGCAAATGAATAGCGTTACCTTCATTCAATTCAAGGGTAACATTGCCTACTTCCTTCACGGGATAGGTGGCATCGTCTCCAAGGATGATCTCCAAGTTTGTTTCCTTTTCTATCAGATTAGAGAGGGCTTCCTTGTATCCAGTGAAGTGCCTTGAGGCACCACTATCAATTAGCCAATTTCCCAAAGTGTCTGGAAGAGAGGTAGTGGAGAGGGCCGATATAAGATAGTACTCTTTTTGCTTATTGTTAACAACATTGGATTCTTCATACCTGGAGTTCCTTGATTTCTTGGAGGGTCGACTATTTCCTTGATGTCCTGCATTCCTCTTTCCCTTGCCGTTGGACTTGCCATTCCTTTGATTGTTGTTGTTGAATTTGCCCCTGGAATGTGTTGTCACTCTCTGCATTATAAGTTTTCAGTTGATCAAAGTTGCCAAAGAGAAGTGAAGTTTGAAGCCATCTTCCAGGCCACAAAAGCGCTGAAGGCCAAATCGGACCCTCTCCATTGCATAGTGCTCTAAACGAGCTTTCCAACGATATATAGAAGTTCGAAAATGGACTCCTGGGTCAGAAGTTAGAGCAGATTAAAGGTACCCCTTTCAAGGCCACAAAAGAAAGGAGAAATGGCTAAGTATCGGGCTCATCGCGAATCGCAAATTGGGGCTTACTGAAGCAACGCCAAAGAGGAAGACATTAAAAGTTGCGAGATCGCCAATATCGCAAATTGCATATCGACGGGTCCGGTCTATCGGCTTATCGGGCATATCAGCGGGACCAGGCTTATTGGCGATCGACGAGCCTCAGGAGTTCATCACAATTAGTGAATTGGCGGATCAGCGGGGGTACCACTCTAAAAACCTTGCAATATCGCGATAATAATGTTAAACACCGAAAGGGCCGAGAAAAAGATTAACAAAGAAAAGCAAGGAAAAACCAAGGGCAAGTGGCCCCTTTCTCTCTCCTCTAGGAGGGGCACATGGCGGAATATGGTTGGTCCCGCATATCAGACTTCTTGCAGATCGACGATCGGCGATGTTGAACAGGACTGGGGTTAAATAGGTCGTGATGTGGGGAAGTGTCGATATAATGTTAAATCGTCGGGGAAGGCCGAAAACCTTTAACAAAGAAAATCAACGCAAAAACAGGGACAGGTGAGCCTTTTTCTCTCTCCTCCAGGGGGCCACGTGGCAGAATATCATTGGTCCTTATGAATCCACATGGAAGCTAATGTCATAATGACGTGGCAGTGGTAAGTACGAAGATGACATGGCAGTACAGAAGACACGTGTCATGCAGATTCGACATTTTGGGGGTCCTATGGGGCATTTTTGGGTGACACATGTCACCACTCACAAGGTGACACGTGGCAGTGATGACGTCACCCATCGCAAATCGCATATCGATGATCACACAATTCAAGGCTCTCCTTCACCGTAGTCCCCCCCCAGTCTTGCGATTGCGATATGCGAGGGATACTCCCGAATGCGATATTTTATCTATCATATCTTGCAATTGCAATATGCGGGGGATCCTCCCGGATGTGATATTTTATTTGCATTTTTCGCAACATTTTAAGTGATAAAGGCCAACACTGGAAACTCTTCCATATTACACCATGAGCGCATCACCCAGGGATATTAGGGAGCCGATAGTGCAGGACAGGACTTTAAAGGCGTGATGGCTCAGCAGTGGTGGCTTTTAAGAAAACAAGTGACGCATTCAAATCTAGCATGGGCTGATCTAGACAAGCCTATTGTGACACGGAATCAAGGTCAGCGCTGACAGGAGTGAAAAGGGATTTAGTAGCTCAGGAGGATTTAATTATCAGGCATGGTGTCCCATACAGAGGGAAGACGAAGTACCGCCCAAGGGTCTCCTGTTTCAGTACTGCTGCATGAAACTAATGGCGCCCACTCCCAGCTTTAAAAGATGAATAGTTCAAGCAGTAAAGGTTGAAGCGATGGGAGTCAGCTGAGTAACATAGGAGGCCAGACCGCGAGCACAATCCAACCTGAAGTAGCGACGATCATAGGGATGGGCGCGAAGATATCTTCTTATCATGTTCATTTGATTTTGACTTATTTGTTGTCCTGTAATGTGCCTCCCTTCAATGAGGCAATTAATTCTGTAATGTTTTTGGGCCACAAAGCCATCGCGGCCGAGATAGCTAGTCAACCTGATAGCTGAGACTCGATTGAAGATATTTTTGTTGTAATGAATGTCCATGCTCCCCTCTCCAGATAAATAGGGGGGAGCAACACTTAACAAAGGTTCAGAAATTCTAAAGAAAACACTACATGTTATTTTCAGACTGTATGACTTTGTAATATAGATCTTTCAGAATATCAAGCAAATGGTGGTGATTCCCCCTTCAAGTATTACAGTATGTTATCCTTTTGTTAAAACCCATTTTATGTTCATGTTTCTTCTCTGAATTCATGCAATCATAGCTGCTAGAAATATTTCAAGCTTCCTCACAAATTCATTTGTATCGATATGTTAATGCAAGTGCCTGTAACTATATCACAGATTCATTTGTATCGACATTTTTAATGCATGTGCCTATATGGATTATTGAAATTATATCTTTAAATCTGCGCTACATGAATCATATCATTCAGTCCCTCCTTTATCCATTATATCTACTTGTAAGTCAAATAATTTTAGAAATTCTTAATGCCTCAAGCTCTATGTGTTAAGTGTAGAATTCTTGAAGCCTTATGCTCTATGTGATGAGTTGCTCTTTCTCCTTATACTCTATCATCTGCTCTACGAAAGCTTATTAAAATGTAAGTCCTTGAACTACTCGGCCTCCACTGTTTTATGCATATTTCTGAGGTTGCAATTCATGTCTTACTCCTTTAGGTGAATGACCCAACCCAATATATATATATAAACCATATGTGATGTCTCCATTTCTAGAAAATCATATGAGACACACAGAATCTAGATGTGCCCAGACATTGGTCTTGTAAGCAATCCAAGGCTGTCTCTGGGAGCTACAACAAAATGATTGTGATCATCATCATGCGACGTGTTCCTTCTATTTGGACACTCCTTTGCATAGTGGCCAAACTTATTGCAAACAAAGCATCTTCCCTTCCTTCCATTTGTGGACCCTGGTCTTCCTTGACTTTGCTTCTTTGAACCCGCATTGTTCTTTCTCTTGGCATGGGCAGAGAATGCAGTGGGGTTGCTTCTATTAGAAGGCATTTCTTGCTCCATTCTTGTTTCTTCTTGAATGCATCTCGACATCAATTCTTCAAACCCTGGAATTCAATCATTGTTGAGTATAGTGGTTCTAAATACATACCACTCAGGTGGGAGTTATCCAAGGGTGGTGAGAGTAAGTTCCCTGTCAGGAATGACTTCTCCAATCGAGAGTAGATCATTCTTGATCTCAGTAATCCTCAATTAATAGGATTGAATGTCCTTGGCCTTGCCCTTCTTAATATCCTTCAACTTATTCTTGAGAAATAGAATTTGATTAGCATTACTAACCTTGAACATGCTGACCAACGTGTCGTAGATCTCCTTGGAGGTCTTCAATTCGGAGATATAGGCCACCAGATGCTTGTTAATGGAATCCCTGATAATCTTCTCTGCTTTGACTTTAGCCCTATTGTACTTTGTCTTCGCAGCAGCCGATGCATTTCAAGGAGGATCAAGGATTTTACCCTGCACATAATCTATCACTTCTTTTTCTTCCAAGGTCAAATCAAGAGACATCTTCCATCCATGATAGTCAGATTTATCATGGAGCTTGTCTTCAGTCGGGAAGTAGGATGAGGAACCCATTGAGCCTTTTGTCCTTGTCCAGCTGTCTTTGGTGATTACTCTTTCACTCTTGCTTGGGCTTTGTCTTCACCTCAGCTCTGATACCATGTTAATTTTAGGCAACAATGGTATGTTCTATGCTTTAGAGCAATTTTACTTCAATTTCTTTATTAGCCCAGTGTCAATATTCAGATTAGCAATCACTTCAACACGATAGTAAAATGTAGATAGAACATAAACATAAACAGTGGAAGACAAGCCAAGACAAGAGGACATGAGATGTGGCACCAGCCACTGACAAACCCCAATGTGGGGAAACCCTTGATCAAATCTTCTTTTAGTCTTCAATAGTTCAACAGAGAGAGATAGTACAATTTACAAATTTGATTATTTATAACAGCAACAAAAGAGCCCTAACCAGAAAAGTCAACATTGGTCAACAGGGCAGATTTGACCCTCAACGAGTTGGTCAACTTCAGCTTCCAAACAGCAAGATGAATCATCCCTCAAAACAGTCAAATTCATCCCACTCAAAGTTTGGTCAAACAACCCACCTACAGTCAACCCTAGCTGCAGTCAACGCTGGTCAAACTGTCTAGAAATTCGGTCTCTAGAAATTTCGGCTTCCTGAAATTTCGCTCTCCTGAAATTTTGGATGCGTGGAGAGAGAGAGAGACCCAAAAATCCGTACCCAATCAATGAGGAGAGAGAGAGAAGTGTGAAGATGAGTGTGTCCAAATGAGGCTAAGTCACCTTCTATTTATATGCAACGTTGAGGATGAATAGACATGGCTGTTGGGCTTCTAAGCCTACATAAGTTTGCTGACTGACCTTGACAATTTGACCATAATCAAAATAAATTCATAACTTCATTTGTACATGTCAGAATCAGATGATCTTTAAATCAATCCTATACCCCTTGGGGAGAGGAATCCAAGAAAAATATTAGCTGTCATAAATAAGATGACCCATGTGGAGTTTGGCCCTAGTTGCCAATTTTAACACTTCCTCATCTAAAGAAGCCCCTACCAGCCCTTGGAAAAATTAATTTGGTCGAGGAAAAATATTATTTTTGATGCAAAACCCAAATGTGCACAAAAGTATAGGCCGGCCTCAAGGACAAATTGGGTCTCCTCCACCAAATATAAATAGACCTCAGGTCACATCACTTTGGAGCATCATCACACACCTCTCTCTTCTCTTGATTGGTTCGTACTACTTCTGAAATTGCAGGGTTGACTCCACACATGTGAAGGGAAGGAAGCTTTTTTTGTTTTGGTGCATTGACTTTTGTTTGAGGACTCTTTGACCAACGTTGACCATGGAGTTTTTCACTGTTTGACCGCATTTCTAATCTATTTGGGAGGCTGAGTTGACTAGAAGGTTGAACAAATTTTTCTGAGCAAGTTTGACTAACATTGATGACAGTCCTACAACTAGGGTTTTCGCAAGTCAAAGGGTTGACTTTGACTGATTTCTATGTGTATTTTGTTGATTGTTTTGACTTGGGTTGACTGATTTTGAAAGGCTGAATTTGATGTTACTTTGATCAAATTGTTTGGACTATGGACTGTTGACTGATGAGGGCTGCTACTGCTGCTGCTACTGTTGACTTTGACTAGAATTGCAGATTTGACTTGTTGACCAGATTTGACTTTTGGGGTCATCTTTGTTTGGATATTGGTTAGTTTATTCTTGGATAGTGAAAGGTTTGACTTTAACTCATTGTTGATGAATTGGAACATTGTATCTCTCTGCTCAACATGTGATGACAATCTAATGGAAGAAAAGGGTTTTCCCCCTTGTGGGGTTTTGTCCTGGTCTTTGACCAAACACTGTCTCTCTTATTCTTGGTTGTCTTCTATTGTGCATTGGTTTACTGTTCTATCTACAATTGCTTATTGTTGCTGGAAGATTGAATTATATTGGATAAATTGATTGCTAATTGAAGAAGAATTAGAATAAGTGATTATGTTTAGCATAGAACACTAGAAAAATTAACAGATGGTATATGAAAATCTTGCCCTGAAGCTGGTGGAGCAATTGTCTTTTCAAGCGTTAGTGGTGAATTCGTCTATCCTGCTTATCGTGATTTTTGTGATGATACACCATTGGCATTACCTGAACATTGTCCTCATTCATGTAACTTGAATGGGGAATGCATAGGAGATGATAACGACATCCTAGTTGTTCACTTGTGAAGATATTTCAAATTTACAAGTAGAGGTGATGCAATACAATAGCTCGTAATCAACATTCTACATGTGTAACATGGTAACAAGAAGACTACAATAAATTCCTAGTATGTCATAAAACCCAACTTCGGTCTTCGTAAATTACCAAATGGGATGGTGCATGTCTTCCATAGATCTGAAAACAGGGGAGGCAACGATATTTTCATAAGTTTTCATGATCAAGTAGAATGGAAATCATCTTTGTGTGTGCCAAAATATGTTCTAGAGCAACTCAAGCAGAAGATAAACAAATTTAAGGACAGGTTGTATGATGAGCAAAGAGAAGAGATTTCAGTTTGTAAAGAATTTGGGATATCTATGTTTATTCATTCTCCATGATTAATGACATTATAAGATCTATATCATTGTGGGGAAAATTCCAGTGGCATTCTTAAGATTTGAATCTATACCTAACAAAGGGATCAATAGAGTGAGTGCACAGAACAAACCTTGAATTGAAATTACAAAGCAAAATCATGTAAAAAAATGTGCCTAGTCTTTAATCCTTCATTATATATACATGTTATGTTGTGAAATTTTCAACTATTTTAGCAACTGGAAATTATTCTTCTAACTGTAAATTAATTAGCAGTTTATTTGCTACGACAAAAAATGAATAATTCACAACTGCAATTTTCACCAAAATAAATACTACGGAAGATAAACTGGACACTGAGAAAATACTGGCACACACACACAAATTTAACACTGTTATTTTTGGCCAAAAGAACCTGGAAAAACCCAATGTGGGAAAACCGGTGCAGTAGCTGAGGGTTTTTATTATTAAGCAGCAGTGAGAAAATTATGAGTACAATAATGTCACCAAATTGGCAAATCTACCTAAGAGAAATACTCGCAAAAATATACTAAGAGATTTTACCCTCTCTCCAAGCAATCTCGGCACTGTTTGACCTCTGAAAAGCTAATCGTCCAAACTGGTATGCACAGGCTCTGCGTTGCCCCTATGCTGCTTGCCAAACGCTCTGGATGAATCAACTGCCAATTTGGTTGTCCCAACTGTTGTTGACTGGGAAAATGCTTCTTCGGCTCTCTAGAACTGAAGACGTCCTCTCCTTCAGCTGAATCGAACTGCTCACTTGAGGCTCTGTGCTGCCTCCGCCTAGCCTCTTGGAGAATATTTTCGGCCTCCTATTTCTGACCTTCCGGAATTGGAAACTTCCTTCGTACTCACTACCTCTGCCCCTCTTTGTCTCTGCGTCCCCTCTGTGGCTCGAACTCTTTCAGCAGAATGATGCTACTCTCTGAAAATTCGAATTGCCCAAGGAAATCGGTCTCAAGTGTGTTCCTCCATCTACCCATCGACTTCTTTTTATAACCTTCCTCAATTAATTGCAGTTAATTACTAGTTTTTCCTAAATTAGACCGAGGAAAAAATTAATTACTAATTAATTAACTTAATTAAGGCATTTCTAGGTGGATTTTTTTGAAACCTTTTATGGGTTTTGAAGTCCTAGTGTTTCTTATCCTCTTTAACAACTGTTGAGACTAGAACACCATCTGATGCTTACAAAAACTAACATATGTGTTTATCAAGTGATAGCTAGGCTGACCTATACAACCCTATTTTTGAAACAATTCAGAATTGAAGATTTGTAGGAGTTGAAGACTGACCTACAATATGTTAGGGCCAACTTGACTGGGCCTTAGCATCAATATATGCTTGGAAAGTTGCCCTCTTTGCTGGCTGGTTTGGACACTGACTATCAGCATTGAATGCTCGAGGTCTCTATTACCCACCAAAAGTGGGTGACGCCATAGCAGAAATTTTCTCCTAGATATTGTTGATTTGGGGTAGCATCGAATGTGCTGTAAGCCTCAAATTTTACAGGGAGGCTTGAGCACATGCATTCCAAAGAACCCATAAACTGTTTTGGGAAATTCCACCCAGAGATAAAATAATTAATATTTTTAATGAGGTTCCTAAGTCTAAACTTAGGAGAAATAAAATATTAATGGGTATTAATCTAATTGTGGGTGAATCTTCTAGATAAAGAAAGAGATCAAGCCAAAACGATTTGTGCCTTTGATTATGATGTAAATAATCTCAGCAGATCCGTGTCATGTATGTAATTTCCTAGGTAAACCTACTTTTCTGGTGACGATCTACATTCTGGGAGGTTTTTTGTCTCACCGATCCATTCTCGGATGGTCGACAGAGTTTTCCTTCAGTCTTACCCCAAAGCCGAAATGGATTTTGTCACTGGGATCTTAGGCAAGTCCTAGTGTTATAGATAGTGTCTATGTAAAAGTGATTTGGGAATAATCCTAACTGTTTGGTTAGGTTATTTTATTACATATTGCTTGGTTTGCTGGATTATATTTGTGTCGCAGAAATGGGTAGTTTGTGAGGGTCTTTTACAAATGGGTTTTTGATCCAAATGGATCCAAGAAACACTCTCTATGTCTTCAAAAACTCAAAAATCACACCAAAGACCAAAAAAAAATCGCATAAGGAAGCCTTTTAAAACACTATTGGGAGGCAAAAACCCGTGAAATCAATGAAAAACACAGAGTATTGGAGGCGAAACAAGTAATGCACAGTAGCCGTCCGATCTGGCCGATCAACGGTCCAGATCGGATTGGCAATCGCAATCGGCGGTAACCTTTGGCAGAGATCGACAGGATCTACTTAAGAATTGCAATTGCGAACAACAATATTGACGCTTAACACATATATATGGCGACGACGATTGGCGGAGTTAATATGGACCATCGATCAAGCGCGCAGATTGACGACCCATATTAAATCGCAGGATCGCTATCGTGGATTACAGAAGCGTTTACAATGGCCCAAGGGTTATTGCGATGAGCGATTGCGATATCGCAATCGGAGCAGCCTAACAGAGCGGGGTTATGGTACATGCATACATGCAATCCGATGGACTGGACCTGATGAATATTATAAGCCATATTACATGGATCTTGAGATCTACCAAGCATCATTTTTAATGTATTTCGCAGTTTCGTTTGTTAAACGAAATGCAAAGGGGAAAGCTCCGATGCGATACGCCGGACCCGAAAGGGTACCTTAAGGCTATTCAATATAGTTTCAAGTCCGGGAGAAAGCCATTTATAATTCATTTTTCGCAGTCTTTAAATAATTATGAAACATAAAGGGATAGAGCCAATGCAATTGGCGACAGCGACAATAGGCGGACCTGATGGGAGAATAGGGAGGATTTAAGGACTCTTTGAAGTCCGATATATTGAGTTGGTGAATTACCTTCGTGAAAATACATTTTCACCGTGAAAGCAGAGCGCGGCTGTTTCAGGAGTTTCAGAGGCCCGAGGCACTCTGGCATTACAAAATGGGTGGCCACCTCCTCTCCATGCGTTAAGCAATGATTGTATAATGCTGGCAGAGGGATTCAAAGCGTGCAGAGGCCGGGGAGACCGAGAGATGAGAACCTGAAACGAACAGGCAGCGTTGGCTTTAAAGCCACAGACAAAGAGCGCAGCAAAGGAGGCAGTATTGCAGGCAAATGTCGAGACAGAGTTAGGACAGAGACAGAGAGCATTGAGGGAGTCTGTGTACTCATAGAAAACTTGAGAGGTTCAAGTAAAGCTCTTATTATTGTATTCTGTTGTGTGTGAGGCTCAAATTGAGCTCATTGTTGTAAAAAGAACTCTGCTTGAAGACATAATAGAGAGGCCACCACTGAAGGCTGGACCAGGAGATGTAGCCCAGGAGTATTGGGTAATACCCTTATTGTTGTCTTAGATCTCATTATCAGATCAAGTGGTATTAGAGCTTTAGGCTGCTAAGGTTAGACAAGTTTGTGCTGGACTGTTTGTGAATGATAACTAGGTCAAAGCTTAAATTAGGAGAAGGAGAATTGGTTGAAACTAACCCAGAAATTGGTAGAATTATCCTAGGAGGAAAATGGAAAAAGAAAATCCCTTAGAATCAGACTCTCAGTTCATGGATAGTTTCATGACCATGAGAGCCATTAAGAAGAAATGTAAGAGAATTTAAGAAAGGTCGAAGTGAAGATTCTTCCACTTCCAAACAAGACAAAGGAACAAAAGAATCTCTTCTAGATGGCCATTCTGAAGGCAAAGGGAAAGGAAAAGAGGCTCCTCTATCCACACCTCCTGATAGCCCTGAAAATAAAAAGAAGAAAACATCTTTGATTAAATTAGATGTTAAATTTGATTTGCCTGTTTATGATGGAGAGTTAAATGCAGAGAAGCTAGATAACTGGATCAGACAGATTGATGTGTATTGCAGGGTGCAGAATATTGATTCAGACAGGAGTAAAATTCAGCTGGCCAGCCTATGCCTTGGAGGAACTGCCTTGGTATGGTGGGAAGGCAGGACACAAGCTGACTTGAAGAAGCATGGTAAAATTCTTTCTGTCTGGAGTGAATTTGTTTCTGCAATTAAAAAACAATTCTATCCACTAGCTTATATGCAACAAGCTATGATGAGTTGGCAAACTCTTCGCCAATTAAAAGGGAAAAGTGTACAAAGCTACACCCAAGAATTTAGAAAAAGAGCTTTGATTCTAGGCATTTCTTTAGACTCACCTGAAACTTTGCTAAAGTATATAGGTGGTCTACACAGCTATTTAAGGCATACCATTCTCATGTTTAACCCTACTAGCATAGATGAGGTATCTGTCCAGGCTACCCATCTAGAGGCTAGAGGCAAGAATGTGAACCCAGAGATTGGGGGATCATCAAAACCCATTGCAAGCAAAAACAAGGAAAAGAGGAAGCAGAAATGGAAAGAGAGGAAGGCAAATTCTGTACAGAAGGCCAAACCTTCATGCACTCACTGCAAGAAGGATGGACATGATGATGAACATTGCTGGTCTTTGCATCCGGAGCTGAAACCCAAGAAGTTCGATGGCAAGAAGAAGAAGATTGTTGCTGCTATACAAAAAGATTTGGGGTCGGACTCAGGTGATGAAACAACAATTGCAGCCACAGGTATAAAAGGTAAAAATTCTGAAGCATCTACTAGTAATTCTGCACAAACTATTGATAGTGAAGAAAATGAGAGGAAAAGACATGAGCTTTTTCATATTAGAGTTATTTCCAAGCATCAAAAGATTGATACTTTGTTTGATAGTGGCTCACAAGTAAACTTAATTTCTGAAGCAATTGTAAAGAAATTGGGACTACTAACCACACCTCACAAGAAGCCATATCCATTAGGTTGGGTATGTGATAAAGCAAAGCTACAAGTAACTAGACAATGTAAACTTAGGTTTTCTTTTGGGTTAGCATTTGTAGATGAGGTTGAGTTAGATATCGTTCCCTTGGATATATGTGGAATTGTTTTAGGAAGTCCTTACTTGTATGATACAAAATCCATTTTTTGTAGAGCTGAAAATAAGTATCAACTTGTTAAAGATGGAATCGAATATATTGTAAGAGCTCATAAACTCAAGAACAATTATACTCTCATAAACTCAGGGTAGATGAAAAGAATTGTAAATTCATGCAAGCAATTTTTACTGATGGTTGCAAAGGAAGAGAAACCTAATAAAACCAATGTATTTGAAGGATGTGATGCTAAACAGCAAGCTGGTTTAGAAAAAGTTGTTTCAGAATATGATATCTTGTTTCAAGAACCTAAAGGTCTACCACCAAAAAGGGGAATTGTACATGATATTAATTTGCAGCAAGATGCTCCATTGCCTAACATCAGAATGTACAGGTTATCCGCTTTAGAGAATGCAGAAATCAAGAAGTAGGTACAGGAGCTGCTCGAGAAAGGGTTCATAAGACCAAGCACATCGCCATGCGGATCTCCGATAGTGTTGGTGAGAAAGAAGGATGGTTCGTGGAGGATGTGCATTGATTACCGAGCACTGAATAAAATAACGATCAAGAATCGTTATCCTCTTCCTCGAATTGATGATCTATTGGATCAATTGAAAGAGGCTACTTACTTTTCCAAGTTGGACCTACGTAGTGGTTACCATTAGGTCAGAGTAGCAGAGCAAGATGCATGGAAGACTGTTATCAAAACAAAGCAAGGGTTATATGAATGGCTAGTTATGCCTTTTGGCTTAACTAATGCTCCTGCCACTTTCATGAGAGTAATGAATGATGTACTCAGGTCTTTTATTGATGATTTTGTAATTGTATATCTAGATGACATTCTTGTATTTAGTAAAACATGGAAAGAACATTTGAAGCATGTAAAGCAGACTCTAGATGTTTTGAAAAAAGAAAATCTCTATGTTAAATTATCAAAGTGTGAATTTGGTAAAACATCATTGAATCATTTGGGTCATATTGTAGGGGGTGGTGAACTGAAGATAGATCCCTCTAAGGTTGCAGTCATTGTAAACTGGCCTAAACCCAAGTCTGCTATAGAAGTTAGAAGCTTCCTAGGGGCAGCACAATATTGGAGAAAGTTTATTGCTAACTTTTCCTTAATTGCAGCTCCCTTACATGCTTTGACAGGATTGAACAAGGTGTTTCAGTGGGGAGGCAAACAGTAGAAAGCCTTCGACACCTTGAAAGAAAAAATTAGTACAACACCACTACTAGCATTGCCAAATCTTCAACAACCATTTGAGATCGAAACTGATGCCAGTGATTATGCCATGGGAGCAGTGTTAATGCATCATGGTAAACCCATATGCTACCATTCTGAGACTTTTAATTCTGCAGTAGTTAATTATCCTACATATGATAAAGAATTGTATGCATTAGTTCAGAGTGTGAAGAAGTGGAAACATTACTTAATGGGAAAAGAAACAATAATACATACTGATCATCAGCCACTTCAGTACTTGCACTCACAAACTAAATTGCAGCAATCAAGACACTATAGGTGGATGGGTTTCCTACAACAGTTTCATTTAGTCATCAGATATAAAAAAGGCATACACAATATAGTCGCAGATATGTTGTCCAGACCAATCATAAATGCGTCTACTATACTTGAGCATAACTCAGTAATGCATGAAAGCTACATTGAACAATATGCTCAAGATATGGACTTTAAAGATGTATATGCAGCTTTAAGTAATGGCAAAAAGGTAGAAGAATTGAATTACTATGTTAAGGACCAACTCTTGTATCATTTGGGAAAGCTATGCATTCCACAAACAGAGAGAATTAACATAATTAGGGAGGCACATACTTCCCTGATATCATGTCATTTTGGTATAAGTAAAATAGTTGCACCGCTGCAAAGATACTGCTATTGGCCAAAAATGGATGAAACAGTTTCTAGATATGTAAGAGGGTGTACCATGTGTGCTAAAAGCAAGCCCAACAATAGAAAACTAGGCTTGTACACTCCACTGCTAGTCCCTTGCCGTCCTTGGGAAAGTGTTTCCATGGACTTTGTTGGGGGATTGCCAAAATCTAGAAAGGGACATGACTATTTATATGTTATTGTGGACAGGTTCAACAAAATGTGTATTTTATTACCTTGTAATAAGCAGATTACAGCTGAACAGACAGCGAAATTGTTCTTTCAGCATGTCTGAGTGCATTTTGGGTTACCCACTTCCATAGTATCTGATCGAGACTCCCGATTTGTTGGGAAGTTTTGGTCAAGTCTGTGGGAATTAATGGACACCAGATTGAAGAAAAGCACAACCTTTCATCCATAGACAAATGGCCAAACAGAGGTAGTCAACAGGACAGTGATCCAGTTGCTCAGGGGTTATTGCAGCAAGCATCCCAAGCTTTGGGATGAACACTTATGTTATGTGCAACATGCTTACAACCATGCTAAACATTCTTCTACACAGAGATCTCCTTTTGAGACCTGTTTTGGTTTCATACCAAGGTCTCCCTTGGATTTTGTCTTTGAAAAAGACATAGCAGTTGCTGGACACAGTGATGTGGACAAAGCAACCAAATTCATTGAACAAATCCAAGAAATTCACCAGGCAGTGCAAGAACAACTGGAAAAGAGCCAAGCCAAATACAAGGCAAGGCATGATAAACACTGGGTGGAGCACAACTTCCAAGTTGGCGATCAAGTCTGGCTGTATATCAGCAAGGACAGAATGCAAGGTGAAGGAAAGAAGCTGAAGCCAATAAGGTATGGGCCTTTTAAGGTACTTGAGAAAATTGGTGAGAATGCTTTCCGCCTTGATCTGCCAGCATACATGCACATCTATTCAGTAGTAAATGCAGAAAATTTAAGACTGTTTGAACCTTCATTAATTGAAGATCCTGAAGAGCAAAGTCAATTGCCTTCCATTGATGATCTGTTGCCTGAATACCTCAATGAGCTGCAGGAAGATACAGTTCTGGACAGGAAGGTGAGGACTACTCACAGAGGGGACGTGGAGTACCTTAGAATTGGACTCAAAGGTTCAAAACCCAACAGTGCAAAATGGATAGAGATTGGGCAAGTGAGGCAGCTGTATCCTCACTTAAACAATGTTTGAAAACCAACTTTTGGTGGTCCAAAAGCCTTTTTCAGTGGGAAGGCATGATCCAAATGGATCCAAGAAACACTCTCTATGTCTTCAAAAACTCAAAAATCATGCCAAAGACCAAAAAAAATTGCATAAGGAAGCCTTTTAAAACACTATCGGGAGGCAAAAACCCGTGAAATCAATGAAAAACACAAAGTATTGGAGGTGGAACAAGTAATGCACAATAGCCGTCCGATCTGGTCGATCAACGGTCCAGATCGGATCGACAATCGCAATCGGCGGTAACCTTTGGCAGAGATCGGTGGGATCTACTTAAGAATTGCGATGGCGAACAACGATATCGGCGCTTAACACATATATATGGCGACGACGATTGGCGGAGTTAATATGGACCGTCGATCAAGCGCGCAGATCGACGACCCATATTAAATCGCAGGATCACTATCGGGGATTGCAGAAGTGCTTACAACGGCCCAGGGGTTATTGTGATGAGCAATTGCGATATCGCAATTGGAGCAGCCTAACAGAGCGAGGTTATGGTACATGCATACATGCGATCCGATGGACCGGACCCGATGAATATTATAAGCCATATTACATGGATCTTGAGATCCGCCAAGCATCATTTTTAATGTATTTCGCAGTTTCGTTTGTTAAACGAAATGCGAAGGGGAAAGCTCCGATGCGATACGCCGGACCCGAAAGGGTACCTTAAGGCTATTCAATATAGTTCCAAGTCCGGGAGAAAGCCATTTATAATGCATTTTTCGCAGTCTTTTAATAATTATGAAACACAAAGGGACAGAGCCATTGCGATTGGCGACAACGACAATAGGCGGCCCCAATGGGAGAATAGGGAGGATTTAAGGACTCTTTGAAGTCTGATATATTGAGTTGGCGGATTTCCTTCGTGAAAATACATTTTCACTGTGAAAGCAGAGTGCGGCTGTTTCAGGAGTTTCAGAGGCCCGAGGCACTCTGGCGTTACAGAATGGGTGGCCACCTCCTCTCCATGCGTTAAGCAATGATTGTATAATGCTGGTAGAGGGATTCAAAGCGTGCAGAGGCCGGGGAGACCGAGAGATGGGAACCTAAAACGAACAGGCAGCGTTGGCTTTAAATCCATAGACAGAGAGCGCAACAAAGGAGGCAGTATTGCAGGCAAATTCTGAGACAGAGTTAGGACAGAGACAAAGAGCATTGAGGGAGTCTGTGTACTCATAGAAAACTTGAGAGGTTCAAGTAAAGCTCTTATTATTGTATTCTGTTGTGTGTGAGGCTCAGATTGAGCTCACTGTTGTAAAAAGAACTCTGCTTGAAGACATAATAGAGAGGCCACCACTGAAGGCTGGACCAGGAGATGTAGCCCAGGAGTATTGGGTGAACTCCTCATTAAATTTGTTGTGTCATGTGTTGTCTATTGTGTTTTGTTTACTGCCTCATTGTCTGTGCATTTCGCAATCTTATCGATCCATTACTTAAAATAACATAGACAAATCCATGTAAATAAGTCTGTAATACCTTATTGTTGTCTTAGATCTCATTATCAGATCAGGGAAATGAGATGTAAAAAATATGAAAATCATAATGTAAAGTGTCTTGAGGGTTGGAAAAATAATTTATCCCCTCATAGGTTAATTAATTAAATTTTCTGGCCAAAAATTAATTAAAATCCTAAGCCAAAAATTTAATTAATTCTAGGTCCTAAGTAAATTTAAATTTTCCAAAGGCAAAATTCGTCGGTTCTTAAAAATCAAAATTTAAAAGGTCCCGCGACTAAGGTAAATTAATTATTTTGATAAATTTTAAGCCTTTGATCCCCGGGGTTAAGTCATAGTCAAAATTTTGGGGAAATTAACTCAAAAATTTAATTTTTGAGTTAATTAAAATGCATTTAATTGAAAAATTCAAATTTCCTCAAGAATTTAAAATTTCGACGGATGAGATTAAAAAACAATTTTTATCCTCATCAACGGTGGAGATTGCTTTGACGAGGACCACTCGAACTAGCCGTTGGAGGATTTATCTTTAAATAGGAAGTCATTTGTCAGTGCATTGATCCGACCTTTGAGTCGTGTGCTAAGCAAAAAGCTCTCGTGTAATTTTTTTTTTTGAATAACAAAGAAAGACTTTGGGGTTAATCTTCGATGGTGTTACTTTTCATGGAAATACTGTAACATGTGTCGTTTTTTATGCGTAAAATTTTTTTTAGCCATTGATGATAGCTTCTGAAGAGTGATGTGAGTACAGGTATCTTGCTCAGTCGCTGAGGTTTAAGTGATAATTTAAATTTTGAATGTAATAACAGGTATCTCTATTTATCTGAATTTTATCATCATTTTCTCGCTCTATTTTGATGGCTGGATTGAGTTTTGCAAGAAAACCTTGATTTTTAGATCATCGGGCGTTCGCGGAAGTTTTCAGTTGGATCAGTGAACTCCCGATCCGTGTTTTCTGAAGAGCCCAACTTAATTTGGTCTCGAGCTTATCATAAGATTTTTAGTGGTGATGCATGAAGGGTTCTGAGCTAAGCACCTCCTTCAAAATTTAAAAATTTTAATTTTTTACGTGAAAAATAGATAGATCTGGCTGTTGAGAGCCTTAGATTATCAGATCTGGGAGCAGAGTTGGACTCATACTCCTCAGATCTGATAGATCTATCATTCTTGTACATAGATCTGTAAATTATTTCGGTTTTTTGACTTAGGTTTTTCTGGGTTTTAGTTTTTATCATTGTATATATTGTTTGGGTGTTTTCTTGGCGTCGTGCAGCTACAGATCTAAGGAAGAAACCTGTGTAGAGTCCAGATCTAGGCCCTGGAGGGTAAGATCTGGATTTGTAGGGTTCATCAACATCATTTTGCAAGGATTTTATTCAAAAGATTTTTGTAGTCTAAGGTTTTCAAAAGGTTTTAAAACTGGAAAATTTTATAAGGGTTTCAAATAAATTTGAAGCAGAAGAATTTGACATTTTAATCAAGATTTCTGAGGTTTTCTAGCTATACCATTTGTCCGATTTTTTGATGTGCTGCTTGGGTTTTTGCGTTTGCTGCAAAATTCAATTTTTTTTTTAACCCTCTCACTACCCATGCTTGTCTCCATTATCATTGTTTGGACTTGCATTTACCATCAAAGCCCTTGCTGCCATCTTTCTCTACCTCCATTCTGCATCTTTCCACAAATCCACATCTACTCCTTTCCTGCGTGCTAGCCATCTCCCTAAACCCTCGCTGCCCTCCATTGCTGCCACCAAACCCTGCGATTTCTCTTCCTCTGGCATCAAATCCGTCTGCCATTCTACTGCTCATCCTGTCCGCAACTCCTTCCTCCATCTGCAAATGGCTCCATCGCTGCCCCTTCATCATTCGACCTACACAATAAAAAAAAAACAGTTGGCTTGCAGATCCCCTTCCTCGCTTATCTCTGTGTTGCATGTCCGTAGCCTTTCCCTGCTGTTCGCAACTCCCTCTCCTCTATATGCAAACCCCTCCTCGCTGCTGTCTGCCTGCAGGCCTGCACGTCCATTTCCCTCGCCCACAGCTCCATTGCAGCCATCAATCCCCCGCTGCTCCATTGTCCCTGCGTCCTTCTCGCTACCATACTTGCACACTACCTCTATCATCTCGCTGCCGTCTTCTCTCTTTCACCGTCAAGTAGACCTCAAGCTCTCCCACCATCGAACCTGCAAAACAACAAAAACATTCGATTTTTTTTTGTTTCTTAAGTTTCATTTATTTATATCTTTGTTTTAGTATTTCGATTAGGGTTAGTTTAATAGTTTTTTTATTTTCATTTTGAAATTCGATTTTGGTTTTATTTTTTATAGCCTCATTTGAATTTGTTTCAATTGATTTTTTTTTATTTGGTTTTATTAGATTCGATTTTGTTTTGGTTTTTATTTTTAATTTGATTTGATTTCACTTTTTTATTTTGATTTTGATTTTGAAAATCATAAAAAAAATTAAAATTTCTAAAAACTGAAGAATCCTAAACATTTAAAAATCCTAAAAATTGAAAATCTAAAAATAAATAAAAAAATCTAATTTTTTTTTTTTTTTTTTGAGACTTTGGAATTGAGAATAAAATAAACTAAAAAGGGATTTGCGCTTTCATATTTAATATTTTAATGTGGCCTATGGCCCATTAAAATTTTAATTTTTAACCCTTTGATTCAATTTAATTCCGTCACATTAAAAGATTTTGATTTCTTCATTCGACTAATTGCCTAAGGAATAATTAAAATTCTAATTTGAAGTTCCTTAGTGTTAATTGGTGATTAAATGCATTTTTGTGATTTCTCTATTTGTCAAGTTGCGATAAATGTTTAAAAGATCATATTGACTGTTGGAAAAAGATTATTATCCTCTATGCTAAAGTTTTGGGCATTTTACAATTAATTGTTCATGATCATCGCTTTGCTACAGTATAAACTGCTCTGGGTGACTTGCTATTATTTAGTCTTTGGTTAAATCACATTAAAGGGACTGGTCTGTAGTCATTTATATCTTGTGATTGTGTCTTATTTTAATCTATCTATCTTAATTGACTGAGATTTGCTTTAAATTCATCAAGTTGTTCTTCCTCAAAATCTCTTAGAGCCCATGTTCCACAAGCTACCCTCATCTATTCACCTTAGGGACTACCCCCCTTGACTTATCTAGGAGAGAATCTAAACGGAGTGAGTAAGGATTAGAGTGACAACCCTTACTCTGAGCGTTGTCGCGCTGCCTAGCCACTTTGTGCAACAACATTTTTGGTGTCATTGCCGGGGATAGAGTTTTTTCTATCCTTGGTTTCCTCGACATCATTTTAATCATCTTATCTTTCCCGCCATTCATTAGGCCGTCAAGCGGCACAACATTTTTTTCACGCTGTTGCTGGGGACCAATTTATTGGGCCTTGGCTTTACGACATTCATTTTCTATCATTCATTT
Source organism: Pinus tabuliformis (assembly GCA_031772625.1). Classification (NCBI taxonomy): domain Eukaryota; kingdom Viridiplantae; phylum Streptophyta; class Pinopsida; order Pinales; family Pinaceae; genus Pinus; species Pinus tabuliformis. The sequence continues at coordinate 1,084,402,210 of CM062813.1, forward strand.
TAGCCAGCAACGCCAACATTTTTTGGTGTCGTTGCCGGGGATAGAGTTTTTCTGTCCTTGGTCCTCATGACATTTTTCTAATTATCTAATCTTTCATCATTTCTTATCCCATCTGTTAGCGCTTGAAATTTCACCTCAGGCTGAGAAAGGTAAACCTCAAGGCAACATCAAACCATTTAGCCTCGTAGCTAGCCCTACGGGGCAGGAGAAGGCTCTCTCCGGTCTATCTCGGTAAAATCTTCAATGGATGAGATGACCAATAGGGTAACACTGATTTTAGGCTAGTAAACTGATCAAAAGGGTTGATTTGGAGTTTTTAGGGTTTTTGGTGGCAAATTAAGGGGATGGCAATTTTGGGTGCGGGGATTGGACACAGTTTCTGCAGGGGGTTCTTTGGGGCGAGGTAGGAGACCGTATTGATGCCTTTGATTGAGGTGAATGGATGGAAAAGACCGGTGAGGAGTTAAAGAGAGCAAATAATACTTTGAATTCTCCTTAAACAGTAGAAAACATTGAAATTAAACAAACTTAAAAGCAGAGCATGACAGTCATGAATTCTTACTTTAACACTTCGTTTGTTTAATGTGCAGAAGGAAAAGAAAGGAAATGAATCACATAACACACTTACAAGTACATTAAGAAGCACTCCATCAATACATGTAACCACAAGAATCCCAAAAAGGACTGCAAAACCCTGGTCTTTCTTAGCCAAAAACTGCAGAGATACAGTGAATAATACAATGATAGCTTCTCCCTCAAGAGTCCAACCATGAAAATGAGCAAGAAAGTACATAATATAGATGATCTAACCTCTTTCCCTGCCTCCATGGGTCAAGCTCACTATCCTAGGAGTTGTTTCAACCACTTCTAAACTAAGCACTACAAACTAGGCAGTCAAAACAACTTGCCTCTATAAGCTAGGAAACCAATTCATTCATTTAATATTTACCCTTTTCATGAATGAATCTTCTAGAAGTGTTACATAAGAGTAAAAGTGTCTTAAAAGTACAATAATTACATCAAAGAGAATCATAATTCACCCCAAAAGTCAAACTACGCTTTTCTGAGTTGTACAGTGCATTTTTGGAAAAAACTGTCTGACAGGTCGCGCGCCTTTGGAGCTACTTTTGGGGCACTTGCAGGTGGCCAAATTGAGCAAAAGTAGGCTTGTTGGAAAGGTCTGTGAGTCTACTTTCCAACCCAACTGGAATTTCTGAATTTGGAGTTCATTTGCCCTGTCAAAAATCAAATCTCCCAAGACTGCTTTCTGCAATTCAAAAAAGTGGCAAAAAGTCAATTTTTACTAATTTTTTGACTTTCTGGAGGCCCAAAACTTCACCAAATCTCAAGTCCATCCATGAGCATATGTAACTTTGCATGACAAATCTGGAAATGCTGAGTTTTTGTCAAATGGAGTTGCCCTGATGTAGGGTCGCGCGGGGGGTGAGACCCGTTAATGGGAAAAACCTGCAAATTGCCAAAAAATGCCAAAATTCACCCAAAATTCTCAAAATTTCTTGGGATTTGTGCTGTGGCTAGGCTATTTAGTGCCTTGATCCTTGAGTGAAGCCTCAACCAAGATACGAAGGGGATTGGGCCTCTTTCTCCGTTTTAGTGCCTCGGTCAACCGCCTTTGAAACATTTTCATCTTTGCCTTGCACACATGCATTCTTGCCCAGTAATGGTTCTTCATGTTCCTCAACAATCTCTTCTCTTGGTTGGCCTTAGCCAACAACCTCTCCAAGTGTGCATTTACCTGGATGAGCATGGACTCTCGGTCAGCGGGCAATGGATCACCGGGTCTTCTTCGGTTCAAGATTCGGTCACTACGAATCCTCCACAACTCATCAAGTGCTTGCTCATCTTCCAACTGTTTGTTGCGCTGCTCCAGGTATGTGATGGTCCATTGTGCTCCCTCTAACCTCCTCTGCAAGGCATCATTTTCAGCTCTGAGATGCTGAATGATCTCCTTTGCCTCTCGGCTAGGAGAACTGGCCTCAAGATCCACAAGCTCAATATCTGGAACTCCTGATGGCCCCTCATCAATCATGGGCTGCTTGCCCCTCCCTGGTACCTGTGCTGGTGAAGAAAGCGAGGCCCCTTCCACCTGATGTGGAGATAACACTCGTTGAGCTGATGATGAAGGCGAGACCCCTTCCACCTGCTGTGGAGATAGTACTCGCCGAGCGGCTGCAAATAAGGCCCTTGGGCCTTTCTGATAGGTAACCAAAGGTGAGGAGCTGACATGTCTAGTGACAGGAATGTCGTGCTGCTGTGATGGTCCTCCCTCCTCGTGAACAACCTCAGGATGTGGTGAGGGTGGTGCTGTGAAAAACTCACGAGAGATGAACTCCTCCCATGAGATGCCCTGCTGAGCCAAATGATGCAATACTACCAGCTGAATCAAACCATAATGGTACAGGTTCCTATACTGCTGTGGCGGGCTCTTCCTCTGCAACATGGGCACCATCCTCTGAATGTTCTGATAGAAGAAAACAGGGATGTTCATCATCCTCACTCGGGTGAAGTGCATCAAGAGGCGAATATGGTATGAATATACCTGTGAAAATCTGCCCTCACAGGTAAAATAGTGCATGATGAGCCTCATCATGGGAGCATACTCGCTCCTGAGAAACCTGAATGGAAACACACTTGCTAAATGTCTCATGAATGGTGGCCGGACAAAAGGCTCAAAGTGAACATTATCCAGCACCTTGCGCTTATTCCACACCTCCCCAACATTAGGTATCCCTGTGGCATGTGAGATCACCTCGGGTGTCAATGTAAAGTTTACCCTTGCAAGGTTGACATGTCCATCATGCAAGTGTAAAACAAATAGGCGAGCCAACTCTCTGTGGTGCTGAATCCGTGAGATCCTCTCACAAAACTCATAGCAAGACATATACTGAAAACATGTGACTGCCATAGGACAAGCCTGTAACTCTGCTAAAGAGGTGGGCTCCTCTCGCTTATGATGTCCACCCTTACCACCCTTATGAGGCCTCCTCTGTACCTCAATCTCTGAAGCTGATGACTGGTCATCACTTTGCTCATAGGTTTCGGTTTCTGACATTGTTTAAAAGAGCAAAGTGGACAAACTGTGCTGTTGTTTCTGCCTGTAAAAAGCTGATTTATATGCTGTTTCAAGGGGACAAGGAACATGAGGGAAATGTTAGGGGAGGGACATTTTTACAAGGCAAATGGGAATACATGTATACAACAGGGAATTTAGGGAAAAAACACTGCAAACATCATTGCATATGCATCATTAAATACATGTGTTTGCATGGGTATTATGAGGGGTAGGGTTAGGGTTTGATTTTTATTTTTTAGGGAAAAGGGGTAGGGTTTATTTTCTTTACAAATTTAAAAGGGAAAATTACATGGAAATATAAGGAAAATGAAATGGGAATGAGGAAGAATGATTACAAGGGAAAAAACCATTGAAACAGCAACAAACCCTAGCAAATTTTTACAATTTAATATACAGCCATATGGAGCTTTTTCTCATGCACAATTTGATCTTTAAACGCATTCATGATGTCTTTTAAACATAACCAACAACCATTTCCAAGTTTGGAGAACCTACCTCAAGCAATTTGATGATTTGGAGGGTGCTTGAACAAATTTAGAATGAGTTTGGAAGGGAGGTCGCTGACGGGTCGCGCGCCTCACCCAACGGGTCGCGTGCGCCTGACGGGTCGCGCCCGTTATGAAAATACACTGCAGGTTGAGCTCTGACGGGTCGCGCGCACCTGACGGGTCGCGCGCCTAGCCTGACGGGTCGCGCGCCTGTCCTGCTCCTAATTTCGACCAGTCTTCACTCAAAATCGCTTGGATGCTCGCCCAATCTCTCTTGCAAGTGTCTTGGATGCACAATGAGAGTAAAAGGAGGGAGATTGGGTCTTTATAGGTTTCATTTGAATAAATTTCATGTTCAAACCCACTTTCTAATGTTTTCTCTTTGACACTTTATAAAACTGACTTTTTGGTTTCCTTTGTCCTGAAATTGACTCATTTAGTGCTTTGACTTGATTCTTTTTGCAGGTAGATCATCTGAGGGATCTTGGCAAGGGGACCAGGGTTACATGCTGTCCACTGAAGCCTTTTGAAATTTCATCACTTTTTACAAAAATTTGAAAAATGACCTTGGCTTTAAAAACAGAGTTTTTAAATCCAAGGTGAGAATTAACTGTACAAGATAAAAAAAATTGAAGAAACATCTTTACAATCATCCCTCTGGCTTGCTGAACACTTATTGACCTTCAGACACATGACCTTGTAAACATATTTGACCAAAACCCTAGACCTAGGAAATTGACCTCAAGACCAGACAAGACAAGCTTGAAAGAGTTTAATGACTGAAATGACCTGATCCAGCAATGCCAAGAGGGGTATAAACACACCAGCTTCTCCATCAGGGTTATGGCATGCCTAATGGGATGCAAAAATTGACACTGATGAAACACCTACATATGCAAATGCAAAGAGTTTTGATCGCTGATGGAGGGCTCAAGACCGACTCTAACACCATCAGCACAACATTTCCTGGCGTCATTTGATCTTTTCATCGCCTTATCTTTCATCATCTCATTAATCGTTTCATATGCACTTTTAGCATCTGGACATTTCAGTTCGTTTCTTGTTTGGGTGGTGACTCCATTTATATTTCTCAAACAAGATGCCCTCCCTTATATCCATCTTTTTTTCTTCCTTTTGGATCCTAGAGCTAGATTCATGTTCAAGTGGCGACTCCACTTCTTTCATTTCTACAAGAATTTTTACTAGAAGCTCGCTTTTTGTGGATCTCTTGATTTTCTTGAGTAGGGGTCTCTCTCTAACATCCATTTGGTCCCTCCTTATCCAAGTCATCATGGATGACTTGTTTACCCCATGTCATTTTACTAATTTTCTCCATGATATGCCAAAAGAGGCTATTCATAAATTACCTTTGTTCTCAGGTGGTGATTCAGCCGCTGCTAGAAAGAATCTATCCAGGATTACTCATACAATAATAAGATATTGTAGTTCTTACCAATATAAACATGAAGATGTCAAGATGCGTCTATTTGCCTTTTCTTTAGAGGGTGATGCTTTGAATTGGTTTCATAATTGTCATGGGACCGACTGTCCCACGACATTTTTCTAATCATTTAATCTTTAATCATTTCTTATCCCATCAGCACAACATTACCTAGCATCATTTGATCTTTTCATCACCTTATCTTTTGTCATCTCATTAATCGTTTCATCTGCACTTTTAGCACCTGGACATTTCGGTTCGTTTCTTGTTTGGGTGGCGACTCCACTTATTCATCCATTATTTCTCAGGCAAGAAGCCCTCCCTTATATCCAGCTTTTTTTTTCCTTTTGATCCTAGAGCTAGATTCAATTCAAGTGGCGACTCTACTTCTTTCATTTCTTACAATAATTTCTACTAGAAGCTCGCTTCTTGTGGATCTCTTGATTTTCTTGAGGAGGGGTCTCTCTCTAGTATCCATTTGGTCCCTCCTTATTATTAAAATTGGCAATTAGGGCCAAACTCCATGTGGGTCACTTCATTTATGGCCCCTGATATTTTTCCTAGATTCCTTTTGTCGAGAGGTGTAGGATTGATCTAAAGATCATCCGATTCCAACAAGTATTTATGGAGATATGAATTTATTTGTATTTACTATTTACTTGACAAATTGTCAAGGTCGGCCAACAGTTAAATGTGTGGCACACATGCCTAGTGAATCATATAAATACAAGAGAGATTGATTCATTTTCTCATCATCTCATCTCACTCATTCTTCTCTCTCTCTCCTTAGCTTTGGGTTATACAAGGAGCAACTCACACGTGGGAAGCAGGACGCATTAGGGCAAGGAGTACGCTAAAAGGAGGACGTAGAAGCAGCTGAAGGTCTCTTTGACCTGCGTTGACTCATCAAGGGTGCGGTTTTGGTGTGGCTGCCTCTCCTAGGCAGGCCGTAGAATTTGGCACAAAAATTGAGGCAATCCATCCACAGGTTTGACCAGCGTTGATTGCCCTAGTTTTGGGCAGCAGGTTGACTTCAGTCAACAGCAGTTTGACTGTGTTTTTGGGGTTGTTCGAGGGTTGTTTCTTCAGGCTGTTCGAGGGCTAGTTGACCAAAAATTGACCATGCATATTGGAGGTCAATTTCAACTCGTTTGACCAAGTTTGACTTTGCTGATCTAGGGTTTGCTGCCGCTGATATAAAATTAGAGAATTATGATTTTGTACTATTTCTCTCTGCTGAACTATTGAAGATAAAATAAGATTTGATCAAAGGGTTTCCCCGCATTGGGGTTTGTCCCTAGCTAGCCGCCACATCTTGTGTCTCTTGTCTTGCTTTGTTTTTTGTTGATCGTTTAATGTTCTATCTGCACTTTACTTAATGTATATGTGATTGCTAATCTGTGGCTAATAAGAAGAAAAGAAGTAAACTGCTCTAAGCATAGAACATACCATAATTTAACATGGAATCAGAGCTGAGGTGAAGACAAAGCCCAAGCAAGAGCAAGAGCAAGAGCAATCACCGAAGAGAAGGTTGGCAAGGCTATCCTAAAAACTTCATGGGGTCCTCAACACTCTTCCCCACCGAAGACAAGCTCTGTGAGAAGTCTAACTATCACGGATGGAAGATGTCTCTCGATCTGACTTTAGAAGATCAGGAAGTGTTGGACCATGTGAGAGGCAATATTGTTGCGCCTCCATCAAATGCATCCACTGCCGCCAAAAGAAAGTGGTCCAAGGGAGAAGTCAAAGCAAGGAAGATCATCCGGGACTCTATCGACAAGCGCCTGGTGGCCTATGTTTCCGAGCTGACAACCTCCAAGGAAATCTACGATAGACTGGTGAGTTTATTTAAAGTTAATGATGCAAATCAAGTTCTGTTCCTTAGAAATAAGCTGAAGGAAATTAAGAAGGGCAAAGATGAGAGTATGTGAGCATATTTCTTAAGGATCACTGAGATCAAGAATGATCTCCTATCTATTGCAGAAGTAGTTCCTAACAGGGAAATGACTATCACAACTCTTGGAGGACTGCCACCTGAATGGTATATATTCAGGACTACTCTTCTCAACAATAATGTCATCCCAGGATTTGAGGAATTGATGGCTAGATGTATTCAAGAAGAGACAAGGATGGAAGAGCAAGAAATGCCCGGACTTAAAGGCCATCCCTCTGCCTTTTCTTCTCATGCTAAAAGAAGAAACAATTCGGGGGCTAAATCCAAAGGAAACGCTGGACCGAAGGGTGGAAGAAAAGAACAATGTACAATTGCAATAAAATGGGCCACTATGTGAGGGAGTGCCCTGATAAAAGGGACTCACACCATGACAATGACCAAAATCACTTTCAAGGCAATCAAAGGAATGGCAGGTCCAATGGCAGAGGTAAAAGAAATGCCGGAAATCAAGGAAGAGGACAACCCTTCAAGAAGGCAAGAAACTCCAGGTATGAATCCAACGTTGTTAACAATAAGCAAGATGAATATTGTCTACCAACGGCCCTCTCTACTACTACTCCCTTGGACACGTTGGGAAATTGGCTTATTGATAGTGGTGCCTCAAGGCACTTCACTGGTTTCAAAGAAGCTCTCTCTAATCTGATAGAGAAGGAGACCAACCTGGAAATTGTTCTTGGGGACAACGCAAAATATCCCGTGAAAGGCATAGGGAATGTCACTCTTCAATTGAATCAGGGTAATACAATTCATTTGCAAGAAGTCCTATATGTACCTGATCTCAAAAAGAACTTGGTGTCTGTTTCGACAATGGAAGACAAAGGCTACAAGGTAACCTTCATCGATGGCAAGGTACATGTATGGAAAAAGAATTTTAAAGAAGCTTTCACTCTTGGGTTTCGAGTCAATTCATTATATCAGGTCGGAGGAAGTCCGCTGGGTGTCATGTCTTGTGACACATCACTTCAGTCCGAACTATGGCATCGAAGGTTTACTCACCTTCATTATAAAGCTCTACCCAATGCAAGACAAATGGTGACAGGGATGCCCGAGTTCCGAGTAGAGCAAGAAGGTGTATGCCCAGGATGTGTCGAAGGGAAGCTCAAAAGGGGACCATTCCCCTCAAGCCAAAGCAAGACCTCTGATATATTGCAGTTGGTTCACTCAGACATATCGACTGATATTGTTATATCTAACCCATCGGTGAGTGGTTTCTATTTCAACACAATCTTCGACTCTTATGAAATTGCAAGATAAAGAGTGAATAGAATTCTTTTCCAAGAATTCCCTAGATAGCATGTCAGCAAAAGAATTCTTGTGGCTAGGGATGAATTCAATTTCAAAATTATACTGACTGAGTGTCATCATCCATCTTACCATTGCAACATCTTCAAAATCACATTTTTGAATGGCGAACTTTAATGCCTAACAGTCAATTTTTACTAAAACCTTGTATAGATGACAAAGTCTTTGAACTTCTCAATTCCTAGATAGACTACTCTGAGTTCCTTTTTGAGGCTTGCCCAGTTTGTTTGAGTTGTAGACCATAATCCAAAGGCATATTGGCAGATTTCTAGCAGTTCTTTCCTTTTCACTGGATTTTCTTGGCAAAGAACAGCTCCCTATCCAATATCACTGGCATCTGTCATGATTACCTTTTTCCAGTTTTCTTGTATTGGACTTAAAGGCTGAATTCTGCGGATTCTTTCTTTGATCCTCTGAATAGCTTTAGTGCATTCTTCACTCCATGGGATAGGTTCTTTTTGTAACCTTTGGTTCAAAAGTTTCCTTTCTTGGGCACAATGCTGAAGAAATTTGGATACATAATTAAGGCTTCCTAGAAACCTTTGCAACTGTGTCTTATCTAAAATTTCATCAGGAAAATTATCAATAAAATCCAGACTCCTCTGGATTACCTGGTAAGAGCCAAACTGTATATTGTATCCCAGAAAGTCTATCATTGTCTTGAATAACTTCATCTTTGATTCAAAAAGAACTATTCCTTTTTCTTTTACTCTTTGGAGAAACATCTTTAAATGCTTAGTATGACTAGGAATATCTTCTGAATGAATTAAAATATCATCAATGTATTTCTTAAGAAAATCTTCCATACCTTCAAAGGTTTCATCCATGATGCGCTGAAAGGCCGAAGGGGCATTTATCAATCCAAAAGGCATTATGTTCCATTCAAAATGGCCTTCTGGTACTGAAAAAGCAGTCTTCCATTTGTCTGATTCTTTGATCCCTACCTGCCAAAATCCTGATTTTAAGTCAAATTTAGAAAATATCTTTGACTTAGAGATCTGTGCCAAGATGGTAGATGGTTTTGGAAGAGGATAGGCATCATAGTCAAGCAAATTATTCAGAGGCTTATAATTTACTACTAGCCTTGGTTTTCCTCTGGCTACTTCAGCATGCTTATTAACATAAAATGCAAAGCAAGCTATTGGACTCTTACTTTTCCTGATCAGACCTTTTTGTAAGAGTTCTTTGATCTCTTTCTTGCAGAGGGTTAACTGCTCCTGATTCATCGGAATGGCCTTTGATCTTCTGAGTTTTCCATTAAAATCCTTTTTCAAAGGTAGCTCGACTTCATGCTTATGTACATGCCAGAAGGCATTTGGATCTTCCGAGCAACATTCCAAAAACTTACTCCTGAGATTTATTATTTCTCTGTCAAATTTTCCTTGTTCAATGTTTTCATCTATCCTGAGGATTTCTTTCTTCTTTTCCATCTTTGCCAACAAATTCTCTAACCTTTCAATCCGTTTTATCCTATTGGGTGAACTTGAATTTATGAAAGGAAAAAACAATTCCTTACCTTCCAATTCCAGAAAATAGCCGAATCTCTTTGTTTGTTGGTCAAACTTTGCTCCATGTTTCTGGAAATTTTGAAAGAAAGGTGTTCCCAAATACATTGCGCAATCCATACCTGTGACAATTGGACAAACAACTTTGATTCCAATGGATTCTGTAAGAAAGATATCCACTGATACTTCTGAAGTAGTTTTGATATCTCCGCTGGCTGTTGTGACTTTTGGGCAACTTGTAGGTCTCAGGAGATGAGACTCTACAACTGAATTATTTACAATATTAAGCCTAGAACTGGTATCCATGAGAACTTTCCAGTATTCAAATCTGGTACCAATTCTGACTTTGAGCTTAATGCGATACATCACATCTCCAGTAATTTGATTACATCCTAAACCACTTCGGTCTTCTTCCGTTTCTTCATCAGAATCCTGCTCATGAATTTCCACTCCTTTGAATGGCTTCTGATGATAGATATAATTCTGTGTCTAGGCTGAGAAAGCAGGTTGCGTTGAACTAGATCCTTGTTCATTTCTGGCTTTCATACCCCTAAGTTGACAGTCTTGATGACTTTCAATATAGAGCTTTTGGTTCTCCTTCACTGTCTTTCTCAATTCCTGTATTGCTCTATTGATGCTAGGCAGAGTTTGTGGTAGATCTTCACCAAAATCTTCCTACCTGAACTGTCTTGTCAAAGCTTCTACTGAGAAAAGAGAAGCTGGTGGTACATATCCTCGGTTAGGATTATTCTGTTTTGCTGGTTTTGAATTTAACTGATTTACCAGCAATTCTTTATACATTTCCTTCAACTAGGGATCCGTGGCTGCCATCATTTATGCGAACAAATTTCTCGTTTGTTCTTCTGTCTCTGGCTGTTTCATCATATTCAGGGAGTGACATTGGTAGACATCCGGATCGCCGCAATCACAATTATCTTTGAAGCATTCCACACAATGGGGATCATTACAGTAATCATCCTCAGAATCAAAAGTGTTAGAATCAAAATTAAATCTATTTACATAATTTGATTCTTCTTCCCTAGTGATTTCTTCACAGCTATCAGGCAAATTGAAATAATTTACCTTTCTAGATTTATTTCTGTAGAAGACTTTTTTCTTACCTTTCTCTGGTTTATCTTTTTTCCTGTCTTTTTGTAAATCTGGACAGTTTGGGGAAATATGTCCTTTCTTGTTACAATGGTAGCATTTGACTTCTTTCTTTCTGGAGTATAGCTGTGTCTTTTTGTAGTCCTTAGGTTTTTTTCTGATGGATAATTCTTTTGCCAGAAAAATTCTTTGAAGAGTGCTTTTTGTAAGCACTTTGTTTTTTCCCCTCTGAATTTTTAGGGGCAGAAAGATGCCATTGTTTGCATAATTGTTGATAGCCATGCGACTTTCTTGGATTTGTAGCTACTCTAGCAATCTTCATTTGTGAGCAGAGTTCAACAATTATTGCCTTGACTGCTTGCCTTATAACTCCAAATTTATAGTCACCAAGTTTTCCAGGCAATTTGGTGATGATAGCTTGTGAAACCCATAATGGTAAAGAAGAGATGAATATTTCTTTCCATTTTGGCTCAAGAATGAGTTCAGGAGATAGAGTGTGCAACCTGTGTAAGAACTCATTAAAATATTCATCAAAATGCTGCATATTATGGAGTTTCATAGCGACCAAAGTAATAGCAGTTAAATCATTGTTAATCTGTGGAAACCCAATGAAATTTACAGTGATTCCATAAAGTAAACACCCAATCATATTGTTTACAGGGAGTGATGTTGTAGGGTCCATGTACACACTTCCATCTGCATTTAGAACTTGTGAATTTTCCCATGTAGTTAACAGAGCAGGATCTTTCAATGTCTCAGCCTTTAACCATGAGTCTAAAGATCCTTCAAACCCACCAATAATTCTTCTGGTAGAATTAATGGGTCCAATGTCATCAGCCAAATAAGTTCTATAACAAACAAGCATAGAATGCATGACTGACAAAACTTCTGCCTCAGTGCAATTATCTATGTTCCACGAATATGTGGAGGATGCAGACCAATCTTTATGATATTCTGATTTCATCAAATCTCTTCTGTCTGGGGCAGGACTCCAGGTAGAATTCCAGGTGGATCTGGATGTGGTTGCATGGACTGTATTGTCTTTAGGGATGTTAAACTGAGCTTTGTCTTGAGGAGAAAAATTTTGTACATAATCCTCAAGTTTTTCTAGGGAAGGTTCTTCATCATCTATCTCTATCTTATGCAACCCAATATCTTCTTTCTCTTCTTCATCATACCACTGCTTTCTTCCTGTTTCTTCTTCTTTTACATTTTCCTCCTCTGCTTTCTTCATCTTGATCCATTCTGTTAGGGAGGAACTGGTTGATGTACTAGAATGTGAGGAAGTTATGGGATTTGATTTTAGATGTCCAAAATAACTTGGGGCAGCAAAAAGACTGTAAGGATAAGAGGTTCCTGGTTTGGGAAACTCTATTTCTACAGGCTACTTTATAAGACTTGATACTGAACCAGAAATGGTGTAGGGCATCTGTGAAGAAGGATCACTAAACAAAGTAGTGGATTTGTAAGAGTCTGATGAAGGCTTCTTTTTCAATAACTCAACAGAATTGGAAACATTAAAAACTTGTTTTTTAATAACATGAAGACTGGAATTGACTCTTAACAATTTCTTTTCCATGAACTATAGCTGCATCAACTATCTTTTTTTCTGTGGATATTCTGAGCTTATCCAAACTTCCAGCTATATGTTTATCATTTTCTGCTAAAGTCTTGACATTATCATTCAAACAAACCAAAGCATAATCCTGTTTTTGCAACATTCTATTCATCAAATCTTTCAGAGTATTGTTCATCTCTTCTATGGATTTATGCTGGTTTCTCAGATATTTCTCCAAACTGGAAAGAGCAAGATTAGTCCAGTTTGTGGCAAGGACAGAGTCTTTCACCGAGTCCTCTGTCTGGATTGGGAAAAGTTTGAAGATTTTCCCATCATTTTTTCTGATAACAAAGTTTTTCCATGGTGGAAAATCATTGTCAGTTTCATAGATCTGCCCATCAAAAAGTTCCCATTTATGTTTTGCAGGGGAACCAGATCTAATCATATTTACCTGCAAGCAACTGCAGATATCTCTTATTAATTTTTCTCCTTTTGTCCTTATGGCCTGCAAATCTCTGGGCAAGTTGGGTTTGGATAACATGCTTTGTATTTTTGAAGAAAATTTTGGAGTCACAAGAGGAGATGGAATAGTAACAATATTGAATTCCATCTTTTCTGCTACAAAATTGTCAACATTTAGAATTCTCTTCTGCCTAGCCTGATTTAAGGATTTTTTGCGCAAAGATTCTTCTATCTGATTAGAGGAAGGATAATACCACTCATAAAAGGAAATCCATTGATTGTTAGATTTCATCCATTTCTTCCATTCCTCATTTTTTTGACTGTTGAAAGTTTTCCTTTCTTCTTTAGGAAACAGTCTGAGTTTTTCAACATATCTTTTTTCAGATTTATGAGTGAAAATGTCCCAGTTGAACATTTTCTTCTTCCATTGATTGTCAGGATCATATGGACTGATCCCTTTGTAGATTTTCAGAAAGGCAGAAATTTCATTGTCTGAAGGAATTTCCACATGCCTTGGAATTTTATTTTTGGGATTTTTTCTATATGATGGAATTTTTGATCCATCCGTGAATCCTAAACCCTAATGGCTATTTTTCTGTGTTGATTGAATAATTATTTCTTCATGAATGTTGAAGAAATTTGTCTTAGTATATTCTTCTTCAGATTTACTTTTATCTAGTATAAAAGTAATCATATTTATCCTCCTCCTGTCTTCTTCAATATTGGCATGTGGATTTGGTGGTTGTGAAGAGAATTGATAGAAGGTTTTAGAACAGTGGGGATGGTCACAGACAGTAGCTAGGGAGTTACTGGAGGAAGCAATTTCACTCAAAACTAGCTTTTTTACAATGTTTAGAAATGTAGGATCAATTGAGAATGTGGGAGTTGTATTTACAGATGTAGAAATATTAACAGAAGGTCCACCACGCTCGGTTCGTGACTCTAGAAAGATGGTATGGACATTACCATCTTTGGTGGTAAAGATTGTGGAGGAATTTACAGGAAATGGTATCAGAGCCATGTTGCATTTCGTTTGAGCATACTGTTGGGAACATCTGAGTTTGCTTGAGTCTCGATAATGTTTGTTTCCTGTTAAAGCCGAGGATGGCGTTTGAAGACTAGGAGATTAGAACTTCTTTCCAAGAGGAGCCACGAAACCTGCTGTGTTTGCGATCATAATACTAATATTTCTGGTACACGACATTTTGAAGATTTCTGTCTTTTACTCTGAAGTTGCATAAGTTAAATTGTCTTCCGCTATATTTGTATTTCTTCACGCTATTAAGGAGTCCTTATCTGCATCTAGTTCTCGTCATGAATTCGGTGATAAATCCTTTGAAGAAATTCTAAAAGAACAAGAAGTAAATATCGAGAAAAGAAACTCATCTGTTACAGAGTCTATAGTTCTTGATAAGTCTGTTAATCTATTTTCAGAACCTGTTGCGTCTGATTCCTGGACTCTTCCAAAAATAGATCCTAAAAATGTTTACAAAAACTTAGGATTACTGGACTCCATCCAGTTCTGGAGATATAAGGTAAAAGAGGAAGTCTTGCAAACAACCTCTAATAACAATTTCCTTCATTCTCTGAATATTATAATTCAATCTGAGTTTCTGGTATGATGCCTGTGAACTCCTTGGGAGGATATTTATATTACCTCACTTTTACAGATGACTATTCTCGCAAGACTTGGATATACTTCTTGAAAAAGAAGGATGAAGTGTTCACTTGGTTTCGTCACTTCAAAGCCTTGATCGAGAATCAAACCGAAAAGAAAATCAAGATCTTAAGGAATGATAATGGCACTGAGTATGAATCCAATGAGTTCCATGACTTTTGCAAAGAAGCTGGCATTAAGAGGGAGACTACAACACCATATACTCCTGAGCAGAATGGTGTGGCGGAAAGGAAGAATTGTACGATTGTGGAAGCTGTCTGTGCTATGCTTCACGATCAAAGACTTCCAAAGTTTCTATGGGCCGAAGCTGCGAATATCGCCGTATATGTGCAAAACCGATGCCCTCATCAAGCATTGGGTTCCAAGACTCCCGAAGAGATGTTCACTGGTAAGAAACCTGACGTATCTCATTTTAGAATTTTTGGAAGTTCGGTATACTTTCATGTGCCGAAGGAGAAGAGGAATAAATTGGGTGCATCTGAAAAGAAAGGAATCTTCGTGGGCTATAGCGAAAACACTAAGGGCTATAGAATCTATGTGGCTGGTCAAAGGGAAATCAAGATTAGCCATGATGTCACCTTTGACGAAGATATGGCTCTTAGCAAAGTTGACAATCTTCCTACTCAAAGGGAATCTAAAGAAGGTGACACCAGGGAACCAAAGGAAAAGGAGGATGAGACAATGCTCGATGTGGAAGAACCTATGGATCCTATTGATCCCCCTCTGCAAGAGCCTTCCTCTTCTAGGAAGAGGCCTTCATGGCTAAGGGGGACACTTGATGATGCTGAAGGGCACGTTGCACCCAGGGGAACCTTTCGGGAAAGTAAGAAGCCGACCAGGTATCAGGGATACTTGACCATCATGAGCACGATCATCCAAAATGAGCCTTCGTCATTCGCAGAAGCTGTCAAGCATCAAGTATGGAAGGATGCTATGACTGAGGAATATGAGTCCATCATGAAAAACGATGTCTGGGATGTGGTCCCCAGACCCCAGGACAAAGTAGTTGTCACTTCGAAATGGCTTTACAAGATAAAGCATGCAGTTGATGGAAGTGCGGAAAAGTATAAGGCTCGTCTTATTGCTCGTGGCTTCTCTCAGAAGGAAGGTATAGACTATGACGAGATATTTGCACCTGTTGCCCGATATACCACCATCCGCTCAATCATAGCCCTTACTGCCTCGCAAGGATGGAACCTACATCAGATGGATGTCAACACTGCTTTCTTGCATGGTTCGATCAAAGAGGAGGTCTATGTGGAGCAACCCGAAGGATTTGAGATTCATGATTGAGAATTTCACGTGTGCAAGTTGAAGAAAGCCCTCTATGGGCTAAAGCAGGCACCCTGAGCGTGGTATGAGAGGATTGATAGCTACCTGATGAAGTTGAGATTCACTAGGAGTGAAGCCGACCCTAACCTTTACTTTAAGGTTGAAGATGACAAACCTCTCATACTGGTGCTGTACGTTGACGACCTCTTTCTAATAGGTGCAAACCCTCTCATTCTCAAATGTAAGAGGGAGTTGGCTTCCGAGTTCGAGATGAAAGACCTAGGACTGATGCACTATTTCCTAGGACTGGAAGTCTGGCAGAAACCAAGGGAGATTTTCCTATCTCAAGGAAAATACGTGGTGAAAATATTGGAGAGATCTGGTATGGTGAACTGCAAGCCCGTGACTACCCCGATGGAGCTTGACTTCAAGAAGTTAAGAGGTAGTGCTGCTAGACCTGTTTTACGAAATGCTACCGAATATCGTCAACTCGTCGGAGCATTGATGTTCTTGGTGAACTCCCGTCTGGATATATGCTTTACAGTTAACACGTTGAGTCAACATATGCTTGAGCCTCACCAAACACATTGGATTGGTGCCAAGAATCTGTTGAGATATCTTTGTGGCACAATCACTCATGGGTTGAGATACACTGTTGGAGATGTGAGACTACTTGGATATACCAATGCTGATTGGGCAGAGAATGTGGTGGACCGAAAGAGCACTTCCGAGTGTTGTTTCTCTTTGGGATCTGCCTCGATATCCTGGATGAGAAGGAAGTAGAATTCGGTGGCTTTGAGCACCACCGAGGAAGAGTACATTGCTGCTAGTATGGCCTCTTGTGAGGTGGTCTGGTTACGAAAGCTCTTTAGTGAGCTGTTTGGATTTACATTGGATACCACCGTGATCCTGTGTGCAACCAGAGCGGAATTCGTTTATCAGAGAATCTCGTATTTCATGATCTCTCCAAGCATATCGATATCAGGTACTACTATATTCGGGATATGGTGCAGCGGGGAGCAATAAGGCTCCAGCATATTAGTACAGATGAACAGGTCGCCGACATTTTGACAAAGCCCCTGGGAAAGGTCAAATTCTTGACTTTCCGAGAACGACTTGGTGTAGTTCAGAGACCCTCTTATGAGGGTTGAGTATGATGTATTGAGCTCTGGGAGCTATAGGGGGGCGCGGGGTACTTCTTGGAGCGAGATGCGACCACAGGGTGATTCACCATCCCCTGGTGGTGCACTATGTACAGGGTGAAAGGTTCAACCTTCCCCTGTGACACCCCGTGGTGACTGTAGGACAGGATGATTAGTTCTCCTGTGGGCCAGGGTGATAAGTTCTTTGTGGCAACTATAAGACAGGATGATTAGTTCTCTTGTGGGCTAGGATGATTAGTTCTCCGTGGCGACTGTGGAACAGGATGATTAGTTCTCCTGTGGGCCAGGATGATTAGTTCTCCGTGGAAACTGTGGAACAAGATGATTAGTTCTCTTGTGGGCCAGGATGATTAGTTTTCCTGTGGCCACTGTTGGACATGATGATTCTTTCTCCTGTGGACAGGATGATTAGTTCTCCTGTCGAGGCATCCTACCCATGCAATCTGGGACTTATGGGAAGTACCTCTTATCTGATCAATGAGTAGGGAAATGGGGTTAGGGACCAATATAGTACTATGGATGGACGCATCATTGTATCTACCGTACTCCCTATGCTAGGATGACCTCCATTGATCTAGGATCAATGATACTGATTTGGGATCATTGAGAGTGGTATGACACACTCTAAGGCTGACTTCGGGTCAGTGGAAGATGGTATGATACATCCTCGATCATTTCTTCTTCTTCATAGTTCGAGCGGAGCAGAACAGAGCAAAGCAGAGCCCAGCAGTGCAGGGCAGTGCATTTGATGGCTGGGATAGTAGCGACGGTCAGACAGATTGCAGATGGAGTTCTCCCTAGTTGAGAGGGAGTGTTAAAATTGGCAACTAGGGCCAAACTCCATGTGGGTCACCTCATTTATGGCAGCTGATATTTTTCCTAGATTCCTCTTGTCGAGAGGTGTAGGATTGATCTAAAAATCATCCGATTCCGACAAGTATTTATGGAGATATGAATTTATTTGTATTTACTTGACAAATTGTCAAGGTCGGCCAACAGTTAAATGTGTGGCACACATGCCCAGTGAATCATATAAATACAAGAGAGGTTGATTCATTTTCTCATCATCTCATCTCACTCATTCTTCTCTCTCTCCTTAGCTTTGGGTTATACAAGGACGCATTAGGGCAAGGAGGACGCAGAAGCAGCTGAAGGTCTCTTTGACATGCGTTGACCAAGCGTTGACTCATCAAGGGTGCGGTTTTGGTGTGGTTGCCTCTCCTAGGCAGGCTGCAGATTTTGGCACAAAAATCGAGGCAATCCATCCACAAGTTTCACCAGCGTTGACTGCACTAGTTTTGGGCAGCAGGTTGACTTTAGTCAACAACAGTTTGACTGTGTTTTTGGGGCTATTCAAGGGTTGTTTCTTCAGACTGTTCGAGGTCTAGTTTACCGGAAATTGACCATGCATATTGGAGGTCAATTTCAACTTGTTTGACCAAGTTTGACTTTGCTGATCTAGGGTTTGCTGCTGCTGATATAAAATTAGAGAATTCTGATTTTGTACTATTTCTCTCTACTAAACTATCGAAGATAAAAAAATATTTGATCAAAGAGTTTCCCCGCATTGGGGTTTGCCCCTGGCTAGCTGCCACATCTTGTGTCTCTTGTCTTGGCTTGTTTTCTGTTGATCGTTTAATGTTCTATTTGCACTTTACTTAATGTATATGTGATTGCTAATTTGTGGCTAGTAAGAAGAAAAGAAGTAAACTGCTCTAAGCATAGAACATACCATAATTTAACACTTATCCCTTTAAGCAAGTCATCATGGATGACTTGTTTACTTGTGTCATTTTACTAATTTTCTCCATGATATGCCGGAAGAGGCCATTCATAAATTACCTTTGTTCTCAGGTGGTGATTCAGCCGCTGCTAGAAAGCATCTATCTAGGGTTACTCATACAATAATAAGATATTGTAGTTCTTCCCAATATAAACATGAAGATGTCAAGATGCGTCTATTTGCCTTTTCTTTAGAGGGTGATGCTTTGAATTGGTTTCATAATTGTCCTAGAGATTCTTTCGCTTCTTTACAAGACATCATCAATGCCTTTGAAGATAGATATGGAGATCAAGGTTGTTTGCCTTGTGCCCCTAGTACTATGCAACAGGATGAAAGTGATCTTGTAAAGGATCCAACTGTCAATGAAAGATTTCAAGACAATTCTCCATATCAGAATGTGCCATCCACTTGTACCGTTGCAAGACGAATCCATGATAGTGGAAAAACAGGGACAAGTTGTCAAATCAGTGTCGACAATGAAAGGGAAAATGATAAGCATCTTATAAAAGAACTAAAGTAGTTGGTTAAAGACGTGCAGTTCAGTCAAACGCAACTGGTAAAAAATATGGAGCTTAGTCAAGAAAAATTGATAGCTGATTACGACTAGGATATGAGAACTTTGTACACCCAGCGAGAAAAACGTGATAACGAGATGATAATCATGAAAATTAAACACTCCGATCGCATAGCCACCGTAGTAGAAAAGTGTGCTCAGAATATGGAGGCTATGAGGACCGACATGCAGAGTCGTCATGAGAAAGAAATGAGTACTAGTCAAGTAAATCATAACACAATGATGGAGGCCATGGAAGCAGGTCATGACAAAGAAAGGACTTCCATGCAAAACTATTTACTTTTCATGAGAGAAAAACATGCTAAGGAAATGGAAACCATGAAAGCTAATCATGATAGAGAAATGAGCTCTATGCAAAATGGCCTGATGACCATAAAAGCAGATAATGAAAAAGTAATAAAAGATATGGAAGCTGGTCAGATATGTCTTCAGAATAAGTTATTGACCATGGAGGAAAGCCATGCCAAGGAATTCAGTGCTATGAAGGTTGAACACTCTAACCAGATGGATTCCATAACAATACAAGTACAAAAATTTCAGCATCAGTAAGAGGATGAAAGAAACAAAGAAACGTCAATAGATCATAAGCCTCCTTGTTTGCTGCAGCAAGCTCCATCTTATTATGAGGAGGTCATTTGTTCCATTGAAAAGTGGCTAATTGAAGGTGAGCTGGATAAAATGGAAATTAATAAGATCAGGTTGATGCTCACATGGTTAATCCACTAGTCATAAAAGATCAGTTATAACTCATGACACTTGTGAGACTGATCCATCATTCTTGACAGAGCAGATACAGAATGAAAAAAGACATATCATGCATATCTTACATACTTCATCTGAGGGTTTTGAAGCAGAATGTTCCCCATCATCAGTGATACAGCCTGCGACAAAGAAAAAGCACAAGAGAAAGAGAATGAGAAAGCAGTTTGATGCATCTGATGGCTGCGAGCAGCGTGATTTTCGGATAGGAAAAAGTCTTACCGTATGCAGAGTTGGACATGGCACATCTGAGAAACAACCGACAGATTTGCCTGAAAGCAGGTAAATGCTCAGATTGCACTATATTGAACGCATCTGATGCCATGGGGCATCTTTGTATTGTATTTCTAGCCTTATACATTGTTATTTCCGTATTTCATTTTGTAGTTAGATTTGTGTTTTTCATGTTATTAGGATAGTTAAAAAATGAAAAGCTTATATCTTTCTTGTGCTTAACGTTATATGATGATTTTTGGATGGATGCTACTTATGTTATCTTATGTGTTGCGTGGATGCAGATTCTGGATTCTCGCATTCCTCCGGTGCAGCGACGTGTCCCCAAGTAGAGCCAGATGTTGACCACTATGTGTCAACGACTCATAGCAATACACCCCCTTTTTTCGCAAAAGGGATAGTGCCTGATCGATGTGTCCGTGTCGTCCAGCCGTTATCATTAGACTAATCACTATGTTATAATGTAAACCCATTCTGCATGTATATGATGTAAATAATCTCAGCAGATCTGTGTCATGTATGTAATTGCCTAGGTAAACCTACTTTTTTGGTGACGATTTACATTCTGGGAGGTTTTTTATCTCATCGATCCATTCTTGGATGGTCGGCAGAGTTTTCCTTCAGTCTTTCCCCAAAGTCGGAATAGATTTTGTCACTGGCATCTTAGGCAAGTCTTAGTGTAATAGATCGAGTCTATGTAAAAGTGATTTGGGAATAATCCTAATTATTTGGTTAGGGTATTTTATTACAAATTGTTTGGTCTACTGGATTATATTTGTGTCGCAGAAATGGGTAGTCTGTGAGGGTCTTTTACAATTGGGTTTTCCCCCTTGAAATGTAAAAAATATGAAAATCATGATGTAAAGCGTTTTGAGGGTTGGAAAAATAATTTATCCCCTCATAGGTTAATTAATTAATTTTTTTGGCCAAAAATTAATTAAAATCCTAAACCAGAAATTTAATTAATTCTAGGTCATAGGTAAATTTAAATTCTCCAAAGGCAAAATTCGCTGGTCCTTAAAAATCAAAATTTAAAAGGTCTTGGGACAAAGTTAAATTAATTATTTTGATAAATTTCAAGCCTTTGATCTCCGGGGTTAAGTCAAAGTCAAAATTTTGGAGAAATTAACTAAAAAATTTAATTTTTGAGTTAATTAAAATGCATTTAATTGAAAAATTCGAATTTCCTTAAGAAGAATTTAAAATTTCGATGGATGAGATTAAAAGCAATTTTGATCCTCATCAATGGTCGAGATTGCTTTGACGAGGACCACTCGAACTAGCCGTTGGAGGATTTATCTATAAATAGAAAGTCATTTGTCAGTCCATTGATTTGACCTTTGAGTCGTGTACTAAGCGAAAAGCTCTCGTGTAATCTTTTTTTTTAATAATAGAGAAAGACTTTGGGGTTAATCTTCGCTGGTGTCACTCTTCAAAGAAATATTGTAAGATGTGTTGTTTTTCATGCGTAATTTTTTTTTTAGCCATTGATGATAGCTTCTGAAGAGTGATTTGAGTACAGGTATCTTGCTTAGTCGTTGGGGTTTAAGTGATAATTTAAATTCTGAATGTAATAGCAGGTATCTCTATTTATCTGAATTTTATCATCATTTTCTCGCTCTATTTTGATGGCTGGATTGAGTTTTGCAGGAAAATATTGATTTTTAGATCATCGGGTGTTCGGGGAAGTTTTCAATTGAACCAACCAACTCCCAATCCGTGTTTTCTGAAGAGCCGAACTTAATTTGATCCCGGGCTTATCATAAGATTTTTAGTGGTGATGCATGAAGGGTTTTGAGCTAAATACCTCCTTTAAAATTTAAAAAAGTTAATTTTTTTACGTGCGAAATAGATAGATCTGGCTGTTGAGAGCTTTAAATTATCAGATCTGGGAGCGGAGTTGGACTCATACTCCTAAGATTTGATATATCTATCATTCTTGTACATAGATCTGTAAATTCTTTTCGGTTTTCTGGGTTTTAGTTTTTATCATTATATATATCGTTTGGGTGTTTTCTTATCGTCGTGCAGCTACCGATCTGAGGAAGAAACCCGTGTAGAGTCCAGATCTAGGCCTTGGGGTTCTGGATCAATCAACATCATTTTGCAGGGATTTTATTCAAAAGATTTTTGCAGTCCAAGGTCTTCAAAAGGTTTTAAAACTGGAAAATTTTATAAGGGTTTCAAATAAATCTGAAGCAAAAGCATTTGACATTTTAATCAGGATTTCTGAGGTTTTCTGGCTACCATTTGTTTGATTTTTTGATCTGCTGCGTGGGTTTTTGCGTTTGCTGCAAAATTCGATTTTTTTTTAACCCTCTCACTGCCCATGCTTGCCTCCATTATCATTGTTTGGATCTGCATTTACCATCAAAACCCTTGTTGCCATCTTTCTCTACCTCCGTTCTACATCCTTCCACAAATCCGCAGTTACTCCTTTCCTACGTGTTGGCCATCTCCCTAAACCCTCCCTGCCCTCCATCGCTGCCACCAAACCTTGCGATTTCTCATCCTCTGGCATCAAATCCGTCTGCCATTCTCCTGCTCATCACGCCCGAAACTCCTTCCTCCATCTGCAAACGGCTCCATTGATGTCCCTTCATCATTCGCCCTGCACAACAACAACAAAAACTCGTTGGCTTGCAGATCCCCTTCCTCGCTTATCTCTGTGTTGCCTGTCCGCAGCCTTTCCTTGCTCTTTGCAGCTCCCTCTCCTCTATACACAAACCCCTCCTCGCTATTGTCCACCTGCAATCTCGCACGTCCATTTCCCTCACTCATCTCTGCAACTCCATCACAGCCATCAATCCCCCACTGCTCCATTGCCCCTGTGTCCTTCTCGCCGCCATACTTGCACGTTGCCTCTATCATCCCGCTGTCGTCTTCTCTCTTCCGCCGTCGAGCAGACCTCAAGCTCTCCTGCCTTCGAACCTGCAAAACAACAAAAACATTCGAATTTTTTTTTGTTTCTTAAGTTTCATTTGTTTATATCTTTGTTTTAGTATTTCGATTAGGGTTAGTTTAATATTTTTTTTTTTTTTTTCATTTTGAAATTTGATTTTGGTTTTATTTTTTATTGCCTCATTTGGATTTGTTTTAATTGAATTTTTTTTATTTGGTTTTATTAGATTCGATTTTGTTTTGGTTTTTATTTTTAATTTGATTTCGTTTCACTTTTTTTATTTTGATTTTGATTTTGAATATCATAAAAAATTTAAAATTTCTAAAAATTAAAGAACCCTAAACATTTAGAAATCCTAAAAATTTAAAAAAAAATCTAAAAAAATAAAAAAAAAAAAATTGTGACTTTGGGATTGAGAATAAAATAAATTAAAAAGGGATTTGCGCTTTCACATTTAATATTTTAATGTGGCCTATGGCCCATTAAAATTTTAATTTTTAACCCTTTGATTCATTTTAATTCCGTTACATTAAAAGATTTTGATTTTTTTATTCGACTAGTTGCCTAAGGAATAATTAAAATTCTAATTTGAAGTTCCTTGGTGTTAATTGGTGATTAAATGCATTTTTGTGATTTCTCTATTTGTCAAGGTGCGATAAATGTTTAAAAGATCATATTGACTGTTGGAGAAAGATTATTATCCTCTATGCTAAAGGTTTGGGCATTTTACAATTAATTGTTCATGATCATCGCTTTGCTACATTATAAACTGCTCTGGGTGACTTGTTATTATTTAGTTTTTGGTTAAATCACATTAAAGGCACTGGTTTGTAGTCATTTATATCTTGTGATTGTGTCTTATTTTAATTTATCTATCTTAATTGACCGAGACTTGCTTTAAATTCATCAAGTTGTTCATCCTTAAAATCTCCTAGAGCCCGTTTTCCACAAGCTACCCTCATCCATTCACCTTAGGGACTACCCCCCTTGACTTATCTAGGAGAGGGTCTAAACGGAGTGAGTAAGGATTAGAGTGACAACTCTTAATATGAGCGTTGTTGCCCTGCATAGACACTTTGTGCGACAACAGATACACTGAGATTATTAATCCAAACTTCATGCTACCACTGTGTCCTGATCCACAGTTCTCTCTCCTTCATCCATCTGAGATCTATTGCTCTATCCATTCAAGTTCCATCTTGACTATACTTTTTGAAACCTTTATCACTTCTGTTCATTGCAACGTAAATCAATCAAGGTGATAGATTTGAGTCTTCCGCTTGTCACAATCATGCCGAGATCGTTATGTTTGATCCTTCTCATTATGCCGAGATTGTTTCTCTCCTTCACCGTCATGATTCTGATCTTCTATGTCACTGTTGTGACTGCGGTTCTTCAATATGCCAAGACCATACCTTTGAAAGAGCAGAGACATCTCTATGTCAATACTGTCTATCCATTCAGATATCCATATAAGATCTACACCTTCTATTCATACATACGCTGAGATGAGATCAGCCCAAGTTCTTTTGCTCGTGATACCCATCTGAGGAAGTAGTTGAACGCTAGATATGTCCACCTTAATGCGGATCTTCTGCTCCTTTAATCACACGAAACAAATTCAAAGATAAATTGCGAGTTCTCTTCTGCCTTTTTGCACTGACCCATACTTGTTTGATCTTTTGGTTGATGAAGTTTTTCAAACATAACCCAATGCTTGCCAACTGCTGCATGAAGGAGTTGATTTTCTTCATGCCCTTGGCAGAACTTCCCTCTGATACCATGTTGAGAAATTAAGGGCAAGACAAAAATTTCAATTTCTCTTAACTATGATAACTGCTTGTGATATTATTTCTTTATATTCAACTTCTTATAGTTAACATGTGTTATTATCATCAACCAGATTTCAAAAATGAGAAGATCAACAATGCATAAGTACAGAAGATATTGGCACCAATCCAGGGCAAAAACCTCTCCTAAACTTGAGAGGTAAAACCCTTTGAAATTTTTCTTATAGAATCTTTATTGAGAAATTACATGACGCGAACATTGACTCAGAAATGCCTTCAATATCAAATGACAATACCACTAAACATGTACCCAAACATACTGTATATTTTTGTAGTGGATTAGGTCTGTAGCATGAGCATGATAGTCTGCACCAACAATCTCGAATAGGCTCTTCTAGCCTCTCTCTATCCTCGCATTTCATAAAGATCCTTCATACTTCGATAGAGCGATGATTAGGGCTTGATATTTAGGGCTTCGTAATGCAACAATAGTGACTGTCCAATACAGCGAGAACAGAACTCTTTTATTTCAGAGTGTAGTCATATATGAGAGTAGGGTTAGGGCTCCTCTAGCCTATGATACCTTCGACCTTTTCGGCTGTGATCTTCTCCTTGCATCTGCGGCTAGAACAACCCTTCAACCCAACCACATAGTCATGAAACGTGAAGCCCTAGTCCAAATCAAATTTCCGTATGGGAGAGAAAACTTGTTGATATCTTCGCATGAGGGAAC
This sequence comes from Pinus tabuliformis, assembly GCA_031772625.1. Taxonomy (NCBI): domain Eukaryota; kingdom Viridiplantae; phylum Streptophyta; class Pinopsida; order Pinales; family Pinaceae; genus Pinus; species Pinus tabuliformis. Next base: position 1,084,428,009 of record CM062813.1, read on the forward strand.
AAACCTCCTCAATTGCTGCGGCTACCCTTCCTTTCTTCGACCCTTTCACTGCTGCTTCTCTTCGTGAGTTAGTGAGTGTGAAGGCGGATTGAGGAGGAGCCAACGTAGCGTATATATATGCTTTCCCTCTCATCTATTGAGCCGATATGAACCTAGATTAGGCCGACATGTACCTTTGATCAAATGATTAGGTCGACGTGAATATAGAAGGCTTCCATAATTTCTTTGAGCGGTTTCCTTGCAACAATTCTATGGGTACATGTTGGAGTATTTCATTGATGATCTAGAAGGATTCTTGACTTACATCCATTACATTTACATGACTGTCTTCATTTGACATGACTTATCGAGGGCTCTCAATTGGAGCAAAAATTTCTTGAGCATGAAACCCATGACTCAAGCAACAATAAAATAATCCTTTGATATTGTTACAATATTTGACATGATGAAGACCAAACCTAGTTACACTATTTTCAACAAAATTGGGGTAGCATCGGATGTGCTCTAAGCCTCAAATTTTGCAGGGAGGCTTGGGCACATGCATTCCAAAGAACCCATAAACCGTTTTGGGAAATTCCACCCAGAAACGATTATATTAAAATAATTAATATTTTTAGTGAGGTTCCTAAGTCTAAACTTAGGTAAATTAAAATATTAATTTGTATTAATCTAATTGTGGGTGAATCTTCTAGATAAAGACATAGATCAAGCCAAAACAATCTGAGCCTTTGATAGGAGTTAATTTGGGTTGTTGGTTATCCAACAGGAAGATATAAGAAGGGGCTTGAGGGTCATTTGGAATACACACCAGGCAGGTAATCAATTTCCCGAGTAAAATTTATTTTCTCACTGGTCAAAGTTCGACAAAAGAAAATTGATTCAAAGGGAGAGTTGCAGGTGGATGAGAGACAAAGAGGGTCCAACAGCAGTCAAAGAGACAGGGACGAAGACGCAGAGCAATAGAAGGGACAAATCTAGGCAGATTGATGCTAGGAGAGGCAGTGCTGGCTTAGGTGACGCAGGCCAGTGCAAGGGCCAGAGAAAGTGATGTTGGGCAAGCCAGAGAGATGAAGAGGGTGGAGGAACTTCTCTCTCGGGTCATATACTTGTTTAGGAACATCTGTAAATTTTTCTTAGAAAGCCTTGTTTTATATTGTTGGGTGTAATTTGTACATGAAGTTTTTCTTTGCTGAAGAATAATAAAACCCTCATTTGCTGCACCGGTTTTCCCGCATTGGGTTTTTCCGAGTACAATTGTCCAAAAATAATAGTGTCATTGTGATTGTATTTGTGCCAACATTTTACTTTTACTTTCTACAATGTTTTAATTGTGAAGGCTATAGTAGAATATATTTCGATATTCCCCATAAGAATATAGTAGATAACTTATTTCTAAGGTAATAAATAAAAGAAATAATATTAATCACTGCAGTAGGATTGCTATTTAGAAATTTTCACAGATATCTCTTCAACTGGTAGCCAACAACTTCTAACAACCCCCAGTGTAGATTGCATTGTGCCATTTTGATCTTTGCTCGCTGCTCTAGTCGTATGTCTCCTCTCCCATCTTTCGAGAGCATATGTTCGAAGATGGCAATCCAACCCGAAAGGTATTTTTTCATTGTGCGATTGGGTGTTTATGCTTGTTTTTCATTGGGCATTTTGGGCATGGATTATTGGGTGACTTGGAAGAAGTAACGACTTTGACTGGGGTTTTGTTCCCTCACCTTAAATGGGGGGTTAATCCTCAGCCTTAGTCTCGTGGGATCTCCCCTATTGGCCTATGGTTTTAGGAAGGGCACTACTTGGGAAACCCTGATTTTGGTAGTGCTGTCCTGTTTTCTTGTTTCACATTTTTCACTCCCCTCCGCATATTACAAGCCCTATTTCATCATCTTCCCTCTCGGGGACCACATGACCACTGGGTCCACAAGGCACTGGCACACCCCCTCCCCTTGTCCACATGTCTATGTCGGGCTAGTAATTGTTGAAGGAAATGTAACTAGATTCGGTCTTCATAAATGTACTTTTGATATTTGTATTTATTCAAGAAAAGAAATATTATTTTTATAATATGTCAATGAGTTTCTTACTCATTGAAATAGGTCTAACACATGTTAAAGTGCTATAGGTGAGTCAAAGAGTCAAAAAAAATTATGGAAAACCTTAAGGGCATGTTGCACCATGTATGTTTATGCATTAGATTCAAGAGAATACCTCCAATCAAAGTCAACAAGTCTCCTCCATGCAACGACATCACCAAAGAACCCATCTGAAGCAAAGAAGACAAGTCGGCCTGCAATCTTCAAGTTGACCTTCAAGTCGACCTAAAGGAGGGACAAACCTCTATATATAGAGGCTGTCCACTCCCTCAAAAGACAACGCATTCATACCTCTAAAATCAGCGAAGTAAGGAGGCAAGTAAAGGGTAACAAAAAGATGAGAAAAGGGTCTCCAAGGACAGCGAAGGAGGAAGAAACAACGAGCCTTAGAGGTCTGTTCTAGGGTTATTACAGTCACACATGCAAAGGAAAGAGCCTCTTCTTGCGGTCATTACAACACTACTATTATAGTCACACAACTTCGTATGTTGGGCAATTTAAGTAGGCCTGTAAGGCTTCTCACTCAAGCAAATAAGGAACTCTTTCAAGCGAAGAATGAAGAGGTCAATATCACAAGGAATACAGTCACACGTGTGAAGAGAAAGAGGATGTCTCTACTGTCATAACAACCCTCCCATTACAGTCATACATCTTGTAATCAGGCCCTCCTTCTAGTGCCAGAAATGTTGACGGTGCTGGACCCGCCAACCTGTCAAGGGGATCTCCCCGGTAAGTAGTCCCAATTAGACCTCATACTATTTGGTGTAGGAGTCCCAGTAGTGGGTCGTAAGGTAATGCCTTGACCGCGATGTCGCAGAGAGGAAAGTAAGATAGCTCTGTAAGTAGCAAGGGTGTGAATGATGTAGTGAGTTCATTGGTTGGTGAAGAGAAGGAAGGGATCATCGTAAGGAAGGGTCTCATCAAAGGTATCTCTTCTAGAGCAAGTGCAACAAGGTCTAACAACAGTTGAAAGGAGGACGAAGTGTCGGGAAACGAAGTGCCAGAAGAAGAAGGAAGTGCTGGGGAACAAAGTGCAGAAAGGAGGAAGGACTTGACCTGTGCTTGGAGTATATTCTTGTCTAGGGTCTAGGGTTTGGAATTGATCAATAAGAAGCTTCAATAAGAGACATTTACCGAAGGGTTTTCCTCTCAAGAGAAGAGAGGTTTTGGCCCTGGAAGAGAGCCAACATCTTGTGTCCTTGTTCTTATGTTTTTGGTAGCAGTTTGATGAAGTACACACACATGCATTAATAATAAGAAGAAGAAGATTAAGCTAACAAGAAAAAGTAAAAAGACTCCACAAATTGTTATCAAGTCAAGAAGAATCACACTACACCTAACTGCCCTTGATTCTTCAACATGGTATCAGATCTAAGGTGACACATCAAGGAAACGACATCTCAAGAACACTCGTTAAGGAAGGACATCTACCAAAAGTTGAAGCATCTAGCCAAGAAGTCTCAATCACTTCGAGGACAAGGAGGTCTACCATCTGTCATTCATCAAGGAAGACTACAAAGCAAGAAGAAGAGCCTTACATAAAGGCACCTACAAGAAGAGCAAATCAAAGAATGACCTACATCAAGCTACAAGTCATCAAGCAAGCCCACTTGGAAGAAAGCAACTTGAAGAACATCAAGATCTAAGGAAGGCAAGCCATCAAGTCTTCAAGGAGAAAGGGAGTCCACTACATCTCAAAAACTATCAAGTAAGTATATGTCCCCTTCTAAATATACATCAATGTCTTTTTGCAAGGAAAGCAACAAATTGGTAGGTACCAATAACTTTCTTGAATGGAAGAAGAGCACTGATTTACTTCTCAAGGAGAATGAACTCCTAGAACACATCAAAGGGAATGTCACTATTCTTGCTAAGGAACAAACTCAAGCCTTAGCCAAGTATAATAAGGATGAGAAAAGAGCTCAAAGGATTCTAATAGAATCCATCAAAGACTCTCTCATTCCTTATGTCTCCAAACTTGAAACATCAAAATATCTCTATGACAAACTAGTAGAGCTATTCACGGTAACCACAATTGGAGAAGTGATATCTCTACAAAATGAATTGTACAAAATGAAGATATCAAAGGAAGGAATAGCTCCCTACTTCATGAAAATCTCTGAGATGAGGGATCAACTTCAAGCGCTGGGGGAAGTCATGTTTGATAGAGAAATGACCATTGTAGTACTCAATGCTCTACCTGAGGATTGGGGCAAATTCACATCAAGCATATATGCCAAGAAGGAAGCCACCCCACTAAGTGAAATGTGGTCTCTATGCAAGATAGAGGAAACAATACTCAAAGCAAAGGAAGATGTGAGATCAAAGGAGCAAGCTTTGGCTAGCATGGCCAAGAAAAAGGGAAAATTTGGCAAATTTGGTCCACGAAGAACAAACAACAAAGATATGTCCAAAATCCAATGCTATGGATGCCAAGAATATGGACACTACAAAAGGAATTGTCCTAAACTAAAGAAAGACGACAACAACAAAAGAAAAAGGAAGAAGCTCATGTGACTCAAGAAATGAAAGAAGATGAAAAGAAGCAAAAGAAGGAAGATCCTCCGAATCTCTACTATGACTAAGTCAAACTCTTTACTTAAAGTCTTCTTTCAAAGTTTTGAGTAGTATAGGAGCATGTAGGAATAGAATAAAATCGCATAGCTAAAAACATCTTCTAGATTCTAGAAGCATGATGTACATGGAGTTCAAAATACTCATGTAGAAGGAGCATTTATAAATAGAACAAAATGCATGGTTAGAAATATCTTCTAGAATATAGGTGCATGGTAGATATAACTCAAGATATTCATGTAGAAGGACATCAGTGCCTAAACCTTTGAAATTTCTTCGACCTAGAATATAGGGGCATGGTAGATATAGCTCAAGATATTCATGTAGAAGGACATTTGTACCTAAACCGCAATGAGTAAAACAGTGCGAAAACATGCATATGGATTTCAATGAATGAATTGATTGAATTGATTTATAATGAGTAGTGAAGCTCAATAAATAATACAACTGTATTTACAGAAACAACAAGTTTCTACTAAGAAAGTAGAAACAACAAGTTTCTACGAAGAATATAGAAATAGCAAGTTTCTAACAAGAAACTGCTAATTGCAATCACAGATGAGCATTAAACACTAAAATAGCATTATTCTAATACCCTCCCTTAATGCTCAATCTATTTACAACACCTATAGACCCTCTGAATTTTACAAACTTATCAGGACCAAGAGGCTTGGTGAAGATGTCTGTTGGCTGCTCCGTTGTGGGAACATACAACAACTGAATGGATCCGTCTTCAACAAGCTGTCGAATGTAGTGACAATGGGTTTCCACATGCTTTGTTTGTTCATGGAAGACTGGATTCTTGGCGAGTTTGAGCACTCCCTGATTATCACAGAACAAGGGAGTAGGACCTGCCTGGGAAACATGCATATCCGCAAGCATACGTCGAAGCCAAACTGCCTCACAAGATGCCTTAACTGCTCCCCAATACTCTGCTTCTATCGAGGAGAGAGCCATTGCTTGCTACTTCTTACTAGTCCATGTGACAGCGCCGGATCACAGACTAAATACATACCCAGCTGTAGATTTACGATCATCAGTCGAACCAGCCCAGTCTGAATCTGTGTAACCACTGAGTGTAGGATCGGAACTCCGAGTGTACAAAAGTCCATAATCAGGAGTGCCTCTTACATAACGCAGCACACGCTTTGCTGCTATCCAATGATCAGCCTTAGTAGCTGATATGAAGCGTGAAATGTAGCTTACTGCAAAACTGATATCAGGTCGAGTCGCAGTAAGGTAGGTGAGGCTGCCCACTAACTGCCTGAATAAAGTTTCATCCACAAGTGGTGAGGATGACTGCGCTGAAAGTTTGAGCCCTGGTTCCATAGGAGTCGTGGCAGGTTTGCAATCCTGCATTCTGAACCTGTCCACAAGATTTCTAGCATACTTGGACTGAGAGAGAAAAATGTTGTTCTCAGTCTGCCAGACTTCCACCCCTAAACAGTAATGAAGAAGTCCCAAATCTGTCATATCAAAAGTGTTCACAAATCCTGTTTGATCCCATGGATCAAATGTGCTGAACTGCCAGTAATGACAAGATCATCCACATAGACAACCACAAACAGAATACCATCACCAGTATGTTTGATATACAGGTTTGCATCATATGGACTCCGCTAAAAGGCATGATCTGTTAGGTACTTGTCAATTTTCATGTACGAAGCTCGAGGGGCTTGTTTCAGACCATAGAGTGCTTTGACTAATCTACAGACTTTTTGTTCTTGACCGACAACCTTGAATCCTGGAGGCTACGTCATGTAGACTTCTTCCTGTAAGTCACCATTCGAAAAAGCACTCTTTACATCCATCTGATGGACTTTCCAATTGAACTGAGGTGCTAAGGCAAGGACAAGCCGTATGGTACTCATCTTGGCTGTAGGAGCAAAGGTCTCCTCATAGTCTATGCCTTCCTTCTGTGAGAACCCTCGAGCAACAAGGCGAGCCTTATACTTGTCTAGGGTTCTGTCAGCTTTATTTCACTTTATACACCCATTTGCAGCTAATGGGCTTTTTTCCTGCAGGAAGATCAGAAAGGGTCCAAGTGTGATTCTTCTGAAGACTCTAGAATTCAGCTTCCATAGCCTGTTCCCACTCAAGTGTACCCTTAGCCTCTGAATAGGTTTGAGGCTCAAAAAGACTGTGTAGGTTAGCCATAAGAGCAAAATTTGCTGTAGATTGTTGTTTTCTCTTATTTCTGGAAGTTCTACCTTCAAGGAGCTCATTATCCCGAAGATCACCAATAGTTTTATCCCACCATTTAGACCGGAGAGTAGAGGAACCAATATCAGGAGGAGGTGGAGGAGGCTCAAGAACAATAGGAGCAGCAAGAGGAGGGTTATTTTCCGGAGGAAGCTCAAGTAGTGCATTATCAAAAACTGATGTTGCATCATCCTTCCCATCAGGTGGACCTAATGGAAGAAGAACACTGTGATGTTGATCCTCAGAACACTGCTCAGAAGGAGACTGAAAGAACCCTTTGTCTTCATCACATACTACGTCCCGACTGAAGCTAAGACGACCAGTGTCTATATTGATCAGCCTATAGACCTTGTGGTGATCACTATACCCTGTCATCATAAGTTTCTGGCTTTTGGAATCCAACTTAGAGCGCTTAGCAGTTAGAATCCAAACATATGCAACCGAGCCAAACACTTTGAGGTGACTGATCTTAGGCTTACAGCCAGACCAAACCTCTTCTGGAGTCTTCCCCTTAATAGCCTGAGTAGGTGAACGGTTAAGAAGATAGGCAGCAGTAAACACTGCTTCAACCCAAAATTTGTTCGGAACATTCCTGTGTTGTAACATGGAACGAGCCATTTCAACAACCGTACGGTTGTGACGTTCGACAAAATTGCTCTGCTGAGGATTGTAGGGTGTAGTTAACTGCCGTTTGATGCCATGGGTATCACAGAAGTTGGAAAAAGCAGAAGAACAAAATTCCCCCCCATTATCTGTCCTAAGAGTTATGATATTACAACCAGACTGTTTTTCAACTAAGGACTTAAACTTTTGAAATATACTAAATACATCAGATTTATATTTTAGAAAGTACACCCACATCTTTCTATTGAAATCATCTACAATAAGCAAAAAATATTTGCAACCAATAACAGAAGATGTATTCATAGGACCACAAATATCAGCATGAATTAGCTGGAGTACCTTAGATGCGCGCCAAGATTCTCCATCCTTGAATGAAGACAGATGTTGCTTGCCAACTTGACACACGCCGCATACTCCCAACTGCTGAGTCTGAATATCAGGTAACCCTGACACAAGTCCCTCCCGAGATAGCTGAGAGAGATACTGAATGTTTATATGCCCATATCTCTGATGCCACAGAGTGCTGATGGGAGAAACACGAGCTGCTAGAGCCACTTCTGGAGAATCACCAGTGTCAAGGAGCCTGTAGAGGCCATGATCTTCTAGGCCAACAACAACCGTAAGACAAGTTTCCTTGTCAATAATGGAGCACTTGTGTGCACTGAACACCACATCGAGCTGAGGAGAGTTCCTCATAATCTGGCTGATAGACAGCAGATTAATTTCCATACGAGGAACATAGTACACATTCAGGAAGATGAGTGTGCGCCCACCAGACTGGATCTGAACTGTACCTCTACCAACCACTATGTACTCCTCACCTCCACCGAATACCACGGAATCACTGAAAGATGAGAAGTCAATAAACCAGTCATGCCTGTGAGAGAAATGACGTGATGCACCAGAGTCAATGTACCAGGCAAAAGACGAAACATGATCTGAGGACCTCTTAGCCATAAAGGCGTAAAAGGCAGATTCTATCTACTCGGAATGTTCTGCAACATTCGCTGTCTGATGAGACCCTCCCTGTTTCTTCTGTTCAGAAGCAATCCTCTGTCGGCAATCTTTCTTCATGTGGCCGAACTTGTGACAGTAATTACACTGCACATTTTTCTTTTTAGCGAGATCAAAAGGCTGAGAAGAACCTTTCTGCTGAAAGGACTGAGAGGACTGATATTTGGTAGCGAAAGCATTTTCTGATGAGGCTAATGAAGCACCACTACCAAACTGTTGTTTCCAACGATCCTGCTGTAGGAGTTTGGTGCATAACTCTGGAAACTTCAGATCAACATTAGTGGTGGTAATGTTGAGTGTTTCTATGAAGTGTTCATAAGGTTTCGGTAGACTTTTAAGAGTAATGACTACCATACCTTCTTCCTCCATGGTCTGACCAATGGCTTCGAGTTGATCTCGAATGTCTTTAATCTTGTTAAGATGTTCCTGTAAAGACATATGTTCGTCCATCATGATGGAGAACAACTGATTCTTTAGAAAGAAAGCTCTGCTCTTGTCGAATGTCTCATGCGGTTCCTTCAAATGTTGCCAGATTTCGGCAGTTGTCTTGCCGGAAGGAATCTATGGTAACTGATCATCAGTGACAGAGAGTTTGAGAAGCATAGCAACCTCTCGATTTCGATCATCAAACTTATCTTGATCGGTCCTAGCTGTACCAGGACAGAGCTCTTTGCCCAAAACGCGTTGGTCAAAACGCCTATATTAAAAAATGGTCAACATTCTCTATTTCTAGATGTTATAATTGGTGCCATTAAAGCGTTGATTGCCTTCCAACATCAGATTGGTTAGCAAGGCCATCTGCACGTTTCCCAAGACACAGAAAACAACAAAGGAATCTGGCACAGATTTCAATACAGATGTTGGCTGATCCGGACAAAATCTAACAGGTGTTGATGCAATAGAAATAGAACCAGAAATCGTAATATTTATGGACAGATGATACCTGTATCACGCCAAAAAAAAAAACAAAACAGGAAAAAATCCACGGCTCCTCCTTGGTTTGCTCAATGTATTGCCTTGACTTCCTCAAATAATTCGCGGAAATTTTCAAACGCTAAGCCCAACCCTCACTTAACAAATGTGAATATCAAAAAGACAAGAACCCATCAAACTTCTTCTCTGAGATTCGAATACTCAACCAAAAGATACAACGTATGTGTGCGCACACTTTCTACCTGTAACGACTGATAATAATGGCGATGACCCTCTTGCTGATAACGTCACACGCAGCCGCCATGTGATCCTAGCCGTCACTCTGTCAATTACACGCAGCCACCGCTCAGTTAGTGGCTGCGGCCTGATCCAATCGGTGTTCCTAGGCGAGTGTATTTGTTTCCACTCAAACTTTGCACAGATTTCTCACATAGAAAACCCTCGATTTGTGCAGGTTTTTATTCTCTGTTTCAGATATGGGAAAAAACAACGATTACGAGTCCAGCGAGAGCGAGGAACAATACTCTTCCGATGACAATAACAACGACAGTGATGATGGTCGTTGTAATGGCAATGACAATGTTGATCGCAAACGACGCTATGAAGAAGATTATGCAAAACCCAATCCACGGGCACGGAAGACGATTTGATGTTAACGCTTGCAAGAGTTGATGGCGTCGAAATAAACATGCCGCAGGGAGCGCTAGATCCCTTTGCTCCCTCGACTATAATGAACTCGGCTCAGCAGAACACGTCCCTTCGAATATTCTGCGACGGCCCCGGCTCAGAAATTGTGACGCCACGCGAAGAGAGAAGTTGCATCAGCCACAATGACGCTAGTAAAAAAAAATGGCCACAAGTCGTCTGCCTACCTCGACTGATAAATCCAGCGGGGACTGGTTTTCACATTAACGATCTGAGGAGGCTTCTCGCAGTGCTTCACGTCAAAATTGCTTCCTGTTCAGAGACTTTAGTAGCACGACTGCACATACACTACCCTTGACAGCCGTAGAGCATTGTAGAAGCGCTTCTTCAAACTGCGACTTGAGGCCGGATACGACGAAGGAACGAATAGGGTAACGATGGAACCCCAAGCACAGCCCGTCCTCGAATCAACAGGCGCCAACGACAGTTAAAACGAAGAATCGCTCCGAGCTCTGATACCATAAAACAGTGCGAAAACACGCATATGGATTTCAATGAATGAATTGATTGAATTGATTTACAATGAGCAGTGAAGCTCAATAAATAATACAACTGTATTTACAGAAACAACAAGTTTCTACTAAGAAAGTAGAAACAACAAGTTTCTACTAAGAATATAGAAACAAGAAGTTTCTAACAAGAAACTGCTAATTAAAATCACAGATGAGCATGAAACACTAAAATAGCATTATTCTAATAATGAGCTCTATGACATCAGTACCTAAACCTTTGAAATTTCTTCGACCTCAATATGGTACATTAAAAGCATATTATGAAACAATGGCAAATTCAGATCTGAAGAATTACTTGGCAGATATCTTATCAGTTTTGGCTTTAACGATGTCCGTAGAAGGGGAAAGGGAAAGTTTAAAGTTTAGGTTGCTTGGCTCCAAGGGAGATATTGGTTCCTGGGGTCATGAATATGTTCAGAATCTTGCTGGAGAAATTGCACAAGAGTACCAGAAGCGATAGATGGAAGAGGCACATGTTGATGATCTGATGGATTTGGTTCAACAAATCGTCTCTTTTCATGTGAAGCACAATGCGGAACCAGAAGCAGTTGACCTTTTAATGGAGGTGGAAGAGTTAGATATGTTAACTGATCATATTGATGCCACAAATTATAAGCGTACATGTTTGTACTTGACAAGCTTTGCAAGTTATGCTCTAGGACCTGATGACATGTTAGTCCTCGACATAGCTTATTCAATTTATACAAAATTTGGAGAATACACAAACGCACTTAGAGTGGCCTTATGTATGCACAACATGCAATATGTGAAGGCCATATTCACTGCTTGTGTAGATCCTCTTCAGAAGAAGCAACTCTGCTACATTTTGGCTCGACAGGGGCATTGGAGCTAGATGATGAAATGACAAATGGCAATGAAGAGCAATGGGAACTACTACAGGAAATAATTAATAACATAAAACTGAGTGAGGGTTTTTTGACTCTAGCATGTGATCTTGAGATAATGGAGACAAAGTCCCCTGAGGATATCTATAAGGCACATTTGATTGATGGGCGTGCAAGTGCGGGTGCAAGTGTTGATTTTGCTCGTCAGAACTTGGCTGCCACATTTGTGAATGCATTTGTTACTGTTGGATTTGTCAAGACAAATTAATGACTGCTACTACAGAATCATCTAGTGGTGGCAACACTAGAAATTGGCTTTTTAAAAACAAAGAACATGGGAAAGCTAGTGCTGCTGCCAGTTTGGGTTTGATTCTACTTTGGGATGTTGATGAGGGCCTTACAAAAATGGACAAGTATTTTAGTAGCAATGATAATCATGTGATTGCTGGAGCTTTGCTTGTAATTGATATTGTAAATTGTGGCGTCCAAAATGAATGTGATCCTACATACACACTTCTTGCAGAGTACGTCAGTAAGGATGAGTCAAACACTCAAATTGGGGCAATTATGGACCTTGGGTTAGCATATGCTAGTTCTCGAAAGGAGGAGGATCTTGCAATGATGAAGTGGCTCAATGAATTATTATTGCCTTGATGGAGAGAAGTGATTTTGAGCTAGGAGAGCCACTTGATTTCTTTGTTTAGGCCTTGGCCTCTTATATCTTGAAAAGTAGGAAAACATTGATGCAAATTTGGAAGTAGCAAAGTCATTCAATGAGAAAATATCAAGACATTGTCAAGTTACGCTGGAGTCTTGTGCGTATGCTGGGACTGGAGTACAAAGTCTTCTTGGTCTTTGTGCCAAACATCTAGAGAATAATGACAATATAGATTTCAGCGGTTATGTAGGGTACGGTGCAGATAATGTTGCAACAATTAATAACACCAAAGAAAGCAGTGAAGCATTCGATGAATCGAATTTCATTGTTGATACTTCACCTGTTGCACAAGATGTTGAGGTCGTTTTCCCTTCCCGACAGACGAAGGAGTGGACCGCTGCAGGTCAACCGAAAGTTAATTCGTTGATTCGATATCCAGTCAACGGGTTACATAACCAGACGGCGGGTTAAGGCAATAAGTCGTAACGGTTAGTTAATACATCACTCGACTATACGTAAACATAGTTCAAATTTTATATAAATTATAATTATATAATATATATAATTAAAAAAAAAAAAAAAAAATAAAAATACAAAATCTTATTAAAAAAACAAAAAACAAAAAAAACTCTTATTGAAAAAAAAAAAAAAAAAAACTTATTAAAAGAAAAAATAGACATAACCCTGGGTTCACAAGTAGACATAACCCTCGACTCAAAATAGAGTTACCAGTGAATTATAGAAGCTGAGCCACCAGTGACAGCGAGTTTCCATATGCCGAGACACACCGCAAAGACAATTGCCAGCAATATAGCTTTGAGGACAAAGCTTTTGAAGGAAGGAGCAATGTTACGAATATAAATTACATAAAATAAAGTGAATATAAATAATGTAAATAATAAAATAATCAAATATTGATTATGTTAAATAGTCATTAAATTAAGTGAAAAGGCATATCTACAAAGACATGCCCAATCGCGAAAGGACACCTGCCTAGAATATATGTGGGTCCTCATTGTAACATTCGACATCACTTGTACATTTTATATATATAATAAATTATTATTAAAAATACCTCGTGTATTTTTACATTCAAGCCAATAAGCTATATGTTTTGTTTCTTCATCCACCCGAATAAATTACTCGGGTCAGGTATCTAGTCCGCAACACTGAGTGTGCTAAAACTCTTCATAGTTCATTTCGAGATCTTCCATGTACCTCTATATACATGTAATTATGAATACATCACTAGTTAAGAGAAATGTTGCATTAAATCGTTATCGGGATATTATCGGCGAGGGGAAAAAATCGGAAAAAATCGTAAAAATTGGTAAAAATCGGGGAAAAATCATAATATACAAAAATATTCATCTTTTTTCAATTTTTTAATATCTAAAGCGTCTACAACATAAAATAAATACATTGACACATAAATATGATAAAAGAACTAATATATAAGATGTATAATATCATTTCTAGTGTTACATCACACATAACAGTGAATCATGTCCTAAATAGTAAGTCCTGACTCCCGAGTCCCAAGTCAGCCTCAAAATATCAACAAAAAATATAATAATGTATCTCATATCATGAGTCATAATGTCATATACAATGAAATGAACCAAATAACTAAAGTCTAATACCATTGATTTCCTCTGCCCCTCTAGATGTAGATGTCGGTGGAGTTGGCAGTGGACTCTACTGTGCTCTAGAAGCTGAAGAACTAGGAGCTACAGGAGGTAGACCACGTCCTCTACTAGTGACAGGGGTAGCTTGGGTAGGTTGTGTCACCTCCACCTCCTCATAAAAAAATATTGTTGTATTCATCGGGCGATAATATTGCCGGTTTTAAAAAACCGCGATTTTACGATAAAATCGCGATTAGTGCAACACTGGTTAAGAGTGTGTGTTGAAAAATGTAACTAGTGTCGGTCTTCATAATTGTACTTGAGTCATGATGTAATATATTTGTCAAAAGAAATTTTTTATTATTATTTAAATTGACTTATTAAAGTATGGGTTTCATGCTTGGGTCAATGGTTCATAGGTCATAGCACCCACTGTGTGCTTTAGGGTTTTTTTCTTATCAGGTCAAAGTCATTTTTTGTGTTAAAGAATCTCCTCCACCAAGTGAGCTCCTTCTCATACAAATGACAATCACCTATCCTTCAATTCGGCCTCCAAACAATTGATGAATGGTGAACAAGTCGGCCTCAAAACAAGTTGAAAAGTCGGCTCCTACAAACTGCTCATGTCGGCCCATTAAAGGACACTCCAACAACTATATATAGGTGTGTATTTGACCCATTACAGAGGAGAACAAAGAACAGATCCGCAGTGAAGAACAGAGGACAGAAAGTGATGCGAAGATCACAGAAAGGATAGTCAAAAGAGAAGAACAAAGAAGTTTGTCTTGTCAGGGAACCAAAGTCTTTATGTTGCACATATGATCCTGAAGCAAATTACAGGAGACAGAAATTGAAAGTTGCAGAGAAGCAGAAGACTAAAATATGTTTGACTATTTGTGGTAAGGGCTGGCTTTGTGGATGGAATGAGTCTATGTCTCTGGTCTAAGGTTAGGAATGTCTCACTGTTATTTGAATCTATTGAAGGAAGAGTTCTTGACTGGGTTTACCCCTACCTAGGGGGTTTGCCCTGGCTGAGCGCCCATATCTTGTGTCTCTTGTGTTTTTGTGCTTTGGCAATTGTCTTGATGATAATAATGTAATAACTAAGGAGAAAAGAAGAAATACATAATCGCAAGAAATTGTCAAGTAATAGAGAAATCAAATTAATAAAAAGCCCTATCAGTATTGCCCTAGATTTTACAACATACTAAGCCCATTTTCTTCAGATATATTTGATGAAGTAGGAATAGATGCTCTTCTTGAATAATTTTCCAATCAAACTGAAACATTTATTTCATTTGATCATTGATATATGTATGATGTAGTGCACTATGAAGTTTATGGCTGGAAATATAATCAATTCTAGAGCGTTGGAAATGCTTACGTTGATCTTTATTTTTGATTTTGTGTAGAGAGAGCTCGGAGGGGCCTTAAAACCTCCTACTGGAAAGGAAAAAGCAAAAAATTGGCCTGGACTCAAAGGAATTCATCCTATTAATGTGAAAATGGAAAATAATTCCAGGTATGCTACTTCTAGAGTATGTTTTATAATTTTATTTTATGTCTAGAAAATGAACAATTTTTAACTTGTTGAAGTTCTCCTTCAGGTTATGAAGTCGAGAATACATGACCAAACAAAATCTCCTATCTCCACTTTTGGTCAACTAGGTGAATGATAGCAATTTTTTAATTTCAGTTGGAATCCTTTTCCCTTAGATTTTCAGGAGCCATAACAGCATGAACATATGTTCAAAGTAAAATTCATCATAAAAGGCAATAACTCCTTGAAGCTATATATTTTCAACAAAAGGTAAATACTTAGTGGCATCATTTCATTATGACTTATCTCCTCCAGCGGATGTTTGGATAAGATGGTGAGAGCCTTCTGCACTTACCTCTTATTCAAGAACTAGGAAACAACTACAGCAAATATTTTCTACAAACATGTAGTTGTACCGCTAAAAAGCATAGTGGATAGTTATGATTGAAGGACGTAAACTAAGTGAGAAAGAATTGAGTAAATTACCACAACTATTTTACATTGCATGCTTTATACAATTTTTTACAAATCTAAAAATATGACAAAATACTAGACGAAGGGATGGTGAATATACACATTAAGTAAAAGAAAGAAATATAACGCGTTGATTCAGAAGTTGATGTGCGACATATAACCTGGATAGGATAATTCTAACATGGAAAACGCTATCTAAGGAAGAACATGCTCTAGAATATTCATGATGCCATAAGAGCAACACAGGAAGGATTTAATATTATTAAATAATAATAAAAATACTAATAATATGATGAAATTAGGTTTATCAGGGGAAAATGATCGAGTAAGTCCTCTTTGTATCAGATTAATGTTAATAGAGGTTTCAGTCTGGTTATGGTCAAAAGAATTATGGGATATTTGACATCAGTTTCATCTGCAATGTGAATAAAATCGCCTACCATAGCAATATGACATATGTGAGAATTGCTCGTATAGTGTAGATTACTTGACACGGTGGAGAACCCCCTTTCTACGGTATACAGCTAGACCCTAATGTCGTACATAAAACACGTGAAGTTCCAGAGTTGGTTGCTCCATTATCTTTGCAAATTAGCGAACAAAAAGCACCAAAAAATAGCAGAAGCTCGTTTCAACTTTGAGCCACACGCCCCGAGTACGGTCAAATAGCAAACGCTTATGAAATTTTCTTCCAGTACATTTTAATTGCTTGACTTCGGTAAACAAGGTTTTCTCGAGTTTTTTAAAGCTAAGAATTTCTTTTCTCGGTTGTAGTCAACAGCGTTCTTACCTAAATAATTAATTTTCTTCCTTCCAATCTAGTAATTGTCTTTTTATTTTTCTTTTTCATGTTCCTTATATTGAGATTCACTTAGAATGGCAATATTTTGTAAGGAGTCTATATCGTCTGATGAGATAGCTTTTGTGCACTTCAACGTAACATGATACAATGTTTCCTTTTTTCTTTTTCTAATTCCTTCTTCTTTTATACTATATTGTCATGTATGTCTTTCTTAATTCATGGTAAATTTTTCCTAATGATTCTAACCAAAGCAGAGGTAAGAAATATATCACAATTTTTTTAACAGAGGAAGTATAAATTTAGATTTCAAAGAATAATCATCGATCATTAATTTTAAATTAGAGAGTTCGTGAGTCTTCATTCGAAACATAAAACTTCAATTTCAAAGAGTGATCACGGATCATTAATTTTAAATTAGTGTTTTAACTAGGCTTCATTCGGAGCTTGCACATTTCTTTGTTACTTTCACATCTTGTAAACAATTCGCTAAACTGACGTCAATACAATTATCCGCTGCGGCTGAATTATTTTTGACTATTCCATTTGAAAATAACAATGCAATTGGTTTGTAAACATCAGTTTTGCAAGAAACTTGATGCGTTTCTGTAATCTCATTATTGGGATCAATTTTTTTTAATTTCCGTCAAGATTTCCCATCTTGGCTCACTTATGTTACCTGTATTTGGAACCTCTTTATTAAAAAATTCCTAACAATATTTTTAATGTTATATAAACTTGTGCCTTTTTTCTATATAATAATATCTTTTTTCTTTTCTTTATATATAAAATGAAATGATATTTTAAGGTTCACAAGACTAAAAATAGTCTATGGGACTATTAGTTCCCTGTTTTTCGCTTTTTGCAATTCAATCATTTTCCGATTCAAATTGATGATGAGCTGGTCCAACCTTCCAACAGTTCCCTTGCTAAAAAGACAATGCCAAGAAACTGAGGCTAACATGTTCTCATAACTTTCTCTGATGTCTTTGAATGCATCACATTCCAAAATGAAATGTTTTTTTCGATTCCACAACCCCAGACGTGCAAAATGTACACGCCCGTTCTTCCCAAGCTTCTTTAGGCCTTTTCCATCGTCCTATTTCACACCGAAGTCGATGTAAGTTAGTCTTTAATTGAGCAATAAGAACCTTTGCCCTCCACGAAATGCTAGCTCCAATCAACTCTTTTTGTTGTATATCACATGTAGGGTTGAATTTCTCAATGTAATATTTCTTCTTTCCACCCAACTCTTTTCCCCATACCTTTTTACAAAACTTTTCCATGACAAAATCCTTTAGCTCCTTGCTATTTGTGGGACAGACATTGAGGTAGATATTTCATTTTTGCATCCATGTGTAGTTTTGTTTCATCCATGTTTCCTTTCTTTCACCCATGCCTTCATTGAAAATAACATTAGGCCATCTACCTACTCTCATTTGCTCAACATTAGGCTATCTACCTACTCTCATTTGCTCAATTCTTTTTAGATATCTTATGAGCCACACCATAACAATTGCTTCAATGGGAGTTGCTCCTGTTTCACTCAACATCATCTCATAAGGTACTAAACTTTTTATTTTGGATTTTCTGAATTTGTTTCCACTTTGAGACGGGAGTGCTGCGAGCCCACAATTCACACCCATATAACATCATTGGACAAACTAGGAGTCCAAAAAACACTTTAATGCTTTCCACCCTCCTAAAATTTTCTTCTTCCTGTAGTAGTCCCAATTGAATTTGTTGTTGAAATATATAATAATTTTATATTTATCACAACCGTATACATGCTTGTGTGACGGATAAATATTGTGAACATATCCCTGTACACTGCACTTAACACGTAAATTCAAATGACGGTATGGAATACATTTTGTTAGTTAGAGCATTGTCTTTTCTTCGGTTAGTTTTCAATCCAATTGTGTCGATCGAGTGTATTGTGAAGACCATTATCTTTACCTCCAAGGCTTGAGGAATTTAAGTCGTGACTTTAGCATAGATTCTGTGTTTTTTTTTACTCAAATGTATGGATATTCATGTAATATGTTTACGTTAAATCACCACACTGTAGTACACAATTGCTAAGGAAATTGGTTTTCATGATTCATTAGTGACGATCGTTTAACAAATCTGCTGCTTTTATTCTAGGCCTGTTTGTGATATTGCAATTTCTGGATTGGGTTGGATTGCAATTGAGCCAGGACCAAGCACAGATGGGACCGGTGCAGAAGATTTAGATATCTTGAGCACAATTGATAAGCAGTTACACTTACTTGTTCATGTAGCTAAGCCAGTGGAGGTTTTTGTCAGACCGCCTATGCCTGTTGGTAGATTAGGATCTACATGGTATGAGTATTCAGAGTTGACAGAGGAGGAAGAAGAAACCAGGCCAAAAGTATCTTATTAATTGTATTTACATTCTATCTAGTTTTATAGCATTTCTGTTAGTTGATTGTAGTGTGATCAATGTGTTTTGTAATGCTCGATACAATTTAAATGCTCTGAACATATGGTATATGTCATCATATTAAATGTCGTTGCATCTATTTTTAATACCCTACCATCTTTTATTGCATGTCTACAAAATCGGTGGATAAGAGAATGTACCATTGGTATGTTTCATAACTTTATAGGTTAAAGATGAGCTCACAATTATTCATTTTTTATAGGAACTATTGATTATAACACCTCTACTTGAGTGAGATTGTGTCAATCTTATTTTGGCGCCCTATCCTAAAAAGTTTAATTTTAAAGTAAATTTATTTATACACAGTTTTGAGGAACCAAAATTGTGGTGGTGTCTTTTGTTAAGAATGGTGAGTGGAATTTTAAAAATCAGCAGTTGAAATATTGTGTCAATCTTATTTTGGCGTCCTATCCTAAAAAGTTCATTTTTAAAGTAAATTTATTTATATACAGTTTTGAGGAATCAAAATTGTGGTGGTGTCTTTTGTTAAGAATGGTGAATGGAATTTTAAAAATCAGCACTTCAAAATATTTTAGAAATTTCATCTCATTTACTATTTACTAGAGGTTTCTTGAATTAATTTTCAAAAACTTTCAATGTTAAGGCTGAATATGGATATATTATACCAGCAGTATACTTATGCCCATACAAATTATTCGGAAGCTCAAGAAAATAGGCATTCAAAATATGTACTCGAAGGAGAGATGATTCATAGCTCTTATGGCACAATCTCCCTCATTAACTAGATTTGAGGATAATTTTAGTTATAGCTGTAAATCTTATCTCTAGTTTCTTCTTAGCATCCTAAATTATGTAACATATCAACCAAGTTGTTTCTATACATCACCATAAAGATGTAGCCAAGAAACCACTCATAAATAAAGAGAAGTTTGATTTCTAGATGTACAACTTACAAAATTGGACAGTATTGGTACACTCCATACTATAGCATAAATGAAGATACAATACAATATCTCAACTTATCCCAATCTGTTACATGTAGTTTCAGCTCATCCAAGCAAGGACACTCCAATTACTACCAAAATCTGGCTAGGGCATCCACCATGAACAAACCCTAAGAATAAATCAGTGTTCCACGGGGACGCGTCCCCCAGGGTCGAGTGCACACACCCCATGCACCTGGGACGGGGGGACGTTTGGGGAAACGTTTCCCCATGTCCCTCTTTTGGGGAGACGTGGGGAGATATCGAGGTGGGGTTTCCCAGTGTGGGGGATGCGACTCCCCAAAAGGGGGATGCCTCGGCATCCCCCTCAAAATTGGCTATGCGTCCCCCCTTAAATTTGCTTGTAAACAATGATTTATGACAGGGAAAACCTAGTATTTGACCATATTTCCCTACTAATGCTATGCAATTCATGGTAATGTTAAATTCTTAAAGTAAAAGTGACATTCTCCTTTATATTTCATTTTCATCCTTTTACTTAAATTTTTAACATTACCATGAAACAACTAAGGATGTTTGAGAGTGGTTCCGGCCTTATTGGATTTCATATGGAGAAAGTAGAATTTTAGACCTCACTCAAAATCCATCTGGCGTAACAATTTTTCAGGAATTCAGGATTCGATGGATTGCAATCTTTCCATTGCATTTTATCATGTACAAGGGTATGGAATTAGTATTTAATTTAGAGTGACTTTTAGACTCATCACTCCACTGTTTTTGAGTTTTGGTTATATCAATTTACTATTCTAGTGTTCAGATTTCAGTATATATTATAGTCTATTTTACTTAGTACTAATTAAATTCTAGAATGATGAATGATGAATTTTAATTTTAAATCAATTTAGAATCTAGAATGATGAATGATGAATTTTAATTTTAAATCAATTTAGAATCTAAAATGATAAATGATGAATTTAATTTTTAAATCAATGTAGATTCTAGAATGGTGAATAAGGAATAATGAATATGGATTAGAGTATTTCATTATTAAATCTCGTGGTCTATGGATGAACCATGTAAGGATGATGAGTATGGATCAATGCATTTCATTATTTAATTCAATTATGTATATATCATTGTATTTATGCTTTCATTATTGAATATGAATTTGATATATATATATATATATATATATATATATATATATATATTAAAAATGAAAAAAATAATATACCCTGACATCCCCCGTCCCCCCTAAATTTCCCTTAAATTTGAGGGTACTCCCACACGTCCCCCTTGTGCGTCTCCCCGCACCTGCGTCTCCCCGTCTCGGAGTCTTGGTGGAACATTGGAATAAATACCAAAGCCGAGAAAGACAACAAGCTCTTCCAACCACACTAGAGACTCCACAACAAGCTAGCATTACACCAAGTCCACCTTTGGATCTCCCCCTTAGATCGCACAAATCTTTCTAGAGATTCACCAACTTTCATCACATAAGTTCCACTAGCATCAAGTGCTCCAAGTCTTGTCTAAGGTTTATGTCACACAAATCCTAGCACACCAAGTCTTCATCTAAATCTTTAAACTGTTCCATCACATATGCAATGATTTAATGACTACATTGTAAATACAAAGACACTCTCCTCCCTTTATAGTATAGGTGAGGGAAGACAACAATAAAATGTGACACAGTCCACAAGTAACCTAATTTTGAACCACTAGCGTTAGTCCATCAGAGGAGCACTCCACTCAAGATGTACATATAATCAGCTCCTCTCCAAAGTAACACTCCACATGTTTGTTGGAAATATTGGAGGGAGGGTGAATCAGTGTTTGTTATTTTGGCAATTTTTCACTTAGTTGATCTTGAAACTAAATTTATATCACATAATTAATCATTCACAATATATAAGCATAGAGATTAAAGTGATGCAAATCAAAATTGAAAGAAGAAATACATGAAAACAATCTTTAATTTATTACAATCTCTTGTGAGGACACCAATCTTTTGTAAGCACCAACTTACAAAACTTGCAGGCAAATAAAGATGTAAAAATCTAAGTTGAACAACCTTCCACCAATAACCATATTCCGAGATGATTTAACTTTAATTGGAGCTAACGAGGGATGGAGTCCTCAGGGTAATTACTTCCCCAAGGTTGAATTAATAAATTTTGATGGAATAGATGTTTTTACATGGGTGAACCAAATACAACAATACCTTGAATTGCATATTATTATGGAGGATAATCAAATGATTTTCTTAGCAACTTTGTATTTTGAAACAACAATATACCAATGGTATCAATTGGTATCAATGGGTAGTTAAAAGAAAGCCTCATTCTTATTATTATACTTGGGGATTATTTACAAGGAACCTAGAAACACAATATGGTAAAGTTCGGGAGTAAGACTAATTTAGTGAGTTAACAAGAATCAATCATTTAGGTTTCATTGAGGATTTTTTCATGATTTCAAGTACTTGCCACAAGGGTGGATAACATAAGTGACATATCTATTGGATTCTTGTTTGCAAGTTTATGTGGTTATCAGACTTTGAAGAATTTGTTTTCGTACTTTTATCCACAGTGAACATTTTTAATCGACGTTTCAAGTCCAGACCAAGACCCATCATAAGAAGATATTAGACATGACCTTCATCTAAAATATCTAGAAAATGTTGATGAAGCTATGAATATTCTCATGATATTCAAGTTAAGAATATGGCTATCCACAATTCTACCACTAGAACATGTGTATAAAGTAGAGATTGATTTGGTTCTCATATGGAAACCACTTCTCAACCACCTAAATATCATAAAAGGAAATAGACAAAATAATTGCAAAAGGGTTATGTTTTAGTTGTAATATAAATGGTCTGAGGACTATAAATATCAAGAAAAAAGTTGTTGCAAAAGGGTTATGTTTTAGAATGGTCTGAGGACTATAAATATCAAGAAAAAAGCTGTTTTCATTGGAAAATAATATGGAG
The DNA here is from genome assembly GCA_031772625.1 of Pinus tabuliformis. NCBI lineage: Eukaryota > Viridiplantae > Streptophyta > Pinopsida > Pinales > Pinaceae > Pinus > Pinus tabuliformis. Next base: position 1,084,450,986 of record CM062813.1, read on the forward strand.
TAGGAAATAAAGGGGCCTCCATCAATGAGTGAGGAAGAAATAATGAACCCAAAAGAGCAGGAAAAAGATGCGGAAATTTCGCATAGCATAGACCAATATACCAAGTGTGAAATATATGTTCATGCATTGGCAAGTTCATAACACATTAAATGATCTGTAAATTGTCATGGATATTCACTGGGCAATTTGTCACAACAGATATAATAATATTATATTAAAAACTCTGAAAATTTTACACCATTACATTTTATTAAACTTTAACATCTGTGGATTTAACTGCAATTAGTGCATGCATGTGAATGGAAATTATGCAAAAAAGTAGAGAACGAAAAAATAAGCAAACACACATAAGACATAAGATATGCTCCCTAGGAAACCCTTTCGGGAGAAAACCCAACTGGAAGGTGAGGTCACTTTGCTCTCTTTCTTTGTCTGGAAATATGGCTGCAGGTACAAAGAAGTAATCCCTATGGCCTGTGGGTTGCTACAATGCACAATTCCTCTGTGTGTGCTCTACCTCCTATCTCTTCTGGCTATCTTTGTTCAGTTATGGAACAAAATGCTCTCAAAAGAATGGAATGACTCTTCCTCCTAGTGGTCCGGTTATAACACAACACGATAGCTTACCAGTGGTTAATTTTGACTATATCAACTCTTAACTAGAGTTATAATATAGACTTTTCTAGAGTCTTTTACATCACAAACACATGGCTAGTCTCTTTTCCATAAATAATGTGCGTTGACACGACATCCTCCCAAACTATAGGTGCGAAAACATGAAGGTCAACTTCTGAGTGGCATAACTTTTGCATACGGACTCCAATTAACGCGCTTCTTGTGCTGTTGGAAATATATCTGTTTGTAGATAGCATGAAAATGTGTTGCATTAGAGCAACAAAGTTTTACCCCCAAAACACATCGTTTGATGCCTCAAAACGCTCCCGGAAGGTTTCAGGTCTCGTTTCACCAAACTGGGTCCCACCAGTAAAAACGGTCTCCTGAGTTGATTCTTTCACTTTTTCCACTCCAAATGCATCGAGATGGATGACAAACAATATAATGATCCAATTTGGATCACACCTCCCCATTTTGGGAGGCTTTTGGTCCCCAAAAGCTTTTACTGAATGAGGTGAGGAAATTTTTCCTCCTCTTTCTCTCTGGTGTACCATTTAGCTTTGCTTGGAAGTTGTCTCTTCAACCCAATCTGCCAAAAGTCATGCTACCCCTGTCTTGTAGTTCTGGACCTCTTCTGCAAAAAAGAAAAACCACCCTCATCGGGCGGGTACTTTGCGTGTTTGTTGTCCGCGCGATATAGGCTCTGACCGTTAGATTTGGTGGGGGTGATCTAATGGCGGAGGAGTGTCGAACAAGTTGGTGTATCGGGTGGGGCATGGATCATTGGATTGGCAAGGAAAAATCAACGATGAAGATGCGGTGAAGGTACGAGATGTCTTCGGGAAATGTGCTATAGGCGCGTGAGGCATATGAGTGATGTCTCATGGGGATTTTGGCTATCACGCTGGAGGCTAAGACCAAAGAGGAATTTGTCAGGGTGTGAAGGTTAAGTTAGGAAAGAATAAGGGTAAAGTGGGAGTGGGTTAAGGGAAGAAGAGGAATAATGGCCCATGTGGGACCCTTTTATAGACAATAGAGCAGACGGAACCTTTCCTTCAACCTTCAAAAAGTCAGCACTACATCTGAGGGCTAACAGTCCCTAATGGACTATGTCTCCGGGTCCGCTTTCAAGATGGGCGACCGTTTTTATTAGGAATGAGAAGAAGGTGTTGATTACACAAAGAAAAGACCAGACTAAATGTGCACACAGGCACTTCTGATCATTGTCATCAGATGTCCCTATGACCCAACATTCCAACGCCACTTACGGTTTCCAATTCCAACTCTCGATGCTCCCGAAACACTGAAAACAAAACAACCTCTAACCTCCAGAATCTGCATACAAAAACCCAAAACCACCAATCTATTCTTCAATGAGAAAAACTACCTCTTATAGGCCTGCAAATACATTCAAACCTCCTTGACTACCTTTGAGGTGTATTAGCTGACTTGAAGGGTTCATATGGTTCAGTCTAATCCACTAAGAACACTTTAGGGTTTAGTCACAAGGTCATTGAATTAATTTAAGACAATTTAACAACATAAAACCCAAAAATGACTTTGGGATAGCCCGAAACCGCTAGCTGGCAGCGAACCGGGTGGAGGGTGACACCTCATGTGAACATTTGAACTAACTCGCGGTTAGTACGCCGACGGTTCCGGTTGATAGCGTGGGCTAACGATTCACGTGTCTGCATTCTCCGACCGTTACGGCTAACCTCCAAACACCGTGACATATACTTTGGCGGTTTGTTTGCAGCATTCACATTGACACGGTTCTGATGCGATTTAGTTAACGGTTTAGGTGGTGGTCAACTCCAAAACTTCCAGCACATACCCCAATGGTTTTACAACGCCGCGTTCACATGTTTGTGGTCCCGCTGCGGTCTCCTATGCGATTAGGGACTGTTCTAACATTTTATTTGTAATGTTTGTTGAAACATATAGCCCGAGAGTTAGGACTTTAGGCTTAGGGTTAGGTTTAGGTTTTAATACATAATTTTTCAATGTATTTTGAATGTAGCATTTTACATTTGGCATATGGTTTTGTAATGGATTTGATACAATAGGTTTATCATAGGATTTAGGTGTAGGATTAAGGTTTAGGTCTATAATTTTAAAAACCCTTTCACAATCTTTCGTCCTAATGTGACATAAAACCACATGTCTATCGTTGACTCCAACTATATTTGCAATGACAACCTTGACGATGAACCTATGCTATAGATGACACCCTTACGACATACAAACCTCTGCGATGGATGACACAACCATGTCAACACCAATCCTGTTTGTTGAACGACAAAACACATGTCGTCGACCAAACCCTGGGAAACTGTCGATGAACTCAAGTCGACAACTAGGTGCTAAACCATCTCCGCTGAACGCCATGAAAACCTATGAACATTACCTGAACAACTTGATCATAACCAACACTGTCGAAACTGAACGACACCCATAAACTGAGGCGACGACGACACTAAACAACACTTGAACACCTATACAATTGAATCAACAGATCCTCTTGGATCATTCCTCTCCACTTGAAATCTTTTGGACCACAAAAGTTTGACTAAACAAATAGTCGATGAGGGTAGAACTCCCTCTCTTTCCACCTTGACCTGACGATGTACCGATGCATTCGATCAATCACCTACAAGTGATGATCCTGATTATGCTGATTATGGCACATTTTAAATCGATGACCTGTTTCATCCATCTGCAATATGAACAACTTGAGACGATGGGTAAACAACCTGTTATCAACATGGCAATTGAATTCTTTCCACGAAGAATCATGAGTTAGTAATTCAAAAACATCTTTGAAAACAATATTTGTAGAACTTTGTTCAATACATCTGATGGGTATTAACAATCTACTTTCCGGAATAACTGAAATATTCATAGACTCCTTGATTTTGACTTCATATCAATTACTTGACTTGATTTCCTTTCCTGTTGACTGATTACTAAGTGAACTCGCTGCACAGAACTCATCCCGCTGTGATGTAAAGACTGTTGCAACTTAGTTTGACTTTGAAAATATCTAAGCAATTGTTGATTCACTGAATCATTGTTTCTTGGTCTATTAAATGATATCTCCATTGACTAACACTTTCACTTAATGCATTATTTTTCAAATCATGATAAGGAAACTTTAGATCTGCTTTTGAAAATGCTTTGTCATGAAAACTTATAGACTCCACTTGAAAAGAGGCTTCATTACTTTTTAAAGCATGAAATGATTATGCAATACCAAATAAATGTAACACTAACTTTCCCCAATACTGACCTACACCCCTAAAACTAAAAATAAACGTACCATCTGAAACTAGTCTCTAATTAGACTCACATGTACCATTCCCTACAATACACTGATGATGATAATAGTTTCTAGAATGCAGTTGAATGAATGAGTTGAGAGTCATTCTCTCTTTAATAAGATGTTCATAGGACATTAAATGTATCTCATGTTTCTTATCCTGTTTATGAATAAGATTTCTTGAAAAATAATTAACCACCTTGACCAATTGATCTATAAACTAAATCTCGCATTCCGAACAATCATCCTTATGTTGTTCCTTAATAAACATGAGTACATATTTACTTGAATTTATTAATCGGTTAACTTGATTTGTAACAATTAAATCCAAGTTTGATTTGAATTTATGTGCCCTAACAATAAATTCAACCCCTTCTTTCTTTAGGTGATATTTATGTTCTCTTCTATAAAACACTACATCTCTATCATAAAGATAAGGACTTCCTAAGACAACTCCACATATGTCTACTAGGACCACATCTAACTCCACTTCATCAATGTACTTAGATGTAATTGCAAATTTTAACCGACATTACTTTGTGACATGTGTCTGAGTTGATTTATTAATCCTACCTAATGGGTATGGTCTTGGATGATTCTGTGACTCCAATCCCAATTGGTTAACTATATGTTCAGATATTAAATTTTCTTGCGATCCACTATCAATCATTGTGTCAATCTTTGTATGCTTAGATGTTATCCTTATGTGGAAGAGTTCAACTCTTTTATCCTCATGTGAAGGATTTATGTTTGAAGAAGATACATTAGTTTTTGAACTTGAACCAATATCAGAAGTTTTACCTATCATAACCATGGTGGTTATCCTCCTTTCATCACTTGAATCTAAACCCAGATCTTACTGGACTGTTACAATGGCCTTCTTTTCATCCTTCGCCTTAAGGAAATTTTTGGGCTTAAGTTATAGATGAAGTTTCCAGCACTTCGATTCATCATGACCGATTCTCTGGCAATGAGAACAAGTAGGTCTTTCCTTCTGAGCTATCGCCAATTTCTTTCTCTTCGAAATGTTCTTCCCCTAACTGTGACAGGAATCTCTGGTTTCCAACTCTTTGGATGACTGTGATGAAAGCTTGAATGGTCTGCCACCTGATTCAATATGTATGGCCTGAACACACACCTCATCAAAATCCTCAGGATTAAACATCAATAAAGTATGCTGCAAATATGAATGTAAATTGCCAATGTGTTTTAACAAATTTTCATGGGTATCCAATGAAATACCAAGCGCCAATGGTTTCTTTCTGAACTCTTGAGTAAATTCCTGAAAACTCTGCCCTTTACCTTGCCTCAGATGCTGCCAATCAATAACAACTTGCTGCATGTATCCTAAAGGATAGAACTGTTTCTAAGAGCTTTTAAAAACTTAGACCATGACGAGATGACTTTTCCTTTACGCTTTACATCTATCTGAGTTTTTTTTTCCCACCAAATTAAAGTTTTTCTCCCCATTCTAAGTGTAGCTAACTAAATTTTATTTTTATATCTAGAAATGTTCTGAATGCGACAATACACTTCTAATTGCTTTATCCAGTTATCTAGCTTTTCAGGATTCATTTCGCCATCATAAACAAGTAACTCAAATTTAACATCAAGTTTCAAAAGAGATGTTTTCTTAGGTTTCTTTTCCATTTCAGATTCTGCACTGGAAGAAGAAGAGGATGACGGAGATGATGTAGGTGAAGGAGGTTTATTAGCCTTTCCTTTACCTTTGTCCTTCTTCGATGGCTTTGAAGAAGAAGCATCTCTCGCCTTCTTGTCTTCGTACAATTCTCCCAACATCTACTGCATGTTTAAGAATGCCTGTTGAAACTATTCTTCACTCATCTTAGTTTCAGTGTTTTCACCTACATCAGGTCCTGACATGGTCGATTTTTGAATGACTCGTCACTTTCCAATCTCTTGATCGATCTGCTCAAGTATTCCTTCTCCTCGTTGCCACTTAGACCTAGTTAACATTCAATGGCACATTCTACAAATGAAACCTGCTCTTATACCAAATTATATGATCTGAAATGACCATAAACTAAATATTGATGTAGAATTGATTAACCATTAGTGATTTTAATGATAATTGAAAGCACGAAAATTGAGGTATATTGCTTGAGCAAAACACTTTACGACAATTGATAAACCATAAGTAAGATGCAAAACAAAAGTGAAAATAGAAAATACACAGATATACCAGACAACAAGATTGGTCACGAAGTTCGTCCCTGATGGACTATGTCTCTAGGTTCGCTTTCAAGATGGGCGACCGTTTTTATTAGGAATGAGAAGAAGGTGTTTATTACACAGAGAAAAGACCAGACTGAATGTGAACACAGGCACTTTTGATCACTGTCATCAGATATCCCTCTGAACGAGATTTCCAACGCCGCTTACGGTTTCCAATTCCGACTCCCGATGCTCCTGAAACACTGAAAACAAAATAGCCTCTAACCTCCAGAATCTGCATACAAAAACCCAAAACCACCAATCTATCCTTCAAATACATTCAAACCTCCTTGACTGCCTTTGAGGTGTATTAGCTGACTTGAAGGGTTCATATGGTTCGGTCTAATCCACTAGGGACACCTTAGGGTTTAGTCACAAGGTCATTGAATGAATTTAAAACAATTTAACAACATAAAAACCAAAAATGACTTTGGGATAGCTCGAAACCGCTAGCTGGCAGCTAACCGAGTGGAGGAGGGTGACACCTCATGTGAACATTCGAACTAACCCGCGGTTAGTACACCGGCAGTTCCGGTTGATAGTGCAGGTTGACAGTTCATGTGTCAGCGTTCTCCGACCGTTATGGCTAACCTCCGAACATTGTGACATATACTCCAGTGGTTTGTTTGCAGCGCTCATATTGACACGGTTCCGATGCGGTTTAGTTAACAGTTTAGGTGGCAGTCAACTCCAAAACTGCCAGCACATACCCCGATGGTTTTACAACGCCACATTCACATGTCTATGGTCCCACTGCGGTCTCCTCTGCAGTTAGGGACTGTTATAACATTTTATTTGTAATGTTTTGTTAAAACATATAGCCCGAGAGTTAGGACTTTAGGCTTAGGGTTAGGTTTAGGTTTTAATACATAATTTTTCAATGTATTTTGAATGTAGCATTTTAGATTTGGCATATCGTTTTGTAATGGATTTGACACAATAGGTTTATCATAGGATTTAGGTGTAGGATTAGGGTTTAGGTCTAGAATTTTAAAAACCCTTTTACAATCTTTCGTCACAATGTGACATAAAACCACATGTCTATCGTCGATTCCAGCTATCTTTGCAACGACAACCTTGACGATGAACCTATGCTACGGACGACACCCTGATGTCATATCAAACCTCTACGATGGATGACACAACCATGTCAACACCAATCCTGTTTGTCGAACGACAAAACACATGCCATCAACCAAACCCTGGGGAACTGTCAATGAACTCAAGTCGACAACCAGGGGCTAAACCATCTTCGTTGAACACCATGAAAACCTATGAACATTACCTGAACAACCTGATAATAACCAACACTGTTGAAACTGAACGACACCCATAAACTGAGGCAACGACGACACTGAACAACACTTGAACACATGTACGATTGAATCAAAGGATCCTCCTGGATCACATGCAGGAGCATACAGCTCAACAATTTCATTATGTTCTAGTTAACTTAGGGGGTCTTGTGTTTTCAAGGAAGTTGGATTCCTATGTATGTAATTATTAATGTTTTGAGTGATTAGAATAGGAATTAATTAGATATTGTGAGGATATTTGTAAATTCTCTCAAATATAGGAGAACATGAGTGATGATTAGAGAGTTGGAAATCAATTGTAACTCTTAGACTAGAAAGTGGTGTCATGATTTGTGCAACTAGAGAGGATTCTTAGGGATTACTAGAGTTAAAAGTGGACTTAGAGGATATTAAGGATTTAGTTCAGCAGATTAAGGATCTGAACCAGAATTGGTTAAATAGAACCTTTTGTATAAATGTAAGCCTAAAAGGCATAGTAGTCAGGTAGAGAGGTAGAGAATCAGTCGATTAGTTAGAGTTAGAATTAGACTGTAAGCCTACAAGCATGAAAGAAAGGTTGTTGATGTAGAAGATCAGGGCAAGGAAGAAATTCCTATGTAAATGTTTGTTTATTAATACAGATAACTTGATTTTGAGTTTGTGTGATGTGTATTTGAATTATAAGTTGTGTGTGAACTTGAGTAATTCTGCGTAACATACGCTGCAGGTGTACAGAACCAGAGAAGAGGTGCAGAGAGGAGTATTACAACTTTACACATAGACAATACAAGAGGAAGCCTTTAATGTTACAACGAAGGTGGAGGAAGCGTAAAGGCGCGAGCGGAGATCGAGTTCAGAACCAATGAAGATCGTCAGGTGAGAGAAAATACACAGGCAGAAAGCCGAATGCGCTGTTACGCAGTAAGAAACAGAAGAACATAGCAGTGAAGTGCAATCGTTGGATCAATCAAATTAACGAACGAGAGCGAGGGAGATAGACAACTAAGATTAAGTCACACAGAATAAGTCAAGAAGATGGATGGTAGGGATTAAACCCACGCACTAGAAAAGGATGAAGCGATCTCGCAAAGGGTAAGCAGTTTCTCGCACGACATAAAGGTAGTAAATGGTATTTTAGAATTCTACGCGATTAACCTTAGTGGCTGACACGTAGCACACGAAGGAAAGAGAAAACCAATTTTCTCGCGTGCCTTTATTTTTATATCGGTCGTGCTTAATTCTGCACAAGATTGCATGATAACCGTTGGATCAAGCGGGATTGATCAACAGTGAAGATCAGCCAAGCTTGTTGGCGATGGGGTGACATTACATCTGTTCGATCGGACGGAGCAGATCAACGGTGGAGATCATTCGAGAGAATTGATGACCGAGTGATGCGATAACCGTCGGATCGAGGAATGAGATCAACGGTGGAGACTTAATGCGCTAAGGTGAGCATCAATATATGTGCAAAGGTTTGAAGAAAGGCAGAAAAGTAAGGTTTAAGTGTGTTTATGAAATATTTCTATTATATGGGAATTATAATAGAATAAGCGGAGTTAAGGTATTATGGGTTAAGTTTGGGTTTTAACCAAAGGGTATGGTTGATAAGCGTCAGAGTTGAAAAATAACCCAAAGTCGTAACCTGTGGATAGTTAAATGAATGTTCAGCCTAGAGTTTATTTAAAGAGCCTTAAGCATTTAATTAAAGAGCGTTAATCCAAAGATTATGGAAGGGTTTACAAGGTTCCGCTCAAAGGTTTATTAAAGTCTAAACTTGGCATAGTTAGATGATATATTTCCACTTAAAGACTTTAAACTTTGATAAAGTGGGTTTTCATCAGATGCTATACTTCTGATGTTTAAACCTTGATTAGAGAGGATTTTACTAAGTGTGGAATAATTTAGAATTCCTGGGACACACATAGTGTGATATGCAATTGTATTTGCATACTGTCGATATATGCGGCTTATGCTGCATCATTATGTTGTTTGCAACTTAGGCTGGCATCATTTGGTATCAGAGCAGAAAAATGAAATTCTGTGTAAGAATTCTTTGAGAAAATTTAGAACAAAGTTATGCTTTGAAGGTATATATGCAGGCAAGAGGAGATCAAATTTTAAATCTGACAAACAGTAGACACACAAAGATAAAGTGTAGTAGAATTTACAGATGCAAGGAAACAGAGAACAATCCATTCAAAGTGCAGGTGAATGGTAGAACAAGATCATGCAGAGGTCTTGAAGGCAGTGGCATAAGAAGGTGAGAATATTGCATCAACCTAGAGCAAGGAGTGCTCAATTGGTTTCAGAAGAGAGAACCAGAGAGATGCCAAAAGACTGAGCTCAGAGGAGAGAAGCTTAGTGAGGCATGTGTAGCAAGAATGAGACTTGTTACTGCAGAGTTATTGTTGCAGCCCATAGGAAGATCATAAAGGCAATTCCACAGAGGATGTGGGTAGAATTGCTAAGGGATGAAGAAAGCTGGTAAGAGTTTATGAATGAAAGCAGAATGTGGCAAAACCTTGAAGAATTCTAACAGAGGTTGGATAAAGAGGACAATTATGTTCTTAAAAGGTGTAGATGAGTTGAAGCCTAGAAGGAGTAGTGCAAAGTGATCAAAGAGGTTCCAGATATATAGAACCAAGTGCTTGCCAAAATACCAAGAATATAGGAAAGCTTGGTGAGGTAAGTGACAATAGGGAGGACTTGCTGTTGCAGAGGCTTTAGTGTAGCTCATAGTAAGTGAGTGATAAACTTATGAAGATAGAGCAGGAGATGACTACTGATAATCATAACAGAGGTTCTAAGGGAGACCACAACAGAAGAAAAGTGAAGAAGGAGGATGCCAAGGCAAATGGCATGAGAATTAGTCAAAAGGAGTGTGACAAGGAGATTGCAAAGTTAAAAGAACAAATCAATGTATTAAGGATGATACTAGAAGAAAACCAAAGACAAGGTTGGGTCTTGAGGAAAAAGGAAGTGAAGTGGTCTGAGTTACAGAGAAGGATAAAATAGAGGCAAGTAAAGTGGCTAGTGGAAGAACTAGAGAAGCTAAGTTGGAAATGGAAGTTTCCATTTGTGAAGAAGAAAAAGGTGAAGTTCTGGGTAAAGATGAATACTGGAGATCTGTGGAAGATCTTATGAATTATTATGAGAATTCAAGACAGCAAGGAGATATGCTGATTGAAGCATCAAGTGAGACCAGAGGGTCTTATGTTTTTAAAACTGACAGTTTGTGTATGATTGCAGGTATTGCAGGAGAAAAGAAACTTTGTGAAGATGTCTTCAAAATGGATGAAGATCTTGCAATAAATGGTGACAAAGAATATTTCTTAGAAGAGGAAGAATTTGACTGGTTATAGCAGAAAGAGTTGATGGATGAGTTACTTAATGAGAGAAGACAATCAGTTGAAGTTGTCATAGAGATGGAAGATCGGGATCTTATTCTGATGAAGAATGAAGGAATATTGTCTCAGAGAGGTAATCTAATGAATTTTATTAATGTTATTGATGAAGAACAAATGCAGGAGAATATTAATGCATATGATGAGACAAGGATAGCTCTTGAAGAATGATTACAGAGAGACAACAAGGCAAAATGTATTGAAGAAGAAGGACATCCACTGAAAGATGTTAAGAAAGAAGAAGTCTATGCTAAAGATTTAGCAAAGGGAGAAAGGACATCTGATGATTGGTCACTAACAAAGGAAGGTTTTGCAGAAGATTAACAGTCTTTTGAAGTTGTCAAAAGTATGGAAGAGTATCTTTTAGAAGATGAATACTCTGAAGTAAATAATGATGGAGAATGTCTCTTAAATGGGAAAAACAGTGAATTATTGCAGCATAAAGAATTTAGTAATACATTGATGTTTGAAGCTGTTATAACACAGGAACAATTTCTTGTGAAAGAAGTAGATGAGAATCAGTCTAAAGAATCGATATGTGAAGCAACAGTTGTGACTGTTGAACCTTTTAATTTTCAAATTGATAATTTGTTTATAAATGCAGGAATTATAAGTGATGATGAAGCACTTATGAAGTGTCACAGAGAAATTGAATTGCTGGAATATTTGCTGGAAAACTCAGAGTATGACAGTGTGATTGTTGAAGGAGTTCAATACAGTGGACAAGAGTAGAAAGACATCATTGAAGCATATGGTGTGGAAGAGAGACTTGCTGACAGTCTTGAGAGTCCTTTGAATAATCAGCATACTGATGTGCTGATAAAAGAGGAAAAATCGTAGCAGTATATTGAGATGTTGCCAGAGAAGGAAAAGGCACTGAGGCCTTATGTTTTTCATTTTAATAATTTTTTTGTGAGTGCAAGTTTTGTTGCAGATGTTGGAGAAAATTTGGCACATATGAGCAGCCAAGTAAAGAAAGAAGAGGAAGGAAAATATGCCGGAATAGATGAACATTATAATAATGTATTTGAGAGGAATCAAGTAAAAAGGAAATTGGAGGACAATTTACTTTTGAAAGTAAATTGACAGATATTGAACAAAGGTTGTTTGGACAAAAACAAGAGGGTAAGGATGAAAGGGCGGCAGTAAGGATCCAACAACTTCAAAGAGAAGACAACAAACAACAGTTTGAAGATGAGTGGACAGAGTACAAAAACAAATGGAAAAGTAATTATCAATCAGAAGATAAATTGGACATAGAGATTTAAATAATAATAAGATTGATGATAAATATGCCTCAGAAAGAAGCAGCGGTAAGAAGACCAAGGAGCAACAAAAAAAGAAAGACAACATCAGACTGTGAAAGCATAGCTAGTGGAGCAATGCAACATTAAGTGTGGAAACTTAGAGAACAACAACAAACAACATGAACAACCAAAGTCAAATTGCAGAACAAAGTATGGGATCCAGGAAGACAGGGTCAGAAGCACATGATCAGGAGATCATGATTATTTTAACCTTGGGAGTCTGATGTAGGAGCTTTCATTATGTCCTAGTTAACTTAGGGGGTCTTGTGTTTTCAAGGAAGTTGGATTCCTATGTACGTAATTATTAATGTTTTGAGTGATTAAAATAGGAATTAATTAGATATTGTGAGGATATTTGTAAATGCTCTCGAATGTGGGAGAACATGAGTGATGATGAGAGAGTTGGAAATCAATTGTAACTCTTAGACTAGAAAGAGGTCTCATGATTCGTAAGCCTAAAGGTAATAAATGGTATTTTAGAATTCTACGTGATTAACCTTAGCGGTTGACACGTAGCATAGGAGGAAAGAGAAAACCACTTTTCTCACGTGCCTTCATTCTGATATCGATCATGCTTAATTCTGCGCGAGATTGCGTGATAACCATTGGATCAAGCAAGATTGATCAACGGTGAAGATCAGCCAAGCTTGTTGGCGATCAGGTGACGTGACAACTGTTGGATCGAACGAAGCATATCAACGGTAGAGATTGTCCAGGAGAATTGATGATCGGGTGACGTGATAACTGTCAGATCAAGGAACGAGATCGATGGTGGAGACTTAATGTGATAAGGTGAGCATCGATATATGTGCAAAGGTTTGAAGAATGGCGGAAAAGTAAGGTTTAAGTGTGTTTATGAAATATTTCTATTATATGGGAATTATAATAGAATAAGCGGAGTTAAGGTATTATGGGTTAAGTTTGGGTTTTAACCAAAGGGTGGTTGATAAGCACCGGAGTTGAAAAATAACCTAAGTTGTAACCTATGGATAGTTAAATGAATGTTCCGCCTAGAGTTTATTTAAAGAGCCTTAAGAATTTAATTAAAGAGCGTTAATCCAAAGATTATGGAAGGGTTTACAAGGCTCCGCTCAAAGGTTTATTAAAGTTTAAACTTGGGATAGTTAGATGATATATTTCCGCTTAAATATTTTAAACTTTGATAAAGTGGGTTTTCATCAGATGTTATACTTCTGCTAGTTAAACCTTGATTAAAGAGGATTTTACTAAGTATGGAATAATTTATAATTCCTGGGACACACATAGTGTGACATGCAATTGTATTTGCATACTGTGGGTATATGCGGCTTAGGCTGCATCGTTATGGTGTTTGCAGCCTAGGCTAGCATCAACTTGACTTGTGCTTGGAGGATATCCTAGTCAGGGGTCTAGGGTTTGGCATTAATCAATAAGAAGCCTTAATAAGAGAAACTTACTAAAGGGTTTTCCTCTCAAGAGAAGAGAGGTTTTGGCCCTAGCAGAGAGCCAACATCTTGTGTTCTTGTTCTTATGTTTTGGTAGCAGTTTGATGAAGTACACACATATGCATTAATAATAATAATAATAAGATTAAGCTAACAAGGAAAAGTAAAAATACCCCACAAATTTTTATCAAGTAATGAAGAATCACACTACACTTAATTTCCCTGGATTCTTCAACACATTACAGCCATTGTTATGAATTTTGTTATGTACTCTTGCAGGCTTTGGCCCAACTTTTGCCTGAAGTAATGCCACTGGATCCATTGGTTCTCCACGTATCCATTGGGATAAAACCATGACTTAATGTGTGTTTTGAAATCCTCTCGCTTATTCATTAGAAGTTCTCCCTCCAACCTCAGGGTTTTTGTGTGGCTCTCCCACCAAGTGAGTGCATGGCCCTCTAATTTTAGCTGCATGAATAAGATATTTTTCCCTTACTCAATATGATGGACGTTGAAATAAACTTCTAGTTGCTGCAACCAATGGTTTAGCTTCAAAACATCGATCTTGCTGTGCTACAACTTGATATCAACTTTTTCTTCCACTTTGAATAGGGATCGATTCATAACACTCAAACTGGGTTAATCTTTTCTGGGTTCTTTCTTCGGTTGGTTATTTGTGTCTTCTCGATCTCCCGACCCCCCTTCTGATTTGTCCTCTACATTTGACCACCCATCATCTCCAAATATCCCCATCTTATTGCTTAGGGCCGCTATGAGTAGGTTTACATTGTGGTTTATATTTGCAACTTGTTGTTTGAGCCACGAAAACCTCACCTCTGTAGGATCATGAGGCTCCTTTATAGATTCATCGACCATGATTAGGGTTTTGCGATTTTCGACCCCGCCGACCTAGATCCCCTACAAATATCCACAAATACCCGAAGAAATCATCTTTGATACCAATTGATTCGTAAACTGTCGTGGATATTGAACTGGACGATTCGTCACAACAAATATAATAATATTATATTAGAAACTCTAAAAATTCTACACTATTACATTTTATTAAACTTTAAGATCTATGGATTTAATTGTAATTAGTGCATGCATGTGAATGGAAATTATGCAAAAAGGCAGAGAACGAAAAAATAGGCACACACACATAAGACACAAGATATTCTCTTTGGGAAACCCTTTCGAGAGAAAACCCATAACTTGGAAGGTGAAGCCACTTTATTCTCTTTCTCTGTCTAGAAATATGGTTGCAGATACAAAGAAGTAATGTTTGTGGCCCGTGGGCTGCTACAGTGCACAAATCCTCTCTGTTTGCTCTACCTCCTATCTCTCTTGGCTATCTTTGCTTAGCTATGGAACAAAATGCTCTCAAAAGAATGGAATGCCTCTTCCTCCTAGTGGCCCAATTATAACACAACGCGATAGCCTACTAGTGGTTAATTTTGACTACATTAACTCTTAAATAGAGTTACAATATAGACTCTTATATAGTCTTTTACATCACAAACACATGGCTAGCCCCTTTTCCATAAATAATGGTGGCTGATGCAACATCCTCCCAAACTATAGGTGTGAAAACATGAAGGTCAACTTCTAAGTGGCATAACTTTTGCATACGGACTCTGATTGATGCGCTACTTATGCCGCTGGAAAGCTATTTGTGTGTAGAATAGCATGAAAATGTGTTGTGCTAAAGCACAAAAGTTTTACCCCCAAAAAAATCATTTGATGCCTAAAAATGCTCTCGGAAGGTTTCATACCCCGTTTTACCAAA
Organism: Pinus tabuliformis; assembly: GCA_031772625.1. Lineage (NCBI taxonomy): Eukaryota > Viridiplantae > Streptophyta > Pinopsida > Pinales > Pinaceae > Pinus > Pinus tabuliformis. Next base: position 1,084,466,380 of record CM062813.1, read on the forward strand.
CTAGGTCCCACAAGTAAAAACGACCCCACGAGCTTATTTCTCTACTTTTTCCACTCCAAATGCATCAAGATGGGTGACAAGTAATATAATGATCCAATTCAGATCATTAAACCCTCAATATTGTTGGATACATAAAGAAAAAAATTCATAATACTTGTTGATTTAGGTAGTATCCACAACTTCATTGACAAAAGTTTAGTTGAGTGTCTCAATTATTTTGTGTACTTAGTAGAAAATTTTCAATTATTGGTTGTTAATGGGGATAGTATTGATTGTGGAGGAAAATTTGATAACATCAAATTTGGTATGGGAGATTATATCTTATCAAGCCATATGTATGTAATTCTATTAGAGGAGTACATGTCCTACTTTTAGTAACTATGAACCTTGTGTACCATTTCTACAAACTTTAATGATTTATTCATGAGACTCAAAGTGGGCATAATTGAATATGAATTAAATGGTTGAAATATCCACTTTTTCAGAGGAGCAACTCACATGGATGCATAAGGTCCTAAAAAGGATATGTAATAGAGTTATTGCAAGACTTTGTTCTATGCAAGTGAAATAATAAGATGAAAATACCCCATTACAATTAAAATGTACCCTAGGAAGACATTATAAAGTATTCTAAGAAAATCTTAAAGAACTACCTCCATATATATATCATGAACATCAAATTGAGCTCATATTAGGAAGTGCACCTCCTAGTAAAATACCTTATAGATACCAATTTCAACAAAAAGTGAGATTGAGAAACTGGTACAAGAAATGTTGCATGAAGATATTGTTTGACCAAGTGAGACTTTCTTTTTAGATCCAATAGTAATGATGAGAAGAAAGGAAAACTCTTGGAGGACGTGTTCTAATTTCAAAGGCATAAATAAAACTACCATAAGGATAAATTCCCATTCCAAATATTCATGAGATATTAGATGAGCTCCATGGGATGAATTCATAAAGTTTTATCTTCATCAAGATAACATCAAATCAAATAGAAGGATAAATACATTCCTAAAACAACTTTTAGAACACACTATGAATTCTTAGTCTATCCCTTTACATTGCCTATTGCTCCTTCTACTTTTCAAAATCTTATGTGAAAAAACTTCATCGTCACCTTAGAAAGTTTGTATTGGTTTTCTTTAACGATATACTTATCTATAACAAATTGTGATAACACATAAAACATGTGGATAAAGTCCTACAAATACTTGAGAACAATCAATCTCACATAGAAATGATGCAGGCGGAAACAGTGGCTTAAGAAAGCCCAACAATCACCCCGCGGTTTCCCTTTTCTTTACAACTCTGCCTTTTCTCTTATAACCATAATGCCTTTGGAACAAGGCCAAAACAATGCATTTGCGCTTTATAAACAGAAATGTTTGCGATTCACCAGAGATCGCGATCTAAATGAACCGACGGTCCAGATTAGATCGCGTCATCGCAAATCGCAAGTCGCAAATCGCCGATGTAATGCTCTCCCTTTTAAAAAGTCCCAATGCGATTTATCGCGTCAATCGCTGTCGGAAATCGCTGCTTCCCCCAGCTTAAGGCCTTGTCGCTCCCACTCAATGCTCCGATGCGATATAGTGAAAGTCGCTAATCGCAACTCGTGAAGACTTGGGGTCCGCCTTTCACTTAAATAAACTTGCGATGCGATATGTAATTGTTCACGGACCCGACAAAGTTACAAAAGTCTCGTGTATAACATTTCAAGTCTGGATTTCGGATCTGCTCGGTGTTTTGCGCTAATTCTTAGTGTAAATCAGATTTTCGCCTGCAGGACCAAAACCATGTCAATTAACTCCGTCGATCTGATATCGGTGATCCAACGGTTGGGATTAAATCGACAACAAACAATGACGTTTATAGAAAAATGCCACGATTTCTATTAACTCTGTGTTTTTCTATTATGAAGCATGAAAACAGTGAATCATCACTCTATTCTGAATACAAAGAAAATGAAAGCATAACAAGGAATTCCGCAGGCTTGATAACTAATCATACGCACAGCATCATTTATTCACAATAAAAGAATTACAGAGTCTCGGCCTTGGCCCGATTACACAAATAAAAGAACTATGTTTCAAAATACTATCCACACGCTACTCTTGCTCTCGATCCACTCTATTCTCTCTTTATTACATTTTTTTCCTTTCTTTTTATCAATCAAATATCACTCTATTTTTTGCCTAACAACTCAATCCCTATTTTTAATCAATCTAACATCAAATCTCTAATTCCTAGCTCTACCACACACCTATGCTAACAGCTTATCTTTGAACCTAAAATAAGACAATTTCTAACTATTACAATAATGAAATACAACTCATTTCTTGAGAGATCCAACCCTCTTAGTAAAACTAACTTTTGACCAATTAGTTCAATGAAATTCAACTTGTTTAGCCACAACATGTGAACAAACTTTCACATTGATGGCTAAGTCTGGATGCTACTGCGTCAAACTCCCGAGGAAGAAAAGAATCGTCCTTCAAACTTTCAGGACTTACTCCATACTTCTGCAATTCTGCTATTGTCAACCAGCTAGCATCCTCCACTGGCTGTCCTTTCCATTTGACTAGATATTGGAAATAAGTTTGTCCTCTGGTTCTTTTGGATACTCTTTTCTCTAAAACAACTTCCACTTCTTTCTTAGCTGTCTTTGGCATTTTTTCTTCCCAATTCATAGTTTGAACTTCATCTCCTGTAGTTTCCTCCTGTAGCTCTGTCTCTGCCTCTTTGTATGGATACAAATCTGCAATATTGAAAATAGGCGATATTCCAATCCCTTCTGGCAATTCAATTTCATATGCATTAGCTGAAAACTTTCTTACAATTCTACATGGTCCTATCTTTTTCATTTTCAGTTTATTGTAAGTCTTAGTAAGGAATCTTTCTCTTCTCAAATACACCATCACTAAATCTCCCACTTGGAATTCTTTCTCTCTTCTTTTCATATCTACTCTCTGTTTGTATTTGTTGCTGCTTTCCTACAATCTGCCTTTGACATCTTCTTGTAGTCTCTGCAAACTCTTCAGCTTTTGCACTTCTTGTCTCCTATTTACCCAAATTTCTGAGCTCATACACACCTCTTGGATTCATTCCAAAAATAATCTGAAATGGACTCATTCCAGTACTTCATTTTGGAGTATCATTATAAGCAAATTCAGCCTCAACTAGTGCTAAATCCCACTGCTTAGGATTTTGATACACTAAACTTCTCAATATGTTTCCCAAGCTCCTGTTTACTACTTCGGTCTGTCCATCTGTTTGAGGATGGTATGCTGAACTAAAACTAAGGTTAGCTCCCAGTTTCTTCCAAAGAGTTCTCCAGAAATGTCCTACAAACTTTGTGTCTCGATCAAACACAATACTTACAAGTAACCCATGCAATCTTACAATTTCTGAAAAAAATAGATTAGCTATATGTGTTGCATCACTAGTCTTCTTACAAGCAATGAAATGTGCCATCTTGGAAAATCTATCTACTACAACATAAATGGAATCATTCCCTCTCTGGGTTTTTGGTAATCCCAAAACAAAATCCATGCTAACTACATCCCACGGTCGGTCTAGTATTGGAAATGGCTGATATAACCCTGTATTCTGGCTCCTTCCTTTAGCATGCTGACATATCTTGCACTTCTCAACAAATTTCTTAACATCAGTCTGCATTTTTGGCCAATAATAAAAAGCATTCACCTGAGCAAAGGTTTTATCTTGTCTAAAGTGACTAGATAATCCTCCACTATGTTTCTCCTTTATTATGTTTTCCCTCATAGAACAATTGGGAATACACAACTTTTTGCTTTTAAACAATAAGCCTCCTTGAATGAGATAATCCAACCACTGACTTCTGTTATGAACTATTGGATTCTAAATTGTTGTATAGATATCTTTGAAATCTGCATCATCTTTGTACATTTAAATCATTTCCTCAAATCCTACAACACCCACTTTGAATTCTTGCACAATAAAACTTACCCTGCTCAATGCATCAACAACTTTATTTGACTTACCACTCTTGTGTTTTATCACAAAAGTAAAACTTTGCAAAAATTCTACCCACTTGGCATGTTTTTGGTTCAGTTTCGGCTGGTTATTGATGAACTGTAAGGCATGATTGTCTGAATACAATATGAATTCCTTTGAAAGCAAATAATGTCTCCATTTTTCAAGGCTTGTACAATAGCATAAAACTCTTTATCGTAAGAAGAATACTTCTTCTTTGCTTCATTCAATTTCTCACTGAAGTACGCTATCGGTCTTTGTTCTTGACTCAGAACTGCACCTACTACAACTCTACTAGCATCTGTTTCAACTTGAAATACTTTTTCAAAATCAGGCAAAGCTAAAATTGGTTCCTCTGTGATTTTCTTCTTCAGCAATTTAAAATTCCTATCTGCTGCTTCTGTCCACTTGAACAGCTGATTGATCTCCTTAATTGTTTCAAGAATTGGTGCACAAATCTAACTAAAGCCTTTGATAAACTTTCTGTAAAAACTTGCAAGACCATGAAAGCTTCTTACCTCAAATATATTTCTAGGAATAAGCCAATTCCAAATCGCTTGGAATTTCTCTGGATCCATTTTCAATCCTTCTTTAGAAACTACAAATCCAAAGTAAATCAATTCTTCCTTCATGAAACTACATTTCTTCAGATTTATCAGTAGTTTCTCTTTCTGCAGAGTTCTTAAAACCAATTTAAGATGCTCTAGATGTTCTTCCTTACTTTTACTAAAAACTAGAATATCATCAAGATAAACAATAACAAACTTTCCTGCATATTCCTTCAAGACTTCATTCATTAATCTCATGAATGTGCTAGGTGCATTAGTGAGTCCAAAAGGCATCACTAACCACTCATACAACCCATTGTTTGTTTTAAATGCAGTCTTCCATTCATCGCCTTCTCGAATTCTTATTTGATGATATCCACTCTTCAAATCTATTTTAGTAAAATATTTTGATCCACTCAAACAATCCATTAAATCATCCATGCGTGGCAAAGGAAATCTATACCTGATAGTGATCTTGTTTATGGCTCTGGAATCTATGCACATATGCCATTCTCCTCCTTTCTTTGGACTGAGTATTGTTGGTACATCACATGGACTAAGACTTTCTCTGATTAGCCCCTTATCCATCAGCTCTTTCACGTGTCTTCCAACTTCTGTGTTCTCTTGAGGAGTTAATATGTATGCTGCTTTATTTGGCAAACTCGCTCCTGGTATTAGGTCAATATGATGACTAATACTCCTGATCGGTGGCAACACATTTGGTAACTCATCCACAATAATATCAGTGAAATCATCTAATAGAATTTTATCTCCTTCAGGCAAATCATCCAAGTTTGTGGAAGTTAAAATTACCTTTGGTCTTCCCATAATAGCAAAATGCAACTCCTCGTTCTTCACTACTTCCTGTAGCAACTCCTTTCCGCTTATCAGCATAATACTACTTCCAAGTGTTCCTTTGTCAATGTCGTCCTTGAATGGCAGTAATGTATGTTTAGTTCCATCCTTCTCTAGAGTATAGGTGTTTCTCCTCCCATCATGAATAGCTTTTCGATCAAACTGCCACGGTCTTCCTAGTAATACATGGCACACATCCATGGGCATTACATCGCATAATATCACATCTTTATACGTACCAATTTATATCTCAACCTTGCATTGTTCTCTCACAATAATCTGATGTCCCTTCTGCAACCATGACACTCTGTAAGGAGTAGGGTGTATTGTCTTCGCTAATCCGAGCTTGTCCACCATCTCTGTAGAAATAAGGTTGTCAGTGCTTCCACTGTCAATTATTACTTTACAACACTTACCTTTTGATTTACAAGTAGTTCTAAATAAATTCTTCCTTTGCGCTGGTTCTTCAATCTCCTTCTCTGTCTTAAGCAAATTCCTTCTCAATAACAAGGATTCTCATACTTCAGGGGATTCTTCCTTTTCCATAAGTCGAGGTGGTTCTTCCTTTGCCTCAACCACATTCGCATTCCTCTAACTTGCTAGTTTATTATGAGGACAGTCCCACGACACATATCCCCATTCTCCACATGTATAACACCGAAAATTTCTTCCTCGTCCTCTTCCTCTAGGCACAAATATTCCTTTGTTAAATTTTCCTCTCTATGGTGGTCTACTACTTGAACTGCTTGCTTCATGTTGATGTTGTTGTCCCCTTGGTTTGGTAGTTCCTCTACCTCTTACTGAGCTTCTTCCTCTATTCCTCTAATTCTGTTTTCTCAACATCTTTTCTTCTACCTTCAAACCTGCTTGATAGGCATCTTCAATAGTCTTTAGACCCAATAAGCTGATCTCATCCCGAATGACATACCTTAAGCCATTGATATATCTAGCTACCTCCTCCATGTCATCTTCTACATGTCCTGCTCTAATACTCAATCTATAAAAATCTTTTGTGTGTTCCTTAATAGACATTCCTTTTTGCCTTAAATTTTGCAATTGTTTGAAAAGATTTAACTGATAATCTTTAGGCATAAATTTGACTTTCATTTTACTCACCATTTTGTCCCATTGCTTGATCTTGGACTTTCCTTTCCTCGTTCTGGATGTTTTTAATTCATCCCACCAAATAGCTGCATGAATCTTCAATCTGGTAACTGCAAATTTCACCTTCTTTTTGTCGTCAACTTCCTCTTCATAGTCAAAATATTTTTCCAATGAATTGATCCAATCCATTAGCTCTTCTGCATTGAGACTCCCTTCATACATAGGAATTTCCATCTTTGGTTTTCCTCCTACTTTCACCAACATCTTGATAACTCTGGTAGTTTCATTTTCCTCCTCTTCTTCTTCCTCAGAAGATTCTTCTTTAGTACTATCAGCTCCTTCATCAGGTGTTCTTCTCTGAGCAGTCTCAATTGTTTCCATTCTCGTACGCAAACTTCAGATCTCCTCTAACAGAACTGCATTTGCTTCAGGTCTTCCTCGACCAATGCGAGCTCCTCTCCTTGGCGACATTTTTGCTGCAATCAACCTTAACTTTAGCTCCGATACCACAAATGACGCAGGCAGAAACAGTGACTTAAGAAAACCCAACAATCACCTCGTGGTTTCCATTTTCTTTACAACTCTGCCTTCTCTCTTATAACTGGAATGCCTTTGGAACAAGGCCAAAAGAATGCATTTGCGCTTTATAAACATAAATGTTCGCGATTCACCAGAGATCGCGATCTAAACGAACCGATGGTCCAAATTAAATCACATCATCGCCAATCGCAAGTCGCAAGTCGCAAATCACCGATGTAATGCTCTCCCTTTTAAAATTCCCGACGCGATTTATCGCGCCAACCATTGTCGGCAATCACTGCTTCCCCCGACTTAAGGCCTTGTCGCTCCCACTCAATGCTCCGATGCGATATAGCGGAAGTCACTAATCACAACTCACGAAGACTTGGGGTCCGACTTTCACTTAAATAATCTTGTGATGCGATATGTAATTGTGCACGTACCCGACAAAGTTACAAAAGTCCTGTGTATAACATTTCAAGTCCGGATTTCGGATCTGCTCGGTGTTTTGCGCTAATTCTATTGTAAATCAGATTTTCACCTACAGGACCAAAACCATATCAATTAACTCCATCGATCCGATATCGATGATCCAACGAATGGGATTAAATCGGCAACAAACAATGGCGTTTATAGAAAAAAGCCATGATTTCGATTAATTCTGTGTTTTTCTATTACGAAGCATGAAAATAGTGAATCATGACTCTTTTCTGAATACAAAGAAAACGAAAGCATAACAAGGAATTTTGCAGGCTTGATAATTAATCATACGCACAATTCATTTATTCACAATAAAAGAATTACAGAGTCTTGGCCTTGGCCCGATTACACAAATAAAAGACCTCTGTTTCAAAATACTATCCACACGCTACTCTTGCTCTCGCTCCACTCTATTCTCTCTTCATTAAATTTTTTTCCCTTCTTTTTATCAATCAAATATCACTCTATTCTGTGCCTAACAACTCAATCCCTATTTTTAATCAATCTAACAACAAATCTATAATTCCTAGCTCTACCACACACCTATGCTAACAACTTATCTTTGAACCTAAAATAAGACAATTTCTAACTATTACAATAATGAGATACAACTCATTTCTTGAGAGATCCAACCCTCTCAGTAAAACTGACTTTTGACCAATCAGGTCAATGAAATTCAACTTGTTTAGCCACAACATGTGAACAAACTTTCACATTGCTGGCTAAGTTCGGATGCTCTTGCATCGAGAAATGTCCAAATGTGCTTTTGGGAAATAAAAAGTATTTGGATTATATTGTTTTACATGAAGTAGTCAAGGTTTACCATTAAAATATTTAAGCTATCACAAAATAGCTCATTCTTATGAATATCAAGGTTCTTAGATGATTTTTACGTCTTATAAGATATTATAGAAAATTTGTTAAAACTTATATACGTATTGTAGCCCCACTCACATCTTTCTTGAAGAACAATTTATTTCTATGATATGACTCGTAATCTAGCTTTGAAACAACACCTAATTATGGTAAAACATTCATAGTCGAATGTGATGCATCAAGATGAGGAATTGGTGCAACTTTGATGCAAGAAGGGACACCATTGACTTCTGAAAGTAAAAAAATCAAGTGAAAAGATTTGTCGAAATCTGCTTATTAAAAATAATTTTAAGATATTTTAAATGTATTTAAAAAATGGGAACGATATCTCATTGAAAGGAATTTTAAAGTCAAGACAGACCATGATAGCCTAAAGTATTTGTTGGAGTATGAATTGTCTTTAGCATTCCCGATGGGGCTGTATTTATGGTTCTTAAGGGAGTCAATTAATATGATTAACATGCACGAGAATATAATGGCGAAGAGGAAGGTAAGCATGGGGAGATGCGCCAACATCACCACCTGTACGGACTCTACTCATGCATGCAATTCACACCGCATACATGATTAAACTCAGCGATTTTTTTCAAATTAGTTTAAATATAAGCAAGTGCAGGTAGAGGGACTTTTGTCCGAAATTCTCCTGGTTCACAATTTTTGGCTATTGAAGTCAACAATGGAGGCATTCCAGGGAAGAGTGCACATGTATGGGGTGTTTAATGCAAGTGTTAATATGTTTGTCGTAACACACACTTGTCCCCCCTTCGCTTCTGATCCTTCAGATAATCTTTTCGATCTATTTAGTCCTAAAGCTATGGGGGTTCTTTATAATCGCATGGATCTCAACTCCGGGTGGCATATTTTCACGAGCATCTCCAGGTCTGCACACCACCTTCTCTTTTCCCTTAACTACAACCCATCAATGTTCGCCCTCTCTAAATTTGATGAAGGTTCGTTAACTTATTTATGACCTTCCTGGTTAACCTTTTGTTGTCAATTCATTGGTCCTTCTATTTTGTTTGGGTTTGGCACTTTGGCTGGTTATTGCATGTGCCCATGTTTTTTTTTTCTCTTTATCCACAACACAGCGACTTGTCCTTCATTGGAATTGGTCATTATGTTTCCTTTTGCATCCTCTCAAATCCCCGACTATGTAGGTATATCATTCAGTTTCCCAATCCTTGTATTTCGTGTCTAGGACTCGAGCACATTTTCAATTTGGTTATGATAGCATTTTGATCATAGTATTCCCAAGGTTATTTCACATAGTTTCTCCATGTCACCTCCTCTTTCTAAGACAGTGTCAAAGAGAAGTTGTACACCCTGGGTGTGTAGGTTTGTCTACCTAGTTCATGGTCGATGACGCCCTTCTAACATTTCTCTTCCACTCTCGAGTTACCACCTTTCCATAATTGCAGTGCTTGGGTTTGACTTCTGCTCACACCTCTTGTGTTTGTCCACACCATCGTTGTCATCATACATTGCCCGCTCCAGCCAACTTTGGTTCAAATAACTATTCTTATGGCACCTCGACTTCGCTAACCTAGTCATCGAGGTGGTGCAACAAGAGCATCTACCTCTTGTCCCTGACGCCTTTTTGGTTGGCACTCTGTGGCTTACCACTTTGACTCTATCCCTCCAAAAGTGGGGAATGAGATCCTTCACTTGGAAGCCAAAGAATTTGGTGATGATACATATTATTCTATCTTTGAAATGAGTGGCAACACCTTTAGATGGGCTTTGGATCCAGGAAAAATCGGCAAAAGGAGACTTCATTTTCTTCACTAAGTGGATCTACACCAACAACTAGAGACTTTAATTCACATGGTCATCCATGACAAGCAAGTCGACCATTACCAGTTATTTGCAAGACAAGAGGAGATCAAAAGGATCCTCCATGACATCAAATACAACCTCGACAATATAGTCACCAGATTGAATCAGGTGGAACACTCGTGGTGTCTGATTCAGACTCTGGATCTGGCTCAACCCTCACACTCCAGTCGTCCTTTTTGGCTAAATTTGGGATCAGGGGAACAAGTTATGTTCAATTTACCTGTTTATGGGATCCAACAGTGCTTTTTGGGATATAAATGATATAAATGTACTATAAATATAAATATATTTATATAGCTTACAAAAAAAAAACAATTGTCTCTAGAAGAATAACAAATAATAGGTAGCTAAAATGCAAGGATTTGATTTTGAATTAATCTACAAAAAAAGGAAAGATAATATGGTAGTAGGTGCATTATCTATATTAGAAGAAACATTTAATTTATATTCCTATTAGGCAAAAAATATGCACCCCACACATTAGGGGAATTTTGAGGTCTAAAATGGGCCTCCTAAGGAAATTATAAAATAATAGTGGAAATAATAAAATAAGATTAGATACATTACATCATCAAATTTTATAGGGAAAAAAGAAAAAACTATTTTTTCAATTCGTATTTTCAACTTATCTCCCTATGGGGTTACTCAAATTTCGAGCGGAAACACTCGTTGGATGCAAAATTTGATTCTTCATCCAAGGAGTACCCATGTTGCATACTTGCATTGGACGCTACTACATGAAAAATGAGAAATACATGAAAAATGTGATTGAAATCACATTTTTTCATGTATTTCTTATTTTTCATGTAGTGGGGTCTATCAAAAGTATGCAACATGGGTACTCCTTGGATGAGGAATTAAATTTTGTATCCAACGAGTACTCCCGCTTGAAATTTAAGTAGAACCTTAGCGAGATAATTTAAAAATACGAGTTGAAAATGTAGTTTTATTATTTTTTAATCTTTTTTACTTTTTTACTCCAAAAATGGTAAATTACCCCCCATGGTTGACATCATCATCTTGAATCTTATTGGTTCTTATAAATTTTATTTTGGTTGTACATTTTTCTTAAGAGGCCCATTTAGACCTCAAAATTCCCCTAACGACAACTCATTAAATGTTGTTTAGTTCGGGATATGCATCACTGGATCTAAATGTTGTATATCTTGACCTATGTAGCATTTAATGCTATGTTGCGGAGTGCACATTAGTTTCCTTCCTATTATATCTTCCATTCTTGTATGGTTGGAGGAGTTCATCATCAACAAAAAGAAGAAAATAATACTAGACAACAAATAGAATGCTTAAGAAAGGGAAGAACTTTATTGACCATTGGGTTTGGAAGAAATAAATTATTTAGTACAAGGATAGAATATTTTTGTGCCCTCAATCAAAGTTGAAACAAAAGGTATTAAGGAAATCAACAAGTGCAAGAAATTCAAGAGAACAAAAATATATTTTTGGGAAGGAATGAAGAAGGATATTGAAAAAGTTCTAAGAGAATGTTAAATGTGGCAAAGAAATAAAGCAGATACTATCAAGATTCAAATTTACTTCAACCCGTACACATGTTTAATTAAAAATGGGAAAACATATTAATGAATTTCATTACAAGTTTACTAGGTTCATAAGCTTAAGATGCCATTTTTGTGGTTGTGTCTAGGGTCACAAAATATCCACACGTATGTGGAATTCAAATTACATATAGTGTAATCAAAGTAATAGAAGTTTTCAAGAAAGAAAGTCATAGGCTTCATACATTTCCTAAAATAATAGTAAGTGATAGAGTCAAAATTCATAGGAAAGTTTTGGAAAGGGTTAAGGAAAATAAAATGAACAACGCTACCCATGAGTTTAACATATCATCCACAAATAGATGGTCAAACAAAAATAATGGAAAAACGTTTTGAAGGTTTTATTCATTGATATTATTCAAACAAACATTCCCAATGGGTCAAGTAGCATCCTCTGATAGAATGGTGGTATAATATGACCTATCACATAGTCACTAAGATGTCTCCATTTGAAGTTATTTATGGATATCCAACCTAGTGTCACAACTTTTTCTAAGGACCATTCCAAAGTATGAGCAATAGATTAACATAGGGAGAATACTAAATAACTTTGCAAATACCTAAAGAAAAACTTCAAATAACCTAGAATAGGTTGAACTAACAAGCAAAATAGAATTGAAGTGAAATTTGAGTTGGGGAACAAGGTATATTTGAAACAACTGTATACGCAATTCACTCTCAAACAAAAGAAAGATCAAAAACTAGTTACACAACTTTTTGGAACCTACAATGTTTTTCACAAGAATGGAGAAGTGGCTTCTAAGTTAGAATTTCCTTCTCCTTGAATTCATAAAGGATTCCATGTCTCTTTACTAAAAACTGTCCTAATATGGACTTTGGCAATACATATTGAAATTTTATAATTAGGCACAAAAGAAAAATTGATTGTTGAACCAATTGAAGTTGTAGATTGGCATTCTCATTATCTTTGAAATAGAACCATTATGAAGTGCTTACTCAAGTGGAACAATATGCCTCCAAAAGAAACTACATGGGAAGATGAACAATGCATGAAAAAACAACCTCAATTACAAGCTTTGAGGGGAAAGAAATTTTAAAGAATGACGCTATGCTAGGGACTTGACACTCGTTTATTATTACTATATTAGTGATAGTTAGATCAACCTAGAGTGTAGGATACATCGTGCGATATTTATCTCCTAATTATTATAAAAGAAAATAATCTAAATATACATATTATCTTATGTATTGATATATTCTTAAAAGAGGTTACCCACTTAAATAGACTTCCTTTTCAATGACTCTCCATCATTGATAGGCATGGGATTAGTTTTCCTTTCTATTTTTATGTTATCATGATATATGTTACATAACAGTTTGGCCATCATTCTCTTTTATTTAGAATGAAAAGGAGTGGAGGTCTTTTGGATTGGGTTTTATCTTTTCCAATAGCTATTTTCTTTTACAATATTTCTAAACTTAACAAGCAAAATGGTTAAATTTTTCCCCAAGCATTCACTTTAATATATCAACACTTTGTTTATAATAACTAAAAGTTAAAATGGATAAATTTTTAACATGAATATATCTTAATAAACTAGTTATTGCGAGCATGAAGTTTGAGAAAATAATTTTTAACAATATTTTGGTGTGATTTCTTTTATTTAATAAGAAAATAGTGAACATTTTTTCTATTTTTAGTTTAACAAATATATATATATATATAGAAACTAATCAGTGTACAATAATATAAATTTATTATTTCTTATAATTCTATATTAACCCAACTTGCATAGAAATGGTCAATAATAAAGAGATAACACTATCCTCCAAATAGTGTGATGTGGTATATGCTCTTATTGTTTTACCATTTTCTTTTGGAAACTCATTCTTTACCCAAATCTCCATTGCAGGAAGAAAAACCATTTATGAAATTTACTTTTAGTGTTTGATTATCATTTAAATTTTTTAATATTTTATTATTATTAAATTTTTTAATAATTAGTATTGTAACCTTAACATAAGGTTCGAGATCATAAGGCTTTAATGATAAAATCTAATGAACTCTCATAAATAATTATTATAAAGATAAGATTATTAATGAAAGGTAGTTAGATTTGGTGATTAAGTCATGGAACTCTATCTATAAAAATTCACTCCATAATTAATGAATTAAATGTTATCATTTGTGTGTATATTTTATATTTTACATGGTTTATTATTTCAATAATAAAACTTTAAAATATATATTTTTACTAATAATATCATGTATCATGTTTATTGTATCCATGTTAAGGTAGTGGTTTTACCTCTTTTCAATTTAGTAGCCATGTCGGGACAATTTGAATCATGTATTATCATAATGTTTTATTATGCCTTAACGCGAATATGGAATTCTTCTCTTCTAATTAAGATGGATTATACTTAAAAGGTGTTTCATGGTTTCTTATGTTTATTTTATAATAATAATGGAATGGAAAGATAGTTTGAGTCACTTCCTAATGTTTATTTTATAATAATAATGGAATGGAAAGATAGTTTGAGTCACTTCCTAATTCAATTTATGCTTTAATTTTTTTCATCAAACGAGATAATCTCATAAAATAAAAATACATCCAAAAGGTTCCTCATTAAACGAGACAATCTCATAAGCTAAAAATATATCCAATCTCTTGGATATTGATTATTTCTTAGCTTTATTGTTCTTCCAAGTTAGAATAAAATTGAGAAGTTCAATCTCTACCATACTTGATGCTTTAATATTTTGAGAGTAGTGTGGAGGATACACCCTTATTACTATCTCTTAAATTTATAATTTTTTTGGTAATTAAATCTATAAATATTTCAAAAATTATAAAATATATTGTTTTTATTGTATATTTTATTTTAAATATGAATATATAATATTTTTATATTTAAAAATAGAAATATCTTATGTTATTATCTAAAAAGTGTTTACTTGGTCATTTTCTATTAGGATGATTGAAATATACCATGTAGCATAAGTTTTACCCATTAAAATTCACTTTTGCCTTAGAAAATAATTTAGAGAACCACTTTTCATATATTATTTTCGTTTAATGAATTTACCCACTTCAAAATAACCCGTAAATCATTTAATTAATTTCGTGTTATTTTCATCTTTGCCCATTTTTGTGAAAATGATTAAAAATATTTTCATCCATCCATAAGAATAATTAAACAAATCATTATTTATTTCTTATTCCATAATCATTTCACTTTTCTCCCTTGAAATATTTATTAAATCATTATTTAATAATTATTTATAACTTATTTTGACCTTATCTCCTAGAAATAAATAATAAATCATTTTCATTTATTAATTATTTCAAACACTTTTCTTAATTAACTTGATTAATCATTATTTTTTGAGTTGGTTAAGTAATTAAATATTACTGATTATTTCTCTAACCGTTTACTCTTCCAAAAATAATAAATTACTCATAACTGTTAGATCTTGGTTTTGTCAACCAAATATTTTATTATTGATGTAGTCTAACTTATAGACAAAATAACCTTTTTGATGACATTTTTTCTATTTAATTTTAACTAAATTTTGGCATAGATTTTAAAAAATTGAGTTTAAGTTGTTTAATATGGAGAAATTGAGTGCCCCAAGGGTTTTTTAGGGCGTTGAATCCATTTATACTTTCAAAAAGGTATTTTAAACAAGAAACCACAATCTTGCTTGAAATTGTATCATCGAATTCTGATGAAAAAGGATATTTTGTCTATAAGTTAGACTATGCCTTTTGTTATTTAATCTAGAGTTTTTCACCTTTGCGACACTAAGAGGGTTGAAGATGAAAAACACTTTCTCTTGAAGCTAGACTTTCCCCCATTGAAAACATGGCTATGTTTAGGTATCTAATGTATAAGAATAAACTTTACAACATGGAAGTCAATAGGTTCCCTAAAATTTCTTCTAGACAAAACCCCTGCCTCTGACTCAAACCTTGCTTGCATAAGGATGCCCAGTCTTGACTCGACCATTGGGGGATAAAGGACAATATCATCCTAGAGAATAAGGATAATATTAAAAATACTTTTACTTTTGAATTTAAGGATAAGATGTGGGATGATAAGGAGCTAGAGGGGTAAAGGAAATTAAGGTATTATAAGGAGATGATCAACCCCACTCTTGCTATCCAGGATTATCTTTCTAGCTTGACCAATGCTAAGAAGAAAATGAACATTGCAAAGATAAAAACTAAGTATCATGAGCTTCGAAGTGAAATCAGGTATTGGTCTATTCCCAAAACACGTTGGGACCAAAGAGTATGTCACATTTTCAGTACTAAGAGGGTTGAAGATGAAAAACACTTTGTCTTGGATTGAATGGCTCTTACTCACATCCATTCTCATTCCAAAACATTTGTCACACTACCTACCTTCTTGACTTGTTAAGTCAACAAAACTATAGTGATCTAGGAATGCTTCTCTCTCTTCTTTTTTTATGATAGAAATGAAATATTAAACAGTCTCAATTAATCTCTTACTTTCTTAAGGTCCAACTATAGAAATAGCTCAAAATTTGTAGCTACTAATGAATTTAGACGGAAAACAATAGACACAAAATTCTTTTACACAATCTACTGAAAGGAAAAAACACAATAGAAATATGTGCAATAATATGCAACCATTAAACCACAATGAACACAATTTTTTTCCCGGGGAACCCAACTAGGGAAAACCCTTCCTCTGTTTTGTATTGAATTAGATGAGAATATGATCTATTACAATGTCTGCTACAAACCTTGAAGCTACACTTGCACTACAATACTAATCTCCTGCTCACTGACCTGCTCTGACCAACACTTAGCCAAAATAGACCTTAGCCTTCCTCCTATTTCCTTGCGTAATCCTTCAAGTCATTAGCTCCTAAAAAATAGGATAATTCCCTATTTCCTTGTGCAAATCCTAAAGGAATTGATCACCTGCTCCAATACAAAACCTGTACACTTAGCCAGTATACAATTGACAATTACAATGTGCCTTTTCCTCCACCTCAACTAGGAAATTCGAATTCCATGCATGACTAGGGCTATTTTTAGTAAATTGATCAGTTAACTGAGAGATATGTGAGTTAACAACAGTTATACTACTCAATTGAACTCCTACTAACTTTATTCTCAACTAGAGCTCAGATAACTGAGTTTAACTAACTATAACTCCACTAGATTGCTAGATTTTAGCAATCAACTCATGCACAACTCTACTTATAGCCTACAAAATTGAAATGACTGATTTAACTGAGTGATTTGGCCATGTCACTCCTGCTAACTATGACTCAAGTCATCTTGCTAATGTGGAAAATCGAATTTCTCCATTTGTCTAAGGCATAAGTCAAATTAATCCTTTTCTTGCTATAATTTTAACAATCCCTCTTAGCAAGAAAAGGGTTCTTGACCACCCCAATCCTGCTCTTGTGGAACTCTAACTTTCTCTTCATAAATCCTTTGTCAATATGTCTGCATCATGCTACTCTGTACGAATGTAGTGCAACAAGATGATCCTCCTCTACTCACAATCTCTCAGGTGATGGTACTTGATGTTTATATGCTTGGACCTATCATGAAACATTGGATTTTAAGAGAGTTTGATACAACTCTGATTATGATAGTGGATCAATGTAGCCTCCATTCCATGATTGAAGAGATAACCAGGATCTTCCTCATCCAAATAGCCTCACATGATGCTTGACTAGTAGCCATATACTCGGCCTCTATTGAGCTGAGTGCTACAGATCTTTGTTTCTTACTATACCAAGAAATTGTTGTTGACCCAACATTGAAGATAGCTCTCGATGTGCTCTTCTTTTCTAATGGACTCCCTGTCCAATTTGCATCTATGAAGCCTTGGAGCTTCACTCCATCAGTCCTCCTATACCATAAACCAAAATCTATTGTGCCTCTGAGGTATATGAGAACATGTTTTGCTACTTTCCAACGAATCTTGGTAGGCTCCACCATAAACTAACTAAGTTGATTAACCGAAAAAAAATAAAAAAATAAATAAAAAATAAAAAATAAAAAATCGGGCCTTGTGTTCAGTAAGTACATCAAGGACCCCACCAACTATCTATAGATAGTTCCATTTAATGCCTCTCTTGTAGAAGCATCCTCTTTCCTCCAGTTAGTAGCTAGAGGAGTGTCCATGGACTTGCAATCCTACATATGGAAAATCTGAATGATTTTAGAGGTGTACTTCCCCTGACCAAAAAATAGATCTCCATCTCCCTACCACACCTCCAAACCAAGGAAGTAGTGCATCAAACCCATGTCCTTCATCCCAAACTCTCCTGCGAGGTCCTCCTTGCAAGACTGGATCAACCTCTTATATCCTGTCTATTAGTTTTTGTAGCATCAAATGTGTTCTAGTATCGAGCCTAAAACACATGATATCTCCATAACCCATAAATCATTTCTATAAATTCCACCTAGAAGTATCTTAATTAGATTATTAACATATTTTTTAATGTTTCCTAAGTCTAAACTTAGGAAAATGGGTTAATGATCCATAAATAATTAAGATAAGGTGATAATTCTATATAAACACACACGGATCGACTCCAATATGATCTTGGCCCTTGATTTAGTTTTAATATTGGTCATTGGTACTCCAACAAAGGATTATAAGAAGAAGTTGATCGATAGATGGAGAAAACACTTAAGATCGATTTCCTTGGAAAGTTCAATTTTCTAGAGTAACAGTAGTCAATTGTTGGAAGAGTTCAAGCTTCATGAGGGAAGAAGAGACAGTGACGAGTAGCGACAATGATCCGAAGGAAGTTTTCCAGATCTGGAGAAGCAACAACAAGAGGCTGAGTTATTCCTAGTGAGGTAGCGTAGAGGACTATGTAGTTTCTTCAGGAGAGAAATTCGATTTAGCTGGAAGAAAAATCAATTCATCTTCCAAAGGCCTGTAGAGTCTTCCAAAAGGTCGAAGAATCATTTTCCTCAGCAGAGACAGGAAAAATTACTTGATCAGATGTAGTTCCGGGCTAGACATCATAGGGTATGCACAAGCACTATGCAGAGGGTCCAGGAGGACGAGTCTATGAAGGAAATTTGTGTCGGGATTGCTTGTGGAGGAAGGGAAATTTTGTTAGATAATTCTTGCCATATTTTCTTGTTGTTTGGATTACCAGTTGGGAATCCATAGATTGTACTCATAATTTCACTATTTCATAGTAATAAAACCCTCATCTTCTGCACTAGTTTTCCTACATCAGGTTTTTCCAGGGACATTTGTCCAAAAATAAGTGTGTTAATTTTTATGTGTGTGTTAGAATTTTCTCAGTTTTTGACACTATTTTATTCAGCATAATTTTTTATTTGTGAAGTTTGCAATAGTGAATTATTCATTGTTTGTATGGGCGAACAAACTATTAATTAATTTACAGTTAAAAGAATAATTTCCAGTCACTGCAATTCAATTTCATAGCGAAATTTTTTGAGTTGCAAAATAATTTCGTAGCGCCAAAATTTTCACATGGTATGAGAGCTTGAGTGATCAACCAGGAAGCTCACAAGCGGAAAAGGGAATTTCTCTATTCAGAGGGATCAGTAGGCCGAAATTCTCAGAGGTTGCAATGTACCTAGATAGGTAGATCAAATTGTTGGGAAAAGGGTTTGATTTTCAGTTGTAGGGTTGTTGAAAAGTTGATTTTCCCAGAATACTGATTCCAACAGTCATAGGGAGTAGCAGCAACTTAGATTTTCATTGAGCATATTCTTGGTTGGGCATAGAGGGTTTTACAGCAGTTTACAGTAGTAGAATCAGCGCCAGGTGGAAGAGAAATTGCACACACAGAGGTATTTTCTCAGAGGGTTTCCAAATTCAGTTTTTTGGAGGAAATCTATGATTTCTAATAGATGGTGGCGGTAGAGACAGGAAGAAATGTGCATTCTAGGAGGGAGTGTGAGTATCTGAGTAGGTAGAAAAGAAGGGGAAAGGAGGAGATTCCTGTTTATTTTCCAGTTTTTGAGTTTTTCATATTTTGCAGCATTGCAAAGATGGTCGTACGATATTGCCAGAGAAGTTCGTGCGAGTTAGCCGGAATGCATATATGGGCAGTAGATCGATTTCCAATTTTCGGAGATAGGTGTTGAAGGAAACATGAGTTATCCAATGCGAGTTGCAAAGCGAAGGGTCCCGCTAGGGGCTAAGCTTGAACGGGGATATTTGGGCACCAGATCTAGGAGGAGGAGTATAAGACTCCAGTGTGTGAGATGGGTAGGGTCCAGCGCAGTTGCAACAAGGAGACCAGTCATATTAGTTCTAGATTGTTGCAACGAGACCATCACCTTTACTACATGCACCCACAGTATCATAGTAACAGATTCAGTGTCCGCAGATGCAATATGTCATTAGCCAATTACAAATATATTGCAGTCAGTACACGTGAGATAGTTGCATATCTAGATGCAGTGACATAGGTAGTGCAAATTGCCCAGTTGTAGTATGCAAGTGCAGTTCTAGCCAGAAGAATCCCAACGCAGAGTTAACAGTCTAGTTCTAGTGTAGGAGGGCAGTGCAAGTTGCTAGAAGGAAACAAAGAGATTTCCCATAGGAATATCGAGACTCGGAGGGAGTCTAGTTTCAGAGGGAGAAGCCCTATGGAAGATAGTACTTCAGGATATGGGGAGATCATACTCATCATTGCGGTAGTTGCAGCTATAGTGTAGAGATAACAACAGAGTAGTAGCAGCAGCAGTACGAGTCGATCAAAGAGACATAGATTGGGCAGGGTCCATTGAGGTGTCCTCCTCATGGATCGTTACCTTTCTACGGGGGCCCATAGTATTTAGTAGCAATATGGATCATTATTAGTGATGCAGTCAGATTCCAGAGTGACAGTTGCAAACTAGTAGTAGTCAAGTGCTGAGGAGCGCAGTGCAGAGTTAGCAGTAGCACAGATTCCTTGGTAGGAAGTGCAATAGCAGTCAAGACTGAGGAGACAGGTGCATCATGTTGAACAAAGTTGATTTAGTATTTTGGATACTTCTCTGTTACAGTAGTTGTAGTTGTAGAAGCAATAGATGAGAGAGTGTTGTAGTGTACATGCAGAGTTGGCAATAGTATCGCATTGTCAGCAGTAGCAAAGACACAACATCAAAGTTGTACAGTGGTTGGTAGGCAGTACGGTTAGATATTAGCAAAGTGACAGGAGGTTGTACATAGACAGAGTGTTGTGGCAGGGTATGCAACACTAGAACACAGTCCTCACTAAGAGAGAGTGTTAGTTTTTTTAGCATCAGATGTGTTCTAGTCTCGAAACTTTGTGGAGAATATAAAACACATGAGATCTCCATAACCCATAAATCGTTTTTAGAAATTCCACCTAGAAGTATCTTAATTAGATTATTAACATATTTTTTTAATGTTTCCTAAGTCTAAACTTAGGAAAATTGGTTAATTAATCAAAATTAATTAAGATAAAGTGAGAATTCTCTAGAAACACACACAAATCGACTTTTATATGATCTTGGCCCTTGATTAAGTTTTAATCTTGGTTTTTGGTACTCCAACAGAGGATTGTAAGAATAATTCAATGGGTAGATGGAGAAGACACTTCAGATCGATTTCTTTGGAGAGTTTGATTTTCCAGAGTAGCATCAGTCAATTGCCGGAAGAGTTTGAGCTTCGGGAGCGAAGCAGAGATAGTGAGGGGGGGATAGTGATTCAGAGGAATTTTTTCAGATCTGGAGAGGTAGCAACAAGAGGCTGAGTTATTCCCAATGAAGCAGCGTAGAGGATTGCGCAGTTTCTTTAGAAGAGAAATTTGATTTCGCTGGAGGAAAAATCGATTCTAACTTCTAAAGGCCTAGAAAGTCTTCCAGAAGGTCGAAGAATCATTTTCCTCAGCAAATAAAGGAAAAACGACTTGATCAAAGGCATTTCTAGACTAGATGTCATAGGTTATGTACAATCATTGCAAAAAGGGTCCAGGAGGACAAGTTTCTGAAGGAAACTTGTGTCGGGATTGCTTGTGGAGGAAGGGAAATTCGCATAGATAATTTTGGCCAGCTTTTCTTGCTATTTGGATTTCCAGTTGGGCATCCATAGATTATACTCATAATTTCACTGTTGAATAATAATAAAACCCTCATCTGCTGCACTGGTTTGCCCACATTGGGTTTTTCCGGCAATTTTTGTCAAAAAATAACTGTGTTAGTTTTTATGTGTGTGTGCTAGAATTTTCTCAGTTTATAGCATTCTTTTCTTCCGCAAATTTTTTTATTTGTGAAGTTTTTAGTAATGAATCATTCATTGTTTGTATGGGCAAACAAATTGTTAACTAATTTACAATTAAAAGAATAACTTCCAGTCGCTGCAATGAAATTTCGTAGTAGAATTTTCTGAGCTGTAGAATTATTTCATAGTGCTGAAATTTTCACACTGTCAGTATCAAATTATCTACATACAGGACTATGAGCATACTAACATGTACCAAAATGCAATAGAGATTGGCATATACTTCACTCTTAGTGAATCCCAATCCATTGAGATAGGAATCTATATGAGTGTACCAAGCACAAGGTGCCTACTTGAGCCCATAAAGGGCTCTCATGAGTCTACACACATGTGTATCCCTATCAAATGTCTCAAATCCCTCCTACTTCTCAATGTAGATCTCTTCCTCGATAACTCCATTGAGGAAGGAAGTCTTAACATCCAATTGGTGGATCTTCCATCCTGTTTGTCTTGCTAGTGTTAGTATGGTCTTGATAGAAGAATATCTTACCACATGGAGAAAATTTCCCCTCATAATCAACTCCCTCTACTTGTGAGAAGCCTTTGGCCACAAATTTGGCCTTTTAATTCTCAACACTACCATCAGTTGCATATTTCACCTTATAAACCCATCTGGAACCAATAATAGATTTTCCATCAAGTCCAAGAACAACCTCCCATTCATCATTCTTCATGATGGAGTCATACTCCTCCACCATGGCATCTACCCACACCTGTTGGCAAACTTCTTCCTCATATGAAGAAGGCTTAGAATCAATCCATTATGTCATGAGTGTCATATATCTGATATATTTGTTTGGTGAACTCCTATGTTTGCACAAGGATCTAGGAGCTACAACATGCTCCTAAGTATCCTATACCAATTTGTCTGCCTCTTTGGTTCTCTTCCTCCCTTCGCTGGAAGGCTCTGTGTGAGTGGGTGCCTCCACTCAAACTACTCTCTGCTCCTCCACATGTAGCTTCTCCACAACATCTTGTGGATCTGTCTGGGGCTCTTCCTTTGGAGCTAGAAGCTACTCCTCTAGTGGAATGGTCAAATCTCGCTCTAGAGAGCTTCTCATGGCCTTCTCCTCATCAAATATGACATCTCTCCTCATCACAATCATCCTAAGTGAAGGCATGTACACGGTAAATCTGAGGATCCAAAAATGCGAAAGTGGTATAAATTTGGCTTCCCCCTAGAGGAAGACTCTTCAGGTGTGATAATTCCAAGAATCTTGTGAGGGATCTTGTTATGCAAATAAACAGTTGTATTGCATGTTTCTACCCATAGGTATAGTGGCAATCCCTAATCATGCAACATTTCTCTTGCAACCCCTACAATGCTTCTATTTTTCACCTTTGCAATCCCAGTTTGTTGTGGGTTGCGAGGTGTAGTCAACTCCCTTCTAATACCCTCCTTGGCACATAACTCTTTGAAGGCATTAGACACATACTCTCCTCCATTATCACTTCTCGGTGATTTAATTTTTTGTATAGTCTCATTTTCAACTAAGGATTTAAATTCAACAAAATTTGAATCAACCTCACCTTTTTTCTTCGTGAAATAGATGCAGAATTCGTGGGAAAAATCATCTACAAAAATCACATAATACATTGGATTTGCAGCTGAGAC
This sequence comes from Pinus tabuliformis, assembly GCA_031772625.1. Taxonomy (NCBI): domain Eukaryota; kingdom Viridiplantae; phylum Streptophyta; class Pinopsida; order Pinales; family Pinaceae; genus Pinus; species Pinus tabuliformis. Next base: position 1,084,490,046 of record CM062813.1, read on the forward strand.
TGTAGAAAATGGGCCAAACACATTTGAGTGAACCTGCTCTAAGATGGATCCAACTTTTCTATCTCGGCCCTGGAAGGAGGATTTGACATATTTTTCAAGAGTGTATCCCTTGCACACATCATGTTGATCAAGGGTGCATTTTGGAACTCTTACTGAACACCGCATCATATCCACGGTCTTCAAGTACAACTACAAAAACTAATTTTTTCTTTAGGCCAGGAATATACATTACACTCTTTATGTGAAATTGGGAGCTTGAATCCCTCTTAAATGTGACAGTGCAAATCCCTTTAGTACTATACCTTCCATCATCTCCAAGTTCTACGTGTAATTTAGGGTACTTCTCCCCCAGGCTACTGAAGAACTCCTTACTTCTTGTCATATGAAATGAAGCACTAGAATCTAAGTACCATACACTTCCTTGTACATTACTTTCCATGCATGCAATGAGGGTGAAATCAAACTCAAATTGTGATGTGAGAGCATCACCTCCTGCTACTCCTTCAGGCTTCTTCTTGGATTTCTTGTGCAAAGACTTGGTTGCATAGTGTTCGTATTCATGACAATGAAAAAATTTAATTTTACTGAGGTATTTCTTCTTGCATGGTTCTAGTTGGATTCTACCTTTCCTTAGGCCTTCTTTCCCTTAGCCTTCTTTTCTTTGATTTCTAGAGCAAAGTTTTCTTCCTCAGATTTGGATGTGACACCACCTATGGTGTTTCTTTTGATCTCCCCCTGAACCAAATTTACCAAAGTCTCTCCAATCTCGTAGCTTCTCTCTTCCATTAACTAAATCTTGATAATTTTTCCAGGACTTGGGAAGACCAAGGAGTGTTAAGCTCACAAGTTAAGATGAGGCCACATTTTCTCCTACTCCTCCAAGTTCATCTCGAACCTGAGTGAATCTGGATAGGTATTGAGGAATGGTTTCATTTTTCTGCATGTGAATGCTCCTAAGCTTGTCTCTCAATGGAAATTTCCTGGCATCATTGTTGCCCTGGAATAGATATGTGATAGTTTTCCACATTGCAAAAGGAGTCTCCTTTCTATGCAAGTTCGAAACCACATGCTTTCTGACACCCTCTAGAATAATCCTCCTGGCTTTTTTTGTGTATTTCTTCCATTGAGCAAGTGCTTGTGCATTTGATGTTGTTGGTCTTGGAATATTAGTTTGTATGTATTCCCATACTCCATTGTCATCCAAGACACCTTCCATCTTGTCTTTCCAAGCACAAAAATTCAAGGTGCCCTCCAATGCATACTCAAGCCTCAATTCATTGAAAGACATTATTCCTGCACTGAAGAAGATATGCACCAAAAAATCTGCAAATCAAAATTTTTTTGAGAGAATATCTAGAACATCATTTCTTTGTAGTATTCAATAACTTTGATACCATGTATAAATAGCTCTAAATTTTCATTTCCTAATGAATTTATACTGAAAACAATAGACACAAATTTCTTCTACACAATATGAAGAAAGGAAAACACATAATAGAAACACATGCAATAACATGTAAACCATTAAATCGCAATTAACACAATATTTTTCCTCGGGTACCCAACTAGGAAAAACCCCTCCTATGTTTTGTAATGAATTAGATGAGAATATGGATCTATCACAATGCCTACTTCAATCCTTGAAGCTACACCTGCATTGCAATATTGATCTCCTGCTCACTAACTTGCGCTAACCAACACTTAGCCAAAATAGGCCTTAACCTTCCTCATATTTCCTTGCGTAATCCTTGAGGAAATTAGCTCCTAAAAAAATGGGAGAATTCCCTATTTCCTTGCTTAAATCCTAAAGGAATTGATCACCTGCTCCAATACAAAACCTGTACACTCAGATAGTATACAATTGACAGTTATAATGTGCCTTTTCTTCCACCTCAACTAGGAAATTCAAATTTCATGCATGACTAGGGCTAATTTTAGTAAATTGATTAGTTAACCAAGAGATCAGTGAGTTAACAACAATTATACTACTCAACTGAACTCCTACTGACTCTACTCTATACTAGAGCTCAGAAAACTAAGTTTAATTGACTATAACTCCAGTAGATTGCTAGATTTTAGCAAACAACTCATGCACAACTCTACTTCTAGCCCACAAACTCAAACTGACTGATTTAACTAAGTGATTTGGCCATGTCACCCCTGCTAACTACAACTCAAGTCATCCCGCTGATGTGGAAAATTGAATTTCTCCATTTGACTAAGGCACAAGTCAAATGAAGCCTTTTCTTGCTACAATTTTAACACCAATATGCCACATTGGTCTTAGTAGACAGTCATCATCATCATCATCATCGTCATCATTTTATTATTATTGGGAGAGTAAAATATTAGAGAAATGGTCAATAATCTTTATTTACTTAACTAACTCAAAAAATAATGATTAATTGAGTTAATTAAGAAAAGTGGTTGAAATAATTAATAAATGAAAATGATTTATTAATTATTTTTAGGAAATAAGGTCAAAATAAGTTGGAAATAATTATTAAATAATTATTTAAGGAATAATAAATAAATAATGATTTATTTAAATATTCTTGTGGATGGGTGAAAATAGGTTTTATTATTTTCACAAAAATGGGAAAATATGAAAGTAACATGAAATTAATTAAATGAATTTCTAAGATATTTTCAAGTAGGTAAATTAATTAAACAAAAATAATTTAGGAAAAGTAGTTCTCTGAATTATTTCCTAAGGTGAAAGTGGGTTTTAATGTGTAAAACTCATACTACATGGTGCATTTCGATCATCCTAACATAAAATGGCTAGGTGAATAACAAATTAATTACCCTAATCAAAATACCCAATATCCATTCGAGCCAATAACAAAACAATTTCAAAAGCACTTTGAACCTATAATTTTCTTAATGATGCCACTATATCCTCTTAAAAGTGTGATATCCATGATGATAGAACTATGATTCAAGAGTTAAGTTTTAAATCACTAGTCTCATTACCTAGACTTGATTCTTACCTAGTTATTTATATTCCTTTGTGGAGGAGAAGTGGATCTACATTATTGATATTATTTTAAATCAAGAAGGAAACTAGTCCATTCGAGTTCAATATATAAAATGAAGTAATTAACATGGTAAGATTTTTTAATTATTTGTAATTATATTATTTACCAAATGGAGGATGATAATAATAATAATAATAATTAATTAATTTATATATTCTTAATTCAAGAAAATAATGATAGGATGTTTCTCTTTAAACATTGTGAAACAACCAAATTGATTTGTATATATTATTATGACACATATTTAACCCTTTATATACAAAAGAAAACCTATCATAATTCAATTGACAAACTAGTAGTGAGGACAACCATCATTAGCTGTTATTTGTGAATGCACACTGACTCATCACCATTATTTAAGGAAAACCATGTCATCTGGAATAACCCGTTGGTGGTCCCTAAGGGGGTGGGCTTTCACCCTAAACAACTTTAACCTTTTAAATAATACATAAGGTTATTTATGTTATACAATAAATCTAAATTAAATGGCAAAAAATATCTTATGAACCTCGAATTATAACAGTTTTTTAATAAAATGATGAAGTAAACAAATTGATATGTAACTTTTAAATAAAATGTTATACAATATTTTAAATAGAAAATTATATAATGATATAAATGAAATGGAAAATATTAATCTTATGAATTATGAATTTTAAATTATAAAAAGAAAAATGATGAATACTAAAATATAATAGAACTGTGTGTGTATTTTCACTTATGTTTTTATTAATTGTTTGTAAAACAAGGATGTCCATTGTCTCATACCATTTTTAGAATTAACTGCAACATTGGAATAAAAAAAGTGTGCCCCTCGTCCCCTACCCTTTTTGGCCTATACATTGATAAGTTAGAAGAAGGTTTAAAAGAAGCAGGTTGTGTTGCCCCCTCTTATTGGTATAGTAATCACCCTTGATCTTTACGATGATGATCTTGTTCTTTTGGGGAGGAGTCCTTAAGATATTGGCAAGCATCTGAGAATCCTCTAAGATTTATGCTCTAAGTTGAGTATGACTATTAATAATGAAAAAATGAAATTCATGATAATTAAATCCAAAAAGATCACATGTGATACCTTCATATATGACAACAACAACTTAGAGGAAGTTTCTTCATATAAATATATTGGAATAGATATCATAGTACAATCCTTTGGAAATGTCATGAAGCCCTTTCCCTTGATGATATCATGATTTTGAGTTGGGATGTTGCACATGTGATGAGTTGTTACACTTGATGATGTGGGACGCTTACTTGAGTTGACCTAGCACATTTGATGTTGAGGTGGCACCTTTTTATAAGGAGAAATGCCCATTTGATGATATATTGCACCTTTTGGGGAGAGACGTGACTTTTGGATTATTTACACCCACTTTTGGAGATGACTTCAGCTTTATGAGCCTTCTACACTTGCATGGGTGGCATCTACAAAGGACGTTTTCATGTTTCAGCATTGTATTTTCATTTTTGAGGCATTATTGGGGGTCAACATGTCATTTATCCACCTTGTGTCATGAATTAGTATGTTTTTTATGGGATTTTAGTGGATATTGGCCTTAGATAGGTAAAGTGTTTGGTTTCTCTCATATAAAGAAGGATAACATTCAACTCATTTTTCAATTTCTACTTGTGGAGGATTACCACTACTTGTCTACTTATCTCTTTAGTAATTCACTTGTCTACTTTCTTAAGGTTGATGGATGATTCATGGTTAGGATTTCATGGATGAGCATTGCTTACCTAATAAGTTTTGTTTCTAACTTATTGTGGATTTCCTTAATGTATGTATAAAGTGTGGATGTCCTTATCAAGTAATGAAAGTGAAATTTTCCCTTTTATTTTCCTTAAATGGATATGATCTTGCAAATATTAGGAAGGTTTCTAGTCGTGAACTTTCCCTTGATATCATATTTAAAGCTTGTTAAAGGACATAAGAGGATTTTCTAGGGTTTGTAATGAACTTCCCTGGTAATCATCCCATAGGAGAAACTCCTAAGGCTTGTAGCGGACTACCTTAGGGTTTATCCAAGATTCACGATTCACCCTTTTTAAGAGAGTCCATTATTTAACTCCATAAGCCCCCCCCCCCCCCCCCCCCCCCCCACAAAAAAAAATAGTAGGAACTAGTCTTAACCACCATTAGCCAATCCTTAAAATGAAAACTAACTTTTCTTTATTGTTCTAGGGTTAGATAAGGGTTTGTAGGGAATTGTTATTCAATTTTTATCTATAATGAGGTTATACTTATAGGGTTTAGTTAGAATTTATCATAAAAATACATATTGTTTCCATTTATTTAATTTCTAATTGAATTTCCAAACCTTTTGTACTTAATGTCTTGCATTGTTATGGTTGTTATGTGCCTTTTATATTTAAAAAAATAATTATTTATAAAACCCTAGTTTAGTGCATGTTGACTTGTTCAAAGGGGTGAATTATTATTTTTGTTGTTGTTATAACTCGATACATTGCTAAATATTGTCATATTTCACACAAGTTTTACATAACAGTCACTGATCTCAAGGGACCATGAACCACGTAGCAAAAAAGAAAAAGGAAAAAATACAATTAGATTTAGCTTGAGTGGTTGGGAATAATGATCGTTATTATCCTAGTTAAAAATATACTTAAATTTTGAAATTTAAAATAATAATTGTAATATTTTTTTTTTAATTTGTATTAATTATTTAAGAGATATGAATTTCAGTAATATGTTAATATGGTAAAAACAAATATGAAATGTGTGAATTTTATATTTTGTAAAAATAAATATTTTAGTAATATTCATGAAAACAAAAGTGTGTCTCTCATATAATATTTTAGTAATATTAAAGAAAAATAATATTGGGAGGGATTAAAGATAAACTTCCCACCCAGGTTCAAGTCACATTCCTGGTTGGGGGTTCCTCCTGGGCCTTAAGGGAAACATAGAAGCAATCTTCAAATGGGGGTTAGGAAATGAAACCAATAATAGAGTGGGAGTCATGACCATCAAAGAAAGGCATATAAATCCAGTCATAATAATTGGAGACTCTGTAATTTTAATAGAATAAATGATACAGAAGTAGTAGTTCAGAAAAGCAGCTCTATCCTAGACCATCACTCATATCAGATTAGTCTTAAAAAACGTGGAAAATGTTCAATTATGTTGAAAAATGCAACAAGAAACTCTCAATTTGATTTTGCCTCAATTAAATTGGGAAAAATGGAAATTCCACATCAATAGACAACTTGGATGAGTTAACTGAGGTGACATGGTTATTGTCACTCAGTTAGCTTATTTAATTCTAGGTAGGGGCATGAAGTTCAGTTGTATGTTTTGATTCCTAAATTTTAGGAACATAGGTTGAGTTAATTTTATTGTAATCAGTTAACCTAGTTCCAAATGTTAATAGAACTAGTTGGTGGTCAGTTAAGTAGTGGTACATTAGTCTAACTTAGAGATCATCTATTTAACTGATTAATCAGCTAATAATTAGCTTATGCATGCAATAATATGAGTTGCCTAGTTGTGGTGAAGTTTCCAAGGAAGTTAACCAACAATTGTAAACTAGTTGAGTGTACAGGTGTTGCATGAGGTCAGGTGGACCATCCTTGGGAATTGCATGTAGGTTTTAACCCTGTAAAAAAATTACCTACATACGAATTCTAAAAATAGAAAATAAAAAATGGCGAGAGCATAACACATAAAACAAATATACACAGAGATTTTCCCCTGGATCCCAAAATCGGGAATACCAAATTGATTTTTCCGCATGTTCCTTTCAATGTTGCAATACATATATATATACATGCCGAAGCATCCATAAACCCCAATCCATTAACCCTAGATTAGAACATAATCGTAGTTCCCTTGACCGGATCTACAAAATACCATGGGTCGAAAAGCATCGCGCCCAAAACCATGTGCGAATTCCATGCACAAAACCATAGGTAGCTTCGCCCACATAATATAGGGTCCAATTTTTTTTTCCCTGGGGCACTACACCCGATGCAACGAAGGGAGGGCTCCACCTCCCCTCTAACCCCCTGGTTAAACTACTAGGGCTAGTCGTGGAAAGAATATAACACAACCTAACATTGCGCAATTAATTAGAGGAATTCCACAAATAATAGGGGCCTGATTACTTAGGAATTATGCAAGGAAAGAGGGGTGTTGTGTGTTGGTGTGATGTGTTGAATTGGTTAAGTACTAGCCAAATTAGTCATTTAGTAGGAGAGAATAGAATTTCTTTTGTAGGTTGAGCTCTAGCATTGAGATGACAATTGTAATAGCTTCTCTTACTCACTTGATTAATGAACACAACGCTGAAGGGATTGTGAGCAGTTTCTTTCCCCTAGATAAATCTTTGTGTATGTGTGTTTAATCTTGATGCATGTTTGTGATATGTGTTCTAGATTATGAATTGAATTCCATATAGTGGATGAGTAGATTTGAGTCTTATTATTTAGTAAATTTCATGAGCAGTTTTAGATATACACCATAACTTCTACACAGTATCATAATAGGATTCACATTAGAACCAATCCTCATGTACAATTATCATTCAAGAACTAATGAGTTCTTAGGAGGTATAGTTGATGGAGCCCTAGTTCATGGCCAATCTAGAAGACCCAATGAGCAGAATTCTTAATGGAGCTATAAGGCTACTAGTGGGAAGATCAATGAGCCAATGTTTAGTGACACAAAAAGGAGTTGTGATAAGTGATATTGGCATATTGATGAGCAAAGAGATTTCCCACAGGGAGATCGACACTCAGAGGGAGTATAGTTTCAGAGGGAGCTTCCCTATGGAAGATAATATTTTAGGATCTGGGGAGATCAGACTCATTATTGCAGTAGTTGTAGCAGCAATGCGGAAGCAAAAATAGAGTAGTGGCAACAGTAGTATCAGTATATCAAAGTTCTCTTTGCATGCAACTATACCTCCTAGAGTGAGGTGGGGTGATGTAGGTCCTTAGTCCGAGAGTTGCATAAATTTGGGTAGGGTCCATTGAGGTGTTCTCCTTATTCGGATTTAAACAGGAACGCAACAAATTACAGAAATAACCATAAATACAAATATGCAGCGAAAATAATACTTCATTTTATTACTGTAAAATACTGAAATATGCTTACAAACATAAATGGAAATAAACCAGCTAAGGCAATGGTAGCTTATCTCTGAGAAGAGATGTGGCGGCTACATGCCTCTAAACTGTGTTACAATGAGGCTCGAAGGCTTATTTATTGTTGAGAAATAATGGAAAACCCTAAACATCCAAAAACCTAACCCTAGAAGATGAAACGCCAAACTGTGGGCCCCGTTTGGGTAAATTGGTACATTAACTTCCCAGGGTCGTAACTTTGGCGTACGATCTCCATTTGACGTGCGCCATAGCTCGTTCAAAAGATCTACTCGAGGACTACAACTTTGGGAAGCGTAACATTGGTCCATAGGCACATGTTTCTCCCAGTTTTCCCAAAAAACGTCATTTAGGGCCTCAAAATGGCTCTGGAAGTTCAAGTCCTGAAAAACTGCTAAAAATAGTAAATTGTGCTACAAATAAGGACACTGAAAAACTGAAAGAACAGTTGTGGGGGTCCAAGTGGGATAGGTGGGTGGCCACCAACATTCATCTAGATCATTCCTCCCCCCTTAGGAAGCAATGGTCCCCATTGTGTTGAGTTCCTCCATCTGCTGAACTTGGTCCCTGGTGAGCTGTTCTGTAATCTTTGATGTGTCCAGTAATGGTGGGAAGCATGGTAGAGGGCCGTCCATATTGAACACTCGATGCAAGCAAAGGAATGGGGGAATGTTGTGCTCCAAAGCATTATTCCCCACAGCCTTGGTACTAGTGTAAGGACCATGTCGCTTCTTTTACTTATCATTTTTCAGAATGGAGTGATGATGTATCGGCTGGTTGGGTAGAGGTGCTCTGGAAGTTAGATCGAATGAATGCTTGACCTGACAGTGCAACAATACCCCTATGGGTGAGGAGATGTTCATGTGTTCTTTCATGACCATATCCATCTATTGTTGCTGCTGCATGGAGGAACCCTCCATAGGGGTCATGGATGTGGCAACGATCTTCCCCTTACTTTGGGAGTGAACCAGACAGAAAATGAATTTCCCAGTATGGGAGATGAGCTTACTACATTTCTTAGCAGTGATCAAAGAAGTGGCGGTAGGTGGGGCTACCGCCGGTATCCTGTATAATGAATTACCCAAAGAAATAATAACAGTGCGAGGCCTTGACTCATACACAGCATGTCACCTCCATAAGTATGGTTGGCCTAATAGTACATCACACACATCAAGAGGTGAAACATCACACAATACCTCATATGTAAAGGGCTTCATGTTGTAGGGAAGGCGGCATTGCTAGCGAACTCGAAGATCTCATCCTTGGTGAAGCCACTCGACACTGTATGGTTGCGGGTGTGTTGTAGTTGGTAGGCCCATCCGCTTCATGACCTCTGCTGAAATGAGGTTCTTTTGGCTCCCATTGTCAACAATGAATTGCAGCGGCAAACCCTTCACCCACATCTATGAGTGGAAAAGACACTCCCCCTCCTCTGGATCTTCGGGCTCATTCTTCTGGATCTTGGCAGTGGCAACATGGGTGCTGGGCTCTGTGTCAATGATATGCTTCCCTTTGCCATTCCCCTTGTCGAGTTCAAACTCAGGGTCGGAACCTGCATCTGATTCGGAAGCCTTCAACTTGGCCACCAGCGACTGCTTGGTCCGACACTCACTTGTGTTGTGAGTGGGGCTCTTGTGGAACTCACACCACTTTCCTGTGTCCTTTTTCGACTTCATGGTGTTGTTCTTTTCTTGCGGCTTCGACGGGTTGTCTTAGGTCACCCTGCCTTGGCTTTGTCCTTTGGTCTTCGAATTCACAGATCTAAAGTCTCGCTTCTTCTATTTAAATTTTTGCTCAATTTTGACAGCATATCGGTATGTCGTGCTGAGCAAGGAGATGTTCAGGAACTCCATCTCTTCCTGGATGTACCTGTGTAAGCAGTCGCAGTATTTGAGTACCAAATGCAACTCAGAATCCTTGATACCCAACTGTGTGCGAAGGGTATAAAAAATGTTTGTGAACTTCGACACGTCTTGGTTCCTTCCCTGCCGCAGCATGGTCCACTATATGTATTTGTCCTCATAACTTTTAACAAGGTAGTACTGCTCCTTGATGGCATCCCGGAATGAATTCCAAGTGGGTGCGGCTGAAAATAGTGAGCCCATACTTTCATCCTTATGCTTGCAGTAGGTTTCCCACTAATCCTTGGCGTGGGGGGCTGCTCTGAGAAGAGCGAAAATAATCTTTCCTAACTGGAGAAATCATGAACAGAAAAATACCCTTCTAGCAGATTTAACCATTTATCTACGACATCTGCATCTATCTGACCCTCGAATATGGGGATTTCAAAATTAAATTTTACCTTAAAGGGTGTGGCGTTTCGAGAGTAGCTATTGGAAGCCGATGCATCGCCCCTGGGTAGCCACGAAGGATCTGGGAAAAGTTGTCCATCATCACGTTCCTTTGTTGCTCGAGGGCTTCTTCGAGCAAGATTTTGATAGGATCTCCTGCCCCCTCATATTTCTTTTCATGCGCCATGGGAGGCCGTTCAAGCAAAGGTTCGACCAGTTCAAGCCCTAACTCCTTATATCCTGACTTCGTTGGGGACATGAAAAGAAAAACAAAGAAAAAGCAGACTGCTCTGATACCACTCATCCAGATTTTAAACAGGAATGCAACAAATTACAGAAATAACCATAAATACAGATATGTAACGGAAATAATACTTCATTTCATTACTGTAAAATACTGAAATATGCTTACAAACAGAAATGGAAATAAACCAGCTAGGGCGATGGTAGCTTATCTTTGAGAAGAGATGTGGTGGCTACATGCCTCTGAACTGTGTTACAATGAGGCTCGAAGACTTATTTATTGTTGAGAAACAATGGAAAACCCTAAACATCCAAAAACCTAACCCTAGAAGATGAAACGCCAAACTGTGGGCCTTGTTTGGGTAAATTGGTACATCAACTTCCCGAGGTCATAACTTTGGTGTACAATCTCCGTTTGACGTGCACCATAGCTTGTTAGAAAGATCTATATGAGGACTACAACTTTGGGAGGAGCAACATCACTCGGTGTTGCTCCCATTTTTCCCAAAAAACGTCGTTTAGGGCCTCAAAACGGCTTCGGAAGTTCAGGACCCGAAAAACTGCTAAAAATAATAAATTGTGCTATAAATAAGAATAGGTGGGTGGCCACCAACATCCATTTGGATCATCTCCTCATGGATCATTACCCTTGCTACAAGGGGCCATAGTATTCAATAGCAGGACGATCAATGTCAATTGTATATTGATGAGTGCAGAGGAGTTTTGACAACAGAGCAGGGGGCTCAGTAGCAGAGTTAGCAACAACACAATTTTCCCAGTAGACGGTTGTAGATTGATTCAATTTTATTTTTTATTTTTTGGATGCTTCTTAGTTGCAGATGTTACAGTAGTAGCAACAATAGTGAGAGGTATTGCATGCAGTACATTCCAAAGGTGTTGGATCGGGGCAGATGTGAATCCCTTTCTTACTGAGAGGGAGTGTAAAAAAATGCAGCAAGAAATTCTCAATTTGATTTTTCCTTAATTAAATTGGGAAAATTTGAAATTCCACATCAACAGACAACTTGGACGAGTTAAATTAGGTGACATGGTTGTTGTCACTTAGTTATATTAGTTAATTCGAGTTAGGGGCATGAAGTTAAGTTGTATGTAGTGATTCCTAATTTTTAGGAGCTTAGGTTGAGTCAATTTCAGTTGTAATCAGTTAAACTAGTTCTAACTGTTAATAGAACTAGTTGGTGGTTAGTTAAGTAGTGGTACATCAGTTTAACTCATAGATCATCTAGCTAATTGATCAATCAATTAATAACTAGCTCATGCATGCAAAGAATAAGAGTTTCCCAGTTGTGGTGGAGTTTCCAAGATAATTAACTAGTAGTTGTAAACTAGTTGAGTGTATAAGTGTTGCATGAGGTCAACTGGACCATCCTTGGGAATTCCGCAATCAATTAGAGGAATTCCATAAATAAAAGGGGCCAAATTACTCAGGAATTATGCAAGGAAATAGGGGTGTGGTTTGGTTTATTGAATTGGTTAAGTACTAGCCAGATCAGTCATTCAATAGGAGAGAATATAATTTCTTTTGTAGGTTGAGCTTTGGCATTGAGTTGACAATTATAATAGCTTCTCTTACTCACTTGATTAATGAGCACAAGGATGAAGGGATTTTGAGTAATTTCTTTCCCCTAGATAAATATTTTTGTATGTATGTTTAATCTTGACGTATGTTTATGATATGTGTTCTAGATTATGAATTGAATTCTACAGAGCAGTAGAGTAGATTTGAGTCTCGTGATTTAGTAAATTTCATGAGAAGTTTCAAATCTACACCATAATTTATACAAATTCTACCATGTTCTCGGAGATAATAATCACAGGGAAATTTGGTTCGCCAATAATGATTGCACTAGCCTGTAGGTCAGAGCCAAAACTAATGAAACAATTCAAAATATCTCCATTCCATAAATCACTTGGTTGGAAATTAAGCTAAATCTAATTATTAGGTGACAACTTTGAAGTTTATGTAGTCACATGTTCTATATATATTTTTTTTTGTCAGACCAATACGTCTATCAATATAAACGAATTAGAAATATGGATTCAGGAACTTCATATTATGTTTTGTAATAATTTTTGGGTTTGTTCCCCTAGTATTTTTTGTATGTTCTCTCTTAACCTTCTTGTGGATAGCTATTGAAAGCAATATAAGTAATCATTCATGTAAAAAAATATATATTAAATAAAAATAATCATTTGGATGGAGCTCGAATGGTTGGGAGAAATTTTGTTATCCTACGCATCTTAGTTTAATTCCTTCATGTAACATGCTAAGCTCATAATGAATATATCCTTATAATGGTTTCTAATGTAAATATATTATAAGAGGGGATGACTTGAGTTGTGTTGAGTCAAGTAATTGAATGGATTTATTGCATTATATAAAAAAAATCAAGTTTTAAAAATGAAGTTATTATATTTTTCTCTCATATTTATTAAAGGGATTATAAAATTATAAAAATAAAAAATAAAAGGAAAAATATGTTCTTTTAATAAATGAAAAATGAAGTTTTTAATATTATATTAGTTATGTCAATATGCGTGTCTATTTTGGAATAGGGCTTCTAGAATTCTAATTTAAATATCAACTATCACACCCATATCAAATAAATGATTTATAAATAGAAATGGAGTTGTCTTTAATGCGACTTTTTGGATTTTCCGGTGCCGGAATTTGGTGGAAACTTTTGAGGTGACATCTTGATTTGTGTTATTTAAACTAGTTTTTTGACTGTATATATGGCTTCAACACCTTGAAAAACCCCTAGAGCACTTTGATTGTGCAGGGGTTACCCATCAAGCTTGTGATTTCAATAAATTCTGACTGGATTTTAGAGAAATTAGATCGGAAAAAACCCACCGAAAAAGCTTCCAAAAAGTCTCACTAAAGACAACTTCAATAGAAATAGGCATTAATCCATAAAAGCATCAAATCACTTACTTCATTGCATCGAGATGCATTGTATAACCTGGCATAGGGGAGATGTGTAGACATAATGTAAGATAATATGTCAACATTTTTAAATGTCAACTCTATTACACAAGAAATATATATATATATATATATATATATATATATATATATATATATATATATATATATATATATATATACTTGTTTTCTAGGTAACTCATTTTCTTTATATATAGTTGTGTAGGTTCTTATCAGACTCGTCTTTAGTTATATAAAATTCGGGAGGGGGTTTGGTTTCTATTTCTTTTTATATTCAATGGTATGCAATTCATGTTTCTACTAATTTCATGGTTTTGTAGTGATGAATCCAGGTTTTGTTGTTATCATTTTGCAGGGTTTAAGAAGTTTTGCTAACTTTGTGAGTGCCTCAGTAGGAAATATTTGGAAAAAAATGGTTTTTGTAGCTTCAACAAGGGGTAGTGTCATAAAGTCAGTAATTCCAATCGTCAAAAAGTGCTTGTTGCCTTCAAGTCATCTAGGGGATTCTAATGTGTCTGCAGTGTGTCATAGCTCATCAATAGCTACAATGAAATACAAGCCTAAGGACAATTCATCGATTCAGGATGACAAAAAAATTGTTAGGCTTTTGAAACGTGTCATGTGGGTTTGTCTAATATGTTTGTGGGTGATCAACATTGTTAAAATCCTTTAAATTCCATCTTCATTAGGTTTATTATGTCATTATTAAGGTATAACCCCTTTTTTTATTTTTCCATGTAACAGATCCATTTTATCCTTTAAGGAGCTTGGGATTTGGCCTTAATCAATTTTTCAATAATCCTTTTCTTACCATGTCTAATGAGACAAGGGATTTCATGAGGGGCATGTAAAGAAAGACGTGGGATGTAGTGGAAGAGAAGGAAGATATGGGTTTGTGGGTGGACATGTCGAGATTGGGGAAGGGATCTTTATATCTACAATTTTGTGTGACTGTGCATGATTGAAACTAGCCTAGATCCATCTTAACCCCGAACACATGGTTAAAGGGGGCTTCAAGTCTGCCTATATAAATTATGTAAAATTTTATTTTATTACGACAAGTCATCCCAAGAAAGTCATTTCGGTTAGCTAGTCAAGGGATGTGTCTCATGGGTTGTCACACCCATGGCGTTGGCCGAATCTGACCATAGAGTTGATCGCAAGAGGGTCGCACATGCAAACTGTTAACCGTAGGGATTTGACTACAAACCACAAGGTTGACTGTAGTTGACCATAGGGTTGAAGCTTGATCACAAGCTTGTTTGACCAGGATGAGTTCACTAGCGTTGAATTTTTTATTTTTAGCTAATTTGACTGGCGTTGAACAAAAAATGTTTTGACCAATTTTGGCTAGTCACTTGGATTATTGGCATATATTTCTAGAAAAAATGATGATTTGTAAACCTTGCTAAATAATATTTTTTCATAAGAAAAGTAATTTGGTTTTCTCCTAAGGTTGAGTTTCCCAGGGTAAAACTATTGTCTGTGTTATGCATGGTTGTCTTTCTATAATATTTATAGTTCCAATTACATTTATGGTTGATATTTTCTGAGTATAATTATTCAATTAGAAGAGTGGAATATAATAATGTATGAAAATTTATTAGGAAGTAATTATCTGGCAAAAAAGTGCATTCTACTGCACATCTTGTAAAATTTCAACATGGTTGGATGACTTGTCTTAATAATGTTAAACGCACACATAAATAATGGAAACATATGAAGATAAGCGTGAGATACCTTTATTCACAAATATTTACACATTAATACATTTCCTTGTGACCCTTGATCTTCATATACTAAGTGGTCTCTTGGACTCTGGTGACTATTCACATTCCACACCAACCCCTAGCAGATTAGGTGTCCAACATTCTCCCCCATAATCCGAAGGGATATATACGAGTCCAAGAAGAGAGATGTAATACAAAAGTGGAAACAAATGGTTGAATGTGCTCTCTAAAAATATGGCATAAAGTGGGAGAACTCGAGGTCTCAATCGACAATGGTTTAAGGATGATCACCAACATTGGAATGCGTAGTGAAGTTACTGAAACTCTTCCAAATCTGGAAAGAAGTTGAAGTCTTATGTTAGAGGAAGTGCTCCCTATTATTTTGAAAAGGGATACCATTGGGGTGTCAACCTGGAACGCTTAGCGTTGTTCCTAAAACTCTTCCAAATCTAGAAAGAAGATGAAGTTTTCTGCTAAAGGACATGTCCCTAATGCTTTGAAGAGGGAAACCTTCAACCTAGAAAAAGGGAGGTCTTCAACCTGTGGTGATTTAAAGGATGCTAACCAAAGGAATTCTTAGGGGCTTCTATGTCTCTAGCTAAAACTCTAAATTTGGGTATGGTTGTCTCTAGGTATAGGCTCAGGCAGTAGGTTCAGCTTGTGGCTTAGGATTGATTGATGTGGCTTTGAAGCTTGTATATGGCCATCAATTCCACCCCTGTTAGATACAAGGTGAGAAGATGAATAAAAATAAACTGCAAGACTTTTTAATACTTGAGAACAAATTATGTGGTATGATTTAAATATCTTCTTGGTTATTGAAGCCCATTACCAAGAAGTGATCCATCCAAGGTGAATCTTTGTTCTTGGAGGAGGTTTGTTTCTAAAGCATCTGTTGGAAGAATGAGTGTGATGACCACAATGCTTGCACGGGTGAAGATCGAAACAGTGATCTTTCATATGACCAACTCGGTCACAATGTTGGCATTTCATAATCTGTTGTTTTGGAGGAGGAGCAAGAACAAGTGAAGATGAATCATCTTGAAGAAGTCCAACACTATGAAATTTGATGGGTTTTGAATAATCTGGAGTATGAAATGAGACTTCCTTGTCATATCCAAGACCTGTTTTATTCTTGTTGTTGACAAGCGCTTCCCAAGGTCTGATGATGGGCTTGGGAAGCGTTGACTGAACATCTGCATCTTTATGCACATATGCTCCTAAAATGGGTATTGCATTTGCAATTTCTTATTTTTGATGGGAGTTTGTCTCAATCTCAAACAAATGATTGATTTGAACAAAAAATAGTTCAGAAAGATGCTTGTGTTGTTGCAATTCATCTCGTTGTAACTGTGAGTCAAGCTGCAAAAAAACAATTTTCTCTTGTGCATTTTGTAGATAGAATTTAATATCTCTAGGAATGGCTTTAACAACCACGACAGTGGAATGTATTAGATTTTTAGTGTTGGAAACCTAATCTTCTAAGAGTTATGGTGGAGTCTAAGAGACCTTAGAAGATGAATCCAAGAGTCACTCCAATGTATTATAAATGTATATCATGTGAATAATATATGCATTCAATGCTTATCCTTCATATTTTGTCTTCACCATGGTTATGTTTAACATGGTATCAGATTTGCAGGACCCATTTATTCTTCTCTTCTTAGTAACTCCTTTCTTAGTAGCTCCTCTCTCCCTTAACAGAAAATTTGTTTTGATGGTTTTCTCCGTCCTCTACAAATTTGGAGTGATAATTCTATGTGTTGCATTAAATTTTGCCAAAAATGTGTATGCATGAAGCCGGCCTGTGATGCTCGTTGAAGCGTTGGGTCTATGTCCAAGTGTTGAAGCTTTATATCTAAGTTATTGAACATCGTGAATCTGGTTGGTATGTCATATGAATTGACAACATTGAAGATTCAAACCTTGTGTTGGTATGCACATTGGTCGAAACTCTCGGTGCATAGTTCTATTGGATGTGAAAGATTTTATATATGTCAGTCGTTGGTCTAAAGTTGCCTGCTATTAATTAAATATTTGCATTGAAGTCCAGTGTTATATCTTATATGTATGTGTTGGTATGTAATTTTGAAGTTAGTGTTGCGATAAACCATGTTAATTGCGTTGGACACCACTCTACCCATTTCATTATTACGCACCTCTTAACGCTCATTCCCTATGATATTTGCACCATTCTCAGCGGACACCATCTCTCTGTCATTCGCTCAACCTACTAAACTTGTTATTTTGGTTTAATAATTGTCATAGTGCGTTACTCTTCAATTCTGGTCCAGAGTGATAATCAACCCCATAACTTAGATTCATGCCAGGATTCATATTCATGTTTCCAGCAGATGAAGACGAGGTCTAGGGCATACCATTTGCACCATCTGTGTCGTTTTAACTGCAGGATTTCTTCAACATTGGCTTAAAGGACTTCATGTTTACAAGTTGCCGAAGAGAGGCGAGATTCAACATGGGTTGCGAATGTCGTCATTCAACAAACATACATTAACTGAGTTTGTGTGAAAATAAGTATTAGAGGAAAGAAGATACCCACATATTATGATAAGGGAAATGATAGAGGGTTTCTCAATTTATAGACAAATGAGGTAAAAAAAAGACAGCAACCCCTAAAAAGGAAACAATCCCAATTGACTATCGAACAAATGAATTAGTGGTAGAGAGACCCAGATTCATAAATAGTTGAGAAAAAAGGATGGATATCATTGGAGGTGAATTTCAAACTTTTCAAGGCATAATGATCTTCACGCCCACACATTTGAGTCCCACTGACTATCCAGTCAAGATCTGGCATCAAAATCATCACTGGTGTTTCTCGTTTCAGAATCGCATTCGAAGAGCTCATCCACATTATGGCATCTGGTCAAACTAGATTACAATCCAATTTAGGGCATCGATTTGTGCCACCATAGCTTGATTCCTATCATCACTACGTGATTGCTTCGCTACCAAGTTCGAGTCACGACTTATTTGGGCACAATTGCAATTGTTTTCTCTCAGACAATTTCAACCATACGCATGGATCATGTTGGTGGAGTATAGCCTTTAAGCGAATTCTTTTGAGCGTTGAGTCCTAAATGCGTTCAAATATGTGCATTAAAGTTCTGGGATGTGATGGTTATTATGTGTTGTATTTGGTTGCATTCAAGGCTATTGTACACAGTTGTTAGTGTTATATGGTTTATGTGCGATGAAATATAGTGTGGAACAAGAGTTAAGTGTTGTGTGAGGACGTGTCTTAATGCGTTGTTGACTACATTATTCAGATAAAAAAACTGCCTTTGCTTATATGTTGAGCTGTCCAGAAGTTTTGTGATTTATGGAAGTAACATAATGAGATATTTAAGAGCCCTCTTAATCATAAAGAAGACTCCAATAATCAACTATTGGCGAGTGGAACGTGAACATCTTAAAGTCAAGATTTGAAATATTTTCAATCGCTAATCTCATGTCCAGTGTGTGAGATATTTATGCATGCATTATATATTCAATGATGGTTTGATACACAACTCGTATTCTTCATTTTTGAAATCTACAATAGTTGGGGTTATAGCTTTGACTAGAATTGTTGAGTTTTTATTTTTGAGACAATGGCCAGACTTGAAGATGCATTAAAGTTATTAAATACTTTAATTTGTTCCACTGTTAATGGGATGGTAAAAGTCAGGAAAGAAACTATTTTTGACATTCAAATTTATTTGTAAAATGCACAAGAAAAGATAGAGTTTTTGCAGCTTGAGTCATAATTATAGCTAAATGAGTTACAACAACATAAGCATCATGACACCCATCAGATGCCAAAAAGTGGCTAAATCAATAACATTGAGGTTGACTCCCATCATGTGCCCATTTTATGAACAAATTTGCTTGCAAGTGCAGAAATTTAGTCTACACTTCCCAAGCCAATCATCAGACCTTGGGAAGAGCTTGTCAGCAATAAGCACAAAATAGGTCTTGGATATGACAAGGAGGTGTCATTTCATATTCTAGATTACTCAAATCCCATCAAATTTTAGAGTGTTGGATTTCTTCATAACAGTTCATCTTCAACTGTTCATGCTCTTCTTTCGCAGCAGCCACAACATATTGTCAAATGCTAACATTGTGACTGAGTTGGACATATGAAAGATCATTGTTTTGATCTTCATCCATGTGAGCATTGTCATAAAACCACTCATTCTTCAAACAAATGCTTCAAAAACAAGCCTCCTACAAGAACAAAGATTCACCTTGGATGGATATCTTATTGGCAATGGGCTTCAACAAACAAGAAGATATTTCAATGATATGATAGAATTTGTTCTCGAGTATTGAACAAGCTTTCAGTTGAGTTTTCTCCATCGTCTTGCCTTGTATCTGATATGGGGGGGAGTGATGGTCATCTACAAGCTTCAAAGCCACATCAAGCGAGCCTGAGCCACAACCTAAACCTGTTACCTAATTCAAAGTTGTACCCAGAGACAGAGATTTCCTTGAGCATGCCTTTGATTGGTGGTCAACCTTAAACCATCTATGTGGGGTTGAGACCTCCTTTTTCAAGTTGAGCTTCTCCCTCTTCAAATAATTGGGGACATTTCCTCTAGCAGAAGACTTCAACTTCTTGCAAGTTTTGGAAGGTTTCCAAGAACTGCATTAAGCATTCCAAAGTTGGTGGTCATCCTTAAACCACCGCAAGTTGTAGACCTCCCTTTTCCAAGTTGAAGGTCTCCCTCTTCAAAGAATTAAGTGTACTTCCTCTAGAATAAGACCTTAGCTTTTTGCCAGATTTGGAAAAGTTCTGTGAACTTCACTAAGCGTTCCAGTGTTGGTTGTCATCCTTAAACCACCATCAATTGAGACCTCGAGTTCTCCCACATTATACCAATATTTCAAAGAGCACATTCAACCTAGTACTACCATGCATTTTTTGCACATTTTGTATTACAACTCTCTTCTTGGACTCATACATACCCCTTCGGTTACGAGGAAAATGTTGGACACCTAATCCGCTAAAGGTTATGGTGGAGTCCAAGAGACCTTTGAAGATAAATCTAAGATTCACTCTCCAATGTATTATAAATGTATATCATGTGAATAATATATGCATTCAATGCTTATCCTTCATTTTTTGTCTTTGCCGTGGTTATGTTTAACATTTAGTAATTCCAATACTCCATCAGCCATTTTCCAACAATTTAAATTGTTGAATGAACTCCCAAAATCAAATAGAAAGGTGCTCCACCAAACTACAAACTAATATGAACCAATACATATATAAAAGGGACTCTTGACCTTCAAAGTGCACATATATATATATATATATATATATATATATATATATATATATATATATATATAGTTCAACGCCAATATAACATAAGACATAAATTACTCATTACTTAACGCACTTACTTCCATATGAGAACCATACCACAAGTATCATCACTCCATACATACTCATATACCATAAAACTCAACCCACTTTCATATTATCCATATAAAATACATAACCATATATCATCATATATCATATGGCCTATAATACATCACATAACTTACCACTCTTGGCCTTCTTCAAAAATGAGTTCGATGCATTATCACTTCATGATGATGATGATGATGGTTAACGTCCACTGAGACCAAATTGGTTTATCGGACCTACAATTTTCTTAATTTTTACTTGTCTGGCTCCTCGTCTTTCTTGGCGAGATTGGTGTTGTAGCTTTCTTTCTTTTCTCTACGGTCTTCCAACTTCCTTTGTCTTGCATCTCCTTCATCTCTTCTGGTTCTTGGGACATTGGTGTCTTAGCTTCGCGATCTATAGTCGGAGAAGTTTGGTTTAGGAGATCTGCTTTGCTGTTAAATGAAGATTTATTTTCTGCGGTATTCAAATCCTCATAAATGTTGATTTGTTGGGGCGGGCTTTCTCCTTGCTTGCTTTGAGAGTTGTTTCCTTCTTCCTTGATTTCTTGTGACTCAGAGTTTTCTCTAGAATATTCTTCTTTGATGACAGTGTAGTGTTCTTTTTGTGCTCCTTCCCACCATGTAGATCTGTGGTGGTTTTTTCTAGCAAAATTTTTCTCAGAGGCTTTTGGGCAATTTTTGGCTAGATGCCCCGTCTCAAAGCACGATCGACATCTGAAGAGGACGCTTTCATAATCAAGCTTCTGGTTCCACACATAGTCTTTACTTGTTAGGTTTATTTCAGCTGGGAATCCGGCGCTGAAATCCATTTCCACACAGATGCGTGCATAGGTGGTTCTGGCATATTCCTCTGTTTCTGGGCACCTGCAGTAAAATTTCCCAATTGCATTTCCAATGGCTTTTAGCGAGGAGAGATTCCAGAGATGCAAGGGTAGGCTTGGCAATCTCACCCAAACTGGTGCTGAGGTTATCACTGCTGTAGAGGGATCGAATGATGGGTTCCATGGCTTCATGAATAGGCCTGATTTTTCCCAAAACCAAGGGCCGGAATCTAGAATACATTGTCTGCTTTCAGGATTTTCAAAATCTACTATAAAGAAACCTCTAGCACAGGGGTAGATATTAATTTCATCAGAAATGATAGACCTTTTAAAAAAACATTCCATCCACACACTTTACTCCATACGCTTTATGATTTTTCTTTAAAAAGGACACAAAGCATATCATATAACTTCACTCATTCACTCATGAACCATTAAATATGCCACCACTTATATGACCATACGACCCCTTTTAAAACTCAACGCATATAAAACGGTCTTTAAAAGTTACCATATGCATACATTAAAAAGTATGTAAAAACTTCAACACACACCATTTGATACACGGTCATTCAAAACATTCGATTTTTTGACCTGCAACATATATTATTTTCTGTGTAGATGCATACAAAACTCGACTTTAACATACCATTCAGGGATATGCATAGTCCAATGCACAATTCAAACTTTTCAATGCTTCAAACGATCTGTATATAATGCAAATTTTTCCACAGCTTCAATAGAGTTTGCATATATCGGCCTTTTAGGAATATGTTTTCATGACACCACACCCAATTTTCACACACGATTTCCAACGTACATCAATCAACATATAACGATACTCTTAAATGAGTTTCCAGCATACCATTATTCAATGAACACATGTAAAATTATCTTCAAAACAGTGCAGCCCTTCAAAACAGTTCAAGGCCCAAAGCAAACATTCATCAATCAATATAGTGCAACATACATACCATAGAATACCAAACGGTCTTCTACCAAACACAGAGCATACACCTTCCAGTACCACAATCCAGCGGAAATTGTTTATGTGCATTCAATGGTAGCCAACATCGTATTCACCATACTACTGCATATATGCCACATTTCCATTGCAAATTCTACATAGGAGGCATCGCTCCAGGGAACGAGAATCACTCCAGCACATTATCAATTCCGCCCTAAAAAAACTAACACTCTCCAACAAATATATACCACATCTTTCAATAAAGATGAAAGATTCAATGCCTTTTTTCCATAGGAAACTCGGTCCTATAATGGTCGCTATTGTGCTATAGGTGGTCGTTTTTGAATTAATTTTGAGAACAACATGCAACAGAGGTGCAAGAAAATGAGGCAGGCCTGAAGACGACAGGTCTAACAGGTGCAGAATTGATAGATGATTGGTATTTGCTTTTACAAACCCTCAGAAAGACTTAAAACAAACAAGGAAACAAAGAGGAGAGGGCAAGTTTACAAAGGCCACAAGTGGCCAGCCACTTGAGCAGTGCAGATAGGAGATTGCCTCCTTTGATACCATGTTAAACACACACATAAATAATGGAAGTAGATAAAGATAAGCATTAGATACTTTTCTTTACAAATATTTACACATTTATACATTTATTTGTGACCCTTGGTCTTCATATACCAAGTGGTCTCTTGGACTATAGTGACTATTCACATTCCACACCAACCCTTAGTGGAGTATGTGTCCAACAAATAAAATAAAATTTTACATAATTTATTTAGGCCAACTTCAAAAACCCAATTTGGTGAACATCATAAAGTCAAGAAGGAAGTCCACATTTGAAAAATGTTGACATACTTTCTTACATTACATCTACACATCTCCCCTCTACTAGGGTGTAGATACATAGCTTCCTTCCCCAATCTCAAAATGTCCACCCGCAGATACAAATATTTCTTCATTTCACTACATCCCACACCTTTCTTGAACCGCCTCTCATGGCATCCCTTGTCCCATGAAATGTAGTGAGGAAACGATTATTGAGCAGTTAATGAAGGCCAAACACCAAGCTCCTCGAAGATAAAATGGATCTTTTACATGGAAAAATAAAACAAGTATACCTTAATAGAAACATAATAAACCTAATGAGGACGATATCCAAAGGAGTTTTACAATGCTCTCCCACAAACACATTAGAAAAACCCCCGCGACGCGTTTCAAAAGCCTAACTGTTTTGTTTGTCATCCCAAATCAATCAATCATCCTTAGGCCTGTATTTTGCTACAATTGTTGAAAAGTTATGGCACACTGCATGTGCAACAAAATCTTCAAGATTAACTAAAGGAAACAAACATTTTTTTAT
Organism: Pinus tabuliformis; assembly: GCA_031772625.1. Lineage (NCBI taxonomy): Eukaryota > Viridiplantae > Streptophyta > Pinopsida > Pinales > Pinaceae > Pinus > Pinus tabuliformis. The sequence continues at coordinate 1,084,514,030 of CM062813.1, forward strand.
GGTTGGAATTACCAACTTCATGACACTACCCCTTGCTAAACTATAAAACCCATTTATGTCCAAGTCTTTCCTACTAAGGCACACACAAAGTTAGCAAAATCGCTTAAATCCTATAAAATGATAATTAAAAAAAAACCTGAGTCATCACTAAAAAACCATGAAATTATCAGAAACGTGAAATTGCATGTTGTTGAATCTAAAAAGAAGAAAAAACCAAAACCCCCTGAACTTTGTAAAACTAAAGACGAGTTGATTATAACCTGCACATTACAAAGAGAGATTCTATATATATTTTTCTATGTGTAAAAGAGATGACATTTAAAAATGCTGACATACTATCTTACATTATGCCTACAAATCTCCCCTATAATGTGTTGTAGAGCACCTCTTAGCACAAAAAAAAACATGAAATTAAAAATTATAATTATAATTGTAATTAATAATTAAACTGGCCTAGACCCATATTAACTCTGGATCTACTAAGCACTGAGAGGAATCAATCTCTTAAGGTGCAAACCTCTTTTAGAATGAAAAACGATTTGACCCCTCTTGACGCTTGGTAGATCTAGAGTTAAGATGAATTTGTGTTGGTAACACATCTCACATTATTAAATTTTTAAAAATCATAAAATTAACTAAATTATAACTTTCTTTTAAATTATTATTGTTATTATTAATTATAAAAATAATTAATACATAAGTTAAACATATATACATTTAAAAAAACATGGAACAATATTCTAATCCAATGAGATTTACCCCCACTTTACCATGGAGATTTTGAATGTGTAAATATATTTTGTTACAATACCATTGATGAATACCATAGCTTATCAATACCACATGCCCAAAAAACCATAACTCATTTCATATGACACTTGTTCATATGCTAATTTTTTTAATAAATCAATTTAATTAAAAGAGCAAAAATGACATAACTTTGGAGATAAATCTCAACCTTTTATTTGTGTATACTACTGAGTATATTCTAAATATTCCATGGAGGTTAAATCTTTATCATCCACCTAATAATTTTTGCACAAGAGGCCTAGTACGGAAGATAGTGTAATGGCATGTTATGTTATGTTATCCAAACATTTTAACTCAGTGAAACTACATACAACTAAAAATAAAAATAAAAATAAAATAATTTTTTTTATAGTAAACTTAAAATTAATTTATATAACCCAATCATATATATATATATATATATATATATATATATATATATAGAGAGAGAGAGAGAGAGAGAGAGAGAGAGAGAGAGAGAGAGAGAGGTCCATCTTTAAGGTACAAACATTATCTCAAATTTTGCACTTAAAAAACAGATTTGCGCCTTGAGCGATTTGATCCCTCACGGTGCTTGAGAGATGCAGAGTTGGATCTAAGTTGGTTTATGATTAAATTAAAATCCTAGAATCCTTATTCCAAAATAGACTTGCCTATCAGAATAAACATGGAACAAGATTCTTATCCATGAAGATTTACCTCCACTTTACCATGCAGATTCTTAATGTGTGAATAAAATATATTACAATACCATGGGCCAATACCTTGTCTTATCAATATGTTGATGGTGTTGGATGTCGCCAACATACAGGGGGTCTCCCCGATGTGAAATCCCAATTATACCTCACACCTTTTGGTGTAGGAGCCCCATCTGGATATAAGGTTCGACCATCATTGCAAGTAATTTAAAGGGATGCCTTGGCTGCAAAACATACACAAGAGATTGTACACATGACTTTTGGGGTAGTAAGTATGTAAGCTTTGTTAGACACCAAGTGTAGGGTGTAAAAGGAGTTTCCACGTGTGATGGATGAGAGATGGGCCTCGAATAGAGAAGTATTAGTACTATCCTAAAAGACACATGCGAGAACACATAAGAAGATTCATTGGTTAACCTACAAATTAGTTCACAAGATAACAACGATCATATAAACACATAACGACACGCATTCAACAAGATTCATAGCTAAAGCAACGAAATAATTCATTCTCTTTAGTATGTGTAACACAACATATATCACAAACATCTAAAGAATAGTCTTACAACATTTACGATACATGCATGAAAGAGTGTTGGCTCTGGGGGCTTCTTATGATTAATGAAAGATCCAAGTACATTGTTACATTGATGAAACACTAGCTTCAATAGTGGAACATGAAGCTACAACTTGTTTCTCCAAAAGAGTGCTCTTCTCCCATATGCACAACTAGAGAACCCAAGGCCAAGTATCTAAAAGTCCAAGCCCTTTGTTTGAATTTTGACGGCTTATTTATAACAAAAGGAAATGACTCTTTAGTTTTTTCGTGACTCTTTATCTTCTATGACCTATGGGCTTCCATCTAACTTTTGACATTCTACGTATGTCTCTTTACATTCCACATGTGTCTCTTGGACTTCTTTTACATTATATTTATTCATAAAAGACAAAATCAAATCAAATTAGTGGCTATATAGGACAAAACTCTAAAAGACAAAACATTCCTCATGAAGAAGAAAAAGACAAATCAATAGCTTGAGCATGGAGTTCATTTGTGATGTAGGAGTGCCAAGCTATGAATTTTGTTGCGATAACTTTGACTCTGACTAGAAGCTCTGCAACATATCACATCTTCACCTCCAAAGCATATGATAATATGGATTTGGAGCTTTACTTTATTCTATTCCACATCTAGGATAACTTCATGTGAACTTTAGTTGATTCAATTGCACACTGTAGAATAGTATTGTTAGTGATCTCCTAACCTTATTGATTTTTTGTATGCTTGAATTGTTCGATAAATTCTTTTATCTCCTTCATGATGATATCCTTGCCTCTTATCTCTCCAAGTGAACCCACATAAGGTACTTTGTGTTTATGTGCCAGGGACTCTAAACCACTATGCAGTCGGGCATAACTAGCTATAGTTTTGGTTTCTTGTTCACTAAGGTGGGTGTAGTTTTGAATATGAAGTCTTAACTATGCTCTATCCACCTTGACAACTATCCTATCCTTCTTTACCAACTTTTCAGGAACATCTGGATACTTGATGCCCCGATCCTGAATCAGATAGAGTTGTAACCTTGAGAAGCTTTAGTCTCTCTTGATATTTCTTTTTAAATTTGAATCAGAGGAATCACAACTTCATGCAAGAGAATCATCTCATTGTACAACTATGTTATGGTGTCTTCCATTCGTTTCAATTCTTCAGACATGGCTACCCGCAACTCTGTCATATTGATACTAACGGAAGACAACCATTTGTTCTCTACTACAAGGTGATCAACTTGTTGCTTTGCGGAAATTAGCTCTTTTCCCAATTGTGCAACCTCACTCATAAGTTATTTTATGTTATCTTGTGTTATTGTCACAAAGGCCACATTTTCTACCATGACTTCTCTGGGATTTCTCCTAGTATTTGATGTTATCACCTTCTCTGTGGATATCGATACTGGATGGGAAATATCATTGGGAAAGTACCTTCGCCTTTCTTGTACAATCATTTTCTTCATCTGGTCGAAGGTAAGTCTAGATACATCCATGACCATGTCGTCTAGTGGAGGATAAATTCCCATTTCACTAAATGGATATGGCCACCAGTAAGAGGAGGCTCTAGTAGCATGTGTGGTTCATCTGCAATTGGATTAATGACATCTTCCTCTTGCAACTTTGATTTTAATTCACTACCCATCATTCATCCTCTAATACTTGTGTGGCTTATTCCTCATGTATGTTCTTCATTTGTTCTCCATATGACTCCTTCAGTAGTTCATCTTCTGCCGCTCTTCTCCTTTCCTCCTCTAATTTTTTCTTTAGCAAGTCATCTTGCTTATTCTTCTATTCTTTTTCTTTCTATAAGCACTCCTCTCTTTTGCACTCTTCTTCCATCTTATTTATTTCCTCCTTTTGTTTCTTTCCCTGTTATGCCTCAATTGAACCTTTGCACATCGGATATATTTGAACTATTTGTTGGTCTCTGTAATTGGATCATGTTTTAGCTTCTTCCTAGGTGTTATAATGTCCACTTGATTTATTGCTTCCTATTGAATTTCCTCCATATGAACATCGAGTACCTATAGAACCTGGTAGGGACCTACCTAATCTCCTAGCCAATTATTTCTCAGTGCATTCTACCAATTCTTAAACTTTTCATCTTCTGAAGTGATTATTGGTACATACGAACAATTGTATTGTATGTTATCACAATTTTGTCTGCATACCTTTCTAGGAGCATATTTGTGAAATCTCAACATCCCAAAATGAAGACGTTCGATTTCTTTAATTTCAAGTTTGGCTACCTTAAGGCTCTTTAGCTCATAAAGTCAAATTTGTAAAGGAAGAGTGGGCCAAGGAGCCTTTTTACTCCTATGGAGTTGTGCAGACAATCCATTGTTCAGCTGACAGGCTACCTCTTGCAAGACAATCTTATTCGTCACATACCTTGGCATAAGATGAGGGGATGTCTCACACCTGAAACATCTGATTTATGTGTCGTACAGTGAAGAAAACCAATCTACAATATCATAAAGTGCCTCCTTAACCTAATATGTCATGTAAGGAGGACCAATATCAAAGATCATCATGTATAACACTACAAATAAGTGCTCAACCAGTCTGTCATAGACTCGAAAACTAGCTTCTAATGGTAGTCTGTGTTGACACTGGAAAATCGTACACCTATTAGTACAATCCAGAAGACACTAAAAAGTGTCCAGTAGAATGCACAAGTGAACATTTTCCAGCTAAATACATCATGAAGTTTAAAAAATCAAACTTCTCCTAAGTTCCAAAGTTTATAAAGAAAAAACAATTAAGGTAACACATCTATTTCTTTGATAAATGCGCGCACGTGGAATATCCTTTGAAAGTCACGTGGTTTGCAGAAAAGGATGACTCAGCGATCCGGGGCCACTCTACACACTTGGTATTGATTCGTTGACATGAGCTCAGTCTAGTACATCCAAATTCGAGCCACCTTGAAGATATGCAGCTGTCAATGGAATCATCTTTCCCTACTCATGTGTCATTATCATGCATGAACCAGGAGGGGGAAGAAGGATTCAAGAAATTTTATATAAACAGGCCATGGGAGAACCAAAACATGAGGCATTGTTATGCTGGCCAATTTGTTGTTTGAGAAAACCACCATTGCACTGTTGAAGCCAAATAAGGGAAGAACACTATCATGTTGGCCATATATCTTCTAAGCAATCCATCATCTTAGTGAGAGAAGAGGAATCCACCATTGGAGAGTCTTCATACTTCTTTGAGAGAGGAGAAAATTGCAAAGATATTGAGGAAGAAAAACACCCTTGCTAAGGATTTTTGGGCTCCATAGCTCAAATAATTATCTTCATGTGTCTAATATTCATCTATTGTATTCAACCTCTACTACCAGTAGTCAATAAAGAGTGATTTGTTCATTATCTTATTGATTTGTTTGCTCCATTTGAGCATTCTTTGTGTATTTACATCTTTGTTTAGTTTGTTTTTATGTATGTATTGTTTCCACTATTTACAATGTTGTGTTTATTTAAGGCTGTCCACTAACAACACTAATTATAGTTGTGATCCTTGGTAGGGAAAAATCAACTGCTAAGGAGGTGTATTTTGGTACACTTGTGTCCCAAATACACTACCACAGGAATGGTGACTCCACTGTTATCTTTTCATTAATATAAATATTGTTTTTACAGGACCTCCTCTCTACACAACCATCTTACAAGGCACTAAACACCTCTCTGGGATTTTTACAAACCCCAAGGACCTGTTTTGAGCCTGTAGAAATGAAAGTTTTCCTTTTCTTTCTCACTTGCACGGATTTTCCTCTGACAAATGCACATGCACGTCTATGTGTGCTAAACATGGGCAGTCAACAGAAAGCAAAAAAGGATCATTGTATTTGTCTTTTTTCTCAGGTGATTGGCAACCTTTAGTGAATTTCCTTCACCTCAACATTCTGTATTTTCTGTTTAATACCCTTGATTGCTTTACTAACCTCAATTGGTGAAGCAATTAGAGTATTTTTATATTTCATTTGAAAATGCACATGTAGCTTAATTAGGGAGAAAGTAAGTGGCAAAATTCCACATATGTTTTTCAACCTATTTTTGCTTAAATTTTCTACAAATCACATAGCTTAATTAGTAAAGGATTAAGTGGCCCATCATCCACAAACCTTACTAGTAACCAAAGAATTTCATTCATCTTTTTAGGGACTAGGAGCAAATGTTATTAGAGAAAATAAGTAATCTTTGCTTCCCTTGCGTCTCTTAGATGAACCTAGGCTTGCACATGAAAAATTTCTCGAAAGCATTTGAATTTCCATATCCCTTGTTAAAATCCACATAGTTTAATAGGAAAAGAGTAAGTGGCCCATAATCCACAATATATTTCTTTTTTCCATGCAAGGAACAATCAACACTTAGTGTAATTAGAAGGACATTGTAAAGGATCATTGCATATCTGCATCTTATCACACTTTCTATGTTCACTTGCATCACACACTAAGCTTCCATGCGCTTTGTACTCAAGGGAATCCATTTTTTGGAGCTTTGGGTACCTGGTCTATTTTGGCTTACAAAATAAATCCATAAGAGAATTAAGACTCCTTAAAAATAACCATAACCTTAACCAACTAAGTTTCCCCACAAGGGCCACCAAAACATTTATAGTTCAGGTTATGACAATTGGGGTAGGCATCCCATAAGCCACAATGGTCATGTTACACCTTTGAAACATAATGGTTGACCTTTTAGGGAGCTTAAAATCCTTCAATCCCCCATGGCAAAGAATACTTAAGCATGGCAGAGACTCAATTCAGACGGGGTTTAGCTTAGGTCCAAGTGCATGTGGTACATTTTGGGGCTACCTAACCCATCTAGTGCTCGGTACTGGTAACTGAATACCAAGAATGTAAAGACTCTAATTATCATGTGGGACGAAGGTACTTTAGTGGCCAAAATCTAGGGCATCCTTTCCCTATAGGTGACGATGCAAGTAGCACTTGAGCCTCATTAACATTACCTTGGTTGATTCTTCGGTTGCTGGAAGGTGTCACTATTACTTTCAGGACGTTACCCCAGGACCCATCATAAGATATCTTCGCAAGGCCCAGTTACTTTGAGAGTGGACAGGAAGATTAAGACTACATAGGATATTTTATCATACGCAACAAACAAAAACCTTTTTATTGTTTGCTTGATCACATAGTTTAATTATTAAAGGAAAATAAACCATTTATATTTTCGCTTTGTTTTATGTATGTGATCATATTGCATTGATATTTATCTCCTTCCCTCACCACAGACAAAGTAACACACATTCTGATTGACACCATAGGGAACCCCACAACTCCCCGTCAATCTAGACATTTTTTAAACCTCACCCATTACCGAGAGGTGTTCTGGGACTCCTACCATTTAGGCGTAGAGGACATCACACAACCACCATTAATTGATCTTCCTTTATTGGTGCATATTTGCTCGGAACTCCTCCTTGGCAAAGTACACCCTTCACCACTCCAAAAGGATCCCCACGTGTGACCCCCTTAGGGAGTGCACACTCCACTCCTCTAGATAGTCCCTGAGACACCCATCGAGATAGTTCTCTTGAGACTTCCCCACAGAAGACCCCTTTGCATATAGTTGTCCAAAATCATTTTTCGATGGTAGGTAATGCGCATATCCCGTTCTTGGCTTCACTAAACCTACCAGATTTAAGTAATATAACCAATGAATTGATCACTCATGACCAAAATTGGTTGGCTTTGCCCACCAAGATTCCTTCGGATATTCCAAAGTTCGATGGAAAATAGGGTGAAGACATAGGGAACCATGTCATGGTTTTTCACCTATGGTGTTTATCTAATAGTATCACCGATGATACTATTATATTACGACTATTTCAACGCACCCTAACAGGACTTGCAATGAAATGGTATGTCGACCAGGCTTCTGCGTCGCATAGAGACTTCAGCTCATTAGCTATGAATTTCCTCACCTTCTTCCAGCTCCTAGTCTGCCATGATTCGGGTCTAGAACTCCTCACCCACTTCAAACAAACACCTTCTACTCACATCTCAGACCATATCCATGAATGGCGAAAATGTCGTAGCCTATGCAAAACCCAATTTGAAGATAAAGTTCTTTTGTACTTATACCTAAGATCCCTTGCATCTAAAATATATAAGGATGTGGAAAACTCATCCCTCAATATCAAGGAAGAAGCCATTAGTAAAGCCCAACAACTGGAGATTATCTATACCCAGTCTGGGTACATTTATCATGTGCTCCCAAATGCACTATGCCTGTAAACTTACAAAGAGATCCCAGGCACATCCAATGCTATTGATGGATTAATTGGGTCCATATCCCAAAATAAACATAGTAATAACTACCAACACCATGGATATTTTTTCAATGGCCAATCATTTGATGCTATGAAAAATACACCACCATTGCAACATACAAGGTATTATCATGGTCATCCCACACCTATGTAGAATACGGTCAACAAGGTTAACTAATATTAGCCTCCTCACGGAGGCTCATATCCTACCCCACAAGGAAACCAATACTCCTCTAGGAATACAGACATGATGTCCTCTTCCTAGAATCCATACATTAACTAGGGACAAGGAAACCAATATTCTCCTTTCCCAGAACAACAACAGAATAACCCACCAATGCAAAACAATACAAGGGTGAATCTAGTGCAGCCTTCTCTCACTTCACAACATCAATTGGAGGAACAACTAAATTCAACCTATCCTTCAAATGTTGCTAATAAAAAACCAAAAAGTAATCCAAAAGGAGAACCCAAGCAGGGGAGCAGCAACCCCAACTAGAATCAAGACCAGGGAACAACCAACAATAACACACAAGAACAAGGCAAGAACATAAGTCTATGGACTAATCATTTATATGATATATGTGGGGAATAAATTCATTATACCCACCACTATCGTCAACTTCCTGATTTAAAAAAGATACAATATAGTAGGGGGAAAGGAGGTAAACAAACTGCAGTGATGCAGGACCCCTTCCCCCATCAGGAAGTAGTTAACACATAACAACAAGCTCCCCACCCTCATCCATCTGGAGGGGACCCCCTAAATAATCCTAATCATGATAATTTCATGACGGGAGAGGATATCCTCTTACAAACTCGGAACTGAATTTATGAAGCTCCCCCAGAGCCCAATCCATCCACCTTGGCTATGGCGATACTTACAGGGTCGTTAAGCATCCCTTGACCTTCTGTAGAATCTATTCCTAAAATGGTCAAAGGACCTTTATGATGCATATGAGACAACTCGAAAGCTACCCATAGCTGCAACATATTCAATGACTTAGCACAATCACCATCAACTATGTCAGCATTAGAAGTCCTACAAACATGCCCAACCCAATGGAAAGCCTTACTTTTTGCCTTAGGCACAATCAACCCATCTGATTCTCACCTAATGTCTTCAACTTGGATAAATCTACTCCATGGATACCATCATTCGTTCCTTTACAAATCCTAGTCTCAATCCAAAATATCAATATTCAACGTTACATTGTCAACAAAGGGGCTTCCAAATGTATCATGTCCAAATCTGTTTGGCAGAAACTAGGATCCCCCAAACTCAAACCTTATGAAATTATGCTTAGAGCATACGACGGGCGCCCCTCTAGTACCATTTGGGTTATACCCTAGCATGAAAATTATGTTGGATGGAAAATTTGTGTTAATAGACATCAAAGTACTAGACACCCAATTGGATTACAACATCCTACTAGGTCAAAGCTATATGTATGAGATGCTCACAGTCGCCTCATCGATGTTCAGAATAATGATGTTCCCCCACAATGGAAATATAATTACTATTTATCAACTCACATACTATGAAAAGGAAACCCCCACGATGGAAAGTCTACGGGTCAAATTTCGCAGAAATTGCAAGCTCGAAAGAGCAGATCTTCGCTTTGTAGACCATCTGGCGCCGTCTGTGGGAAGCCCTTGAGAGTGAACATTGCTGAGGACAGATCTAGACGAGGATTTTGAGATCTTGTAGTCTTATTGGGCAGCAATGACATGGTATGGTAACAAAACTGCGTCTTGGTAGTCCACGTGAATGTCCGTGGATACGTGTTGAGTTCGAATACTATTGCGCAGTTTATATATCATTCAAAGCACTTGTGGTATTGCGCAGTTTATATATCATTCAAAGCATTTGTGGTATTGCGCAGTTTATATATCATTCAAATCATTTGTGGTATTGCGCAGTTTTATATATCATTCAAATCATTTGTGGTATTGCGCAGTTTTATATATCATTCAAAGCATTTGTGGTATTGCGCAGTTTTATATATCATTCAAAACATAGTAGTATTGCACAGTTTTTTATCATTTGAATGGTAATGCTACGTTGAAAAGTTAAAGCATTAAAGTGATATGTAATATTGAAGTGATATGTACATAATATTTCAATGAAATGCTAATGCTTCTATCAAACATTAGAGGGATTTGAAGAAAATATAGTGCATAAGGCTGTAACGTAAGGAAGTTTTTTTTTTCAACAGAAGTATTTTTTACAGAATGCATTCAATCATCTCTATGGTAGGAATAGTTTTCACTGGCAAGGAGAACTATCCTGAATGGTCCCGGATGATAAAACACACACTCATCTTCAATGAGTTGTGGAAGGGAGTGTGTGTCGGAGAAGGAGACAATGACCCAGTGCAGCCTACATCAGACAAAGAGCTCGTCATTTGGGAATTTAACAAGAATAGCAAAGCATATGCATTAATCGCAACATCTGTAAATGAAGAAGTAAGTCGCCATATTTCATCATATTCAACTGCCTTTGAAGCTTTACAAAAGCTGAAAGAACTCTATGACTCACATTCTGCACTTGAAGTTGTTCAGCTCATGATTAAACTCTTCACTCTTGAACTGAAAAATAATGATCCTCTTGCTCTTGCATCTGAAGTAAAATCCATAATGCATGATATCAAATCCACTAAGGTTGAGCTGGATATCCCTCTTATTGCTTTTCTCAAGGCACTCTATCCTACTTACTCCAATTATCTTGAGTCTTTACAAGCAAATGGAAATCTTAAAGATATAACCTTTGACTCTCTTGTGAAAAAGTTTGTTGAAAGAGAGAAAGCCTTTGGAAAGAAGACAGTCCCTGAATCTTCTGAAGAGACTGTTTGCCTTGCTCATAAAGAAAAGCATCCTGCTCAAGATTCTACAAGAGGAAGAGGTGGACGAAGAGGAAGAGGAAGATACTTCAGAGGCAGGGGGGGCAAACATTCTCAAGGAGAAAAAGCAGATCTGCATTGCATTCACTGCAAACGAAATGGATCACATGATGCTTCTACTGCAAGCTACCATGGGACAAAATTGAGCAGAAAAGAAACCAGCAGAAAGGTAAAACTGATGATACAGACAAAGGTAAAGCACCTGAATCCGCTCACTATATTGAGGCACAATGTAACATTGGAGTAAATGAAGATTTGTTTAATGCTTCACTTGATTCTTCGAAAAATGATTGGTTGCTTGATTCAGGAGCAACCTGTCATATGACTCATAGGAAAGATTTTTTTGAAGATTTCACTGATAATGTTGATGGAGCAGTATACTTTGCAGATCAGTCAAAAATCAAGCCTTCAGGGCATGGCACAATCAGGCTTAAATTTCCTGGTCTTCCAGACTTTCTTCTGGATCATGTTCTATATCTTCCACAGCTCAAGAGAAACTTGTTGTCCTTGGTCCACATCCGCCAGCAAGGTCACTCCATTCATATGTTTGATGGAAAGCTTGAGGTAAGAAAAGCATCTGACCACTCACTTGTCATGAGGGGAATAGAAGAACAAAGGCTTTTCAAACTGCAAGGAACCTCTGCTCATGCACAACATTTCTCATATATTTCTCATCATGAAGAAGCTACACTTCCATCAAGTTTATTATGGCATGCTAGATTTGGACATTTAAACTATGACAGTCTCCGCTTATTGAAGAAAAATGGTGTTGCTGGTTTGCCTACAATTCCTAGGAAACATAAGCAATGTGATGCTTGCATTCTAGGAAAGCATAGCAAACAGTCTTTTCATGATTCACATTCAAGAGCACATAGGAAGCTTGAACTCATTCATTCAGATTTATGTGGTCCAATGCCTGTTCCTTCTGCAAATGGAAATAAATATATCATGACATTTATTGATGATTACACCAGAATGTGTTGGGTTTATTTATTGAATAACAAATCTGATGCTTTTCAAACATTCAAGAATTTTCATAAATGGATTGAAAATGATGCATAATCTCATATTGGGTCTATTCGCACTGATAATGGAAAAGAATATACATAAAATGAATTTGAAAACTATCTTCTCCAACATGGGATAAAACATCAAACAAATATGCCTTATAATCCCCAAGAGAATGGTGTAGCTAAAAGAATGAATAGAACAATCTTGAATATGGTACGATCCATGCTTTTCTTCAAAAATGTAAAGATAATGTTTTGGGCTAATGCTGTTCTATGTGCTGCATATATAAAGAATAGATGTCCATCTAATGCTATAAGAAACAAGACTCCTTATGAATTGTGGTATGGACATGTTCCTTCGGTAAAACATCTCAAGATCTTTGGTTCCACCTGTTATGCTTTGATACCAAAGGTACATAGAAACAAACTTGGTGCTAGAAGTCGTAAGTGTATCTTCCTGTGGTATTCAAACACCTCTAAAGCATACCGCCTCTATGATGAAGTAAATAAAAATTTTGTTGTATCTAGAGATGTCATTTTTCTTGAATCATCCAAATCTGACAATGTTGTTGAGCAGCAACTTGATCGCTTGGATAGATTCGCAAAAAAAAAATCATTTCAAGAATTTGATAATCAGATTCCACATCTTGAAGGGGGGATTCCTATACTAGATCAAAATGTGGAATCTTCTTCTGAAGAACAATCTCCCTTGCATGAAACTCCAACAATGGATGATGCTTTAAGTGATGTAATTGATAGAATTGGGAGACTCAATCTTGATTCAGTCCCAACTCAATCAACAGAGCAACCTAGACCATCTCAGAAAGGTCCCCCAAAGTGGCTGACAAAGACACTTGAAAGTGTTCATCCTGATGAAATTGGAAAAACAGGAACCAGAAATTCAAATCGACAAAATGGAGGTGATGTAGATGACTCTAATTCACCTGTTGATATGGATGTTACTTATGATTGTGAATTGAACTTGTCTACAGATTTTGAACCAACTTCCTTCAAATAAGCTGCTTCTCATGATGAATGGAAAGAAGCGATGCAAAAGGAGTATGATGCTCTCATAAAGAATGGCACTTGGAAGCTGGTTGATCCTCCATTTGGAACCAAACCAATTGGCTGCAAGTGGGTCTACAAGAACAAGTACAAAGCTGATGGCTCACTTGACAAGCACAAAGCTAGGCTTGTGGCAAAAGGTTTTGCACAGAAGGAAGGGGTCGATTATGAGGAAACGTTTGCCCCCACAGTAAAATGGGCCACCATCGGACACTCTTTGCACTAGCAGCTCAGAACGGTTGGAAAGTCCATCAAATGGATGTAAAAACTACCTTCTTGAATGGAGATTTAAAAGAGAATGTTTTTATGTCCCAGCCTGAAGGATTTGCTGTGAAAGGACATGAACATAAAGTATGCAAACTTGTGAAATCCTTGTATGGCCTCAAACAAGCACCACGAGCTTGGTATGAAAAACTAACTGAGCATCTTCTGAAACTCAACTTCAATCATTTTGATCTTGATGATGCAACTTTATTTGTCAAGGAAGTTGGAAAAACAGTTGTGTATCTTCTGGTATATGTAGATGATCTTTTAATTACATGGAACAATGAAAGCTACCTTGCATCCATAAAGAAGGAATTGGGGAAAAGTTTTGAAATGACTGATTTGGGCTATGTTCATTACTATCTTGGCATTGAAGTAACCCAACATCCAAAACCCATATTTCTTTCTCAAAAGAAATACATTGGAGATTTGTTAAACAAATTTGGCATGACAGAGTGCAATCCTCTTTCTACTCCAATGGAACAAAACTTAAAGCTCACATCTATTGAAGGAAAGGAATTTGAGGATGCAACAAAGTATAGACAGCTTGTAGGAAGTCTCATCTACCTCACTACTACCAGACCAGACATTTCATTTACTGTTGGAATCCTCTCCAGGTTCATGCAAAACCCTTGTGAGGGACATTGGTCTGCTGCAAAAAGAGTTCTAAGGTACTTGAAGGGAACTCAAGACCTTGGAATCAAGTATACACAGGTGGACGACTTCAACTTGATTGGATACTCTGATTCAGACTTCGATGGAGACAAAGAAACTGGGGTATCTACCTCAGGATATGCTATGAGTCTTGGATCAGGAGCTGTCTCCTGGAGATCACACAAACAATCAGTTCCAACAGATTCCACAACAGAAGCAGAATACGTGGCAGCAGCTGAAGCAACGAAAGAAATTGTGTGGCTCAGGAAAATTCTTGAAGATTTGCAGGTAAAACAAGTACAATCAACTCCACTCATGATTGATAACACCTCTGCAATAAAACTGGCCAAGAACCCAAAGTTCCATGATCGAACAAAGCATATCAATACTAAATATCATCTGATTCGACATCATGTTGAGGCCAAAACAGTCCATCTCCGTCATTGTTCCACAAATGAGAAAATTGCAGACATCTTCACCAAAGCACTTGGAAAGGAAAATCTTGAACGATTCAGAATTATGCTTGGACTCACCAACATCCCTTCAGATTAAGGGGGGGAATGTTGACACCTAATCTTCATGATTGGCAATTTTATGTAACTAAATAAATTGGGAAGGTGAACAGTCATTGGGAGATGAAATGAACAATCACTCCCTATTGTATATAAAAATGGGTTACCTATGGAATAATACACCAATCAGTTTTTCTGCCTTTGGAGAGTTACTGCCTGGCCTGACAGGTGCCCTATTTTGTCCCCAATTCCACTATTCCCCACCTCCATTTTTGTCATTTTTGTACTCCTATACCTACTCTCTTATCACTTTCATTGCCCTAAAAACTGTCAAAATCCTGCTATGAGGTAAAGCATTTCACTTGTGTCATTTTACTGTTTTTGGTTAATTTTAAGTGAGTTTAAGTTGTTCCTAACGAGCTAAATAATCAATATTATTAAGCATGGGTATTGCAATAGCATGAGCAAGTTAATATTAAGAGAGTGCTTGTTCACAAGCCATGTTCCACCATTTCTGTACTTAACAACCATTTCAGGATCGATACTCAACGATATAAAGGATGAATAGGTCGCGTGCTTCTAGATGATCTAGCCACCCATAGTTGTGATCAAATAAGTTCAATATTTGTCATGATGAAGATCTTCACTATCCTTGCTGAACTTAGCTTATGCCAATATTGGGGTTAGTTGAGGATTTGTTATGCTAAATAGAACAGGTCGTTCCAGCAATCTAATCTGGAAGATCGATTTAGCCAAGTTGTTGGACTTGCTATGTATGGTCCAGTGTTGTTTTTAACTAAAGTCGATGCCTATAAAGGCTGATCTGTAATAAGTAGGAAGTTAGTGAGAAAAATAGAATATTGTTATTGTATCTTCAAAGTATTATCTCCAGACATATTATTTTTAATTGAAGACTATTATTATGGCCATGCATTAAGTTCAGATCGATTCACTGGATGGTTTGTTGTGAGTTCATGAATTAGATGTGTTAAGCTTTCCGTTTTTTTGTAAGTAAGTAAGCTTCCCCAGGTGTGGCTGGGCCCACCATCATCTAGGATTAGCTTTGTATTATTTCTTAGGAAACATAGTCATGTGTCAATTATAGTTGCTTCTCATTTGTTTCTAGTTTGTATATTAATCGTTTATATACTACGTGGAGGCTTTCATTGATTTGGAATGATTTTAGTGTGCTAACCATTGTATACATTTTCAGACCTTTCAATTTAGCGATCTGAATGTGTAGTTCTTGTGTGCATCATAGAGATTGGCGCACCTACCTTTAAGACAAATTCATACTCTGTTCTCCAAAGAAACGAGTTGTATTGTCCTAACTATGTTGTTGCAGTCATATGAAAAATTGTTTCAATCACATTGTGAATTGAATGCCTGTGGTGAGATGGTCCCTTTGTTGAAAACGTAGAACACACCCTCAAATGTTGAAGTCAATATAATTCATTGTGTAGCAAGGATTGATATGGTGTGGGTTTAGTTGTGTAGAGTAGGAAGCTGGATTGGTAATATGCATTGAGTGGATTTTATTTAATTCGAAATAGAAATTGCATTGCTTGTTTCTTTCTATTATCACATCGATTGGTTTTCCTTTAAGTTATTTTCATGAATGTGTGTGCCATAGGAGTATTTCTTTCTAGATTGTTGATTGGAATAGCTTAACTTATCATAGTTTAATCTAGTCTTGTTTCTTGATAGATTCTTAGCTTCTTAATAAAGTTCACAGATTGATTTTGAAGTTCAAGTGAGTGATTCAGCTTTCAGTGTGATTCCTTTTGCTTTGAGTGCTTGAGTGTAGTATTGTAGCCTAGAATTTGATACTGTTGGTTGAAATCGTAGTTTCCAGCTTGAGGTAATTTCCATTAGCATTGCCTTAGTATAATGTGTGCTTGATTAGATTTTGAAGTAGTTAAGGTTGCAATCAGCTGTGTGATTTACCTTTTTCGTTGAGAAGATAGAGTGTTGGTTTTCCGAAATCCTAAGTAGGTTTTCTTGAGCTTAGTTTGAGATTTGATTCATGTTAAATGCAACTGTAGGATAGCCTCTTAAGTATAGTTTTGTGTGTCTTATAGCAATTCATAGTTGTCTTATTTTCTTTTCATTCTTGAAAATAGAATTAGGGTTTGATATTTGAGCTTGTTCCTAAGGTTATTACAGATTAGGTAATATGTATGTAGATTAGTTGAGTGTGAGAGATCAAGTTGCTTGGTTAAGTATATGAGACAGAGTATTCAGATTAGTTCCTAACATAAAGATCTTTTACTTGTTGTCAAGACAGTGGAATTAATGTGAAGCCTTTCTCATTCTAGGGTTTGAATCAAGAATAGTTATTGAGTGCAAGATTGATTTCTTAGTCTAAAATTGAATTACCATCGCAAGTAGATTAGATATTTTAATTCTTTCAAGTGTAAATTGTAAGAGCCAGAAATTAGGATTTGGATTTCGAATGTAACTTTAAATTGTTGAGTTGATGTGTGGAGTCTGTTTAATTAGGAATTCGCTTTCATAGTCTGTCAAAGTGGAATCTGTGGTAAAGAATTAAGTCTTCACTTGAGTCTAGATTTTAGTTCAAGAATAGAATAGGTTAAGTTTATAGAGATTTCAAAGTCTTTAAGTTGAATTTGATTATTGATTCTATCTGTGTTAGTAAGATGAATTTATTTCCTTTTTGAGTTGTGTGTTTACAAGAATTTGTGTGTTCCATTATTTATTTGATCATTATAAAGGAAACATTAAAGCTCTAACCAAGAACTGAATGTAGAAAGCATAGTACAACTCGTGTTTACGAGCCCGGATTGACATATAGATGCAGGAGAATTAATACACCCATTAAATCTCTCAACATCTACCCACACCAGACGACATACTGCCCTTAGTCTCTTCCTCCCACGAGTGGATCACTACTTACACTGAGCTCAACCTGGGCTAGTTTAAGCCATCAACACTCCTAGGGACATTCCCAAGACACCCTCTGGTACTATAAGAACTTTTCCCAAACACTGGAGCACCGGTTTGCATGATGACTTCATCAAACACAACCCAAAATCCGAAACTAGTTCCAGATACCACACACCCTGCAATTGTTTATTCCATGAATCTACCTCACACCATTATGAAAACCCCCCTTTGATGACCCCCACCCATCGTTTTATCACACTAAGCTATCACAATCCTCATATTACCAAATATGGCTCTCACGATACCAGTTTGGTATCTGGTCCCGATGACCATGTTGACTGATACATGACACATTTCAGTAGATAATATCCCTATACTTCCATCTCAGGAAACCACCCCTACTCGAAACTATCCTACACCGATACCAACCCGAGCTGGCAAAAGCCTAAAAAAAATAGTAAAAGAGAACCCTCAATCTCCTCCAAGGCCCTACAACCCTATGCATTATGTGAAGAATTTGGGCACCCAACCCACATATGCCCTGAGTTATATGAGTTAAAAACCCTCATGCATGCCTCTAAAACATCAGTAACCTTAGCTCCACCAAAAGGAGTGAAAGTTGTGCCTTCATGTAATAAATAATTACTAACCAACCATGCATGCGCTATATGAAAAAAACATGGTGACTACACTCATCACTGTCCTAGTATCCCTCGATACTAAGAGACATTAAGCACGCTCATTCAAACCAAATTTAATGAGACAATAGCACCAACCCAACCTCAAATGGATGATGGATGTAAGAACATTTTCTACATTCAAGAAGACGCAGCTTCACACTCTAAAAAACCTTCATACAACACACGAAGGCGGCATAAAAAACCAAACACCTCCTATGCTTTACCATGTATTATATGTGATGACCCTCCTCACCCGGTAAACCTCTGCCTAGAACTATGAACACGTTACCAAAACCACCCAATCACCCAGGTTTCTCAGAGAAGCAAACCTAAACACCATACATGCATTATCTATGCAGAAAACCATCATAAGAGAAGGTGCCCCCACCTTCCTAGATTCTGCAAATCATTGAGTTTTGTACGTCGATTCATGAACGAAAAATATTACCTACTAGACTCAAGAACAAAATCCATAGAACCCATTCCCCCACCCAGGGAAGAAGGACCCCTAGATGTCTTATGTGTGTTTGAGGAGAAACGGCAGCCAACAACAAAACTGGGTCCCCGTCATTACACCTCCCATCACCATCACCAATCGAGATCAGTCCAAAAGCGATCTAAAAGAATCTGGAAAATAAAACCATCCATCATGTGTGCCCTATGTGATAAATCCAACCATTTGATAAATAAGTTCTGTGAAATGAGTAAGTTCAATGACATCTTCCGCTTAGTGGCCCAAATCCCCCATAAGCATCTCTCCAACAGAGAGAAAATCACACATTGTTATTGTTGCATCTCCTCTCAATTCCAGCACACAAGGAATTTTCAATATCTTCATCGTTTATCTGCAGCAAGGGCAACACTAAAACCAATTCATACAAACAAGCCACGTCACACCAATACCATGACCTAGAGATGGATACTGTTGGGTGTGGAGCCTGATTATCTTCTTTATTTAGAGTTCTTTGTTTCAACCGGATGTATACCCCAAGAAGATTGTACACCCACCCACACGGAAGGGTGCAGAGGGGACTTCCCCCCTTGAGGATCCGAGGGGACCATCTCCCCCCGGTTAGGGAATTTGGGGGCCAGCAGGGGTTCGGGGGCAATGCCCCTAAAGTTAAAAATATAGATGCAAAATTGCCTTGTAAAATGTTGTAATTTCAGAGTCAATCTAATATGTTCATTAGGAAGATGATCTAATGGTAGAAGTTATGTTTAATTTATGGTTTTTTGCCCTAGAAGAAAACCCCTCGCTATATATGAGGGAATTGTATTGCGATTTTATATATTTGTATTCAGAGCAAGAAAGAGACATGATATTGCGTGAGAGTGAAGAGGAAATTACAATAGATCTATTGTAGGTTGTATCTATTCATTTTGTTAGATAATATAAAAGGAAGGACTGGTTGTTTCTCTATGGACATAGCCCAAATTGGGTGAACCACGTATGTCTGTGTCTTTCTTGTTTTATGCATTTTTTGTGTTTTTGTTTCTGCAATATTTTATGTGTTTCATTGCTCTATAATATATAATTTTCTAACAGATGTTGCCACAGGATATCCCGTCTCGTAATTTCAATGAGGCATCAACATATCATACTATGAGCAGTACCGCCTCCCATACAATATATTTAGTTAGTTCCAGACTAGTATGTGGAAACTCTACCCAAGCCTCTCATAGCACTAAAGTTGCCTCTATAACGCACACATTTCCAAATGAAAATCCCTTCAGAACAATGAAGCCCACAAAAAGAGTGTCAAAGCCTCATTCAATTGCAACATCACCCCTCAGACATTTATCGAGGGGGAGTTATTCCTCCACTACAATGTTTCCCATAAGTAGTAAGACATGGAAAGTTTGAAACTCTTTGGAAGGGCTCATACATCATTAAATATTGCCTCCTCAAGGGGGCATACATACTGTCAGAGCCTGATGGGACTTTCCTAAAGAACTCGTCAATGGTCTGTACCTCAAATGACTTATTTTTTTATGATTACCACGCCATCATGAATTGGCTCTAAAATCATTTTCTCATCACGTGTCAACAGATGGATCTTCCGCCATCTTATCATCACGGGTTCGGTGACGATACATCTTGATAGTCGCAAAACCTCGTTGTTGCAGCTTGGGCTATATACTCTCCTGACTAGACACCTCGTCTCTCTAATGGAATTTGTATCGGGTCATCCACCAACAATCAAGCAAAGTATGATGTCATCATAGGCCTCTTGGTCGATGCCCACCACCTAGGTATCTATCACCTACATGTATTCCTTGATTCCCTACTAGTGCTATCATAGTTAAACAAGACCTTTCACATATGTCATTCATGCCTCTTTCGTAAATATCTGCATTCACAAATATTAGCTAGATATTTTGATCATATCACATTTACACATATACCAAGGGATCAAAATCATATAGTTGATCGCATAGCTAATCAAATCCTAGACTGGAATGCATCACATATATATCACCATCAAGATACATGAAACATCAACAAAAGATACATCTCAAATAAAATGCAAAAATACACAAGAAGTATAGATGCATCCAACACATCATGAGAGCTACCAAAAATGATCTCTTATATACATAAAAAAATATATGAGTACAAAAGATATCACTAGCTCATGACCATAAAAAACAAGTCAACAAAATATAGGGGAACATCCTCATAATGGGTGCTTGCCCTGATACATACATAATCTTGTCAAAAAGAATAACCATCAATTTTTTCTAGGGCTTTGGCAGCCAGATATCTACATCTGGAGCTAAAATCAAACCAACCATAGCCATCGCCATGGCAATTCAACACAAAACTAGTCGGTGCGCCTGCTCCAATGAAATCATTGTCTCAACAACGATATTCGCCAAGCCATCCCATCCATCGATAGTTGACCCTCTAGTCAGGGACTCCACTTGACCCTAGGTATCATGGTAGCTTTGTAACTCTGCCTCGGAAACTGCCAAGCATGCCTCTGCATCCTCAGCACGTGTGCGTTATCGCTCTAGATCCTCACCCGTTGCTACAATGCCACCCTTTCCGTAGGGCCAACCAATCTCGAATTGGCACCACTATTCCGGTTGCTCTGACCACCCCAAGGAATAGTCGGTGGCCTCATCACCCTTGATCTCTATGGAACAGGGACATCCCCTACAACACCCATATGCCTAGGATCATGGCCTACCAAATAGGTCAGTGGTCGCCCCTGCGGCCCCGCATCTATAAGTAAACAAGCATGGTGTCAACATCATCATAAATAAAATATCATAAAAAATATATGAAAGCACACATATGTATACAAATGCAGAAATCAAAATATACCTGCTGGTCCCCAGGCATCACCCTGAGGAAGCCCCATGTCTGGATCTCCCCAAAAGTCCACTTCGTGATAAGGGAACTCTAGAATCAACTGAGGATTAGAGTTAAACCAATCCTCTATAGTGGTGTTCTAGTAATGCCCCACCGTTCCACCCCCATCTCTCGACATTGCACCTCCCCAGTGGCGCATGCATGGGTCCCTAGCAAGCCCCGCTTTTACTATTAGAATATGATGAAGAATGACCACCCGCTCATATAGAATGTTGCAAAGCACACTCCCATAGCAAAAACTCCTGAGTGTCTCACACTACACCTGCATAAGCTACGAAAACATCCCTCGATGTAGTAATCCATCCAATCAAATAAGTGCCCCACCTGTAGTTGTTGCAATACCATTATATCGGGCCCAAAGCATCGAATTAGAGGATGTTCACCCCACCAGTCTCATAATCATAGCTAGTGTTTCTCGTTGCGATAAATCCAAAATAACTACAATCTTAATGCATCCCTCCTCATATGGTTATGCCCACAATGAGCCCCACCCTCTGCCTCGGCCCAGTGATGAATATCCACATGCCCCACTGGAAGTGGATAAGGTAATGCCTCCCCATGAGGCAGCAGAACAGTAACAAAATAGATATCTTTATGAGCCGATATCAGTAAATTTGTCAACCGAATGACCATCACCTGACGGTCTACGTCCCAGCATCTGACCAAAAAACGTAGGAACCTA
Source organism: Pinus tabuliformis (assembly GCA_031772625.1). Lineage (NCBI taxonomy): Eukaryota > Viridiplantae > Streptophyta > Pinopsida > Pinales > Pinaceae > Pinus > Pinus tabuliformis. The sequence goes on from CM062813.1 coordinate 1,084,536,422, forward strand.
TCCTGCGACCTCATCAAGGGGTTCTGAAGGAACTTCAAGAGCCCCCACCACATCAACAACTGGCTAGTTACAGGATTTTGATCCATATTTGTACGCAACTACACCCAATCCCTCTCCCTCCAAATCATCTTGCCACCTAGGATACCATATGTCAAACAACAAGTATAACCCCCCTAGGCTATCTAAAAAAGGGAAAAAGAGGGCAAAAAACCATGAAAAGATATTGTTTTTCAATGGCATGCATCTATAGGCCTAAAATACATGATCTTGCGCGTATTTTTTCTCAATAGATGTGCATTTTTCAAGCTATGAAGTCGCAGCGACAAAAGCGCCCAGGATTGTGTGCCTGTTTTTCAAACAGGCGCACGGTTCATGCATTTGTGTCTTACAAAAACATGCAACCATCACGTGATAACTTGGTTAAGCCACGATGAACCCTGCAACGGTCTGACATGGCATTTCTCCCCTCAAACGGATGGTGCATGTGTCTGAGTAGGCATTTTGTGTGGAGTCATCACGTAAAACCCCAAGGTTTGTGCAACGACCACGCAACTCCAAACGAGTCGCCTGCATTTCCAAGAGAAATAAAAACTATAAGACAATACAAGGGACCCCTGTATGGCCTACCTAGCATAGAAACTACCAAAATGACGAAGACTAAGGTACAAGCTCTTACTTGGCTCTCTCTGTGCATATCCCTGATACTCTAGTTAGTCGCAACGACAAGAAGAGCTTCAAAAGCTCGCTCTGACCTCCACAACTCAGCAATGAAAATGAGTGATATTTGGGCCCCTTAGCCCTATCTATCACCCTTTTCTCCATATCTTGGGGTCCATTACACAAGCCTAGGATATCCATTGACAAAACCAGAAGAGATGCAAGGATTAGTACCACACAATTTTCATCATGAAACCCTTCATTTTGGTAAATGAAAAAACTCATTTTTTGGGCTTGTTGCACACTCAGAAACTCATGTCAGGTACTCCTCCAATTCTCTAATTCATAGCATTCGTTATATGTATGTATTGAACATTTATTTCACTTGGGGTATTGGTTGTTTCCATTGCAGGAACATCGCACATGATCCACTTCAACTAACATCCCAACAAGTAAATGACAAAGCATTTATCATTTTCCACTTAGCATGATAGGATTCCTCGTAAATATTTGCATATCCTGACATCATTTATCAAAAATTCACCATAAGGTCCATCATCTCAACCATGTTTATCACCATCTCACCTTTGGATATGATAAACATCTGCGTTGGTCGATAGAAACCCCCCCTCCCCCTTCATGGCTCACTTTATCTTTGTAGACCCTTCTTCACCAACATGAGCCATGACCACTCACTCTGGCCCTGGAACCATATCAATTACATACCTTGAAGTTTAGCCTCATTATGCTACACTCATTACACATACACCCCATTTCTTGAGCCATCTCAGGTACTTCACAACGGATTTAGACGGATGCACCTCTATGTCCTACATTTGGCCTATCATTCGTTTGTATTACATAGCTCATCTATGTCACTTCATCCGCTTCACCAACCCAACATATAGACCAACCAGTGGGGCCCCCACCCTAAACAAAACACCACACCTCCATGCAGGTTACCATCATTATGGGGCACTCGTCTTCGTGGTTGTACATCCAAACCACCCTCATATTCTTTTGGCAAGTGTACAAAGATTATAAAAAAATATCCCATCCACATTCTTTTTGTTGTTCATATATTTTACCTGGCAGTAGTCTCCAATCACCCTTGGTTGAAGCTTACACCTCACCAACAATCACTTTCCATTTTTTACACATCGAAACCTACTTACACCCATCATGGAAATCCTACCAACTCCAGGACCATCACCATCAGTAAACATTTTTTTTCCACCGTCATTTTCACATCAAGCACTGACCTTATTATCCATATCCTCTTATATCAACAACTCTCGCTATCATGCTTATCTAACCCAGGTTATTACAATTTGTTTGCATCTCATATTGATTCCCCGACTCATCATGTCGAGCGGTTAATGCTCCTTTCCTGTCAACTTCAACAATTTCTTTCCAAGATAGGGGTAGCACCTTGGATACTTCCCCCCCCCCCCCTTCAAAGGGATATCCTTAGGTGGCACAATGGGAATCATTATTTCCTACTGATTTCATTAGTCCCCTTGACATTCGACACCAACATAAGCCTCCATGTCAAGGTGGTGTTGTACTTAATTACCATTGCATTTCTTTCATTTAGTCGAAATCCCTGGCATCACTAAGTACCTCATTGAATCATGCTTACATTATGATATGGGGTAGGTACCCGAAGTCGAAGACCTATGCATACTGCAGCACCCCAATCAATGGTGTTTCACCTCTATTATGCATAGGGGAACCATATTACACCTATTTGACCAGAAAGAGCCCTTGAGGGCGTCAACAGTTATCATCGTCATCTATCAGCACGTCAACTACCACAATGTTGACTGGACAAAAAAAATTCTTTGTCTAATTGTAATCAGTTCCATTTAGCCATCATAACAAGAATGGGACATGCCTACCCCATATAGACACATTTTTATTGTAGGTTTTCACTAGAGCATGGTTACCATTTATACTCAGTCAAGGGGTTTTCCTCTACTTGTCTCCACAACAAGCTATCCTCTCTCTTGAAAAGTTGATCAAACTCTCCATAAGATAAGAAAATGTGATGTATTTCAGCTATATGGTTCCTCCTAACCTCATACATTAGGGGCAACTATTAACATCGGAAAATCATGCACTTATTAGTACAATCTAGAAGACACTAAAAAGTGTCCAACATAATGCACAAGTGAACATTTTCTAGCTAAATACATCATGAAGTTTAAAAAATCAAAGTTATCCTAAGGTCCAAAGTTTATAAAGCAAATATAAATTAAGGTCTCCCATCTATTTCTTCGATCAAAACATGCGTGTGGAATATCCTTCAAAAGTTGCATTGTTGCAAAAAAGGATGACTTGGCGATCCAGGACCACTCTACACACTTGGGGCCGATTCTCTGACATGAGCTCAGTCCAGTACAACCGAATTTGATCCACCTTGGAGATATGAAACCCTCAATGGAATCATCTTGTCCTACTCATGTGTCATTATCATGCATGAACCAAGAGGGGGAAGAAGGATTCAAAAAATTATATATAAACAGGCCATGGGAGAACCAAAACATGAGACATTGTTATGCTAACCAAATTGTTGTTTGAGAAAACCACCATTGCATTATTGAAGCCAAAGAAGGGAAGAACACTAGCATGTTGGCCATATTTCTTCTAAGCAATCCATCATCTTAGTGAGAGAAGAGGAATCCACCATTGGAGAGTCTTCATACTTCTTTGAGAGAGAGGAGAAACTTGCAAAGAGATTGAGGAAGAGAAACCCCCTTGCTGAGGATTTTTGGGCTCCATAGCTCAAAGAATTCTCTTCAAGTGTCTAAGATTCATCTATTGTATTCAACCTCTACTACCAACAGTCAATAAAGGGATATTTTTCCATTATCTTATTGATTTTTTGTTCCATTTGAGCATTGTTTGTGTATTTACCTCTTTTTTTAGTTTATGTTTATGTATGCATTGTTTCCACTATTTACAATGTTGTGTTTATTTAAGTTTGTCCACTAACAACACCAATTCTAACTTTGATCCTTTGTAGGGAACAATCAACTGCTAAGGAGGTGTCTTTTGGTACACTTGTGTCCCAAATACACTACTACAGTCTGCAATGGAAGTACACATGTAACTTCTCTTGTGAGGTCCAATTCCATTTCATATTGATGAATTCATGACAAGCATAGATACCATCCAACAGATAAGTAGACATGTAGAACTCTGGTGCTTTTTTAGCTTGTAAAGTTGTTTTGGTATGTTGTATATTAGACTACAACTCATGGGAGAGGATATCTGACTAATTGAAAACTTTTCCTCTTGAGACAACTAGATTGAGAAAGAAGATCCAATTTTCCTCAAAGTATTCTACATTCTTCCATTCATATAGTTTGCAACACATTGTTGTGAGATACTGATAGACCTTTCTCAAATATTTAGTATGGTAAGTTGCACTTGGTCTTTGGTGGAATCCAACAGGCTCTTGGCACTAGGATTTGATGATTTCCTTCGTATTGAGATTTTCCCAAGTTGCATAAAATTGTGTGTCTGCATACTCCCTTGGTCTTACCATCTTGTAGTAAGAATGTATGTCATGTGAATGGTAAGTGGAGATCTCATTACCTCTTTCACTTCTTTGGACAAAATTCCTTCTATCCATGTGCATTACGGTCCATTCTAGACCTTTATATGTTTATATAAACTTCCCTTTCTTCCAAGTCTTTTGGGAATTTCTTTTGCATGAAAACATCTTTGATGTCCTTCCATGAGAATTTCAAGGATTTATCTATGAATCACTATGTGACTGAAAGAATAGGGACTATTGGCTTGATAATTTCCACAACCTCCTCAGCATTAGCTTCTAAGATTTCTTTTGAGGTAGCTCGACGAGTGGTAGGAGGCATTGTCTTGGCAAATGATGAGAGAGTGATGTATGTTGTATCTGTAGCAACTACAAATGTAAATTCACTCATGGAGAATAAGAATTATTTTCAATAAATTCCCTAAATATCACATTCAAACTATTCAAAGACAACGATTAAGGGAAAAATTGGGAATGCTAGGAGCAAAATCATGTCACAAGTGAGACAACATGACTTAATTGGCCACTCGAAGTGAGAACTACACCATGGCAGAGAAAAGGATGCTTGTCGAGGCAATAGTGAATAGTTGAGGAGTGACTAAGGCTTGAGGATGTGTTATGCGCTCTGGAAGAGAGAGAGAAGGAGACTTCTTAGGGGTAGGGCTCAATCACAAGAGACAAGGAGGGGGCATATTGTTGTTTGACAGTGAGTTATGTGCTTTGGAAGAGCTAGTAAGTGTGCAAAGCATAGAGACAATGGACAAGGATATTTGAATGTTGTTTGGCAATGCGTTATGCGCTCAATAGAGGAGTTTATTTCTTATTGGGTGAAATATTCAAACATAGAGGGTCCTTCTTTCTCAAAAGTGTGCTTTGAAGGAAGATTCTTCTGTTGGGAATAGTTTTGATGGAAAGAATGTCCCTTTTTCTCTAAAAGTACGCTCTACTCAAATATGGGCTTAAAAAAGCTAAGTAAAGACCATCAACAAGTTTAGAACACAATAATAATGAAATAGAAGGGTTGCAAGTGTTTATAAGATTTGTCATAATCATGATAGGAAGGTGAAATTTCATGAAATGTGAAGAGTCACAAGAAACGCCACTTGCAACAACAAGACGACACTTGTAAGAGGAAGTATGGATGGAAACACCACGTCGTATGTGAAATTAAATTGAAACACCACTAAGGAAAATAGAAGCACCACTAAAAATAACAAAATCAATCAAGAATGAAATTGTGCAAAACTTACCGAGAATCCATGTTCTTGAGATCAAGATTGAAGAAAAATTCCTTGTGATGAGAGAATATGCTCAGCCCAAAAAGAAAAGTGATTGTGAGAATGAATTATGAGTTGGGCTTGTTTATAAAGAAAATCTACATGAAAAGCAAGTTCGTGCATGATTTCCACTTGTTGATCGATGAGTGAGTTAGTTACAAGAAGTGGAAGGAGACCCTATTTTCTAAGAGTGCACTCACCATGCAAATAAAGGAGGGCATAGTCACTAATAACAAGGAGTGTGTTGTAGTTGAAGACCAAAAGGACAGAGTCATTGAGAAAAAGGAGTGCTCACTCCTTGTGGACTGAGAGTGTGCTCAACTGAGTGTAGGAAGTGCACTCCACTAAGAGTTTGAAGTGTGTTCATGCTTGGGAGGGTGTGATTTCTTCCAACATTGGCTTTTGTGAATGCTAAGTTTGACAAGTGTGCTTTCTCTAAGAGAAAAGCTATGCTTTCTTGCTTTTGCATGATGTGCAAGTTAAGTGAAGAAATCTAATCACTAAGTCAATGAAAATATGATTCTTTTCCTATCTTTAGAAAGTCAACACAAGTGCTTCTAAAGATAAGAAAATGACTCTTAAGAAATTTTGACCTAGGAGGAAAAGCGACACTTAGGAGTGTGGCAAGGATAGTTGACACTTAGAAAACATGAAAAAACAACAAGATGACTTGAAACGACAATTCATGTAGGATCCAAAATTGACTAAGGAAAACATTTTGGTGGTTCATTATCATAGCGAAAACACAATACCTCATGCCCAAGAAACCATATTCATTTCATATCACATATATTCATATGACATTTTTCTTTTAATTAATCGGTTTAATTAAGAGAGAAAAATGGCATAGCTACTTTGGAGATAAATCTCAACCTTTTATTTGTGCATACTACTAAGAATATTGTAGAACATTCCATGGAGGTTAAATCCCTACCATCCACCTAATAATTATTATGTTGATAGGCATGTCTATTTCATAATAAGGCTTTCAAATTTTTAATTTAGTTATCAATAATTATTATGTGGTTGGTAGAGCTTTAACCTCCGTTGAATATTCTAGAATATTCATAGTAGTATACACAAATAAAAGGTTGAGATTCATCTCCAAATTAGTTATGCCTTTTTTTCCCTTTTTTCTCTTTTAATTAAATTGATTAACTGTGTTGAGATGTTCACCAATCCATAATGGTAGAGATGTTGTAATGTAATGTTTAATATTTTGACTAAGTCAAATTAAATAAAAATATTAATGTAATGAATGTAAACCTTTTAATTTAGTCAAAATAAAAATAAAAATAAAAAAGGCATATGGAATTAACACATGGTATTGAGAACCCATGGTATTCATGTGGAATATAGCATATTTAAAGGGGGAAATTAAACCATACTAGATCCATATTAACTCATCTACCAACTTCCAAGGGAGGGATCAAATCTCTTGAGATGCAAACCTATTTTAGAGTGAAAATATATTTGATCCTTCTCGGTGCTTGGTATATTTGGAGTTAAGATAAATTAATATAAATTGATGGTAACAAAATATTATGGTTTTTTTGGCATGTGGTATTGATAAATCCATGGTATTGCCCCATGGTATTCTAACAAATCCACTAAGAAATCCATTGTAAAGTGGAGATAAATTTCCGTGGTTAAGAATTTTGTTACATGTTTTTTTAAATGCATAAATGTTTAAACTATACATTTTTTTATACATGATGATGATTATTATTATTATTATTATGATTAGGATCCATTAATACCACTATGGTCTATCGGACATTAAGAAAGTAAGAGATTAGTTGATATCCTTTAACGCTTTATTTCTATGATCTAAAAAGGGAGAGAAGCATTCCTAGGTCACCATAATTTTGTTGACTTAACAATTCAAGAAGGTTGGTAGTGTAGCAAAGATTTTGAAAATTAGAATAGACGTGAGTAAGAGTTGAGAAATCTAAGAGCAAGTGTTTTTAATATTCAACCCTCTTAGTATCGCAAAGGTGATAGATATTTTGTCCCTAGGTGTTTTAGGAATTGACCAATGCCCAGTTTCACTTTGAAGTTCATGAGAATTAGTTTGTATCTTGGAAATGTTCATTTTCTTCTTGGCATTGGTCAAGACAAAAGGATAATCTTGGTTGTCAAGGTTGGGGTTGATCACCTCCTTATAATTCATTATCTTCCTTTTTCCCTCTAACTCCTTATCATCCCACAACTTACCCGTAAATTTAGAAGTAATAATATTTTTAATATTATCCTTATTCTCTAGGATGATCTCATCCTTTACCCCCGAGTGGTCTAGCCAAGATTGGGCATCCTTATTCCAATATCCCTTGAGTCAATGGTGGAGATTTTGGCTAGAGTTATAAGCAATTTTGGGGAACATATTGGCTTTTGTGTTGTATAAATTCTCCTTATACATGAGATACCTAATCATAGTCATGATTTCAATGGAAGAAAGGCTAGCTTCAATCAATACGATAGGGTAGGGAGTATTTCCTTTAATATTGAATTTGTAGGTTATAAATTTCTTTTGGATCAACTCAATCTTCGTCCACAATTCTCTAGATATACTGCAACTCCAAAACTCACATCCATATAAAATAGTAGGGGTGACAAGAGTCTCAAAGAGGAACTTTTTTTACTCCATACCCAAAGATATGTTGACTTACAATTGTTTTCAAGCCCATAATAAGCTTTCTAGCCTCCAATTATCCTTTTCTCAATGCTATAATTTCAGTTGAGCTGATGATGAATGTCAATTCTCGGATATTTCTATGAAGAAACTTTCTCCCATTATTTATTTTCATAAATTAAATTATCATAGTTGGTATTTTTGGATTTGATTATCATGACTTTAGTATTTTTGGTATTAACAGTCATACCCATCTTGGAGCAGTAATTTTGGAGGATTCTAAGTTGCTTGTCGATATTTTCATGGCTCCTAGCTAGAAGAATGATAGCGTCATCATAAAGGAGAAGAGTAATTACCATACCAATGATCTTGGGGCCATCAGATCCTACAGCTTCCAAACACTCTTCTAGCTTATCATCTAAATGCCAAAAAGAGTAGGGGATACAGGACACCCTTTCTTAGCTCTAATATTGCATTTAATTTATTATGTCCAACACTCGGTGGTCCTAAGATTGGAAATAACATTCTTGTATAGCCTAGTCATAGAAACCCTCAACTCAAGAGGAACCATTATCTATTCTAGCCTCTTCCATAGTTTTTCCTGAGGAACTATGTTGAAAGCTTTTCTAAAGTCAACAAAACAACATAGTAGAATAATTTTATTATTAATACATTCCTCTGCAATGATACTAATAATATGGTATATAGTTGAGTGGTGTCTCCCAAATCCATCTTTCCCTTTATCTCTTTTACCTTGGTTTGCAAGCCAAAGGCTAATTTTCTTTTCCAAAATGATCCCATACAATTTGGCTAAAATGTGGTTAATAATAATGGTCCCGTAATTAGAGGGAATGTATTTGTCCCCACTTTTAAAGATAATAACAATAAGGCTTTTCATCCAAGACTTGGGGAAGCCTTGCTTCACTACCAAATTCAAGATTTTGTGTATATGAGGGATGAGGATAGACCTCCCCATTTTGAAAATTTCAGCTTGGTAACCTCCAATATCCCTAGCTTTCCCATTAGAAAGTTTATTAATACCAAACTCCATGTCTTCCAAAGAAAAAGTATCCTCCTCTATAGGAGTGTTTAATATGGTACCCATGGTATCAGGGGAATCATAAATATTTTTAAGATATATATCCCAATTCTACAATGGGATAAAATTATTTTATTTCATTTTATGAACAAGAATTTTCCTCCAAAACTTTCTAGGCTCAGCTTTAGAAAGGTGAAGAAGATTCTCTTGCCTCCTATGTGTATATGATCTTTTATTCTTATTGATAAGAACTTTGTACATATTAATTTTTTCAAGCTTTATTGTTTTGTCATGATCATCTTTGATCGCTTTCCTAGAAATTTTATAATAATTATCATACCAAGGGTTGGAAGTTCTATTATTATTTTTATAAGACACCTTGGTAGAGAACTTGTTAATGGTAGTGGAATTGATTATATTAGATTGTGGTAGATGTGACCAATGTTATCATTATATGTTAAGAAAGTTGAATCCATTTTTAAGTCTTTTAAGAATTGATCTATTTTACTTCTATCAAAATGAATGTGCCTTTGACTCTCACAATTCTCTTGCATGTGGCTAGTGTGCATGTCAAGGTTAGAGGTCTATGATCATAATCAGGTTCATGTTCGGTTAGGAGGTCAATATTTACAATATGGTTGAGAACGTGGGTATTAGATACTATGAACACAAGTCATTTAGCTAGATGTTGGACACTTATTAATTCCATTACAAATTATTAGGTCTTGGGAGATATAAAGCTTGACTAGCTTAGTACCAAATAATCTCTAAGTTATGTCTTCATAATTTATTTTGACTCTACTAGCTAGGACAAAGTCCTCATATAGCCATATAGGATTAGGGTGAGAGTTATTACTTAGGAGCGTAGCCTGGTTAGTAGAAATTATAGCATTGAAATCCCCTAGCAAGACGATATTACCTTCATTCATTAGACTATGAATATCAAGTTCTAGGGTATTTAAGGGGAAATTTTTATCCAATTTGTTCTTCTTATAGGAGGTAGCATTGATAGGACCAAAATAACAAATTGTGACATAAATCCTATTGGTGTTATAGTCAGAAATTTTGATCCAAATGTAGATTGAGGAGGTTGATCTTCTGAAGTTGAATGTGAGAAGAAACATTATTTTTTGTATAACAATTTATTCCACCAAAACCTATATGAGAGGATTCCTTGTTCCAGGTGAACCATAGAATTCATCCATCAATCTGGGGGTCCTTAGATTCATCATGCTCCCAAATTTCAACTAAGAATATAAGATCAATATCACTCGTGATCTAACTTATTATACAACCTTTATGTAATGGAAAACCACAACAGTTCCAGTAGAGCATTTGGAGGGTTCAATATACCTAATTACGACTTTTATTTTGGTCTCTATCTCTAATAATGGCTTTCCTAGTTCTAATTCTTGCCCATTTTCCTTCCTTTCTTTCCGTATTTACCTTTTGAACCTCTTTCCTTGGTTCAACTTGGTCTTCTAGAATAATATTGACATATTCTAGGTTTTGTAGCATTCACAACACCTACAAAGTCTGGATATTTGTTACAGAGCACACATATCGGGTCATTGGAATATTAAATTAATTAATTCAAATACTAAATCACACAGCACAAACAAAGAGTAATTCAAGTTTTCTCACAAGAAAACGGAAATAATTCAATACTTCTTATTTATTCAAAATGTGTTGTTACATATTTGAATACAAATATTAGAGTTGAGTCCTTAGAGTACTCAGAATTCCCACATTGTTACACAACAATACCATGCACAACAACCAAACACCCTTTTCAACTCATACAACATCCAGTCACACTCTATGAAAATCATGCAGTAGCCGAAACCAACATCAACATCTTAAGAGCTAGGAGACCGAATGAACCAACAAAAAACCAAGAGAAAAAAGCAAATGAAAAAATCCCATTTTTTTGTGTTCATGCAATTTATCCTCACATTGCTAACCTCTTTTTATTCCACTAAAATAAATTTCTTCCCCTACAACTGGCTGCTTCACCTTCCAGAATTGAGTTTATTCGCTTCCTATAAGTGTGCAGACAAACCAAATTTGTAACCTTCGTCTCATCCTAACAGTGCGTCCAATAATGGTTGTCCTGTAGCAGTGCAACTGAATAACTATCAAGTTTGGATGTGTCAATTATTGAAGTATGTAACTAGGATTGATCTTCATAAATATGAAATGTACTCTTGATTCTTATATATATTAAATAAAGAAAAATTATTATTACTTTTGTAGCATGGGTTTCATGCTCGAAGTCATTTTATTTATAGGTCAAGCACCTTGAGTGCTTCTAGGGATTTTTCATAAAGTCTAGGAGTCAAAGAAGTCATTGTCATATGTAAATACCCTATTGGGCATGTTGTATCATGTAAATGAAATTTATTTAGAGTCAAAAGAGTCAAATGTCCTCCTCCAAGAACAAGTCGTCCTAGCTGTGACAAGCTGACCTCATAAGGTATATTCAACCACCATGGGAAGCCTATATATAAGGAAGAACTCGACCTCATCAAAAGTGAAAGCATTCAAGTTTGTTTAAGCACAAAAGGGAAAGAATAACCAGCGATGGGGAGGAGAGAAAAAAGGGAAGAAAAAATTGAAGTTTCAAGGATTTTTTTTCGGTTAAATCTCCCACACATGCAAAGAAGAATTAGGTCATCTTTGAGTTGCAGGAAGACCGAATTGCAGTCACATGAAGGAGTTGAGTTCAGTGTCAAGAAGCATCAATATTGAAGTTCGAGCTATAAAGGAAAGGAGATCAAATAAAGCGAAGGAGAAAGGAGGAAAAAATTTACCATAATCTTCTCACATGTGCCAACTAAGGTTTCTATAGTAGAGGCCAAAAATTGCACTCCTGAAGCAATGACCAAAAATTTGAAGCAGAAGCAGAAATTTCAAGGTTTGAAGCAATTTGACTTGGGTTGACTTTTTGAAGGACAAGCTCATGAAGAGAAGTTGACTTGGTCTTGGAGGGGTCTTTGTCAAGGGTATTAAGTCTTGGAATTCGCCATTTGAAGGTTCCATAAGAAGATAAGAATTCTTGTGGGGTTTCCTCTCAAGAGGAGAGGTTTTGGCCCTAGCTAGCAACCTACATTTTGTGTCCTCTTGTATCATTGATATTCATAGTTTGCTAGTTGTTTGATAATAAGAACACAATAATAATCAAGTGAAAGAAGAATTTAATTACAAATACATAAATTTAAGTAAAATAACATCAAAAGCATCTATCAAAGTAAGAGAAATCATCCTAATTTAGTTTCCCATGATTTCTCAATGTGGTTTCAGAGCTAAGGTGACAAGAAGAAGAAGCAGCTTGAAGATCATCTAATTAAAGAAGGATACATAAGGGTCGAGAAAAACGAGATCATCTAAGATAACTAAGAAGCATCAAGGAGGACTATACATCTCATCACAAATATCATATCATCTAGAAGGAACAACACTTTGAAGAACACGAAGACCTCAAGGACCCCACCTCCACTAGAAAACCCTACACACTTGTAGTATTCTTGGAAGCATTCTCATTATATCCAAAGGAAGCAAGAAGAAGCACTTTATCATCATCAAATTTATCTCCCTCAAATTGAATAAAATATCACATGTCAAATATCCTTGAAGAAGATCATCAAGCAATCATCAACATGGAGGCATCTTCAATTATCAAAGGAATACTGGAATTCAGCATCATTAAGAAGGAATCTAGTGAAATACATCATCATTAAATCATCATATTCACTTGAAAAGTAAGTATTCTATATTTTATGTCTCAATATACAATGACTTATTTTTGCAAGGAGGATAACAAACTTGTTGGGTCATCAAATTACCTTTCATGGAAGAAGAGAATAGACTTGATCCTCATAGAAATTGAAGTTATTGAATATCTCATGGGCTTTATCACCAAACATTCTCAAGAGAAATCTCAAGCTCTATCAAAATATATGAAAGGAGAAATAAGGGCTCAAAGGATCCTCATTGAGTCAATCAAGGATTCTCTCATCCCTTATGTAGAAAAGTTGAAGACATCAAAAGAGATCTATGAAAAGCTAGTAGAATTGTTCTTTATAAGCATTGCAAGAGAAATAATATCATTAAGAATCGAACTATACAAGATGAAGGTATCAAAGGAAGAAGGGGTAGACTCATACCTTATGAGGGTATCTCAAATAATAGATCAACGATAAGAGCTAGGAGAAGTGATGTCTGATCGAGAAATGACCACCATTGTGCTCAATGCACTACCTGATGAATGGGGAAGCTTTGTATCAAGTATCTACGGAAAAAAGAAACTACCCCATTCAAAGATCTATGGTCATTATAAAAAAATGAAGAAACTAGACAGAAGGCAAAGAATGGTGTTGGATCAAGTGAACAAATTCAAGCATATGTAGTTATGGAAAGGAAGAAAGGGAAGTCTCAAAAAATATTTCAAAAAAAATCGACATGTCTAAGATTCAATGTTATGAATGTATTGAATATGGGCATTTCAAAAGGAATTTTCCTAAATTTAAGAAGGACAACAAGAAGAGAAGTTAAAGAAATGAAGCCCATGTCATCGAAGAAGAAGAAGAACCAGAAAAGAAGAAAACAGAGAGGGAAGAAGTGATATACCTCCACTATTAGAAGGTCTCTCACACATTTAATCTACTTTCAAGTACATAGAAGATAATATTCATGATGGAAAGAATCATAAGTATGATCAGATGCATTATAGAAAATATTCAGAGGACATCATCATAGAGGCATGGAAGTATAGTCGAAGTAGAAGTCTATATGGTTGAAGCAATCATAGTACATTATAGAAAGGAAGTAGCTCATGGAATATTCATTGGAAGCATAGAAGGATAACTGAAGTAACAGGTTGAATGATTGAAGAATGTCATCTAGCAAGATAGGAAGAGAAAGAGATGATTATACATCATCATCATTAGAGAAAATAATTTGCAAAATGAGGATCATCAAGATCCTCCATTGGAATCTTTATTAGAATATTCACCTCTACTTAGAAGAAGAAAGTGTCACAAGAGTGTTCTACGTTCCACCTTGTGTGGAATCAACAATTTAAAAGGATGATGGTATGATGAAAAATATGTGCAACATGTCAAGTTGGTTGAAGTATTTTTTATCTTCAATAAAGGAAAGGAAGCTACTAGATGAAATTATAGATGACCACATGAAGGAATAGGTATGTATATATTTGGTAATAGATAGATAAAGTCATGGCATCATATGGTTGCAGATAGAATGGTTAGAGTGTTCTATCTCATAAGGATGATGAAAGAAGATGAAACTATTCCGTTAAAATGATACATGAAGGCATGTAGACAATGTGCCTTAAACTCTTCTACATATTGACAAGATGAAATAAATTATATGACCTCATGGAGAATATGAGGTGGTTGTCAACTATGGTTCCTATGATGAAGAAACTATGTATAAAAGATCCCGAGGAAGCAATATGTGAAGAAGATGAAAGAAGATTTTGTGAAGTATGTATCTATATTCACATAATATAAGATAAATGATCAACATATGATAATAAGAAGGATTGGCTATGACATCTCCATCAAGAAAGTATGAAGACTCTCGTGTGTATGCTATAAAAGGAGTAACTTGGTAATGAATTTCTTGGATATGGATTCATACATGTGCAAGATTTTGATGTTGCAAGAAGTTGATGTCATGACGAAGGTCCATCATAAATAGGTAACTTTGATTTTGGTGTTCATTTTTATTTTTGAGAAATCATCTGGTTGGGTTCTAACAAGGCTACCAAAAGAATTTTATAGAAGTTCATCTACAACTAAGAATGGATGGAAGATCCTGAAAGAAATATGACTTGGAAAAGGTAGAAGTATAAAGGATAGCCATATGATGACAAAAATATCACTTCCTAATGAAGAGAAGGATGACCTAACTATTGGTTCAACACTATGTTTCGTTGAAGGTAAGTGATGGAGAAAGATGGTTGATAACCTACGAATAAGTTTTGGAAGAATATGGATTCATGATAAATAAATTGAATTTCATTTATGACATAAGCCAAAAAGGAGGAGATCTACAAGTGGATGATATTACCATGATCTCCACTGAAGAGAAGATAGTTTCTATTGGTAACAAGTCCATAGTTAATTGGGAGCTTGGGAAAGTCCTTATTTAAGAGGGAACTTGATTATATTCCTTTTTTAGGAATGAATAGATCCTTCCTAGTTGAGAGGGAAAGATAGACACATAATTCTTGTCTTCATGTTATGAAGAAAGAATGGAGGATTGGGTAAGCATTTGAATTTCAGTACTCTTTGACGATGAGTAGGGAAACCAATAGGTAATAGTAGTTGAAGAGGAAATTCCTTGAGGATTTGTTAATCCAAGACAGGAGTGGTCCTAGAAGGACATAACTTGTGAACATCTAGATGGGGTATGTGCCTTGAGAGACAATGATGAAGGTGTCTATAAATCATTGTCTCCCCAACATTCTTCTCCGATCTTGTGGAGAGATAGAGTTGTCAGTGAAGGTCTTGCTATATGACAATGTTAGTTGATATGATGAGATTCACTGATATAAGTTGAGAACATAGCTTATGAGATGGATTACCAATCTGACTCTTCTTATGATAATTATTTAGTATGAGAATGTCCAAGTACATTGTATGTATTATGAATAACTCCCTAGTTAAGAGGGTGTGTTGACATATGTAACTAGGTTCAGTCTTCATAAATATGAAATGTACTCTAGATTCTTATATATTGTAAAAAGAAAGAAAAATTATTATTATTATTGTGTAGCATGGGTTTCTTGCTCGAAATCATTTTATTTATAGGTCAAGCACCCATTAAGTGCTTCTAGAGCTTTGTCATAAATTCTATGAGTCAAAAAAGTCATTGTCATATGTAAAGACCCTATTGGGCATGTTGTATCATGTAAAAGGAATTTATTTAAAGTCAAAAGAGTCAAATGTCATCCTCCAAGAGCAAGTCTTCCTACTAGAAGGCAAGTGAGCCTAGTTGTGACAATTCAGCCTCATAAGGGCTATTTGACCACCATAGGAAGCCTATATAGAAGGAAGAACTTGACCTTATCAAAAGTGAAAGCATTCAAGTTCGTTGAAGCACAAAAGGGAAAGAATAACTAGCGAAGGAGAGAAGAGAAACAAGGGACGAAAAAATTGAAGTGTCAAGGATTGTTTTTGGGCTAAATCTCCCATGTGCGAAGAAGAATTAGGTCATCTTTGAGTTGCAACAATACCGAACTGTGGTCACATCAAGGAATCGAGTTTAGTGTAAAGAAGCATCAAGATTGAAGGTTGAGTTATCAAGGAGAAGAGATCAAATCAAGTGAAGAAGAAAGGAGGGAAAAATTAACCATCATCTTCTCACATGTGCTAGCTAGGGTTTTTATAGTAGAGGCCATAAATTACAGTCCTAAAGCAGTGATCGAAAATATGAAGCAGAAGCCGAAATTTGAAGGTTTAAAATAGATTGAATTATGTTGGTTTTGTGAAGGACAAGCTCATAAAGAGAAGAATTTGACATGGACCTCTTGTTGGGGTCTTTTTTAAGGGTCTTAGGTCTTGGAATTTGTCATTCGAAGATTCTATAAGAAGAGAAGAATTCTTGTGGGTTTTCCTCTTAAGAGGAGAGGTTTTGGCCCTAGCTAGCAGCTTACATTTTTTGTTCTCTTGTCTCATTGATCTTCATAGTTTGGTAATTGTTTGATGATAAGAACACAATAATAATCAAGTGAAAGGAGAAGATAATTACAAGTACATAAATTTAAGTAAAAGAACATCAAAATCAGTTATCAAAGTAAGAGAAATCACCCTAATATAGCTGCCCTTGATTTCTCAATATCAATGACTCCATGCAATAGGAGTATTAGCACATAATCCCGAGAGCGTCGACCACCTCAAAAGTAGTCATCGCTTCAATAAAATGTAGCTACAGGAGTAGTAACAACTACCATCTAGGTGTATCATCAACTACATAATAGGTGTATCAAAAATTTAAAACACTTGGGAGTGATAAAACTTATTACGAACTTAACATAAACTTTTTTGATTGATGAGGATTACTCCAGGCTAAGGATGCTCCTGAATCTGACACCCTTGGTAAGAAAATACGAGCTACCAGCTCATGTGGTATTTCATCCAAAGATTGAATTCCCTTGTAGGTGTGCAAGCTCTTTCTCAGTCACCGATGACATATCTTCAGACTCTCAGTTCTTCCATTTGAGCAAATACTCTAGATATTCCCTACGGTGAGTCTTCTTTCCAACCCTGGTAGCCATAATTTCTTCCACTTATTCAATGGGTTTGACTAGTAATTGTTCCTTTCACTCAACTGGCATACCTATTTATTCACCACCTTCCCCTTCATGAAATTCATATAGATCAGATACATTGAATATCAAAGAGATATCCAAGTCTCTCAGTAGCTCTAAGTTGTAGGGGTTTTCAATTTTTTTTGAAGAATTATGCATGGGCCTATTTTCTTGTATTTCAACTTTTTGTAGGTACCCATGGGAAATATCTCTTTCCATAGATGCACCATTACCAATTCTCCTTCAACAAAAACTTTTTATCTTCTTTTTGAATATTACTTCTCCTTATACGTGTTATTACTCTGCTACAATTTCTTCTTCACTTGTTTGTCTATCAGCTACAAGTTGTCTGCAAAATCACTTACATCAACACTCTTCCTTTCCTTCATATTTGGAAACTATATCAGGTCCACAACAACTTTTGGTGACCACCCATAAACAATCCAAAATGGAATCTTACTAGTGGATCATTTCACTAAGTTATTGTATGCAAACTCTGCTTGCACCAAGATTATATCCCACTGGTTTGGATTTTCATCAATCAAGATTCTTAGAAAATTCCCAAGACTCACGTTCACAACTTCAGTCTATCCATTTATCTACATATGATAGGATGAAACGTATAATAATTTAGATCACATATTCTTCCACAATGTCCTCCAAAAGTGACCGGGGAATATTGTACCTCTTTCTGAAGTAATGGTTCTTGGTAACCCATGAAGTCTCACTATTTCTTAGAAGAATAAAACAACCACTTCAGTAGCATCACTTGTTCTCTTACATGCTATGAAATGTGCCACCTTCAACCATCATTGAATCATGCTTCCTTTGTGTCCTTGGTTTCCCCAAGACAAAGTCCATTATCACATCTTCCCACGGTCTTTCTGGCATCAACAATGGAGTATACAACCCTACATTTTGACTTATCCCCTTGATTAGTTGGAAAACTCCACAACACTCAACAAAATTTCTGACATTGTTGTTGATTCATATGCTAAACTTTTTGACTCTGAAACCAAAAATACCTATCCTTTACCAATGTTGTGGTCTTATCCATGCCAAAATTTGCACCTAGACCTCCACCATGTATCTCCTTAATAAGATTCAACCTCATTGACCCTTGAGGAATGCACAATTGCTAATTTTTAAATAGAAACCCTTCTTCGATATGGTAATCCAAGAACATGGTTTTTTCCACACTCTAAGGTTCTTTACAAGTTGTCCAGGCTTCTCCAAAATCGACATATTTTGCATACAACTCCTTCATGCTTTCCAAACTTGCCACTTCGACTGACAAAGTGTTGAGTAATAACTCTCTCTTACGTAAAGAATCTACAACCTTTTTTGAATTTCCATACTTATGCTTCAAAACATATGTATAAATTTGCAAGAATTGAACCCATTTATAATGCCAATGATTCAACTTTTCTTGATTGTTGATATATTGTAATTCCTTGTCATCATTAAACAAGACAAATTCATTGGGCAACAAATAGTATACCCACTTCATTAAATCTTGCACAATAGCATAAAATTCCTAATCATATACAAAATAATTCTTCTTATATTTGTTCAAATTATTGTTGAAGAATGTTATTGGCTTGCCTTTTTGAATTAAAATTGCTCCAATTGTTGCCCCACTTGAATCACAGTCAACTTGGAATGCTTTATCAAATTTTGGAAGCACCAAAATAGGTTTCTTTTTCACCTTCTTCTTCAAATCCGCAAATTCTTTCCCTGCTACTAGTTTCCATTTAAAATGCCCATTCTTCATGCATTCAGTGAGAGGTGCACAAATATGGCTGAAATTTATAATAAATTTATGGTAGAAGCTAGCCAATCCATGGAATCTCCTCACCTCAAAAGTAGACTGAGGTGTTGGCCAATCCAAGATAGCCTTCACCTTTTCATAATCCATTTTCAATCCTTCCTTGGAGATCACAAACCTAAAGAACACTAAATCATTTTGCATGAATGTACATTTCTTCAAATTGATCAGCAAATTCTCTTTCTTCAACCATTGCAACACTTGTCTTACGTGTTCCGAGTGCTCCTCTTTGTTTTTGCTAAAACTTAAAATGTCATCCAGGTATACTACAACAAATTTCCCCAAGAATGGTTTCATGACCTCATTCATGAACCTCATGAATGTGCTAGGGGAATTAGTCATCCCAAATGGCATAACTAACCATTCAAACAATCCATACTTTGTCTTGAAATCAATCTTCCACTCATCACCTTCCTTGATCCAGATTTGATGATAACTACTCTTCTAGTCTATCTTTGTGAAATATGCATCCCCACTCAAAGAGTCCATAATATCTTCCATCCTTGGCAATGGAAATCGATACTTGGTGATTATCCTATTAATGGCTCTAGAATCTGTACACACTCTTCTTTCACCTGTCTTCCTTGGAGTCAATACAGATGGTACAACACATGGACTCAAAATTTCTCTTATCATTCCTCTAGAGAATCTCATGTACCTGCTTATTCACTTCCTCATTCTTTGTTGGAGTCAACCTATAATGTGCATTGTTCCATAAGGTCGGTCTAGGAATCTATTCAATTTGATGAGAAATACTTCTCATGGGAGGTAGTCCTTTTGGAAATTCATCAGCAAGAATCTCCTCGAATTCATCTAACAAGGATTTAATTTCTTTCAGGGTGATTCCTAATTTCACTTCCTCTGGCATGGCCTTTGTAATCACTTAAATAGAACTATGCCTTTTTTTCATCGTGTACAAAATCCTTGGTTGAACACAATATGATCTTGTTGTTACACGTTCTAGTACTTCCACAACTTCTTATTGTTATAGTTTCATTTTCCAACATTGGGGTGATTTTGCACCGTCGTTCATCTTTCCTGAACTCATGTATTCTCCCCACCATCATGGTGAAACTTTCTCTCGAATAGTCATAGTCTTCCTAGAAGTATGTGGCATGTGTCCATATCAACCACATTACAAAGTACTTGGTCTTGAATACTGTCGATTTGAAAATTCACCATCATTTCTCAGTCACAACCACCTGTTTTCCCTTTTGTAACCATGAGAATCTGTAATGATTTGGATGGACTAAACTCTTGAGTTTCAACTTGTACATGAATTTAATGGACACTAAATTCTCTCTACTTGCACCATATATAACCAAGTTACAACACTTTCCTTGGACCTTATTTAGTTTGAAAACTTTCCATATTTGCTCTGGTTCTTCCATTGTCTTCAATTAATTTTTAGGGCTAGATTGTTCTGTGTTGTAGATAATTGTATTTTCAAACATTTTCATCATTTACACATTATTCACCCCATATCATTGTATCTTCATTAGAAATTATCTAGAGATAAAAATAAACATGAAAAATGCAGTGGAACAGTAAAGGATAATAGAAGAAAATCATGCACAATTGAGACACCAACATTTAGGTCAGAGACTAGGGGAAAACCCCAGAGGGGGGGAAACCCAATCAGATTCTTATTCTATTAGACATTCATCAAAGTCCAGTTGAGATACAAAATATAATAACGAGATGCATTAATCATATTAGGTATCTTAGGGCCAACCTAAGTCAATTCACAACTTCGTTTGTGCACTAAATGATACAAGTCCAAGAGAGTTGGTATCATATCATTGTCATAAACAATATAACATTTTCCATAGAGACACTATCACTTTTTTCATCCATCATGTTATCACTAGCATCAAGAGTATGTTATCATCAAGGTCATTGACAATGCCATATTGTCATGTCATGGACATTGTCATATCAAAATCATTGTTATGCCAAGTTTGTTGCTATATCAAAGATCATTGTCACATATCAAAGGAACTGTTGTGACAATGAAGAGCACTTGTCATATACGTTGAGGTTACTGCCATACTGACGGTCACTATATATTATATAGCATATTTTCATGAGGATTTCTATTTGACAAACTTCAATATTACTTGTCTTTCATCATTTTTGTGGTTTCAGTCATAATAGCCATATAACAAACTTAGGGGAACAAGTAATATGGTTAAATATCAAGATAAATTGATACAATCATTGAAAAAAGATAATATAAGGACAAATGAAAAACATTGAGATACATATGAAATCCATAAAGGAACATTTGTGAGCCATAAAGAACATGTGAAAACCATAAAGAATATATATGAGGCACAATACATTGTGAGCCACTGTCATAAATATTCAAACCTTGGAATTAATATGTGAGCCACTATATAATATTGAGCCTAAGAGTCATTGTGATATCAAGCTAGAGATATAGAGTGAAACCACTATATATTGTATCTATGCCACCATAGGGATAGAACGATTCCACTACCATATAATATGATGCATAAAGATATGATGCACAGAGTAGAGATAAAATGATGCCACTGCAATAGAGATGTGATGTACCGAGTAGAGATATAATGATGTCATTGTAATTTAATTCGATGCACAAAGATGAAACTATAATGTAATATGATGCATAGATATGTGATGCCACTGAAGCATTGATATGAACCTCACAAAATAGTAGCACGATGCCATATTGAGATATAAAGAGAAATGCCATAGAGCAAGATCCACATGGACAGAGTGTAGAGTAAGATCCACATAACTTAATGTGTTGCTACATATGCAAGTTTCCACAGGAAATATGTGAGATATAGAGCAAGCCATACAAAGAATGAACCATAGAGAATTATGTCACAGAGACATGTGAGCCACAAAGTGAGCCTCTGAAATTGTAATGTGAGCCTACACATATTAGTAATTCAAGCCTTGAAGACGATGCAGACCACAAAAAATATCGAGCTACAAATACAATGTGAGTTTCATAAAAATGTGATATGAATTCCCAACTTAGAGTTAGATTAACCTTCCTTTTATATACATTCAAGCCTTCAAAGGTCAAGCCGACTTTAAGGTTTAGGAGGGAGATACTTTAAATTCAAATTTTCCCATTTCAATATTTAAATATATTTGTCCATGTGCCTTAATGAATGCCTGCCCAAATTTATTTTGTTACATATTAATAGTATTTATTTTATCAATTTGAATTCACAATATAAATTATCTTTGGGGCACGATGGGCTTTCCTTTGGGGCAGTAGGATTTCTCATCGGAAATTCGTTCCATAGTTGCCAAAATTTCCACACTCCCTATAAGCTAAGGAGGAATTTCCATCTACATCATAAGTTTCATCTAAGATGTCCCATCATCTCTACATCATGTCTCATCTCATCTCGTAGAAGAATAATAATCCATAACCAACAGTAGGGGAAATCGAATTACCACAGGGTAAATGTCCTCCAAAACCTAATGGTCTCTAGGTCAAGTTTCGCGACCTTCATCTCAGTTGAACAATGATGTCATGATATAATGAAGAAGAATAATCATTGGGGAGCTCTAGCTTCCACCCTATATCCACGAACAATAGAGGAGATTAATATACCACCGTATATCTAATCAAAAATAGGAAGGATACAACTTACCATGAGAGGTAAGGATCACAAATATCCTATTATTCATTGGTCTTCCCACTCAAGTGGTAGAACGCCTTCATCCTCTCACTTGGGGGTAGATACCACTTACCACGTCTAGTAAGGATCATTTCAAACCCAAATATCTTTCACCCATTGGTTGAATGGGTGGCTATCCCAATAATCTTAACCACATCTCATGGCCCGTGTTCAATCATGACACAAGGTGACTTGTGGGTAGGATGCATAATTGGGTATACTCATTAGTAGGGGAGATACAAGTTACAACGATTGGTAAGGATCACACACATCCTATTGTGATAATTAGGGGGGATAACACTTACCACGTCTAATAAGGATCACACACTTCCTATTTTCCATGAGGTCCCTTAACCGCAGGATATCTTCATGCTCCATTCCCTCCCTAGGATATTAGATAAGAGGGAAGAGCATACCTCAGTGTTCTTGATCAGACGTGACCCTTTCCCAGGAGGGTCACATCCACTAGTCCAAGATGCTCTCTGGAGACTAATAACTTCCCTTTCAGAAAAGGCTTGGTAAGAATACATGTTATTTTCTCATCTATTGAAGCCTAACTGCTTCAATTACAAAATAATTCAATGTTGAAGCCTCACTTCTCCCTTTGTACCATATCTCAGATATAGTGATATCTAATCTCAAAATTCTTGGACCGATCATAAAACATGGGATTCTCAAAAATTCATATCCCAATATTAATATTGCAACATATCATATTCATGTCCAACACATGTTCAAACAATTCTCCAAAGATCTTTCTCAATCACATTGCCTCGCAATTAACCATGCTAGCAACAATTTTCTTTGCTTTAGGTGTACTTATATCAACGTACTTTTGTTTTGGCTTATCTAGGAAAACATGGCAAACCCCAATCTATAGCAGCACCCAAATGTGATTTTCTTATTAACAACATTTTCAATCTTAGTCAATATCAGTGTATCCATCAATTTTCCAGTGATGTGTCAGTCCATGATTAGTTTCGTGTAAATGTTTAGCAACAAGCCAATATACATATATAGGCTCTATCTAGCTCAAGGAACATGTTGCAAAGCAAGGATCCATATGATTCTCTGCTCATCATAAGATCCATCAAGTCTAAATCTGAATAGGAGTCTCTCTCAACTGCTTCTGTATAGTCCATCAAGTCAAGTCTCAACATACTTCCCTTAGCAGGGAAGACTTCATCATCTCTCTATTACACTTCTAATCTCAAGTAGCGGATCATCAAGGCTTAGTTGAACTGAACATGGAGATGGTTTGATCCAGTTAGAAATAAATCGTTAACATATATAAAACCAAACATCAAAGACATAACTTCAATCATGAAGAGTGATTGGAGACCACATCATATGTCCATCATTCCAAGTATATCGAGTCCAAATGACTTTTTTCAATTCAAAATCATGAGTCTCTTACTTATGTACCTCAAATCCCTAAGGCAGCCTTAAGTATTCTACTTCCTTAAATGTCATAGAGGAAGCCATCTTCACATACATATGATAATAATGCATTTAGTAATAGGTGATAGGATCTTATCACAATCCTCTCCCTCAAGAGTATCTTCCCTATTAGAGTTTAGCTTGATATCATGAAAGCATATGACATTGTAACATCTTTATCTTTAAGAATGGTCCTTGTATTAAGGGCATAGAAATCTCAACATCTACTTATCTCAGAACATCTAGATTGATTGTTGCATTCAACTTGATAGTATACTCCCTCTAAATTGGAAGCTTCTTCAATCATAGACATCAACCTGGGAGACAGGGATCCTTCCTTCAAGGTATGAGCTCTTGTCCATTGCCACCTTAATCAAGGGATGGCACTGCATCGCTCTCAATCTTGATATGAGGACTAGGTTCTCACCTCCATCGACCGTACCTGATGACCCCAAGACAAGAGCAAGAAAAATAGTAACAAAATAAATAAGTATAATGAAAGTTTACCTAATGATGAGGTGGGATTGTCTTCCTTTTCCTAAAAAGGAGAGTGGCTTTTCGATCATCCTATACCAACTTCCTCTTGGGTTTTTCTCTTTCTACATCTTCTCTACATCATGATAATCCTTAAGAATGATTTTCTTTCCTTGATCACATCATCATCCAAGAAGTTAAAAGCATTAAAATATTCATGCAAGAAGACTAAACAGTAGTCCAAGACGATAAATCTAAAGAAGATCAGTGTCATAAAGAAATAACATAAATCTTGAGAGTACTTATCTTTAATGAGGATTGTAGGGGGCTATCATCTCCCTCTTGATAATGCACCACAAATCATTAACCATGTGTCAATTTTTTCTGCAAAATAAGAAATTCTTCCTCTTGAACACCACCTGTGTCCTTGATCTTATTCATCAACAGTCAAGCCCAACTTATCAATGTACAAGATGATCACTAGATCTATAGAATATCATCTCTTACTGAGACAAGTCCATCTATGGTTTCTCTAAATCTGTCATAGGTAATTGAATAACTAAATGGCTTCTTAATGATCATGAAATATTTTGAATCATACCATGCCCTTTCTATATCAAGGCCACTTCTAGGGTTTCTCCCAACCCATAGCTTCTATTTGCAAGAAAAAAGTATTTCCCTAGGGTTTCCTTCATACCCTAGCATTCTTTTAGGTATCTTCCATATTCATCCCTTCACTTTGATTTGATCATGAACTTCATCATAGGTGTCTTCACGGGGGTGATCTCAATGACTTTTTTTAGCCCAACTATAATACCATGTTAATTTTTAGGGATAGATTTTTCTTTGTTATAGATAATTTCATTTTCAAACTTTTTCATCATTTACACATTACATTCCCCCATAACGTTGTATCATCATTAGCAATTTTGTAGAGAGAACAATAAACATCAAGAATGTAGTGAAACAATAAAGAGCAATAGAAGAAAATCATGCACAATAGAGACACCAGGATTTAGTTCAAAGACCGGGTCAAAACCCCACAAGGGAAAACTCCAACCAGATTCTTATTCTATTATATATTCATAAAAGTTCATCTGAGATATAAAAACAAAAAAAACAAAAACAAAAAAACATAAAACATAAAACAAAAACAAAAAGACAAAAAACAAAACAAAACAAAACAAAAAAATTACACAAATAATGAAATGCATCAATCATATCAGGCATCCTAGGGCCAACCCAAGTCAATTCAAAACTTCATTTGTGAACTGAACAAAACAAGTCCAAGAGAGATGCTATCATATCACTTTCACATACAATATCACATCTTCCATAGAGACATTGTCACGTTTGTCATCCTTCATGTTATCATTGTCATCAAGAGTATGTTATCATCAAGGTCACTATCACAGTCATACTTCCATATCATGGACAATGTCATATCAAGATCATTGTTACGCCAAGTTTACTGCTATATCAAAGATCATTTTTGTGAAGATCATTGTCACGTATCAAAGGCATTGTCGTGAAGATCAAGAGTACTTGTCATATACATTGAGGTTACTGCCAAACTGAGGGTCACTATCCTATATATCATATTGTCATGAGGATTTCTATTTGAAAAAAGTTACTATTACTTGTCTTTCATCATTGTTATGGTTTCAGTCATTATCATCATATAACAAACTCAGGGGAACAAGTAATATGGTTAAGTCTTAAGAGCAATTGATGCAGTCATAGGTGGCAAACAATATAAGGAAAAATGAAAACCATTGAGATACATATGCAAGAAAACATTTGTGATACATAGATAAAATGTCCAAACCATAATATATATATATATATATATATATATATATATATATATATATATATATATATATATATATATATGAGCCATAGTATGGTGTGAGCCACTGTCATAAAGATTTGATCCTCAGAACTATTGTGTGAGCCATTGTATAATATTGAACTTAAGAGTCATTGTGATGGCAAGCTAGAGATATAGAGAGAAGCCATTGTATATTGTAGCAATGCCACCACAAAGCTTGAATGATGTGACTACCATATAATACAATGCACAAAGATACGATGCAGATAGTAGAGGTAGAATGATGCACTACAATGTAATTAAATGCATAGAGATGCCACAACAATGTAATACGATACACAAAGATGCAATGCCTCCAAAGAATTGATACACACCTTAGAGAATAATAGAGAAATGCAGCCATATTGAGATATAGAGAGTGATGCCATAGAGTGACATCCATAGAGATAGAGTGTAGAGTGAGCTCCACAGAGAAAGATCCATAGAACTTAATGTGCTACCACATATGTGAGTTGCCACAATAAATATGCGAGCTATAAAGTGAGCCACACAAAGAAAAAGCCATAGAGAATTATGCCACATATATATGTGAGCCATGGAGTGAGCCTTTGAAATTGTAATGTGAGCCTCATTAATGAAATAGTGAGCCATGTATTAGTAATACAAGCCTCAGAGATGGTGTGGATCACAGAAAATGTAGAGCTACAAATACAATGCAAGTCTCATAAAAATGTGATATGAATTCCCCACTTGGTGTTGGATTGATCTTCTTTTTATATACATTCAAGCCTTCAAAGTTCAAGTTGACTTTAAGGTTTAGGATGGAAATTATTTAAATTCAAATTTTCCCATTTTATTATTTAAATATATTTTTCCATGTGCCTTAATGAATGCTTTCCCAAATTGATTTTGTTACAAATTAATATTACTTATTTTATGGATTTGAATTCTCAATAAAATTATCTTTGGGGAACGATGGGATTTCCTTTGGGGCAGTAGGGTTTCTCATGGGAAATTCATCCCATAGTTGCCAAAATTTTAACATATTCTTCTTAGGATTGACCAACACTTTGTGAAACGTCAATTTTTCTCCCTATTCTTATTGAAGCACAATCACATTTTCTCTAGCAATATAAGATTTATTAGCTTGTGTAACTTGCGTTATTGTTTCACCTTTTCTCCCTAAATTTTGTCCTTCTAGGCACTCATATTTCTTATGTATTTCAACTCCACAACGATAACAAGTAATGATATGTTTGCATTTTCCTCTTTTGAGACTTCCTCTGCTCTTCCAGCATTGTTTCCACCTCTACCACCTTGATCACTAGTGGATTCTTCTTCCTTTTCACTGCCTCTAGCAATCCATGCCTTACCTCTACCTCTAAAGCCTCTTCCTTTGCCTTTATGTTGTGTTTTCATATTCAATTTTACTTTATTTTCAAAACAATGTGGTAGGCTTCATCAATAGTTTGGAAATCATGTGTACTCATTTCGTATTGAATCAAGTATTTTAGTATACTTGTTAGGATATTCCGACACATAGGATATAGTTAAGTTCAACTTGGTCTAGTATAGAGTTAGGTTAGAGTTAGGTAAAGTGTGTTTCTTTACCGTTGTACATTTTGTAACTTACAATCCGACGGTTCACTCTCACCTCGGTATTACCGACACTTGATCCGTGGCTTGACACCCGATTGGTCCATGAGTTCTATTTAAAGCGCATGGAGGGTCATTGTTCGGGTAATCCGTGCATGAGAGAAGCTTATGTAAATTTTCATTCTTTGATTAATAAATTGTCTGTACCCACGTTGGGACAGGCCGTGGACTGTTTCCCTCCTTGCACTCTGAGGGTTTTAACCACGTCAAAAATACTGGTGTATTGATTTGAGATCTGGTTGTGAGCGGTGTCCTTTTGGTATTCTTCTGTGGAACTTACCCTGTAAATTCCTACATGGTATCAGAGCTATTTGAGGGCCGCGTCCGTTGGTGATCCAAATCTGAAGCCGGTAGAACTGCATGCGGC
Organism: Pinus tabuliformis; assembly: GCA_031772625.1. NCBI lineage: Eukaryota > Viridiplantae > Streptophyta > Pinopsida > Pinales > Pinaceae > Pinus > Pinus tabuliformis. The sequence goes on from CM062813.1 coordinate 1,084,565,215, forward strand.
TGTCGTTTCCTAGATCTGCTGTTTCTGACTGCTTTCGGGCCGAGAGGACTGCTCTGTTGCATTCGGAGCATCTGTTTCAGTGAGGAACCCCTTTCGTTTCACGCGAAAAGGTTTCCGGTAGCCCTAGCTGCGTCATTTTTCAGATCGGGAGGTATACAGTGTTTTTTTTTTGCAGTTTACTGTCATTTTCTCTCTGCTTATTTCGGTTTCGGTTTATTTAGCCTTTTTTTTTCCCGGATCTATACCTTTCATTTCTGCGTATGCTCTTTGCCCTGCGACTCTGTGCGATCTGGGCAAATCAGAAACAGAAAGAAAGGATTTTTCTCATGCGTATGCTCTTTTCCCTGCACCTTAGTGTGATCTCGGAAAATCAGAAACATTGAGGAAAATATTTAGTTTTTCGGCTAAAAGCTAACTTTGAGATTTTTTTTAAAATTTCTAGTTTTTTGGCTAAAGCTAACTTCGAGCCGTAAGGTTCGTTTTTCTTTGGATATTCGTGTTGGGTTTTGTGTTTTGTGTTTTGTAGGGGAAAAGAGTCTTCCCAAGGCAAGCACGCAAATCGAGGCCCCCCCCCCCTCTCTCTCTCTCTCTCTCTCTCTCTCTCTCTCTCTCTCTCTCTCAAATCTTTTGTATAGATCAATTGGTTCAAAGACCTTTTAAGAGAGTAGAGGTCTTGGGTTCAAGTCTCCATTTTGTGGGGGCGGATTTTTTCATTCCCGCACATTCGCGCACTTTGCCGGCAACGTCAACAATTTTTTTTCAAAAAGCCATAACTTCTTCATCCGGAAGCCTTTTTCAGAGCCGTTTTTTTTAAAACCGCCTATTTTTTCGAGATCTATCCATTGGACCACTCACTTTCAGCATCTTCAGCTTCAGTTGTTTTTCAAAAATGGAAAGTCCATGCCAAGTCATTCTTGACAGCACTAACTACTTCCAATGGGTCGCCTACATGGGAGATTTACTTAGAAGTAAAGGTCTCTTCAGAATAGCCACAGACCAAGAGAAGAAACCCAAAGATGAAGACAAGGCCGAAAAATGGGAAAATCGACAAGATCAAGCACGTGGCTTGATAGGAATGTCTGTTTCTCCTGATCTTAGATTCCACATTGCAGAAATTGAAACTCCTCATGAAGCATTAGAAAAACTTGCTAAAGTTTTTGGGATTAAAAATGAAATTAGATCCCATCAACTTGAAAATGAGCTGCTTACTTTGGATCCTAATAATTTTTCTTGCATTGAAGATTTCTTGTCAAAATTCAAGAACCTTAGATATCTCTTGGAAGGTGTTAAAGTTAAGAAAGATGATGGTAACCTTATTTATTCCATCCTCACTAAGTTAGGGCCAGCCTACTCTGTATTTGTTTCCACTTTCCATTCTACCAGGGAAGCTTTCATTTGTCAAGGCAAAGACTACAAGCCCCCTTCCTTTGACTCCTTTTGTGATTCCTTAATAAGAGAACAAGAAAAACTCTTACACCTTGGTCTTCTTAATCTTGGAAACTCTTCCACAAAAGCGTTAGCCGCCCAGCAGTATCCAAATTCAAAGAATCCTAAGAAGTCTTATCCTCAAAGGAATGGTCCTAAACCAACTCAGCCTCAAGATGAAAGATCATTTCAGCAATATGATAAGCCCAATAAAAACAAATGGAAGAAGACTGAAAGACATTGTAACTTTTGTAATCGAGATGGCCACTTAGAATCTAAATGCTTTAAGAAGATGGAAGCCTTGGAAGCCGCAATGAAGAAACATAACATCCATCTGGAGCCTACTTCAACTTCAACTTCCGGAACGGCATTTTCTGCATGTCATCGTCAATCATCTCAGTCTAGTTATGCATTAAATGTATCTTCTTCTTCTTCTCATTCTCATGAGTGGCTCATTGATTCTGGAGCCTCTTGTCACATGGCCAAAAACCAAGCCATGTTTTCTTCTTTAAATGATTGTAACACCAAAAATATATATGTTGGTGATGATAGATCTCTTAATGTTGTAGGGACTGGAACTGTTCATCTAGACAATGGTCAGTTCAATGATGTATTATGTGTTCCAAACTTATCCTGCAACCTTCTATCTGTCTATCAGATAACTCATTCAGGTGAAGGTAAAATCGTTGAATTTTCACCTCATGATGTTGTAATCAAGGATCTAAAAGATCCTAAACAGATTCTAGCTACTGGTCTTGCTGATGATTCCAAAAGGTTGTATAAGTTTCACAACTTTGGGTCATCCCATCTTCCCTCAGTATTTGTTGCTCATAATGATGAAGTGAGCAAACTTTGGCATGAGCGGTATGGTCACTTAAACTATCGCTCCCTTCAGCATCTCTGTAAAGAAAACATGGTGACAGGTCTTCCTATGGTATCTTGCAAAGATGGTGTTTGTTCCGGATGTGTACTCGGAAAACATCATCGGGACAGTTTTGACAAACGTGCCTCTTGGCACGCCTCAGCCCCTTTACAGCTTGTGCACAGTGATTTATGTGGTCCTCTTCCTGTTGCTTCATTCTCTGGCTGCAAGTACTTCTTAACTTTCATTGATGATTTCTCTAGACGCACTTGGGTATACTTCTTAAAACTCAAGAGCGAAGTATTTACCACCTTTTTGGCCTTCAAAGCATTCGTTGAAAAACAATCTGGACATCAAATTCTTAAGCTAAGAACTGATAATGGTGGAGAATATGTTAAAAATGCATTCATCACCTTTTGCACCGAAAATGGCATTCAAATGCAACATACTGTTCCATACACTCCACAACAAAATGGTGTAGCTGAAAGGAAAAATCGCACTTTAAAGGAAATGGCTAATTGTATGCTGCAATCTAAAGGACTCAGTCTTAGTTTTTGGGCCGAAGCAATTAATTGTGCAAATTATATAATCAATCGCACTCCTACTAAGGTTCTAGAGAATATCACTCCAGAAGAAGCTTGGAGTTCCATTAAACCAGATGTAAGTCACTTTCGTGTGTTTGGAAGTGAAGCATGGGCCCATATTCCAGATGAAAAGCATAAAGCCTTAGAACCTAAGAGTGAGAAATGTACTTTTGTTGGATATTCTGAAGATGTAAAAGGCTATAGACTTATTCCATTTAAGTCCAAAAATGTTATCATTAGAAGAGATGTAAAATTTGATGAAAATAAATCGGCCTGCGAGCCTAGTCCGGCGGATGTGCCACCTCTTCCCATCTCTTCTATCTTTGAGAACTTTTCTTCTTCTGATGATGAAAGCGAGGACGATAATCCTTCCCCACCTTCTCAGGATCCTCAACTTCCAAGATGGGTCCGTGCTACTCGGGATGCAGCAGGTGATCTTGCCGGTGATCCTACAGATCAGCGACGTACACGTTCTCAGTTTGAAAGAGCCTCTTCTTTACTGGCTCAAGCTCCAGTGAATCATGATCCTGACACTTTTGCAGAAGCTTCAGGCCATCCACATTGGGAAACAGCTATGAATGAAGAATATCATTCATTGATGACAAATGATACATGGGATCTTGTTCCTCTACCAAAGGGACGCAAACTTGTTAGATGCAAATGGGTTTACAGAACCAAGTATGGACCAGATGGGAAAGTTAACAAACATAAAGCTCGTCTAGTTGCTAAGGGCTTTTCACAGGTTGAAGGCATTGACTACACTGAAACCTTCTCTCCAGTTGCCAAAATGAACTCTATCCGCCTTGTTCTTTCCCTTGCTGCCTCTTTAAAATGGGAAGTACATCAAATGGATGTTAAATCTGCCTTCTTGCATGGGGACTTGCAGGAAGAAATCTATATGGAACAACCCATTGGCTTCATACAAACAGACTCCAGCCTCGTTTGTCGCCTTAAGAAATCCCTTTATGGCCTCAAGCAAGCTCCTCGAGCTTGGTATGCCAAAATGGATAGCTTTCTTTTAGAATCTGGCTTTTCTAGGTGTCATTCTGACAATACTGTCTACACCAAGAAAGTGGGCAACTCTCTCATCATCCTTGTTCTTTATGTTGATGATCTTATTCTTACTGGTAGTGATCCCAACCTTATAAACCATGTGAAGTCCAGCCTTAAAAAGAAATTTGAAATGACAGACTTAGGACACTTACACTATTTTCTCGGTCTTCAAGTCTTGCAATCCCAAGAGGGTATTTTCCTTTCCCAGTCCAAGTATGCTTGTGATATTCTTCGTCATTTTCACATGGAAGACTGTAAGCCAGCCCCTTCTCCCTTTCAGTCTGGAGTCAAACTTTCAGTCTCTTGTACTTCTCCTGAAGTTGATGCTACCTTATACCGTCAACTTGTCGGAAAACTCTTGTATTTAACCCATACTCGTCCTGATCTTTCCTTTGTTGTTGGCCTTGTTGCTCGTTTTATGCAAAACCCCCGTGAAAGTCATTGGAAAGCAGCTAAAAGAATACTTCGTTATGTTCGAGGTACAATACAGTTTGGGATTCATTACAGTGCCAAAGCAGCTCCTCTGTTAGTTGGTTTCACTGATTCTGATTGGGCTGGTGACCTTGATGATCGGAAGTCTACTGCCGGTTATGTCTTCACTCTTGGTTCAGGACCTATTACATGGGCTTGTAAGAAACAGGCTGCCATTTCTCTTTCGTCAGCAGAAGCAGAGTATCGTGGTGCCGTGGAAGCTAGTAAGGAAGCCTTGTGGCTTCGTCAGATCCTATCAGAGTTTGGCTTTGAGCAGCAGCATCCAACCACACTTTGGTGTGATAATCAAAGTGCCATTCAGCTATGCAAAGATCCAGTCCAGCATCAGCGCAGCAAACACATTGAACTACACATGCACTTCATCAGAAAGCTCATTCTTGACCATGTTCTTGAAGTGCAATATTGTCCAACGGATGATCAGGTTGCAGACATCTTCACAAAGGCTCTCACAGAGGCGAAGTTCACTAAACTTCGATATATGCTTGGAGTTCAGGAAGTTGTCACTAAGGGGGGATAGGCTCTAGTGCCTCCTTCCTTCTCCTATTGTGTCATATTTGTAAATCCTTCAATCCTATCCCAAGTTGTTCTTAAGGGGGGATGTTAGGATATTCCGACACATAGGATATAGTTAAGTTCAACTTGGTCTAGTATAGAGTTAGGTTAGAGTTAGGTAAAGTGTGTTTCTTTACCGTTGTACATTTTGTAACTTACAATCCGACGGTTCACTCTCACCTCGGTATTACCGACACTTGATCCGTGGCTTGACACCCGATTGGTCCATGAGTTCTATTTAAAGCGCATGGAGGGTCATTGTTCGGGTAATCCGTGCATGAGAGAAGCTTATGTAAATTTTCATTCTTTGATTAATAAATTGTCTGTACCCACGTTGGGACAGGCCGTGGACTGTTTCCCTCCTTGCACTCTGAGGGTTTTAACCACGTCAAAAATACTGGTGTATTGATTTGAGATCTGGTTGTGAGCGGTGTCCTTTTGGTATTCTTCTGTGGAACTTACCCTGTAAATTCCTACAATACTCACATACCTTGCAACTCTTTAAAATTATAGCTTTATACCTGATCGAAGTGACAATTTAAAAAACACTTCGGTGTACTCATGAACAAAGATCTCCTTTTCTCTCAGATTCTGGACTTGTCTATACAAATTTTGCCGGTAATCAACGAGAAGAAATTTCTTCATGATCTTCGTGGCCATCTTCTTCCAAGTCTTGATCTTTTATATCTAATTATTTACTCTGTCATTTTGCAACATATCCCACCACATTGCAGCTTGACCTTTCAACTTCTTAATGGAAAATTTCACCGAATTTGGATCCTAAACATTTTCATACTCGAAGTATCTTCTAAATTCTCCAATCCAATTGATGAGCACACCAGCCCTCATAATTCCATCATAACAAGAAACTTCAACTCTTGCATTGCCTCTATTGCTTAAATATAAAATCAACCTCGCTACTAGGTCTCTCTCCTTGGCCTCTTTTTCTTCATCAATTTCTTCTTCGGGCTTTGAATCTACCTCTACATCTCCATTTCTTCTATGCTCCAACTCTTATATTCTTCATCTTAACTCTTCTAGCTCTCTATTTCCTACAACTCCTCGTCCTCCTCCTCTTCTCCTCTGTGGCATCCTTAAAAGTTGTAAATGTCTCACCAACTTGTAACTTCGGCATTCTTGTTTTGCAACCACTAAAAAAGGTTTCCTAGTACCTTGATACATGAAGCAATTCAAGGTGCAAATCCTAGAATGAATCTCACTATAATAGCACTTGACGCAGTCCAAGTTTTGTAGAATTCACAACATGTACAAAATCTGGATTGTTGTTACACTGCACAAACAAAGAGTTATTTGAGTTTGCTCACAACATCATAGAAAGGATTCAATAATTTTTATTTATTCAAAATGTGATGTTACAAATAAGAATACAAATTTGAGAGTGGAGTCCTCGAAGTAATTGGAATTCCCACACCATTAAACAACAATACCATGCACAACAACCAAATATCCTCATTGACTCATACAATAGCCAATTGCACTCTCTGAAAATTGTGCAGTAGCCAGTTGTCCTCTCTTAAAATTACGCAATAGCCAAAACCAACACCAACAACTCAAGTGCCTGGAGCCTAAACGAACTAGTAAAAAACCAATAGAAAAAACTAAAATAAAAAAGCCCTTTTTTTCCATGTTCATGCAATTTATCCTCACATTGTTGACCTCTTCGTATTCCACTAAAACAAATCGCTTCCCCTGTCGCTAACTGCTTCGCCTTCCAGAACTGAGTTAATTTGTTTCCTCTTAGTGTGCAAACAAATTAAATGTGTAAGCTTTATCTCATCCTCATAGTGTGTTTGATAGTGGCTGTCCTATAGCAACACAACTAAATAAAAGTCGGCTTTGGATGTGTCACTGACTCTATGCAATAGGAGTATTAGCATAAGATCCTAAGAGCATTAGCCACTTCAAAGGTAGACATCACTTCAATAAAATGTAGCTACAAGAGTAGCAACAACTGCCAACTGGATGTATCAACAACTTAAAACATATAATAGGTGTATCAACAACTACATAATAACTTAATACAAATGAGAATAACAACACTTATTGTGTACTCAACATAAACTACATAATAGGTGTATCAACAACTTAAAACACATGGGAGTAACAACACTTATTGCGTACTCAACATAAACTTGTTTTGGTTGACGAGGAACACTTGAGGTCAAAGATGCTTCTGCATCAAAGGTCCACATTTATAAAGATTCATGGTCCTTTTAAGCTTAGAGATTTACTAAATTTAATTTATGGTCATTACAGACTACCTTGACATGGATGAGCCATATAATTAATAATAATATAATAATACAATAAATCTGTAATTTAGTTAGTTTTATGATTTTGTTAAATCTTACCAACTTAAGATGTATCATAAAGTATTTTGATGTTTATTATGAATGATGTATGTGCGCATTTGCCCAACCATTTAATTTATATGAAAATATTAGTATTTTCTTTATTACATCCCTTACCAATATGTTACCAAAATATTTTGCTTGATTTTAGATTCTCATATTTGAGAATATACCTTTAAAAGAAATATATTTTATGTAATTTTATTTAGATGAAGTGTTTGAAAATGGGGATTTCTAAATTTACATTCTAACATATGGGAATACATATTCTAACTATTTTAGGTAATTATGTTTAGATGAAATGTTTCAAAATGGGATTCCTACAAACAGGATTTGACAAAACAATTGTAAGAACACTAGGGAGAATTGTCCAAACATTCGGGGACCAACCCCTTCATTTGACACCACCCATGGATTACTTACCCCTCAGACAGAGTCGTTGAATGAGTTGATGTGTGTACATACTGTACTTTAAGTGATCGGGATGTTATTTCTTTTTGTGTAACAATTTTATTATAAAAAAGCGTATAGATTTTGGGCACTTTAAATGTGCATTTGTAATATTTTAGAGTTATTCTCTGTCAAAAAAGGTTAATATAATTTTAACAATTTTGGAAATTGCAAGTAAAATTAGTGGGGTATAATAAGTTTTTTCCTATGTAAATGGTAGATTTTGTAATATTTTAAAAATATTGCAAATTTAGTAATATTTCAAAAAATATTCTAGATATTTAATAAAAAAATGTAAATTTAATTATTTGATTTCTTGGTTTCGCTCATGCCGATAAATTACCAAAATATTTCAAAATCTGCAATTAGAATCAAAACCAGAATTAGAATCAAAACTTATCTTGTGACCTTTCAGATGAAAATTTCCATCCGATCTTAGTTAAACAATAACAATAACTATGTTTCCAATAAGTATGTTTCCTCTAGCATTTTGGCATATTATTTTTAAATTTTCATATATAATTTTTATGTTTAATATTTTTATAAATAATTTTTTTTAACATCTCGGTAACTGTTAAACTTAATTTAAGAAAGACCCAGATCAATTCTCGTAGCTGCCATTATAACACCAAGAGTACATTCAACACCCTGCAAGCAAATATACTAATTTCTTATGATTTTGGCAAGAGGCGAGACTCCAGCTAGTGGGAGTCTACTCCTTAAGCCGCACACCATAGCAGGGCAATATATAATTTTTATGTTTAATATTTTAACATGCATTTAGGATAAAAATTTTAGAATACTCTTAAAATTTGAGGGAATAGGAGCAATAGGAGTTTAGTGAAAAAATTGATTTGATTTTTTTTTATGAGGTGGCAAAATTTATCATAACTCGCATTATTTTTGGCTACTATCAGTGAATGTAGGCTGATTCATCACAGTGATTCAAGGAAAACCATGCCACCTGGAATAAAGGTACATAAGGGGGCAAATGCAAGTTGACTCATCATAGTGATTCTAGGAAAACCAGATCACATGGAATAACCCACTGATGGTATATAAGGGGGCAATAACCAAACCACTTGGAATAACCCGCTAATGATACATAAAGGGGCAGGCTTTCACACCTCAAATATTAATCTATTTCCTTACGTCCAAGTAAAAAAACAATTTTAAAACATAGTTAAAGCCTTAATTAACTTCGCTTCTATTCATTAAATTTAAGACATATTCCAAAATCTACACTGAAATATTAAACTATATAATTGTAAAGTCTGCCATAACTGTGAAAAGATGGATTCGGATTCCGGAGTTTCGTATTTGTTGAGGGAGCCTCTTGATTTGTGTTTGCAGCGATGGCAAGTTTCTACTAATGCTGCTTTTGTCCATGGCCGTACGTCGGACATGACTAAAAATGAGTCAAAATAACGGTCCCTCTTGTCTGGGCCAATAAGAGCAGAACAAATCCCATGCTAAGTTCAATAACTTGTAAGGACATGGACGGTCGAGGAAGCGAAGGCAAAGATGAATAGTGTGGGGCAGAAGCTGCCAAAAACTAGTGTCCCGGTTTGATGTTGGACTCATAACCAGATGTCGCAGTTGAAGAGATGGCGCCCCACCGGACATGAGAGATGCATATTCCCGACGTGTTCTGTATATTACCTCCCATTCAACATTTTGTCTCTCACGTACCTGTTGACGTTGTCCGATCGATACGGGAAAGCTGCAGACAGGAGCACAAGAGAGTGATTCACATTTGTCTATGTGGGATAAAAAAGTTATTCCAGGCATTTTTTTTTTTTAATGTGATTGCAGATTGGGTGCATTTAATATTTACATAGTCTAGACCATAGTCCATTGTGCCATGTAGGTACCTCAACGCATGATTCGCAGCCACCTAGTGCACTCTCATGGCCTCCATCATAAATTGACTCAATGTGTTGACTACAAAACAGATATCTGACCTAGTGTTGACGAGATGCATCAACGAATCTACCCGCTAACAATACAAGGTGGGGTTCACCAACTCGGAATCTAATGCATGCAGCCTCTTCCAATTGGTGATCATAGGAGTGGCCATCAGGGAAAATTTTAAGAACCCCCCCTAAATTTATAAATATAATAAATGGGCGAATCTCCATGGTATATAGGAAAAATGGAAGGCGATTTTATCAATAATATAATATGTATATATAATTTTTTGGCGAATCTCTCACTAGGCATGGCGAATATTTTATTCAATTATAAAATCTTGTAAGACCTTGGCGAGTCTTTCACTAAATAATAAAACTTTGTAAAGTCCTAGTGAATCTTAGCATAGGCTACATGCTGGTTTAATTCCCCCATTTAAATAGGCTACATTCTAGGTGAATACCATGGGTCAATACCATGTGCCATTTTGGTGAATACCATGGGTCAATACCATGTGCCATTTTTATTTTTATTAATTCTAATATTAGGGTTAATAATGGTTTTTTGCATGCTATTAATAACAATCTAGTCCATGGTATTTGTCCATAGTATTTTGGCCATAGGTTTCACCTAAATATAACCCATTTTTTGAGTGTTCGTAAATAAGGTGACTTATGGAGTAAATATAAAAAAATGTTTTATTTGTTTACCATACCTCTCGTTTATTTATATTTTTATTAATTTACCATACCTTTTGAGTAAGTATAAAAAGACATTTTATTTATTTACCATACCTCCACTTTACTTATATTTTTATTTGTTTACACCCTTACATGTATATAAGGTGACTTATGGAGTAAATATAAAAAATGTTTTATTTATTTACCATACCTCTCATTTATTTATATTTTTATTAATTTACCATACCTCTTTTATAAATATGGTATTTGGCCCATAGGATTCACTTAAATAAAACCTATTCTTGAAAATGGGCGAATGGATTCACTTAAATAAAACCTATTCTTGAAAATGGGCGAATGGAAGGTTGTAAGTCCTAATTTCAAGGGCTAAATTTACCTTTTTTACCCTCTTCCTTAAAATAAGGTGGGCTATTTGAGGTGATTTGTAAAAATGTATTATGATACAAAATATTCGCCCACTAAAAATTTAAAACCCCTTAATTTCGCCAAAGGGCGAACATTCGCCCCTAAAATTATCCTTGGTGGCCATAGGACTACAATCCTCAATACGAAATCTCATCAGAATATCACCTGCATACCTACCATGACCCATGAAGATATGCCCATCCTCCTACTAATCCTTTAACCCCAAAAAGTAATGCATCAATCCCATATCAGTCATTTCAAACTCTAAAGCAAGGTTCCTATTGCAATGTTGGTGAGCATATCCTCTCCTGTTATAAACAAGTCATCCACATACAGAACCCATATGAGTGGAACATCACCTACCATGATGAAATAGAGGTTCGGATCTGCGTCACTCTTCTGGAAGTTCATCTGCTACAAGTAGGCATCCATCCTCTTATATTATGCCCTCGGTGCCTACTTCAATCCATATAAGGCTTTCTTAAGCCTACACACATGAGACTCCCTCCCATGCACCTCAAAGACCTGTGGTTGCTCAATATACACCTCCTCCTGAATAACCCCATTAAGAAAGGACATCTTCACATCCATCTAGTGAATCCTCCGACCCAACTCAATTGTTATAGATACCACTGCTCTAATGGAAGTATAACAGGAAACAGCTGTGAAGGTCTCCTCATAGTCACCTCCCTTTACCTGAGAGAACCCTCCCGCCACAAAATGAGCTTTGAACTTCTCCATGTTGCCATCTATAGCATGTTTAATCATGGAAATCCATCTAGAAGTCACCATCGACTTCCCCTTAGGTCTTGACACTACCTCCCACACATCATTCTTTATTATGGAGGCATACTCCTCCACCATGGCATCCCTCCAAATCTTCTTACTAGAGGTCTCCTCATAACTAGTCGGCTCTGTCTCCATAACGTTCGCCACATAGCCACCCAACCTCTTCCGTGGTCTTCTCTCCCTCATGGTCCATTTGGGTTTCCCCACTACCTCTTGGGTTTCCTTCAGGGTCTCACGAAGCCATCTTGGCCTCCTATTCCTTGTAGTAGCCTTCTCAGCTGGTATGGGAAAATCCTCAACCAGAACCTCTCCTCCTAATGAGGAAGGCCAACCTATGGTCTGAGTTGAACCTGGACTCTGAGATCTTGTGCCTGGTGATACTGGACTCTATGAACTTATCACCCATGAAGAAGGTGATCCTCTTGACCTTGGTATACCAGCTAAATATCTTGATACATGTGGTGTGGCCCCCTACTGAGGAGCCTGTTTCTCTACCTGATCTGCCTCCCAAGACCTCCTCAAGGCCCTCTCATCCTCAAATCTCACATCTTGCCTCAGGACAACTTTCCTCAGTGCAAGAATGTATATATAGTAGGCCCTAGTGGTCTCATTGTAACCCACAAGGATACCCTTCTCTGCTGTGGGTTCTGGCTTCATCCTCTTCTCCTCAAGGATGTGTGAATATGTAGGGCACCCATAGATCATGATGTGCCCAATCTCAAGCTTCTTCCCAAAAAAAGCCTCCTCAAGAGTCTTGCTCCCTAAGACTCTATGTGGGCTCCTGTTATGCAAATACATTGCATTGTTACATGCCTTGGCCCATAAGAAGAAAGGTAGTCTTTGATCATGCAACATAGCTCTAGCTACACCCACTATGGCCTTGTTATTCCTCTCCACCACCCCATCCTGTTGGGGCTTAAAAGGCACTATGTACTCTTGCCTAATGCCCGCACTCCTACAGAACTCCTCCATCTCCTTGAAGATATTATTAGACAAATTTTGAGGTCTAAAATGGGACTCCTAAGGAATATTATAAAATAATAGCGGAAATAATAAAATAAGATTATATTACATCATCAAATTTTAGAGTGAAAAAATTAAAAAACTACTTTGTCAACACATATTTTTAACTTATCTCCCTATGGTTTTACTCAAATTTCGAGAAAGATCACTTGTTGGATGTGGAATTTAATTCCTCATCCAAGTAGTACCCATGATGCATACTTTCGATGGACCTTGCTACACGAAAAATGAGAAATACATGAAAAATGTGATTGCAATCATGTTTTTTCATGTATTTCTCATTTTTCGTGTAGCAAGGTCCATCAAAAGTACAACATGGCTACTCCTTTAATGAGGAATTAAATTATGCATCCAACGAGTGCTCCCACTCAAAATTAAGTAAAATCGTATGAAGATAAGTTGAAAAAATAGTTTCTTTTTTTTTTACTCCAAAAATGGTGAATCATCCCACATGGTTGACATCCTCATCTTGAATCTTATTGGTTCTTATAAAGTTGATTTTAATTGTACATTTTTGTTTTGAGACCCATTTTAAACCTCAAAATTTCTCTACTGAATCACCCTCATTATCTGATCTCAACACCTTGATCTTATTCCATGTTTGGTTCTCCACAAGAGCTTTAAACTCTTGGAACCTCTTGAAGGCTTCATTCTTGGTATTCAGAAAGAAAATTCAGGTCTTCCTGGAGTGGTCAAATGAAGGTCACATAGTACTCACGTCCACTCAATGATACATGAGACATAGGACCATAAACATCAGAGTGTACCAAGTCTAGAATACCTGACATCATGTTGTCACTGCATGGGAAAGGTGTCTTAGTCTACTTTCCCAATGCACACCCCAGGCACACATCATGATGCTTAGTGTTGAACTTAGGTACACCAAGTAACCATCTCCCTCAGCATCCTAAATGATCCATGGTGCAAGTGGGTCATCTTCCTATGCCATCTCTCGCACAACTCACTATTGTTGGTCTCCTCCACCAAGGCTCTAGTAGGTTGAGATATAAACCTGTAGAGTCTCCCACTATGAACTCCAATAAATCTAGCAGACTCAATATTGGATCCTCTGGAATATATTGACACTTTTCCTCCTCACAACACCACCTCATACCCCTTGTCTTCAATATAGAGACCGATATCAAGTTCTTCTTCAACCCTACAACATAAAGAACATTTGTCACTTTCAAAGGAGATAATGAATCCCTCTTAAATGATATTGTCCCCAATCCTACCACGTTAACCTTGGAGTTATCTCCAAGCACAACCCCCAAGTCAATATCATCCTATGTGAGACTCGTGAAGTGCTCTCTCACTCCAGTCATATGGCAGGATGCTCCATTATCTACAAACCATACCTCAAAAGATGTGACATGAGTCGCTAGACTCATCACTAAGGCAAACTTTGTTGGACTATGGTTTTCATTGATGTCAACCCAAGCATCACCAGAAGAAGCCTCGCCTTTGTTGACCTATAATATATGGAAAATCACGTTTTTCAAAGTCAAAGGGATTTTTATTGGACTCTCCTCATCATTCTTCTTCTAATGGTATATGGCACGTCTCATAGGCTTGCATGGTTATGAAGATATGAATTTTTAAAGATGATGTACCCATGTTATGGGCAAAAATCCCCTAGGGTGATGATGTGGTAGCTCCTCTTTGGGAAAGTCACATGTTCAAATAATAAGGCTCTTCTCCAAAAGATAAAAATAATCTTATTCATGGTAAAAAAATATTTTTGGAGAGTTTTAAAAATATTTGAAAATCAAAATTAAGAAAGGAGGTTTTTGGGTCCTAAAATTTTTGGCTCCAAGCCAAATTTAATTTATTTTAGCCCCAAATAAAAATTCAAATTTTAAAATTCCCTCCAAGAGTTAAGTCGGTTTACTATTGGAGGCACCTTTTTGATTCAACATATATCTATTTAAAGGAATTCAATTTGACCTCTTGGTGCAAGTGAGAAGAATAAAAACGCATATCTTGTGAAGTTATGTAATTTCAATCTTGGCCCTTTGGATATTGTAGATATGATGAGAGGCCAACTGAGGAGGGTTTTTTGTTGTTGAATTGGGTTATATTTTATTTATTTTTGGGACTAGGGTTATGTTTGTTTTGGAATTGCATGTAAAAAAATAAAATCATAACCCTCACTCCAAGTAAAGGATCCTCAAGGTTGAATAACACTGATAGTATATGCGATCAAATAATGAAGTAATTTCATTAGTTAAGGAGCCTAATTTCTTGGAACAACATCCTATTGGCATAAAATTCATTGAATGCTATTTGGCTATCTGAATAGCTCGATATCCATTTTTGGACCTACGACCTTTTTTCACTTAAAAAATGACATCTAGAGTCCACATATAAATATTCAGAGCTCACGTATTTATTGGTTCAGTGGTAATTCTCACTTGAGTAAGCTTTGTGGATAGATTTTGTGATGTGATCTACTCTCTGCGGCCTTAACAATTATCATTTGAAAAGCTTTTATTCGAACCCTTTACTTGCTGGGTTGGGGC
This sequence comes from Pinus tabuliformis, assembly GCA_031772625.1. NCBI lineage: Eukaryota > Viridiplantae > Streptophyta > Pinopsida > Pinales > Pinaceae > Pinus > Pinus tabuliformis. The sequence goes on from CM062813.1 coordinate 1,084,580,356, forward strand.
ATGATAATTTTGTATTACAAAGTCTGGAGTGCGGTTCCCTGATAGATTTATCCATGTGATCTTTTGCCTGTGGTTTAAGTCTTGAAGTCTGTTGAAACAATTCAATAATTATGAAGCCTAAAACCACCTATGGACCTGATGTTTTTAGCTATGGAAGCAATATGAAATTCAAGATGAACCCTAGCACAGTTCTGAAAAATCCCAAAGTATGTGGCTTGACTTTCTAAAGTTGATCTTCTAACCACATGAAGTTTTGAATGTCCTCAAATCATTGATAGACCTACGACACCTCTAAGAATATAATAATTTTGAGATTTGATCATCCTCATGCCAACGAAGATTCAAATCTTTACAACAGGGTTCTAATTGCATATGTACCCGTCCTCTTGAGTCAACATCTGTTAAATTCATCGAAATTATAAATATACATGAGCCTGTAGAAGAGTATTTAAGCTAACTTAATTAATATATGAATTTGAGTTGACTAATCTAAAGATCGTAGTCACTTCTGAGTGCAATGAGGAGGTAAAGGTAAAGCATCAAAGTGTTTTGATTTTGCAATTACATGAAGCATAGGACATCCAAGGTACATGCAAAATAGTTTCATTCTCTACAACAGTTGAGTAGTCCAACATTATTTGCTATATCTCCAATCGTAATGGTTTCAGCTTAATAAGGGTCTTATCATTATTAGAAGCAAGCAGTAAGGGATTATTATTGGCTATAATAAGGACAAGTTTATTTTCATTTTCTGCTTCATAGAGTATGAACTTTATGTAGCAGAAGTCTGTCATACTACAACAGTGCTTCATGGTCATCATTTGTATTATTGCAATATGAATGGAGGTATAGTATTTAGTAGCATTTTCTTTAATTGAAAAAAATTAAACATATGTAAGAATATGTGCAAAAGTTTGTATTTTACAGTAGTAAGTATATCATCATCACCAAATAAGGCTTCATCATTTCATAGAATTGCTTCAGTGTATATCTAGGGCATCAAAATTGAAAATACATTTGGCAAAAGCAGTTGTATAGTCAAGTTTGTATTTGAAGTAAAGGCTCTTGCATAGTAGTCTCAGATTGGCATCAATATTCCTTCTAACATTTCATTTTTTTTCCACAATTGTTTCGAAGAAGGCTCTCATCATAAAATATGTTTGTAAGGTTTTTGTGATTTTGTAAGGGTTTTATCTTTATTAGGGGTTCATTGTACATCTGAAGAAAATTGGCAATAAGGGTATTGTTGAAGGTTATTGTAAGTGGGTCATTATATTTGGTACAAGAGACCACAATTTTTTTACTATCATTATCAATGCGACAGGGTGGTGTTAAGGCAAGTAAGAGCTTGCATAGAGCGTTGGATCGTTCTTCCAGTTGGTGTGGGTAAAACAAGGTGTAGGAGCATCTTTTCAGGATTTGGAGCTACCTGATTAAACTAGTATGATTTCTCTATAATAATGAGGAGTTGGGGCTTCCCTTTTCAGTTGGAGTTGAAGCATTGATGTACTCATTAAATTATTTGAGAAGCATTTGGTGGTTTTTCTTCTGAAAGGGTTTCCACCTAAATTTTTTGGTGTCTATTGTCTCTGATTTTGTGCACTATTGATTTATGTTTTAAATAATTAATGATCTAAAAGAAATATTAACTAATATTAAGTGAAATGCAAATTCACCCCCCTCTCAGTATTTCCAACAATTGCTATTAGAGCAGGTCCTTGTACAATTTATCTAATCGTTGAAGGGAGATCATGGAGTGTACCAAGAATGGAGTTCCCCTATTTAATGGGAAAAATTATGCATGATGGAGTGGAAGGATGCATGTATACATACTTACACAAGGATATGATATTTGGGACATTGTTGAAAATGTGTATATTACACTAGCATCTCCTTCAATAGATTAAAAAGGCAAGAAACTTGTTGAGAATGATGCCAAAGCCAATAAATTCATTATGAGTGGACTCACTGAATCATTCAATGTTAATGTTAGGTCCCTATACTAATAGTGTAACCCCTTATTGTTATTAGTGCAACCCCCTTATTATATTATTGTGCCCATGTAGTCCCCATATTGTTATTGTAATGCCCCATAGAAGCCCACTATTGTTATTGTTGTGCCATTACATTATTATTGTTATGTTGGCTCTGATTATATTATGACCCCTTAGACTCCTACATATAGAAAGGAGGTCTTGTCATTTGTATCATCCAAGAATTGTTCATTTGTGTAATGTAAAGGAGGTTTTCCCTTCGAAGACACTGATTTTGAAGTCATTGATCTATCTTTTCTTCTATGTTGTGAGCTAGTTACATAACATTTGGTATTAGAGCTTTGGATTCTAGTGTTTCTAATGCAGGAAAACCTGTGTCACCCACAGTATGCATATAAAATGCATAATCTCGTTTGTCCCAGGAATTTCAATGACCCGCCTAGTCAAACCTTCATAAGTTAAGGTTTAAGGCCCCTTAATTGAATCTCATGCGGAGCTAGTTACTAATCCCAGTTTGACCCTTTGGTAATCCTATTCCATGGAACCTTGTAACTCAACCCTTCAACCTTGGTTAATTCTATACCCGCGTATATTAACCAAACCTCGCTCTATAATCCAGCTCATCCTTTATCGCAATTGCAAAATTCAAAGGACTCCATAGCATTAGCATTAAGGATTCCCTCCTTGTGATATGTGATTTCCCATTTCCACCATTGATTTGTCCACCAGAGCATCGGCTATCGCAATCTCGCATCCACCAACCTATGACTCCATCGCCTCTCGCATGCAAAATGTGATAACACAATCAAACTTCAATTAAACTAAAGTCATGCATATAAGCTTCTCGAGTCTACTCTGGCCAAGCCTTATCGCTCAATCTCCACCTTCGATCTTACCTTTAATCTGACAGTTGATGTCTTCCCCGATCAACAGAGCTACTCGTTGATCCTACACCATAGATCAAAACCCATTTGATCCGACGGTCCACAATGATATCGCACCGGGAACTTGCACGATGTTTATCCACCTCACAGAGCCGATATGGTTCATAAACCTTGGTCTATAAATATTCGGGTCCGCCCTTGAAGTTAAAGTTCGATCTCTTTAAGGGCCGATATCTATTGGATGATGGAGGCCATCCAATCCTAGGGTTTATGACCCTTCAATTAGCACGTGGGTTATCAAGCTTTCAACCCCCGTAGTTGACTGTGACGTAAGCATTTGGATTTACGATCGACGGTTAATAACAATTACGGGCCTTCAACCATGACTAAGGAACCCATACACTCTCTACCCCCGCTGTGGTTACTAATCACTGTCGATCTACCAGATCTATCGATTTGATGGTCCAGCTCAATTCCCGCCTTTCACCTTCTACAAGTACTTGGATTGAATCTTCGTTGTTCATTTCTTTTACTTATATTGTATGACTTAATCCTGGTTGCCCATCGCCTTCAGCCTCGTTCATTGATCTTCAGATCCAACGAATCATGTGCATCATTCCTCATTTCTTCGCCCTTTTCTTTACTTCATGGTTATGTCGTTCTTCAATGTTCTTTTGTGATTCTGGTTTTCTTCAGGGTTCTAGTCCTTCGTTGTTCCGCTACAAAACTTCCTCCTTAACTCCACTCATGCCTTTATGCTCCTCCACCTTCACTGTAACATTAAAGGCTTCCTCTTGTGTTTTCGATGTGTACAACGCTATAACACTTCTCTGTATTTCGCCTCTGATTCTGCATATGCAACTTCGTTTCATAGAACTTACTTCTAGTTCACACATAGGTTACAATTATATTACTCCATACACACATATACACTCAAAATTGAGTTGTTTGTATTAATAAACAAGTATTTACACAGTTTCTTCTCTCAGACCTGATTTCCAATATCAGTGGCCTCTGTTTCACAATCTGCCCATAGGCTTACAATCAAACCCTTCACACTCTAACTCCTAACTAACTAGCTAACCAACCCCTGACTATGCCTTTTAGGTTTACATTTATACAAAAGGGATTCTACAACCAATTCCTGGTTTAGATCCATAATCTTCTCAACAAAATCCTAAAATCTCTTCCTTATCTCTAAGGATCCTCTCTAATCCACAAAATCATGAATTAGCTCCTAATCTAAGATTTACAATTAATTCTCAAATCTCTCAATCTCTCAACTATCCTGATTCTCTCATGTGCCCCCACATTCGAGAATATTTACTAATATGCCTCATTATACTTAATTAAATCCCTATTCTAGCTTTTCTCATTAAAATCACTCAAAACCTTAATAATTACATTAATTCTAAACATAGGAAACAAACTTCCTTGAAAACACAAGACCCCCTATGTCTACTAAAATACAATGATATTATTGAGCTAAATGCTCCTGCATCAGACTCTCAAGGCTGAAAATAATCATGATCTCCTGATCATGTTCTTTTGATTTGTGTCCTCCTGGATCCCATGGTTTGTTCTGTAGTTTGTCCTTGGTTGCTGCTGTTGTTTGTTGTTGTTCTCCAGGTCTCCACACTTTATGCTACATTTTCCCACTAGCTATGCTTTCATAGTCTGCTGCTGTATTTTTCTTGTTGCTACTTTGCTTTCTTTCTGTTGTCTTCTTTCTTTGAGACTATTTTCTCATCAAATCCATCATCAATTCGATTTCTATGTCCAACTCAATTTTTTGTTGGACCCTTTCCTCTTCCTCTCTTGCATATCCTTTGCAATCTTCATCAAGTTCCTTCTTCCCTACTGGTGCTTTCATCCATTTCTCCAGTAGCTCCAATTCTGTCTCCCAGTCACTGATCCTTTGATAAGAGTTTAGTCCTTCTTCTTTATTGACTACTTCAACAGTTTCCCTAGTTATCTCTACCGTTCCTATCATCATGATGGAATGATGATCCTTTGCTATGTTTTCAGCTAACACTCTTCTTTAATTTTGCCTTTAATCTTCTACTGGTTACCTTCACTTTGTAGTTGCTGGTTCCTTACGACCACCCTTACATCCTTACCCTCTTGTTGCTTCTGAACTTCCATTTCATCTCTAAATAACTTATGTTCAATTTCTTCGATCACAAAATCACACTCATTCATTCTATGCATTGTTCCTGCAAACAAACTATTGGTTTGTGAATCAAAATTTTCTTCTATCTCCATGTCTTTTAAAGACCCTATGCTACTGTTAAATACTGCTATAACCACTTCTTTCCTATTTCCATTTCCTCCTAGCAACTTCTCCAACAATTCAATTTCCTCCTTACATTTAGCAAGTGTCTTATCACAATGCTCTTCATTTCCAGCTTCATCTTTTACATGGTCATTATTGCCCAACAATTCAATCAGATTGTCTTCCATAAGAAATTATGTCTCATTCATCTTCACAGAAATAAGTTCATGTTCAACAGTTATAATCCCTGTATTCACACAACAATTGTCAGTTTGAAAAATGCACGACTCAACAGCCTCAACTAACGTTTCACATATCAACTTTTCAGACTAATCTTCATCTCCTTCTTCCACAAGGAATTGTCCTTGTTTTGTAACAGTCCCAAATATCAATTCATCAATAATTTATTTCTGCTGCAACAATTCAATATTTTCCTCATTCAAGAGGCATTCTTCATCATACTCTGCTCCAGAATACTTATCCTCTAAAACGTACTCTTCATCCTCTGCTAGTACATCAGTATGATGATCCAAGTTCTCCTCTGAACTTTGGTAATTTTTATCAAGTTTTATGGCAGCTTCATAAGATTGCCAATCCTTTGCAAAACTTGCACTCACAAAGAAATCATTATAATTAAAAACATAATACCTCAGTGTCTCTTCTTCCTTTGGCAACACTTCAATATGCTGCTCTGAAATATCCCAATAACTCACTGATCTCCATTCTTCATCTTCACCCAGAATTTCACCCTGTTTTGGTTCACAAATGGAAACTTCCATTTCCAACTCAACTTCTCTGAGTTTTCCCATCAACCATTTTTCTTGCCTCTGTCGTATCCTTCTCTGTAGCTTATGCCACTTTACTGGCTTTTGCTTCAAGACCCAACCTAGTCTCTGGCTTTCCTCAAGTATCATCATTAACACTTGAGTTGTTCTTTCATCTCAATAATTTCATTGTAAATCTCCTCTTGGCTCATCCTCTTGCCATTTGCCTTGGCATCCTCCTCCTTCACTTTTCTTCTGTTGTGGTCTTCCTCAAAACCTATGTTATGACTATCAGTAGTCATTTTCTCTTCCATCTCTATGAGTTCCTCACTCATTCACTATGAGCTGCATTAAAGCCTCTGCAACAACAAGTCCTCCCTACTGCCTCTTGCCTCACCAAGCTTTCCTCTGTACTTGGTCTTTTGGAAAGCCCTTGGTTCTCTATCTCTAGAACCTCTTTTGGGCATTCTCTCTTCTCCTTTAGTCTTCAACTCATCTACATCTTCTATGAACACAATTGTCCTCTTGTATTTCAATCACAATGAAATACTTGATTCTGACCACTTCTTTCACTTAGAAAGTCTTATCAGCTTCCTTCATTACTTAGCAATTCTACCCACATCCTCTGTGGAATTGCCCTTATGATCTTCTTGTGAGTTGCAACAATACCTCTGTAGTAACAAGTCTCCTTCTTGCTACATATGCCTCACTAAGATTCTCTCCTCTGAGCTCAGTGTTTTAGCATCTCTCTGGTTCTTTTCTCTGGAACCAATTGAGCACTCCTTGCTCTAGGTCGCTGCAAACTTCTCACCTTCTTTTGTTGTTACCTGTGTATCAATATAAAGACCACATACTCTCCAATCTTCAAATCAAATTAAAATAAAAACATACCATCTCTCCTTCAAGATCTCTGCATGATCTTGTTCTACCATTCACCTGCACTTTGAATGGATTGTCCTCTGTTCCCTTGCATCTGCAATTCTTCCAATATTCTGTTGTACTTTATCTCTGTGTGCTTACTGTTTGTCAGATTAGAATTTGATCTCCTCTTTCCTGCTTTCATCACCATTCACCTGTATACTCACCTTCAAAACATAACATTATTATAAATTCTTTTCAAAGAATTTTCACACAGAATTTCTTTGTGCTTTAATATGAAATGTTTAATCACAATTCATCTTTGATACCAAATGACGCAGGAAAACCCACGTCACCCACAGTATACATATAAAATGCATAATCTCGTTTGTCCCAAGAATTTCAACGACCTGCCTGGTCAAACCTTCATAAGTTAAGGTTTAAGGTCCCTTAATTGAATCTCATGTGGAACGAGTTAATTACTAATCCTAGTCTGACCCTTTGGTAATCCTTTTCCACAGAACCTTGTAACTCAACTCTTCAACCTTGGTTAATTCTATACCCGCGTATATTAACCAAACTCCGCTCTATAAGCCAGCTCATCCTTTATCGCAATTGCGGAGTTCAAAGGACTCAATAGCATTAGCATTCAAGATTCCCAACTTGCGATATGCAATTGCCCATTTACATCATTGATTTGTCCACCAGATCAATGGCTGTCTCAATCTCGCATCACACCAACCTATGACTCCATTGCCTCTTGCATGCGAAATGCGATAACACAACCAGACTTCAATTAAACTAAAGTCATGCCTATAACCTTCTTAGGTCCACTCTTCCCAAGCCTTATCGCTCAATCTCCACTTTCGATCTTGCCTTTAATTCGACGGTTGATGTCTTCCCCGATCAACAAAGATACTCATTGATTTTGCGTCGTAGATCAAAACCCATTTGATCTGACGGTCGACAATGATATCTCATCGGGAACTTGCGTGACTTTTATCCGCCTCACAGAGCCGATATGGTTCATAAACCTTGGTCTATAAATATTCGAGTCCGCCCTTGAAGTTAAAGTTTGATCTCTTTACGGGCCGATATCCGTTGGAAGATGGAGGCCATCCAATCCTACGGTTTGCGACCCTTCAATTAGCACACGGGTTATCAAGCTTTCAACCCTCGTATTTGAATATGATGTAAGCATTTGGATTTACGATCAATGGTTAATAACAATTATGGGCCTTCAACGACAATTAAGGCACCCGTACACTCTCTACCTCCGCTGCAGTTACTAATCACCGTCAATCTACCAGATCTGTCGATCTGACGGTCCAGCTCGATTCACGCCTTTCACCTTTTGCAAGTACTTGGATTGAATCTTCGCCATTCATTTCTTTTACTTATATTGTACGACTTAATCCTGGTCGCCCATCACCTTCAACCTCGTTCGTTGATCTTCAGATCCAATGACTCTTGTGCATCGTTCCTCATTTCTTCGCCCTTTTCTTTACTTCATGGTTATGCCATTCTTCAATGTTCTTTTTTAATTCCGGTTTTATTCAAGGTTCTAGTCCTTTGATGTTCCGCTACACAACTTCCTCCTTAACTCCGCTCACGCCTTTATGCTCTCCACCTTCACTGTAACACTAAAGGCTTCCTCCTGTACTGTCGATGTGTACAAAGTCGTAACACCTCTTTGTTACTCTTCTCTATATTTCGCCTCTGATTCTGCACATGCAACTCCTTTGCATAGAATTTACTTCTAGTTCACACACAGGTTACAATTATATTACTCCATACACACACATACAATCTGAATTGAGTTGTTTGCATTGATAAACAAGTATTTACACAGTTTCTTCTCTCAGGCCTGATTTCCAATATCAGTGGCCACTGTTTCACAATCTTCTCGTAGGCTTACAATCAAACCCTTCCCACTCTAACTCCTAACTAACTAGCTAACCAACCCTTGACTATGCCTTTTAGGCTTACATTTATACAAAATGGATTCTACAACCAATTCCTGGTTTATATCCATAATCTTCTCAACAAAATCCTAAAATATCTTCCTTACCTCTAAGGATCCTCTCTAATCCACAAACTCATGAATTAGCTCCTAATTTAAGATGTACAATTAATTCTAAAATCTCTCAATCTCTCAACTATCCTGATTCTCTCATGTTCTCCTACATTTCGAGAATATTTACTAATATGCCTCATTATACTTAATTAAATCCCTATTCTATCTTTTCTCATTAAAATCACTCAAAACCTTAATAATTACATTAATTCAAAACATAAGAAACCAACTTCCTTGAAAACACAATACCCCCTATGTCTACTAAAATACAATGATATTATTGAGTTGAATGCTCTTGCATTAGTTTCGCTACTCCAATCAGGTCATCGTGGTATGTTCGATATAACTTTTGCTCTGTGAAGTTTCAGAAGCTAAAAAAAAAACCCATTTGAACTGAAATCGTTCTGAACCTCAGGTCCAAATTTCAAATCTTGTCTCGCTATATGTTTGGAGATATGATATGAGGAAGTTAGGGTTTTTCTAAGCTCTAGAATTCCATCTCAAATAATTTCCCAAATTACATCCCAAAACAGGTGACCTGGGGAAAATCATCATAACTTTCTCTCTGAGAATCAGATTGAAATTTCATAAAAGGGTTATAGAAAGAGGATGGACTATAGTTTTCTGTGTATCAGTTTCAAGTCCTAAGGTCGAAACAGTGGCATGTGGCACTTTGTACAAGTTCGCTCTACTGAACCGGTCTATAACCAGGTCATCATGGGAGATTTAGCATAACTCTTCCTTGGAGAATCCAATCTTGATCAGACTAGTGGGGTTGGAAAGAGGACTCAGAGGGATACTGCAAGATGCAATTTCAGATCTTGGAGATCCAAAATTACAGAGATACAACAAATTCAATATTAGGCTCTTACAAAGTGAAAAAAGGTGTGTAGTTTTTTTTAAGTTTTTCATAAGTTTGGTTGAAAAAATAGTTTGAAGGAATTCAAATGGCATGGAAGCTAAGATGGATGGTATAGAAGAAAAACTTAAAGGAAACATGGAAGATTTGAAGACAGATTTGACAAAGTTGCTACAAGAAATTCTTACTAATGGCGAAAGGGTAGTAAAGGAAAATCATGATGAGAATAAAAGAAATGTTAATCATGATTTCATAGACTCTAACGTTGGATTGAAGACCCACCATGTTCCAAATATCGATATGAGGAAGTTTGATGGCAAGGATCTCGTAACATGGATACTACATATGGAGCAATATTTCGATCTCCATAACGTGAAAAACACACAAAAGGTATGCATTGCAACTTTATATTTTGAACCAAATCAGTGTGTATGGTATCTATGGATTTTCTCTCGTTAACAATTTGTCACTTGGGCAATTTTTACGGAATAAATGATAGCACATTATGAGGATACAAAAAGAAACACATTTTTTAGCCAATTGATAAATCTCAAACAAAAGGGTTCAATGGCAAAGTAGATTGAGGACTTCCAAAAATTGAATATAAGGGTAAATGATATTCCAGAGAAGTAGAGGATTGATGTCTTCATATGGAATTTAAAGGATAACATTCAACATGAGTTTTTCCTTTTGGAAGTTGATTTATTGGAGAAGGCATTCAGGCTAGAAAGAAAAATTGAAAGAATAATTATGGCAAAAAGAAATCCTACCATACACAATTATAAAGATGGAAGTGTTGTTGTTCCTAGCCTTCCACAACCTATAAGGTTGACACCACAACAATTGGAAGAAAAAGGAGAAAACGACCTTTGTTACAGTTGTGATAGCAAATGCACTAAAGGTCATAATTGTGATGAGAAGAAATTATTTTACATTGATTATGAAGAGGAGGAAGAAAAGGATTAAGAAACATCAAAAGAAGAGGATATAAAACAGGAACCAACCCAAGAGAAAGAAGAAATGAATCCGACCATATCTTGTAATGCATTGGCAGGAATTACCACTCATAAAACTCTCAAGATAGAAGGAGATATCAAGAAGAAAAAGGATAACCTCACTTTCACGCACAATCAAATGAAACAACAAGCAGATCAACATCGCAGCGAAAGAATTTTTGATATAGACGACTGGGTATTTTTACAAATACAAACATAGAAACAAATGTCCCTCAAGCAAGCTAAGAAGGATAATAAATTATCACAAAAGTACTATGCTCTTTATAATCTGCTGCAAAATATTGGTAATATGGCATTCAAATTGGAGCTTCCTACATCTTCCCGAGTGCCCCCAGTTGTCCATGTTTCATGCTTAAAGAAGGTTATAGGTGACAAGATCCTAGTTCAACAATATTGTCAAAACTTAACGAGGAAGGAAAAATCATATTGGAACCTAAAGAAGTCAAGGAAACAAGAACCCGACAGCTACGAAATCGATGAATTTCAGAGTATCTCATCAAGTGGAAGAACTTACCTGCTGAAGATTCCACATGGGAGGATGAGAATTTTATACAAAAGCATCTATAACTACTTGAGCATTTAGGACAACAATTTTTGAAGGAGAGGGGCATGTTAGGTCCCTATACTACTAGTGTAACTCCTTATTTTTATTAGTGCAACCCCCTTATTATATCGTTGTGCCCATGTAGTCCCGATATTGTTATTATTGTGCCCGATAGAAGCTCAATATTGTTATTTTTGTTCTCTTACATTAGTATTGTTATGTCCGCTCTGATTATATTATGACCCCTTAAACTCCTATATATAGAAAGTAGTTCTTGCCATTTGTATCATCCAAGAATTGTTCATTTGTGTAATGTAAAGGAGGTTGCCCCCTCGAAGAGGATGATTTTGAAGTCGTTGGTCTATCTTTTCTTCTATGTTGTGAGTTGATTACTTAATAGTTAAGTTGTTAGGGGCAAGATTCAAAACACATATGAAAGAGACTCAAAGGTCAAAGAAGAAAAACTTCAAATTTGCAAAGAACAATTTGAACAACTTAAGATGAGAGAAGATGAGAACATTGCAGCTTACTTTCATCGAGTGGATGAAGTAACAAATGCATTGGAAGGAATAGGAGAACTAGTATATAAAAAGGTTATTATGCGAAAGGTCCTAAGGTCTCTTCCAGCAAGATTTAATCCTAAAGTCTCTTTCTTCAACAAATAGATCAAATTTGGAAAAATTTAGCATGAATGAGCTACACATGATTCTTACAGCTTATGAAATAAGGAATGAACAAGAAGATTCATCTACAAGTGAAGCAACATTAAAAGCCTCGAAGAAGATAAATAAGAAAAAGAAAGAACCAAAAACAAAAGTCCAGTCAATGTAACAACAAGGACTCAGATGGAGAAGTAGTTAATCTCAAAAGAAACTCAAGAGATAAATTGGCAAGTACAATGGTGAGCTCCCTCTAAAATTATTTAGTTGTGGAAGAATTGGTCATTTTGCTTCAAACTTCCCCTATGCAAAACTATATGATAGTGATGAAGAAGATGAATATCCCAAAAAAAGAAAAATCAAAAGGTGAACAGGAAGCAAGGTAAACATAAAATTCTAAAGAAAAGCTTCTACTCTAAGGAAGACAGTTCTGCATCTGATAGTGATAGTGACAATGATTGTGATTCAAAACAAGTATTTTTTTATGGCTTTTAAAATTGAATACGTCCCTGAGGATGAAGAAAATGTGGAAGGATAAGTTGACTTGATAGGAAAATTGATATGTTCTCTTGGTGATTTGAAGACATAAAAAGAAAAGTGTCAAGAAAATGAAAAAGGAACTAAATAAATTAAAAGAAAAATTTGAGGACTCTAAAAAGATCATCATCAATCTAAAAACAAAATTAGCAGGATTGAAGAATCACTAAACAAAGAATTGGAAGAAAGCTCCAAGATAAGAGAAAGATTGGACACAGAAATAGTCTCCCTCCAAAAGGAAGCCTAGAAGAAAAATGTGCAACAAAATTTCATGAACAACTCAAAAATACTGGAAGAGATCATACGTAATCAAAGGTTATGTGATGAAAAAAATGGGTTAGGATATAATACAATTTTTTTTAAGGGATCAAGCTCCATGACATGGAAGGAAGTTGAACAAAAGGGTTATGTTGAAGATATCAAATAATTCATCAAGAAGCAACAATCATCTTCAACTCAGTATCAACCAACTAAAAGAATGCCCAAGCAGAAACCAACTGACATTTCGCAGGAAGGGTAAGGGAGAAGTGCACCACCAAGAATATCCTCTTCCTCCAGGTATCAAACTATTTTCCTTGGTGTTTTTTATTCATGCAACGATTTTGGGCACAAAGCTGTAAATTGCAATGCTATAAACAGGATAAATTATGATAACTATGTCAAGATACCTCATGAATATCACAATCAAAATTACAATAGTTTTGCATTACAAAACAATGAAGTTGAAAGCCATAAGTGTAATAATTTGGGACATACAACACAAGGCTATCGAATGAGTACTCCTTTGAAAGATACAAATCCAGAATTCATTGCTCCTTTGAAAGTATGGAAAAGGAACGATGAGATATGCAACCTTGTGTTCACTGCAAAATACAAGAAACGTGAAAGGTTAGTTGACATCAATTGTTCAAAACATATGATAGGAGACAAGGATAGGTTTATAGACTTGTGAAAGAAAAAGGATGGAACAATATCATTTGGAAATGATGGATCATCCTGTAGGAATTTACAGGGTAAGTTCCTTAGAAAGAATACCAAAAGGACACCGCTCACAACCAGATCTCAAATCAATACACCAGTAATTTTGACGTGGTTAAAACCCTCAAAGTGCAAGGAGGGAAACAGTCCACGACCTGTCCCAACGTGGGTACTACAGGCAATTTATTAATCAAAGAATGAAAATTTACATAAGCTTCTCTCATGCACGGATTACCCGAACAATGACCCTCCATGCGCTTTAAATAGAACTCATGGACTAATCGGGTGTCAAGCCACGGATCAAGTGTCGGTAATACCGAGGTGAGAGTGAACCGTCGGATCACTACATATCGTGATCGTCGGATTGTAAGTTACAAAATGTACAACGGTAAAGAAACACACTTTACCTAACTCTATACTAGACCAAGTTGAACTTAACTATATCCTATGTGTCGGAATATCCTAACATCCCCCCTTAAGAACAACTTGGGATAGGATTGAAGGATTTACAAATATGACACAATAGGAGAAGGAAGGAGGCACTAGAGCCTATCCCCCCTTAGTGACAACTTCCTGAACTCCAAGCATATATCGAAGTTTAGTGAACTTCGCCTCTGTGAGAGCCTTTGTGAAGATGTCTGCAACCTGATCATCTGTTGGACAATATTGCACTTCAAGAACATGGTCATGAATGAGCTTTCTGATGAAGTGCATGTGTAGTTCAATGTGTTTGTTGCGCTGATGTTGGACTGGATCTTTGCATAGCTGAATGGCACTTTGATTATCACACCAAAGTGTGGTTGGATGCTGCTGCTCAAAGCCAAACTCTGATAGGATCTGACGAAGCCACAAGGCTTCCTTACTAGCTTCCACGGCACCACGATACTCTGCTTCTGCTGATGAAAGAGAAATGGCAGCCTGTTTCTTACAAGCCCATGTAATAGGTCCTGAACCAAGAGTGAAGACATAACCGGCAGTAGACTTCCGATCATCAGGGTCACCAGCCCAATCAGAATCAGTGAAACCAACTAACAGAGGAGCTGCTTTGGCACTGTAATGAATCCCAAACTGTACTGTACCTCGAACATAACGAAGTATTCTTTTAGCTGCTTTCCAATGACTTTCACGGGGGTTTTGCATAAAACGAGCAACAAGGCCAACAACAAAGGAAAGATCAGGACGAGTATGGGTTAAATACAAGAGTTTTCCGACAAGTTGACGGTATAAGGTAGCATCAACTTCAGGAGAAGTACAAGAGACTGAAAGTTTGACTCCAGACTGAAAGGGAGAAGGGGCTGGCTTACAGTCTTCCATGTGAAAATGACGAAGAATATCACAAGCATACTTGGACTGGGAAAGGAAAATACCCTCTTGGGATTGCAAGACTTGAAGACCGAGAAAATAGTGTAAGTGTCCTAAGTCTGTCATTTCAAATTTCTTTTTAAGGCTGGACTTCACATGGTTTATAAGGTTGGGATCACTACCAGTAAGAATAAGATCATCAACATAAAGAACAAGGATGATAAGAGAGTTGCCCACTTTCTTGGTGTAGACAGTATTGTCAGAATGACACCTAGAAAAGCCAGATTCTAAAAGAAAGCTATCCATTTTGGCATACCAAGCCCGAGGAGCTTGCTTGAGGCCATAAAGGGATTTCTTAAGTCGACAAACAAGGCTGGAGTCTGTTTGTATGAAGCCAATGGGTTGTTCCATATAGATTTCTTCCTGCAAGTCCCCATGCAAGAAGGCAGATTTAACATCCATCTGATGGACTTCCCATTTTAAAGAGGCAGCAAGGGAAAGAACAAGGCGGATAGAGTTCATTTTGGCAACAGGGGAGAAGGTTTCAGTGTAGTCAATGCCTTCAACCTGTGAAAAGCCCTTAGCAACGAGACGAGCTTTATGTTTATCAACTTTCCCATCTGGTCCATACTTGGTTCTGTAAACCCATTTACATCTAACAAGTTTGCGTCCCTTTGGTAGAGGAACAAGATCCCATGTATCATTTGTCATCAATGAATGATATTCTTCATTCATAGCTGCTTCCCAATGTGGATGGCCTGAAGCTTCTGCAAAAGTGTCAGGATCATGATTTACTGGAGCTTGAGCCAGTAAAGAAGAGGCTCTTTCAAACTGAGAACGTGTACGTCGCTGATCTGTAGGATCACCGGCAAGATCACCTGCTGCATCCCGAGTAGCACGGACCCATCTTGGAAGTTGAGGATCCTGAGAAGGTGGGGGAGGATTATCATCCTCACTTTCATCATCTGAAGAAGAAATGTTTTCAAAAGTAGAAGAGATAGAAAGAGGTGGCACATCCGCCGGACTAGGCTCGCAGGCCGATTTATTTTCATCAAATTTTACATCTCTTCTAATGATAACATTTTTGGACTTAAATGGAATAAGTCTATAACCTTTTACATCTTCAGAATATCCAACAAAAGTACATTTCTCACTCTTAGGTTCTAAAGCTTTATGCTTTTCATCTGGAATATGGGCCCATGCTTCACTTCCAAACACACGAAAGTGACTTACATCTGGTTTAATGGAACTCCAAGCTTCTTCTGGAGTGATATTCTCTAGAACCTTAGTAGGAGTGCGATTGATTATATAATTTGCACAATTAATTGCTTCGGCCCAAAAACTAAGACTGAGTCCTTTAGATTGCAGCATACAATTAGCCATTTCCTTTAAGGTGCGATTTTTCCTTTCAGCTACACCATTTTGTTGTGGAGTGTATGGAACAGTATGTTGCATTTGAATTCCATTTTCGGTGCAAAAGTTGATGAATGTGTTTTTAACATATTCTCCACCATTATCAGTTCTTAGCTTAAGAATTTGATGTCCAGATTGTTTTTCAACAAAGGCTTTGAAGGCCAAAAAAGTGTTAAATACTTCGCTCTTGAGTTTTAAGAAGTATACCCAAGTGCGTCTGGAGAAATCATCAATGAAAGTTAAGAAGTACTTGCAGCCAGAGAATGAAGCAACAGGAAGTGGACCACATAAATCACTGTGCACAAGCTGTAAAGGGGCTGAGGCGTGCCAAGAGGCACGTTTGTCAAAACTGTCCCGATGATGTTTTCCGAGTACACATCCGGAACAAACACCATCTCTGCAAGATACCATAGGAAGACCTGTCACCATATTTTCTTTACATAGATGCTGAAGGGAGCGATAGTTTAAGTGACCAAATCGCTCATGCCAAAGTTTGCTCACTTCATCATTATGAGCAACAAATACTGAGGGAAGATTTGATGACCCAAAGTTGTGAAACTTATACAACCTTTTGGAATCATCAGCAAGACCAGTAGCTAGAATCTGTTTAGGATCTTTTAGATCCTTGATTACAACATCATGAGGTGAAAATTCAACAATTTTACCTTCACCTGAATGAGTTATCTGATAGACAGATAGAAGGTTGCAGGATAAGGTTGGAACACATAATACATCATTAAACTGACCATTGTCTAGATGAACAGTTCCAGTCCCTACAACATTAAGAGATCTATCATCACCAATATATATATTTTTGGTGTTACAATCATTTAAAGAAGAAAACATGGCTTGGTTTTTGGCCATGTGACAAGAGGCTCCAGAATCAATGAGCCACTCATGAGAATGAGAAGAAGAAGAAGATACATTTAATGCATAACCAGACTGAGATGATTGACAATGACATGCAGAAAGTGCCATTCCGGAAGTTGAAGTTGAAGTAGGCTCCACATGGATGTTATGTTTCTTCATTGCGGCTTCCAAGGCTTCCATCTTCTTAAAGCATTTAGATTCTAAGTGGCCATCTCGATTACAAAAGTTACAATGTCTATCAGTCTTCTTCCATTTGTTTTTATTGGTCTTATCATTTTGCTGAAATGATCTTTCATTTTGAGGCTGAGATGGTTTAGGACCATTCTTTTGAGGATATGACTTCTTAGGATTCTTTGAATTTGGTTGCTGCTGGGCGGCTAACGCTTTCGTGGAAGAGTTTCCAAGATTAAGAAGACCAAGGTGTAAGAGTTTTTCTTGTTCTCTTATTAAGAAATCACAAAAGGAGTCAAAGGAAGGGGCCTTGTAGTCTTGTCCTTGACAAATGAAAGCTTCCCTTGTAGAATGGAAAGTGGAAACAAATACAGAGTAGGCTGGTCCCAACTTAGTAAGGATGGAATAAATAAGGTTACCATCTTCTTTCTTAACTTTAACACCTTCCAAGAGATATCTAAGGGTCTTGAATTTGGACAAGAAATCTTCAATGCAAGAAAAATTATTAGGATCCAAAGTAAGCAGCTCATTTTCAAGTTGATGGGCTCTAATTTCATTTTTAATCCCAAAAACTTTAGCGAGTTTTTCTAATGCTTCATGAGGAGTCTCAAGGTCTGCAATGTGGAATCTAAGATCAGGAGAAATAGACATCCCTATCAAACCACGTGCTTGATCTTGTCTATTTTCCCATTTTGCCGCCTTGTCTTCATCTTTTGGTTTCTTCTCTTGGTCTGTGGCTATTCTGAAGAGACCTTTACTTCTAAGTAAATCTTCCATGTAGGCTACCCATTGGAAGTAGTTAGTGCTGTCAAGAATGACTTGGCATGGACTTTCCATTTTTTTTTTTTTAAACTGAAGCTGAAGATGCTAAAAGTAAGTGTTCCAATGGATAGATCTCGAAAAAATAGGCGGTTTTAAAAAAAACGGCTTTGAAAAAGGCTTCCGGATGAAGAAGTTATGGCTTTTTGAAAAAAAATTGTTGACGTTGCCGGCAAAGTGCGCGAATGTGTGGGAATGAAAAAAATCCGCCCCCACAAAATGGAGACTTGAACCCAAGACCTCTACTCTCTT
Source organism: Pinus tabuliformis (assembly GCA_031772625.1). Taxonomy (NCBI): domain Eukaryota; kingdom Viridiplantae; phylum Streptophyta; class Pinopsida; order Pinales; family Pinaceae; genus Pinus; species Pinus tabuliformis. The sequence goes on from CM062813.1 coordinate 1,084,598,628, forward strand.
AAAATAGCTTTGAACCAATTGATCTATACAAAAAATTTGAGAGAGAGAGAGAGAGAGAGAGAGAGAGGGGGGGGGGGCCTTGGTTTGCGTGCTTGCCTTGAGAAAGCTCTTTTTCCCTACAAAACACAAAACACAAAACCCAACACGAATATGCAAAGAAAAACGAACCTTGCGGCTCGAAGTTAGTTTTAGCCAAAAAACTAGAAATTTAAAAAAAAACTCAAAGTTAGCTTTAGCCGAAAAACTAAATATTTTTCTCAATGTTTCTGATTTTCCGAGATCACACTAAGGTGCAGGGAAAAGAGCATACGCATGAGAAAAATCCTTCCTTTCTGTTTCTGATTTGCCCAGATCGCACAGAGTCGCAGGGCAAAGAGCATACGCAGAAATGAAAGGTATAGATCCGGTTAAAAAAAAAGGCTAAATAAACTGAGACCGAAATAAGCAGAGAGAAAATAACAGTAAACTGCAAAAAAAAACACTGTATACCTCCCGATCTGAAAAATGACGCAGCTAGGGCTACCAGAAACCTTTTCGCGTGAAACGAAAGGGGTTCCTCACTGGAACAGATGCTCCGAACGCAACAGAGCAGTCCTCTCGGCCCGAAAGCAGCCAGAAACAACAGATCTAGGAAACGACAGCCGCATGCAGTTCTACCGGCTTCAGATTTGGATCACCAACGGACGCGGCCCTCAAATAGCTCTGATACCATGTAGGAATTTACAGGGTAAGTTCCTTAGAAAGAATACCAAAAGGACACCGCTCACAACCAGATCTCAAATCAATACACCAGTAATTTTGACGTGGTTAAAACCCTCAAAGTGCAAGGAGGGAAACAGTCCACGGCCTGTCCCAACGTGGGTACTACAGGCAATTTATTAATCAAAGAATGAAAATTTACATAAGCTTCTCTCATGCACGGATTACCCGAACAATGACCCTCCATGCGCTTTAAATAGAACTCATGGACTAATCGGGTGTCAAGCCACGGATCAAGTGTCGGTAATACCGAGGTGAGAGTGAACCGTCAGATCACTACATATCGTGACCGTCGGATTGTAAGTTACAAAATGTACAACGGTAAAGAAACACACTTTACCTAACTCTAACCTAACTCTATACTAGACCAAGTTGAACTTAACTATATCCTATGTGTCGGAATATCCTAACTATATCCTATGTGTCGGAATATCCTAAGGGGGCACAATGAAGCTTCGAGATAAAGGTGCCAAGGCAAAAAATGCCTTGCTCATAGAGAACCTAAACCACAATTTGTTGGGCATAAGTCAAATGTGTGACCAAGGACATACAGTGCTTTTTTACTATAAAAAGTGTGAAATAAGCAATAAAATGATAGGTAAAGTTGTGTCTACATCATCTCTAGGGCATAATAACTTGTACTATCTAGATGAAATTGGAAAGGAAACATCTTGCATAGGAAAGGAAGATGAAAGTTGGCTATGGCACAAAAGAACAGGTCATATTGACTTTGAAAACCTTGTCAAAGTCAAAAAGAAGGAAGGAGTCAATGAAATTCTTGAAATCACAAAACCTAAAAATGTCATATTCAATCATTGTCGGCATGGAAAGTAGACCAAGGTTGGATTTAAGATGAAGGAACATTCTACCTCAAGGCCACTAAATCTCATGCACACCAACTTATGTGGACCTATGAGAACGAAGGGGATAAAAGGTGAGTTATACTTCATATTATTCATTGATAATTACATTAAAATGACAGTTATCAGTTGCATTAAGAAGAAACTGGAGGCTTTCAATCACTTCAAAATATACAAAGAAATGGTTGAAAATGAAATTGATTTGAAGTTAAAGTATCTAAGATAGGACAATGGAGGTGAGTTTACATATAAATATTTTCAGCACTATTATGAAGAACATGACATAAAAAAGGTAGTTCTTAGTAGCCCATACACCTCAAAAAATGGAGTCGTGGAAAGACAGAACAAGACTATAGTTGAAATGGCCATGAGCATGTTGAGTGATTAAAAATTAAGCAATACCTTTTGGGTCCAAGTTGTTGAAGACGTGGTTCATATTATAAATATAGGAATTCTTAGGAGTAACAGTGACAAAACTCCTTATGAATTATGGAAGGGAATACCATCCAATGTCAAGAACTTCAAGGTCTTCAGGAGTAAATGCTACATAAAGAGGGATGACCCAAAGATTGGCAAGTTAGATTCTCGAGTGGATGAAGGCATATTTGTTGGGTAATCCAGCCAAAGAAAGGCATAAAATGTTACAATATGAGAATCAACAAAATAGTGGAAAGAATCATTGTGTCATTTGAAGAAGGCTGTAAGACACAGACCAGGCAGTATTTAGCAAAACCAGAGATAGAAGAGCGAAGGAAGGAAGAGAAGGTGAAGGAAGAGACATTAGATGAAGAGCCATAGGAACCAACATATAAGAAATTAGATATTGATCATCAAACATCCCAAGAACCCTCTAAAGCACCTAAGAAATGGTACCGGAAAAATCATTTGAAATAAAAAATATTGGAGACATAGATGCAGGAATTGGAAAAAGATTGGAGACATAGATGCAGGAATTGGAACTGGAAGAAGGAAACAAGTACATGTGGGCGAAGAAGAACATTATGCCTTGCTATCCACCTTTTCACTTAGCAGTTTTGATGAGGCTTCCATGATGAAAACTAGGTCAAGGCCATGAATGAAGAACTTGATCAGAATGAAAAGAATGACACATGCAAACTAGTGTTGAAACCAAAAGATAAATATGTCATAGGCACAAAGTGGGTCTTCAAGAACAAGATGAATGGAGATGGATGACTTACTAGGAATAAATCTAGAATTGTTCTGTAATGGATATACATAAGTGGAAGGAATTTATTTCGAAGAGACCTTTGCTCTCGTGGCCAAAATGGAAGCTATCCAGATTTTCTTGGCATATGCTTACTCAAAAAAGATCAAATTATATCAGTTCGACTTCAAATCATCCTTCCTTAATGGAGAAATAGAAGAATAAGTTTACATAGAACAACCTGAAGGCTTTATTCTTACTAATAATAAATACTATGTTTATCAGCTAAAGAAAGAATTGTATGGTCTCAAGCAAGCCCCGAGAGCATGGTATGTCCACTTGGACAAATATTTGCAGAAGTAAGGTTTCATAAAAGTAAGTGTCAACTAAAACTTACATTTTAAGTTTGAAAAAGAAAACATAACACTTTGCTGACAATGTTGGATACCACCGACATACAAGGGGTCTCCCTAATGTGAAGTCCCAATTAGATCTCACATCATTTGGAGTAGGAGCCCCATCCACAGTATCGGCCCGACAACCATAAATTTAATATTCTACTTGGTTTCAACGAATAACATAAGAAATTATATACATAAACCTTAAATAAGAAAGTAATTTGACATTGTGAAACAACGATTGTATTGTGTAAAAGGAGACATTCACGAGTACCATACATGAGTGATTATATGGAAGGAAGTAATAATACTAACCTAAGAGAGACACATGACAACATGAAAATATTTGTTAGAAAAATAGTTCACATAATGAAGTGAAATTGAATAAAACAAACATTCAACAAGATGAGTACCAAAGCCACCAAAATAGTTTAATTTTTCCAGTACATATGAACACAACAGATACCATAAACATCCCAAGAATAGTCCTAAAACATTTGTGATACATGAATGAAAATGTGTTGGCTCGTTGAATTTCAGTTAGGTGAAATATCCAAGTACACAGTTACAATGATGAGACACTAGTTCCAGTAGTGGAACATTAAGTCACTTCTTTCTTCTCGAATAATAGTTTTCTCTCTTATGCCAAGCAGAGAAGCCAAGACTAGGTCTCCAAAGCTTAAGCCTCCAAAAATATATTTTCTTGAGTTATGAGGTTGCTTTTATAACAAGGGGAATGAAATTTAATATCCCCATGACTCTTGAGTTACCCTCGTGAATTTTGGAATTCTAATGTGTCCTTAGGACTTCTAAACAAATCTTGAATTTCTAAATGACCTTTGGAATTCTCTATGTGAATTTTAGACTTCATGTGACTTTTTTCCATATATGACTATGTGACTCTTCATATTCCACATATGACCATTGGAATTCCATTTTAAATTTTGTCCTTTTCTTGACATCATTACATTCCACATGATGATGTGGCATGAAACATGGATACACACTGACTATTATGATGACACTTGCACAATTTACAACTTGACAATGATGACATGGACTTCATGATGAGGTGGCAATGCCAAGTTGTCTTCATTGCTGCTTCATCTTGAATTCTTGATGGTAGATTTGATATGTGCTTCATCTTCATGAAAGATCCACTTTGTTCTTCTCCTTCACCCTCCAAAGGGTCTTTGATCAATATCAGAATCCTTTGAGTCATCATGCAATGTATTCTTTATGTCTTCATCCATGATTGCATCATGTCTCCATGATAGCTCTCTTTTGTTCTTCTTCTCCGCAGGTGTTTATTTATACATTATATTTTCTATCTTCATTAAGCATTACCTTTTCATGCTAGGAATATACTCCTCCCAATGAAAATCATTCTTTCCAAAGTGAAATCAGTCTTAAAAACATTTATTCTATCACTACCTAGCTCATGGAATGATTAGCTCATGATAGGAATGTGAGAGGTTTAAAAGAAGGAGGCTTGACTAGGAGGGCACAATCAAACTCATTAGTGGCTTAAGAAGTCTCCATTATTTGTTTTTACTGCGCTTAATGCAATGAAAGGTCAAGGCTCATAAGAGACCTTCAAGGTGTGCTTAAGAAATAGAGAGAGAACTCAAAGGCATAAGGCACAGGTTTGAAGCATGAAGGATAATCATTTGTTGGTTTAGGGTGTGATTTTGCACTCAAGGGAAAAAGGAGGGTGCAAGGGTGCACAACGAAGGAATAAGGGATTAAGCTTCAAGCTTTCCTAGTGCACTTGTGCATTCAAGAGGAACTAGGAGGGTGCAATGCTTTGAGTCGAAAGAGTGCTCAAATGAAGGCTTCAGGCATCATGAGTGCACCATGTGCCCTAAGGCTCCATGCTTCATGAGTGCACCATGTGCCCTAAGGATTTGTGCTTCATGAGTGTTCCATGCACCCTAAGGCTTCGTGCTTCATGACTGTACCATGTGCTTTTAAAGAGATAGAGGATCCTTGATTTCTCGAAATGCGCTTCATTGTTCTAAAGTGCACCATGTTGTTCCGAAGTGTGATTTGTTGTTTTGAAGTGCACTTTTGAAGGGAGAGAAGGTCCTTATTCTTTCAAAGCATGCTCAAATGGTCCTTTTTCTTCTAAAGTGCAATTTTTCACTGAGTGACACATCAAAAGGTTATGTCACTTATCCTAGGAAATATTAATGCACTGAGAGAGGGAGACCTTAGAAAATACTTAGTGCAAAAGTATGGGACGAAAAGATACGTCAATTAGGCTCATGAATAATTTGTGTTCAATACCTAGTATGAGGGTTGATTCCTTTACAACGTGCATTGAGCAAGAGGACCAAGAAAGGCTCCTGAAATGGCTAATTGTGGGACCAACAGAGTAGGAGAAAGAAGTGCATCCTAACATGATTCAAACATGGGTCACATGCATAAATTCTATCAATACAAGCCAATAGAATGCACGAGACTCGTGAAAATTAATAACAACTTGAAACAATAGCCAAGAGACACCTATTTATAAGTGTGGCAATTTAAATGACACATTACAACACTTAGAACACAAGTTATGACAAGAGTGAAAATTGTGACCAAGAGGTGCATTAAGTTGTAAGAATGTGTCTAGTGCATATTCCAATGATATGCAGGACCATGTAATGCATAAGGGTGCACCAGAACTAACTTTAGTGATACACAAGGTGTGACACATGCAAGAGTGAAAAAAACAAAAGTGACACTTATGACAGGAGGAAAGTATGAAGATGGCACTTGAAAAATGTAAATGACCTTGAAAGAAACACATGCCAGAGAGAAGATAACATGAAAAAGATGATTATTAAAGTTAAATCAATTCAAAGTGATACTTGTGGAAGTGAAAGTGTGTGAAAGATGATAGTTGAGAAAAATTACCAGAATAGAAGTACAACCACAACCAAAATAAGGGAGAATGTGAACGGAAGTGCACATTGACTGTCGACATGAGTTTAACATCACACAAACATTGTCTTGATGGATAATGGTATGCTTATTTAAGGTTGCATAAAGAGAGTCCGTTCATGAGTTCAACCAGGATTGTGCATGTATGAGCAAGTGACTTTGACCAGTAGAATCTGAGAAGAAGACTTGAATATATCACACAACATCAATCAACTATGAAGGGATTATGGAACGACAAATTGTAAGATCCTCAGTAGGCTCCAAAATTCAAGTGTAGGAAAAATTTTGGAGGGTGTTGACCGCAGCGTCAACACGTTCATAGAAGTATATGCTAATGATGTCATATTTGGTAGTGATGATGACAAATTATGTAAGAAATGTTTTGGAGACATGCAGGAGGAGTTTGAGATATCCTTACTTAGAGAATTAAATTTATTCTTAAGACATAAGATTTATCAAGAAAAATATGGTATATTCATCTCCCAATCCAAATACATTAAGGACATGTTGAAGAAATTTTGCATGGAGGATTGCAATCCAGTTAGCACTCCCATGGGGACAGGATGCAAGTTAGAAAGGATGATGAATATAAGGAAGTTGACCAAAGATTATATAGATCCATAATTAGCGGTCTTTTATATGTGACGACTTTTAGACCAGATGTCATGCAGGAAATTGGACAAGTTGCACGATTCTAAGCAACATCAAAAGTATCTCATGTCCTTGCTATAAAAATAATCTTCATATATATCAAAGGGATAACTAATTTTGGTTTATAGTATCCTAAAGGGAATGAATTCGTTATTACAACTTCTCCTGATGCATATTCGGTAAGTTCCATTAATGATCTCAAGAGCATCAATGGAGCACCTTTTACTTGGGTGGATGTCTTGCATCATGGCTAAGTAAAAAGAAATCCTCATTTTCTTTATCCACAATAGTAGTAGAATATATAGCAAAAAAAAAATGGTGTACTTAGGTCCTAGATGAAAAAAAAGTTGCATGAACTACAGGTAAAGGTGGATGAGCCCATTGTGATATTCTATGATAACACTAGTGCCATAAGTATCTCCAATAATTCAGTCACACACTCAAAAACAAAGCACATTCCTATCAAATATAATTTTCTCCGTGAGCAGGTTGTAGAAAAGAAATTTGAGATAGAGTACATTAGGAAAAAGGAGCAAATCATTGACAACATCACCAAACCTCTGTTGAAAATGTAGTAAGAAAAATATCAATTCGATTTGCCTTGGTCAAACTAGAGAAAATTTGAATTTCCATTTCAGCAGACAACTTGGATGAATTAACTTGAGTGACATGGCTTGTGTCACCCAATTAGCTTAGATAATTCGAGTTGTAAGACTTGAATTCAGTTGAGCATGAGTGATTGCTAATTTCTAGCAATCTAATTCAGTTAAATTGAGTTATTTTCAATTAAACTAGTTCTAAATGTTAGAGGAACTAGTGGAAGGTCAATTTGTGCAATGTGACTTCAATCACACTCAGTGATCAACTAGTTAACTAATCAATTAGCCCAGAATAATAGTTGCATGCAGAGAATCTGACTTACCTAGTTGAGGTGAATATTCCAAGGCAGTATACTATCAGTTGTATAGGTGGTGCATGCATTTAGAGGATAAACCTAGATGGATTGTGCAATTCCAATTGAGGAATTTCCTAATTAATAGGGGCCTAACTCCTCAAGGAACAGTGTAAGGAAATATGAGTTTGTAGGGCTTGAAAATGGGCTAAGTGTTGGCTAGATTCAATCATTCAGGCAGAGGGATAGACTATACACTTGCAGGTTGTGCTCAGGCTTAAGAAATCATATGTATTCATCCATATTCTTTGACTAATGCAATACAGATAGGAAGGGTTTTTGAGCATTTTCTTTCTCCTAGATAAATCTTTGTGTATGTGTGTTAATTCTTGACGCATGTTTGTGATTTGAGCCCTTGATTGTGAGTTGAATTCCGCGGGTGAGTAGATTTGATTTGAGTTTTATGATTTAGTAAATTTCATGATAGTTTTCATATATACACATTAATTTATACATGGTATCAGAGCAAGATTCCTAGTAGAAAAGAAAATTCGAAGTTGTTATTGCAGGAGGATTGAATTTGCAGGATAATTCTTCAAAGCTAGAAGGATGGATTTCTATGGTCTAAGACTTGAGTATTCCCTTGAGGGAAGATCAAACTTTTTTTCTTGGAAGGACTGCATGGAGGCAGTACTGGAGGACAATGGGTTGAAGGAATTTATCGAGATTGACATTCCAAAACCAGGATCATCTGATTTCAAAGATCTAGAAATTGGAGGAAGTGTGTAGCCAAGGTGAGGGTAATCATATTGGAGGGAGTAAAGGACCACATCGTATCCAATATCCATGGGAAATAAACCTCGTATGTAATTTGGCAAGCACTAACAGATTTTGCACATGAAAGATGATTTGGTAAGCCTAGCCCTTCTAGGTCTTCCCAAGAGTTGGCACAACTACTAAGATTCGATGAACGAGAGGGAGAAACTACCAAACTTGCAATGCTTATGGTCCAATTTGGTATAGGATGAGATAAGGAAGAATACCAGAGGTGGAACTTCACCTAAGTGTGAGGATGAGGAAAAATGTGCCTTGGCTAGAAAGGCAAAGAAGGGGAAAGGGAAGAAATCCCAATCCAAACTAGAGTCCAGTCAAGGGGGAAATAAGAAAGACTTGTGAAAAAATAAATGCTTCAATTGTTATGAATTCGGGCATTATGCCATGAAGTTTATACACATAAAGATAAGAAAGAAGACCCTTAAGAGGAGTGGCATGTGAATATTTGGCTTCACACTTTGAGCTTGACTTTACCCTTATCGCATGCATGGTGAGCACAATGATGGGGAGTGTGTGGTACTTGGACAATGGTGCCTAGTTACACATGACGAGCAACAAATATTTTTCAATGACTTGGAGGAAAAAGAACTCAAGATGCACATTGGTATGGGAGATGATGGGAGGTATAGTGCGACTAGTATTGGTACAATTACTTTTCAGAGGGAGTTTGGATCTTCTCTAAAACTCAAGGATTGCATGTTTGTTCTGGGCCTAAAGAAAAATCTCATCTCAGTTTCTATGTTGGAAGACCGTGGTTACAATGTGATGTTTGGAAAAGGGAAAGCATTCCTAAGACACGTAGCCATAGGACAGGTGAAGTAGATTGGGTTTTTTGTGAAGAATCTATGTAAGATAGATGTGGAAGACTATGTTGCATTAAGCACGAAGGCAGAGAAGGTGCAAAATCACAATGTCGGTGAACTATGGCATAATAGACTGGGCCATTTGCATCATGGTGCCCTGAATATTATGCAACAGATAACCACAAGAATCCCCAAAGTATCACTTGATTAGAAAGATACATACAAAGTGCGTACCTTGGGGAAGTACACAAAAGCCTCATTCCATGATTGGGACAGTGAAGCACATGTAGTCCTTGAAAGGGTCCACTCTAATTTTTGTGGACCTTTCTTGACAGGCTCCACTTCTAGGCACAAATATTATGTTATCTTTGTAGATGACTTCTCACAGAAGTTTTGGATCTTCTTCATGCGGAAGAAGGATGATATATTCTTCAATTTCGTAGAATTCAAAGCACTAGTAGAGAAAGAAACCAAAAATAAGGTGAAGGCTCAGAGGAGCAATAATTGAAGTGAGTATGTGTCGAATGAGTTTAAATTTGTTTATGCAAAAGAAGGCATTTGACGGGATTTGACAGTGCCCCACAACCCACAACATAATGGGGTAGCTGAGAGGAAGAACTGTAGTATTGTGGGAGTAGCGAGGGCGATGTTGTATGACCAAGTCCTACCACTGCATTTATTGGCAGAGGCATTAAACATAGCAATATACTTGCAAAACTAGAGTCCTCATCGGATTCTAGGAATGATTACACCGAACAATGATTTCTTGGGGAGAAATTTGGATGTGTCTCACTTCAGGATCTTTGGAGCATCTGTTTACTGCCATGTCTCCAAAGACTCTAGGAAGAAGCTTGAGCCAACAGCTGAGTTGGGGGTATTTGTGGGTTACACAGAAACTCCTCAAAACTACCATGTGTACTTACCATCTCTTAATATGAAATTTGTTTTTAGGGATGTGAAGTTTGATGAGGAGAAGGAAATGAGATGTTCTCTTGAGAGGGAGCTTTAGTTGCAACCAGATCAGGAGATTTTGGCTCCAAAGGAGGAACCTCAGGAAGTTGTGGAGTAGCCACAAGTTGAGGAATAGAGAGTGGAGATAACCACTCAAGCAGAAACATCCAGAGAAGGAATAAAATGAACCAAAGAAGCTAAGAGGCTATTACATGATGCTAGAGAGACTATGGGAGCACCCACTTCTCAGCACAGGCAAAGAAGGTCACCAGATCAATACACTGACTACATGGCTCTAATGACTGAGTTAGTTGATACTAAGCCATGCTATTTTGAAGAAACAATAGAGAAACCTGCATGGGTTGATGCAATGATAGATGAATATGATTCCATTTTAAAGAGAAATGTTTGGGAAGGGGTCCCAAGACCAGCAGATAAATCAATGTTGGGTTTGAGATGGATTTACAAGGTAAAGCATGCAATAGACATAAGCATAGAGAAGTATAAGGTGAGATTTGTGGCCAAGGGATTCTCTCAAGTTGAGGGAATTGACTATGAGTAAACCTTTGCACCAGTTGCAAGGTATTTATCCATTAGATCTATACTTTATTTATTAGTGCGAATGGTGTGGAATATCCACCAGATGGATGTGAAGATAGCATTCTTCAATCGAGTTATTGAGGAGGAGGTGTACAATGAGCAACTAGAATTTTTTGTTACCTTTGATTGAGAGTCACATGTATGCAAACTCAAGCAAGCATTGTATGGCCTCAAGCAAGCACCCTGTGCTTGGTACACTAGGATCAATATCTATCTCACTGAATTGGGCTTCACCAAAAGTGAAGTGGATGCAAACCTTTATCATATATTGGTAGAAGGTAAATTGTTGATTATTTTCTTATATGTTGATGATTTTATTTTAATGGGTGATGATAAGTTGATTAGATCTTACAAGGAGGACCTTGCAAGAGAATTTCAAATGAAGGACATGGGACTCATGCACTACTTCCTTAGATTGGAAGTATGGCAAGGATATGGGGAACTGTTTGTATTTCAAGGCAAGTATGCTAATGAGATACTGAAGAATTTTCACATGGAGAGTAGAAAACCCATGGAGACACCTCTAGCCACCAGTTGGGGGAAAGAGGATGCTACTTCAGGTGAAGTAGTGGAGGCTACCATCTATCGGCAATTTGTGGGTTCACTAATGTATTTGGTGAACACACGACCATATAAGTGCTATGCATTCAACCAGCTTAGTCAAGCTATGGTTAGGCCAATCAAATTGTTTTGGAGGGCACCTAAACATGTTCTACTATGCCTCAGAGGCACTGCCTAGTTTGGACTATGGTATAGACAGGCAAATGGAGTGAAGTTGTGTGGCTTCATAGATGCAGATTGGGTGGGGAGTCTATCAGACAGGAAGAGTACATCAGGAGGAATTTTCAGTGTTGGGTCCACAACAGTTTATTGGTATAGCAGGAAGCAAAGATAAGTGGCACTCAACTTAGAAAAATCAGAATACATGGTTGCAAGTTAAGAAGCATGTGAGGCGAACTGGATGAAGAAGATTCTTGTGGGACTATTTGGTTAGATGATGGATCCTATTGTGATATACTGTGAAAATCAGAGTTGCATTAAGCTCTCTGAAAATCCAGTCTTTCATGATCGATCCAAAAATATAGATATCTAGTATCACCATCTATTGGATTATGTCAGAGTCGAAACATGTTGCTTGATTACATTCCAACAGAGGAACAAGATGCAGATATTTTGACAAAGGCTTTGTCAAAGGGTAAATTCGAGTTCCATAGAGGTAGGAACGGGGTATCTAACAATCCATTTATCACTAAGAGGGTCAAACTAGAGAAAAATCGAATTTCCATTTTAGCAGACAACTTGGATGAGTTAACCTAGTGACATGGCTTGTGTCACCTAGTTAGCTTAGATAATTTGAGTTGGAAGACTTGATTTCGATTGAGCATGAGTGATTACTAATTTGTAGAAATATAATTCAGTTAAATTGAATTATTGTCAGTTAAACTAGTTCTAACTGTTAGAGGATCTAGTGGAAGGTCAAGTTGTGTAGTGTGACTTCAGTCACAGAGTCAGTGATCAACCAATTAACTTATAAAACAGCCCGGAATAACAGTTGCATGCAGAGAATTAGAGTTACCCATTTTAGGTGGAGATTCAAAGGAATTATACTATTAGTTGTAGACTATTCTAAAGTGTACATGTGGTACATGCAGTCAGGGGATGAGCCTATATCGATTGCGCAATTCAAATTGAGGAATTTCCTAATTAATAGAGGCCTAATTTCTCAATAAACAGTGCAAGGAAATAGGACCTTGGAGGGCTTGAAAATTGGCTAAGTGTTGGCTAGATTCAATCAGTGAGGCAGAGGGATAGACTATACACATGCACTACTTCCTCGAATTGGAAGTATGGAAAGGAGATGGGAAATTGTTCATATCTCAAGGAAAGTATGCAAATGAGATAATAAAGAAGTTCCACATGGAAAGTAGCAAACCCATGGAGACTCCTCTAGCAACCAGTTGGAGGAAAGAGGGTGCTACTTTAGGTTAGGTAGTGGAGGCTACCATTTATCGACAACTAGTGGGCTCACTAATGTTTCTTATGAAAATACAACCAGATATGTGTTATGCATTAAACCAGTGATTCGAATTGGATCCTTAAACACTCTTAAAGTTCCCTAAACTCTGTAAAACTCATACCGGAGTTTCAAAGTATTATGGATGTCGAAGCTTATCAGAAATTATCTCTAAACAATGGCAATTTGTGGTCAGCACGGAACAACGAGGACCCTCGGTCAAGGCGCGTAGATCGTTGGCCCATGGTGACCGCGCACTGGCACAAATTAACAAACGAGAGGTCAAATCCAAAAATAGAGGCATTTTTTGCGTCCCCCTCAATGAAGGAAAGCCCCATGCACTCTGTCACAAGGAAAAGCATAAAACCATATGGAAATCGCTGATTTCGTCAGAAGGCGGGTCTCGTGCTAGAATTGGTAGGATATCGGAAGGGCTTCAAGTGGTAAGCGGGTTCAATCGAGTCCCGCCCGATGCCATACAATGGGTGACACGCATCCAGCGGATGTGAGAGAAAACCACTCACATTGCGCAGGTAAAGGTCATGCTACTTACCCATGCGATATGGATGGAGACTGTAGGATCTGGAGGCTCTAGATCAACGCAGAGAAATGATCCAATGGATGACCGGATTTGATGGGGAAATAGGCTGAGTCATATGAGATTTGAGGTCCGGCATGACTGATGAGTTGGCAGAGGAATCAGTTTCGCGGGCAATCTTGGAGCAACGGAAATAATGACCGTTCAAAGAGAACTAACACTCAGTTCGTGAGAAAACAAGTGGCCACCTCTCTGTGAAGCATTACACAGTGATGATGACGCAGAGCAGGGGAATTCAAGCGGACAGAGGTAGGAGATCCAGAGAGTCGGGAAGCAGAAACGAACAGTTAGGGAGCAGATTAGCTTTAAGCCACGAATAGATGAGCAGGAAAAGAGGTAGAGAAAGAGAAGCAGAAAGCCAAAAGGCAAGAAAGAAGTGAACTGCAGAGAACAGAGAAGCCGAGCTGACCTGCAGAGCAAAGGCAACATCGGGCAGATAGAGACTGAGAGAGTCTGAGAGTCTGTGAACTCCAGAGAAGGCTTGAGAAGTTCAAGCAACTCTTTTGTGTATACCTATCAAGCATTGAGTACCAAATTGGACTCATACCACTAAGACCAGTTGAGGTCGAGATTTTGTAGGGGGAGGCTATGTACTCTAGAGACTTGGGGAATCCAAGTACAATCCTACTGATCATCATCTATTAAGTGAGACTCAAATTGAGCTCCTTATTGTAGAAACTCTTCTTTAAGACATAATAGAAAGGCCACCACTGAAGGCTGGACTGGTAGATGTAGCCCAGGAGGATTGGGTGAACTCCTTATTAAATTTTTTGTGTTTATGTGTTTGCTTACTGTGTCTCTTAATGCTTCAATGTCTGTATATTTCGTAATTTTATTGACCTATTGCATAATATAACATAGGCACACCCCAGCACTTGAGTCTGTAATACCTTCATTATTTCTCTGAGGTCATTTACGGGTGATTTCAGATCAAGTGGTATCAGAGCTCTAGGTTGTTAAGGTTAGACAAGCTTGTGCTGGATTTTGTTGTTGAATGCTAACTAGATCAAAGCTTAAATTAGGAGAAGGAGAGTTGGTTGAAACTAACCCGGAAATTGGAAGAGTCTATCCTCAGAAGAAAATGTTAGAAGAAAGTCCCTTGGGACCAAACCCCCAATTTATAGATAGTTTCCTGGCCATGAGGTCCATGGTAGAGGAAATGTATAGGGACTTTAGGAAACATAAAGATGAAGATTCATCAGGCTCCAAACAAGATAAAGGAGAAGAAGAGTCTCTCCTCCATGACCACTCAAAAGGCAAAGGGAAAGAAGAAAACTTTCTCACACCTCCTAATAGCCCTGAACATAAAAAGAAGACATCTTTGATTAAATTAGATGTTAAATTTGATTTACCAATATATGATGGAGAGTTGAATGCAGAGAAGCTAGATAATTGGATCAGAAAGATTGATGTTTATTGCAAAGTGCAGAGTATCGACTCAGACAAGAGTAAGATTCAGCTAGCCAGCCTACGCCTCAGAGGAACTGCCTTGGTATGGTGGGAAGGCAGGACACAAGCTGACATGAAGAAACATGGTAAGATTCTTTCCGTCTGGAGTGAATTTGTTTCTGCAATCAAAAAGCAGTTCTATCCACTAGCTTACATGCATCAAGCCATGATGAGTTGGCAAACTCTTCGCCAATTGAAATGAAAAAGTGTAAAATGTTACACCCAAGAATTTAGGAAAAGATCTTTGATTCTAAAAATTTCATTAGACTCACCTAAGACTTTGTTGAAGTACATAGGTGGTCTACACAGCTACATGAGGCACACTATCCTCATGTTTAATCCCACTAGTATAGATGAGGTATCTGTTCAAGCTACGCATCTAGAAGCTAGAGGAAAGAATGGGAACCCAGAAGTTGGGGGATCATCCAAGCCCATTGCAAGCAAGAATAATGAGAAAAGAAAACAGAAATGGAAAAAGAGGAAGGCCAACACTGCACAAAAAAGCAAGTCTTCATGCACTCATTATAAGAAGGATGGGCATGATGATGAGCACTGTTGGATCCTGCATCCGGAGCTGAGACCTAAGAAGTTCGAGGGCAAGAAGAAGAAGACTGCTACAACTATTCATAAAGATTTGGGGTCAGACTCAGGAGATGAAACAACCATTGCAGCCATAGGTATAAAAGGTAAAAATTCTGAAGAATCTACTAGTAATTCTGCACAATCCACTAATAATGAAGAAAATGAGAGAAAAAGACATGAGCTTTTCCATATTCGAGTTATTTCCAAGCATCAAAAGATTGATACTTTGTTTGATAGTGGCTCACAAGTAAATTTAATTTCTGAAGCAATTGTAAAGAAGTTGGGATTACTGACTACACCTCACAAGAAACCATACCCATTAGGTTGGTTAAGTGATAAAGCACAACTACAAGTGACTAGATAATGTAAACTTAAGTTTTCTTTTGGGTCAGCATTTGTAGATGAGGTTGAGTTAGATATAGTTCCTTTGGATATATGTGGAATTGTTTTAGGAAGTCCCTACTTGTATGATAGAAAAGCTATTTTCTATAGAGCTGAGAACAAGCATATCATCGTTAAAGATGGAATCAAATATATTTTAAGATCTCATAAGCTCAAGAATAATTATACTCTCATAAACTCAGGGCAGATGAAATGAATTATAAATTCAAGCAAACAATTTTTACTGATGGTTGTAAAGGAAAAGAAACCTGATAAAACCAATGTATTTAAGGGTTGTGATGCTAAACAACAAGCTGATTTAGAAAAAGTTGTTTCAGAATATGATATCTTGTTTCAAGAACCTAAAGGTCTGCCACCCAAAAAGGAAATAGTGCATCATATTAATTTGCAACAAGATGTTCCATTGCCTAACATTGGAATGTACAGGTTGTCTGCTTTAGAGAATGTAGAAATCAAGAAGCAGGTGCAGGAGTTTCTCGAGAAGGGGTTCATCAGACCTAGCGCATCACCATGTGGGTCTCCAATTGTTTTGGTGAAAAAGAAAGATGGATCGTGGAGAATGTGCATTGATTACCGAGCACTGAATAAGATAACAATAAAAAATCATTATCCCCTTCCTCGCATAGATGATCTATTAGATCAATTAAAGGAAGTTGTTTAGTTGCATAACAAGATGCATGGAAGACTGCTTTAAAAACAAAGTAAGGCTTGTATGAGTGGCTAGTTATGCCTTTTTTCTTAACTAATGCTCCTGCTACTTTCATGAGAATAATGAATGATGTACTCAGACCTTTTCTTGATGATTTTTTTATTGTATATCTGGATGACATTCTTATATTTAGAAAAATGTGGGAAGAACATTTAAAGCATGTTACGCAGACACTAGATGTTTTGAAAAGAGAAAAACTTTATGTTAAACTCTCAAAATGTGAATTTGGAAAAACATCTTTGAATTGTTTGTTACATATAGTAGGGGGTGGTGAATTGAAGATAGATCCCTCTAAGGTGGCAGTCACTGTAAACTGGCCTAAACCCAAATCTGCTACAGAAGTTAGAAGCTTCTTAGGAACAGCACAATATTAGAGAAAGTTCATTTCTAACTTTTCCTTAATTGCAGCTCCCTTACATGCTTTAACAAGATTGAACAAGGTGTTTCAGTGGGGAGGAAAGCAGCAGAAATCCTTCGACACCTTGAAAGAAAAGATTAGTACAGCACCAGTACTAGCATTGCCCAGTCTTCAAAGACCATTTGAGATCCAAACAAATGCCAATGACTATGCCATGGGAGTAGTATTGATACAGAACGATAAACCCATATGCTATCATTCTGAGACATTTAATTCTGCAGTAGTTAACTATCCCACATATGACAAAGAATTGTATGCATTAGTATAGAGTGTGAAAAAGTGGAAGCATTACTTAATGGGAAAAGAGACAGTTATACATACTGATCATCAACCACTTCAATATCTACACTCCCAAACTAAGTTGCAGCAATCAAGACACTATAGATGGATGGGTTTTCTGCAATAGTTTCATTTAGTCATCAGTTATAAAAATGGCATACACAATAAAGTTGCAGATATGTTATCTAGACCAATTATAAACTCATCTACTATACTTAAGCATAACCCAGTATTTCATGAGAGCTACATTGAACAATATGCTCAAGATATAGATTTTAAAGATGTATATGAAACTTTAAGTCAAGGCAAACGAGTACAAGAATTGGATTATCACATTAAGGACAAACTCTTGTATCATTGTGGGAAGCTATGCATTCGACAAACTGAAAGAGTAAAGATAATTCGAGAAGCACACACTTCCCTAATATCAGGTCACTTTGGGGTAAGTAAAATGGTTGCACAACTGCAAAGATTTTGTTATTGGCCAAAAATGAATGAGACAGTTTCTAGATATGTAAGAGGGTGTACCATGTGTGCTAAAAGCAAGCCCAACAATAGAAAACTAGGCTTGTACACTTCACTACCAGTTCCTTCTCATCCTTGGGAAAGTGTTTCCATGGACTTTGTTGGAGGACTGCCTAAATCTAGGAAAGGTCATGACTATTTATATGTTGTTGTGGATAGGTTCAGCAATATGTGTGTTTTAATACCTTGTAACAAATAGATTACAGCTGAACAAACTGCAAAATTGTTCTTTCAACATGTATGGGTTCATTTTGGATTACCCACTTCCATTGTATCTGATCGAGATTCCCGATTTGTTGGGAAGTTTTGGTCGAGTCTGTGGGAACTGATGGACACCAAACTGAAGAAAAGCACAACCTTTCATCCATAGACAGATGGCCAGATAGAAGTGGTCAACAGGACAGTGATCCAGTTGCTCAGAGGCTATTGTAGCAAGCATTCCAAACTTTGGGATGAACATTTGTGTTATGTACAACATGCTTACAACCAAGAAAAACATTCTTCTACACAGAGATCTCTTTTTGAGACCTGTTTTGGTTTCACACCAAGGTCTCCCTTGGATTTTGTCTTTGGTAAAGACATAGCAATTGAGGGGCATAGTGATGTGGACAAGGCAACCAAGTTCATTGAACAAATCAAAGAGATTCACCAGGCAGTACAGGAACAACTGGAAAGGAGCCAAGCCAAATACAAGGCAAAGCATGACAAGCATCGGATGGAGCATAGTTTCCAAGTTGGTGATCAATTCTGGCTATATATCAGCAAAGACAGAATGCAAGGTGAAGGTAAAAAACTAAAGCCAATAAGGTATGGACATTTCAAGATACTTGAGAAAATTGGTGAGAATGCTTTTCGCCTTGATTTACCAGCTTACATGCACATCTACTCAGTCGTTAATGCAGACAACTTGAGACTATTTGAACCTTCATTAATTGAAGATCCCAAAGAGAAAAGTCAATTGCCTTCTGTTGATGATCTGTTACCTAAATATCTCAATGAATTGCAGGAAGATACAGTTCTGGACATAAAAGTAAGGACAACGTGCAGAGGAGATGTTGCGTACCTTAGGATTGGACTCCAGGGTTCAAAGCCAAGCAGTGCAAAGTGGATAGAGATGGGACAAGTGAGACAGCTATACCCTCACTTAGTCGATGCTTGAAAACCAACTTTTGGTGGTCCAAATTTTTTTTCAGTGGGAAGGCCGTGATTCGAATTAGATCCTTAAACACTCTTAAAGTTCCCTGAACTCTATAAAACTCATACCAAAGTTTCAAAGTATTATGGATGTCGAAGCTTATCAAAAATTACCTCTGAACAATGGCAATTTGTGGTTAGCACAAAACAACAAGGACCCTTGGTCGAAGCGCACAGACCGTTGACCCATGGTGACCACACACTGGCACAGATTAACAAACGAGAGGTAAAATCCAAAAACAGAGGCAGTTTCTGATACGCGATTAGTACTAAAGTGCTAATCACGTATCACAGGGTGTCCCCCTCAGTGAAGGAAATCCCCCAAGCGCTCGATCACGAGAAAAAGCATAAAACCTTATGGAAATCTCTAATTCCATCTGAAGGTGGGTCCCGCGCTAAAACCGACAGGATATTGGAAGGGCTTCAAGCAGTAAGTGGGTTTGACCAAGTCCCACCCGATGCCATACACTGGGTGACACACGTCCATCAAATGTGAGAGAAAACCGTTCACATCACATGGGTAAAGGTCATGCTACTTACCCACGCGATATGGACGAAGATCGTAGGATCTGGAGGCTCCAGATCAATGGTGGAGAAATGATCCAATGGATGACTAGATTTGATGGGGAAATAGGCTGAGTCATATAAGATTTGAGGTCTGGCATGACCGATGAGTTGGCAGAGGAATCAGTTCTGCGGGAAATCTTGGAGCAATGGAAATAACGACCGTTCAAAGAGAACTGACACTCAGTTCATGAGAAAACAAGTGGCCACCTCTCTGTGAAGCATTACACAGTGATGATGACGCAGGGTAGGGGAATTCAAGCGGACAGAGGCAGGAGATCCAGATAGTCGGGAAGCAGAAACGAACAGTCGGGGAGCAGATTGGCTTTAAGCCATGAACAAATGAGCAGGAAAAGAGGAAGAGAAAGAGAAGTAGAAAGCTGAAAGGCAAGAAAGAAGTGAATTGCAGAGAATAGAGAAGTTGAGCTGACCTGTAGAGCAAAGGCAACATCGGGCAGACAGAGACAGAGAGATTCCGGGAGTCTGTGAACTCCAGAGAAGGCTTGAGAGGTTCAAGCAACTCTTCTGTGTATACTTGTCAGGTATTGAGTACCAAATTGGACTCATACCACTGAGACCAATTGAGGTCGAGATTCAGTAAGGGGAGTCTGTGTACTCTAGAGACTTGGGGAATCCAAGTACAATCCTACTGATCATCATCTGTTAAGTGAGACTCAAATTGAGCTCCTTATTGTAAAATCTCTGCTTTAAGACACAATAGAAAGGCCACCATTGAAGGCTGGACCGGGAGATGTAGCCCAGGAGGATTAGGTGAACTCCTTATTAAATTTGTTGTGTTTATGTGTTTTCTTACCGTGTTCTCTTATTGCTTCAGTGTCTGTGTATTTCGCAATATTATCAATCCGTTGCATAAAATAACATAGGCATACCCCAGAACTTGAGTCTGTAATACCTTCATTATTTCTCTGAGGTCATTTACGGGTGATTTCAGGTCAGCCAACTTAGTCATGCTATGGTTAAACTAACCAAATTGTATTGGAGGGCAACTAAGAATGTTCTAAGGTACCTCAGAGGCACCACCCAATTTGGACTATGGTATAGACAGATAGACTCAAGTGAGATTGTGTGGCTTCACAAATGAAAATTGGGTGGGGTGTCCATAAAACGAGAAGATTACATCAGGAGGAATTTTAGTGTTAGTTATGTAGTGGTTTCTTGGTATACTAGGAAGCAAATATCAATGGCACTCAACTCAGCAGAAGAAGAATACATGATTTCCAGTCAAGCATCATGTGAGGTGATCTAGATGAGAAATTGTGGAACTATTTGGTCAGATGATGGATCCTACTGTGATATACTATGATAATCAGAGTTGCATCAAGCTCTTTGAAAATCCAGTCTTTCACCATCAATCCAAGCATATAGATATCTGGTATCACCATCTACGGGATTGTGTGTAGAGGAGAATAATGTTTCTAGATTACATTACAACAAAGGAACAAGATGAAGATATTAAAGGCTTTGTCAAAGGGTAAATTAGAGTTCCATAGAGGCAGGATTGTGGTAGTTGATAATCCCTTTCTTGCTAAGAGGGAGTGTTGAAAATACAACAAGAAAAATATTAGTTTGATTTTCCTTGCTCAAACTAGAGAAAATTCAAATTTCCATTTCAGCAAACAACTTGGATGAGTTAACTTGAGTGACATGGCTTGTGTCACCCAGTTAGCTTAGATAATTTGAGTTGGAAGACTTGAGTTTAGTTGAGCATGAGTGATTGCTAATTTGTAGCAATCTAATTCAGTTAAATTGAGTTATTGTCAGTTAAAATAGTTCTAACTGTTAGAGGAACTAGTGGAAGGTAAAGTTGTACAGTGTGACTTCAATCACACTCAGTGATCAACCAGTTAATTTATCAATCAACCCAAAATAATTGTTGCATGCAGAGAATTCGAGTTACCTAGTTGAGGTGGAGGTTCCAAGGCAATGTACTATCAGTTGTAGAGTTTCCAATGTGTATAGGTGTTGCATGCAATCAGAAATCAACCTAAAGGAATTTCCCAATCCAGATTGAGTAATTTCCTAATTAATAGGGACATAATTCCTCAAGGAACAACACAAGGAAATAAGAGCTTGGAGGGCTTGAAAATTGGCTAAGTTATAGCTAAAGTCAGTGAGTCAGGCGGAGAGATAGACTATACACTTGCAGGTTGTGCTCGGGCTTGAGAAATCATATGTATTCATCCATATTCTTTTAATAATGCAATACAAATAGGAAGGGGTTTCGAGCAGTTGCTTTCCCCAAGATAAATCTTTGTGTATGTGTATTAATTATTGATGCATGTTTATGATAAGTGTTCTAGATCATGAATTTAATTCCATAGAGCAGTAGAGTAGATTTGAGTCTTGTGATTTAGTGAATTTCATGATTATTTTCATTATCTACACCATAATTTCTACAGAAATTATAGGTTACAATCCCGCAAGATCCAGGCATGAAATCAGGGGGAGCAGTGATTCCAAGGGGAGTACATGTGTTGCCATCGATAACAAAGGGGGAGGTTGTTGGACTATGGTTGTTATTGTTGTTAACCCAAGCATCACTGGAAGAAGCCTCACCTTTGTTGACCTATAAGACATGTAAAATCATGTTTTTCGAAGTCAAATGGATTTTTTTTGGACTCTCCTCATCTTTTAGGTTCCAATGATATATGGCATGTCTCATGGGCTTGCACAATTATGAAGATATGAAATTTTGAAGATGATGTACCCATCTCAATATCAGCCCTATGGATATTCTAGATCTAACAAGAGGCTAACTGAACTGACAGTATCTGTAGTCAAATAATGAAGAAAATGCATCATTTATGTGTCTCTTAGACCATTGAAGGAGCCTAATTGCTTGGAACAACATCTTATTGGCATAAAATTCGTTGAATGCTACAGGGCTATCTAAATAGTTCAATATCCATTTTTGGACATGCGACCTTGTTTTCAATGAACAAATGGCATCTAGAGCTAACTTAGAAATATTCAAATCTCACTTATTTGTTTGTTCAGTAGGAATTCTCACTTAAGTAAGCTTTGTGGATAGAATTTGTGATGCGATCTACTCTTTGTGACCTTAAAAATTATCATTTAAAAATATTGTATCTGAACCCTTTACTTGTTGGATTGGATCATGATAATTTTGTATTTCAAGGTCTGGAGTGTGGTTCTCTGATTGATCGATCCATGTAGTCTTTTGAATGTGGCTTAAGTCTTGAAGCCTGTTGAAACAAGTCAATATTTATGAATCCTAAAACCACCTGCGAACCTAATGTATTTAACTATGAAAGAAATTTGAAATTCAAAATGAACCCTAGCACAATTCTCAGACATCCCAAAGTATGTAGCTTAAACTTTTAAAGATGATTTTCTAAGTACATGAAGTTTTGGTTGTCATCAAATTTTTGGTAGACCTGCGACATCCCTAAGAAGATAATAATTTTGAGATCTCATCATCCTTCATGCCAACGAAGATTCCAAGCTTTACAACATTTTTATAATTGCATATGCACCTGTCCTCTCAAGTAGAAATCTAATTAATTCGCCAGAATTATAAAAATACATGAGCTTGTTAAAGAGGGTTTAAGACAAATTAATTAATATATGAATTTGAGCCAACTAATTTGAAGATCATAGTCACTATTGAGTTCAATAAGGAGGCAAAGGTAGAGGCATCAGAGTGTTTTACTTCTACAATTGCATTGGGCACAAGACATCAAGGTACATGCAATATAGTTTCGTTTGTCTACATTAGTTGAGTAGTCCAACATTATTTTCTCTATCTCCAGTAGTAATGGTTTCAAATTAATAAGGGTCTTATCATTATTGGAAGATAGTAAGGGTTTATTATCGGCTACAGTAAGGGGAGTTTCATTGTCATTTTCTGCTTCAATAAGTACAAACTTTATGCAGTAGTAGAAGTCTATCATACTACAACAGGGCTTCATGGTCAGTATTTGTATTATTACAGTATGCAAGGAGGTACAGTATTTGATATCATTTTTTTTAGTCGACAGAAATTTAACATCTTTAAGAATCTGTGGAAAGGTTTGTATTTTATAGCAGTAAGGATATCATCATCAACAAAAGAGGCTTCATCATTTCACAGAATTGCTTCAGTATATTTCTAGGGCATCAAAATTGAAAATATACATATGGAAGAAGGCGTTGTATAGTCAAGTTTGTATTTGAAGTAAAGGCTCTTGCATAGTAGTCTCAGATTGGCATCAACAAGCAACAAGGGATAAAAAAATAGTACAATGGTATTCCTTCAAAAACTTCATTATCATTTTGTAGCTATCTGGAAGAAAGACTCTCATCAACAAATCTAGTTGTAAGGTTTCTTTGATTTTGTAAGGACTTTATTTTTGTAAGGGTTTCATTGTACATGTTATCTTTTAGGGAAAACCCTGGCTGCGGGAAAATCCCTAAGGTAACCTTGGACATTTTTAGGTTGAAAGCTAGCCCTTCAACCCGCAGAGGGATCTCTCCCTGAAACACAACTACTCGAAGGTCACTATAGTAGAAGGTTTTGCCTTTAAAATTCTATGGCCATACTTAGTTCATATGATAAAATTTGGTTGGGTTGTTTACAAAATACGCCATTGGGCATGGAGTCCAGTTCTAACAAGTAATGCTACAAATATAATGAGTAGGATACAAAAAGCATGATAACAACAAATCCTTTGACAAATTGAGAGTTTAGAAGAAAAGAACTGAAGTGAGATAAAATTATAGCTGATTGAGGTAACAAATCCTAATGGTTGAGAATACTAGAAAGGAGCATCAATGGATCCTAATATTAGATACTAACATTTTCAGACATGAAGAAAAGACTTTATAAACAAAGAGAAAACTGACAGGGAACTACAACACATGAATTTCCTATAAAATTCTCATCAGAAACTGTAATATATTTAAGACTGCTCAAATATACCAGAATGCAAATGTTTTCAGTAAAATCCAACCCTTTTCCATTCTTCTAAAAGTGTATTTATAGACCTTACATCAACTGATTACAAAATAATAGTCTTCAGATTAATTACAATAATTTAAAAATATCTAAATATCTCCAAGTTCATGCATGTGAAGAAAAACTTTAAATACATTCAGTTTTTTTCCTAAAAATATTTGTTGGAAAATATGTTGATATATAGGTTAGGTGAAATATCTTTCAAACTATCTTCCTTGAAAATAGAAACATGTCCCTAACTGATAGCACAACATCCTAGCTGGAAAAATAGGTCCCTCTGCAAAACAGGATCAATTTTCCACCAAAACTACCTTTTTGTTGATCTTTTCTTTCATTCGAACTTCCTGGTGAAAACTGTTGATACCATCACTATCAACTTTTTTGTTTTTCTAGCTTTAATCTTTCGCTGACAGATTGAATGTCAACATTTCATTTCTACCTATTTCAAAATCACTGACAATGGAAATGTGAACATTTTCACTTGTCTATTTCAAAATTGCCGATAACATAGATGTCAACACTCCCAGCTTCTATTGTATATAAAACATTGTTTAAGCATACTATTAGCGATAAAGGCAAAACATTGTTTCTAAAGTTCATAAGAAAAAATTTGAAAATGACCTCCAAGCCTCCTAGCTAAGGGTACTGTAACAACTGTGGTGAAAATGTTCATCTAATAAAAGTTATTAAAGGAAAAATAAGACCACGGGTAAGGGACACATATTCCAATTTGAATGTTGGGAAAATATGTCGTAGTGGACATCATTGGATGTGTCTTTTGGCTAAGGAAAATTGGCAAAGGCTAAGGCTAAGGCATTAAAAGGAAAAAGGAATTTTTGGCACATTTATGTATGAAAATAAAGGAAATTAGGAGAAAAGTAAGGTGAAAGGTCATAGGTTGCATGTGAAGAGGAAATTGAAGGAAAATAATGGAAAATGATGTAAATAGAGACCTCATTCATAAAAAGGCTTCTGAGGATTAGTTGGTAACCTTTTGTTAGTTCAATTTTGGAGCTCTCTCATTATTCTCTCTCTCTCTCACTCTCTTGGTCAATCAAAGTTTTCTTGGAGCACTCTAGTTTGGAGCAAAGGAAAGGTAAAGCAAGAAAAGGAAAGGAAAAGAAAGCAAGGATCAAGGAAAAGAAAGCAGGATCAAACAACTTCAAGAAGAATACTTGCATGTAACCTTTTGCATGTGTGATTTCCTAGTTGGTTTGGACATGCATGGCTTTACATGTTGGTGTATGGTTCTCTTGTTGTTGGTGGCATGGTTTTTCCAGGTTATGAGAGTGGATTTAAGCCTAGCCTAGCCTTTTTCCAAAGGTCATAGTATGTTGGTATGTTATTTCGGTTTTTAAGCTTTGGAATTGTCAGATGTATTTCGGAATCGAGGTGGAGGTGGTCTCAAGGTTCATTCCCAAAGGCTTAGGAATCCCTTGACTGCTTTTGGCAGGATACACGGTAAAGCCTGAGGGAACAGTCTCAGTTTAAGGCCTATTGATCCGAGTTTGGATTGCAATAAAGCCTGAGAGACAAGAAGATAGAAATTCCTCAAGGATAGTGATGGATTTCGGATGTCATTTCCAAGTTCAGTTCGGTTGTGATCAGAGCACCAGTTTTGGTGTGATCACGATTTGATGAGGGTGGAGGTGGTTTAACCTTTGGATTCCCTTGGTTGTTCTTGGATTGGTTGTTTTATGAGATCCCACATTCATTCTTGGAATATGGCACGGGGGTGGATGGCTGAAAGAGAGATTTGGTTCAGCCATGTCTATGGTTAGGTGGTACGTGGAAGTCTCGAACTTGGTCAAATTTTCCTATGATTAATAAAAGCTAAGTTCTCTTACTTTTGCACTGATTTATATGTGGATTTAATGGTTGTAATAACTCTTATATTTATATGGTTTTATGTTGGTTATAAGCATGGTTGATGTGGAGCGATAAAAAGGTGTCCTTTGAACCCCTAATTACCTTCACATTAATTATCAACCCAGGGACGACTTTTTATTTCAAGAGTGTACTCAGTCTGAGGCGGCTATTTACTCAAGAGTAATGTTTTGTAGTATAGTGCTTAAAATGAAAAAGTAAATGAAAGCTGGAAACAAAATCTAATTGGAACAGCAAGAAACTGAAATGTTCTAAACTAAATCATTCATTCAAATAACCATCAATCGAGGATACAGTAGCAATAACTCATTCCTCTAGAAATTGATGCAATTAAAATCAAACTGGAACAAGACAATCAATCTGGGAACGAGGAAGCAATAACCAATGTTCTCTACAGTTGACAGTCCTGCTTTAAAGCAATCAAAAGGAAATCGAACTTGAACTAAAGCTGCCATTGAAAGTAAACTAGGAGAACTCTTTAAAAGCAAACTAGTGCAATTAATCAATAGAAATGAACAACAAAGTAAATGGGTGCATGTCTACAACTTAACTACTTCAAAAGGCTAAATCACACCAAGCATTGCATCAGTGAAGGGTGCGGAAGCGATAACCCATCCCTCTAGAAACTGATGGAAAGGAAATTAGAGCATGGACCAAAGATCTGGGAGCTAAGCAGCGACTTACTGACTCACTACAGCTTTAGACCTTCTCTCACACTAAAACAGTAAATGCAAGTAAATGGAATGGCAGAAAGTAAAATGAAATAGCAAAAGGAAATAGAACAGCAATAGAAATGAAACAACAATTCAGAAATGGAATAGCAACTGAATATGAATGTACAACAATCCAAATCAAGCACGCAACACACTTATCATTAAAAGGGACGGTAATCTGAGCTTCGATACAATATGCATGAATCACAGTTATAGAGTAACAACAATTGTAACGGAACAGCAATCCCGAATAAACGGCAGTCACAAATTAATAATACATCATACAGTTGTACCGATTTAGGAACATACAGCGCGGTTAATCTGTAATCGAATGTCAATCTGTAAGGAACAACAATGTTATATCAATTATCAAAAGGAATAGAAATGTGATACAAGGTTAAAATGATAACATAGCATTCCTGTTGAAAATAACAATAGTATCCAATCAAATATATATAACAGCGTTGATATGTAAAACAGTAAAGTGCATCAGATTACTGAATAGAGTAAAAGAAAGAAATCAAACCACACATGAAGCATAAAGATATAATACAGCAGCAGCGTACTCCACCGGAGGTTGGGCCCTTAGCCACCAGCGGATGCCGCTGGGTTACTTCAGGATCAAAGATGAAATGGCAACTGGATTTATATTAAAATATCAAAGCAGAGTTTCAATGGATTACAACAAGAAATCTCCCAATCTCTCAGCCATTATCCATTCTCTCTGCCATCCTCAATTCTGAATCTCTAATTCATCCTCAATTCCATCATTCGAATCCCTCTGAAATCACCCTGAAGTCTCCCCCTCTCTGATCTTTGCTCTCATTTAAATAGAGAAAGATCAGAGAGCATAGATAATTACAACATGATTTGTTTTACAAATTTAGGTTGATTCTAACCAGATGATCAACAAGAAAATATATTCCCTCTCATCTCTTCAACAAAAGCAAGACGGATTTGGGTTTACAGCTAAAGTTTGGAGGGCGGCCGCAACTGCAAATCTGAGAAAATCGTGCTCAAAGAACCCTGCGTTTCTCCCTGTACAAGCCGAATTTGTGCAAACTGTTCTCTTTGAAGATAATTGGGCCCGTGCTGGACAAAACCCATGTTCCGGATTTTCCAGATTCGTCTTCATTTGCTCAAAATCTCAACCGCAAAACTGTCACTCCTTAAACCAGCGAATTTCTGAGTTGGCAGATTTAAAAATCAAATCTTCAATCTGGAAGTTACCTTGGAGGCTAAAAATGGTGAATAATGTTACAACCAACTTATTAGAACTATCATTGGTAAAATAATGCATAATAATCAATTTATTAGAAATAAAGGAGAATAAATAATGTAAGAGCATGAATCATCATAAAATGGATTTATATAATAAATTATAATAAATGTCATGATGAAGAATGGTAGAAATGGGTGGAATAAACGTTCACAAGTGACAATAATAATGGCATATTAACGACCCAACACACCCCCACACTCAATATGTTGCATGTCCTCATGCAACGAAAACTGAATATATTGCATGTCCTCATGCAACCCAAAGACAAAAACCATGTGTTAACCAAGCAATAAAAAATATGTTCCTCTCAGCTCATGAAATGGATAGAACAAATGAATTCTTCCTTAATTAATAAATATTCACTTTTAGTAATCTTGATGAAGGCATAACAATTTTTACATTGACATTCAACTATATGTATGAAGTTGCAGCAAAATATGACATAGATAACAGCAAACTTCATTAACCATTTTCCCAAAAACTACAACCCAGATTTTGTTGAAATGTTGCAAGTAGATTTGTAATATATGAAGGCTTCTATGATCCAAAAATCAGATCGTTTTGATGCATGGATCATGGGATATAAACAAAATGGCTGTAGGTGAGAGTGCATGATTTCCAAAATTTTTATGAACCAATTTATCTTGAAATTATCTAGGTATGTGTATTTTAATAGTATGTTTGTGTTTCCTAGAGATCACAAGAATGGAGTTCATAGTGTTAAAAAAATATGTGGAAATCAATTTCTGCACTATGTGAAAATGAAATTGTATGCCTTAAATAAGGAAGAAATTAGAAAACATCCATCATGCATAGCAATTCATCCCCCTCGCTAAAAAATTAGCATGTCCTCATGCAATGCTAGAAAACAAATAGAGGTGGTTGCTACCAGCTGTTGAATTCTATGCTTGGTGTAAAACAACATGGAATAAGGGAGGTGTTGAGAGTGAATAAGAATAGCAATGGATGATAAAGAATATGAATGGTGTGATGATAAGAAAGAAAGGAATGAAAGGAACACTCCCCCACACTCGAAAATGACATGCTGCTGAAAAAGGGGAAGTGGTAAAGATGTGGAATGAAGGATGACAAATAATGCTCAAAATGGATTTTCATTAGATTCTCCTAAATGTATTATAAATTAGAAAACTATGCAATTTTACCTCAAGTTTTACCTCCAAAAGTGTGGAATGACATATATGTATTGACAGTTGTTGAAGCTGATGCAGACAGAGTTGGTGCTGAAAGTGATGCAAAAGGTGGAATCCAGGGAAGCACATCATGTCTGAAGAATTGTTCACGTTCGCGAGCCTCTACTGTAAAGTGCAATAGTGTGGTCATGCTACGAATAGAATTTTGCTCATACTTGTTGTTCTCCTGTAAACAAAGCACTATTTTGCATACAATGTGCTTGAATCCATAGTGTTAGCGTTGAATAGCAACAGATAAGATGCATGCAAAATTGCAATTAGAAAAACTTATGTATACATGCAATACTAATATGTTGTCAAATCAACAAGGTATGGCAAAGTGCAGTAATCATATCGCATGCAATCCCATAATGCATACATTCCCCCCTCCAATTGGAAAATGGGTTCCATAACCATAAAGCATATGAAAGGGGTGGTGCTGACGGCAAGGCAATGGAATGAACAATATATCAGTAAGGGAAGCAGAGTACACTTATCAATGATAGGATGGTGAAAATTATGGTTATATTGAGAGCAAAGTGTGTAAAGATAGTTATGAATAAGAGATAGGACGCTTTGGATTGATGATATGTTATGAAAAGAGAGAAAGGACAGCAATATGCTAAAAAGATGCTTTACTGACGGTATTCTAGCTGAAAATGATGTGATTGATCATAAAACAATTTCTCATGCATAAAGGTTCAAACAGGGAAAAAGTTAAGGAAATAACTTCTCTGATAAAAAGAAAATAAGAAAAGGGTATTATAATAATAATTGACGAAAATATATAACTTCAATACCATAAGCAGAGCCGCTGCTGCCAGCAGGCGTCCATAGCCTCAGCAGGGTTGCATTTTAACCCATATGAGCCAGGATCCTCAATTTATAAATGGAGAGTTTTAGTGCTGTTCTACAGAAGAGATCAGTGTGCTGGCGTGGTAACCAGATAGCCACACTGCCATTCACTAGGAGGTAGCAAAAGTGATCAGGCCGGCTCGTGATGAGACCTCCTGTTCCAAGGATAATTTGGCTATCCAATGGATCATAACCCTGGTGTGGTGGCCATAATGGGAATGTCACTTTGTTACAGTCTTATGAACATGGTAGGCTGGCTCGTAATGAGACCCCCTATCCTCCATCTGCGAACAAAATTTTGTTGTTATTACACATTTTTATGATAAAAAGAGGGAGGCTCAGTACTCCTTAAGAGCAGGGATGGCGGAAGAAGTTGAACATGTCAATATATAAAAAAATACCCATAATCTCATTTATTACAGACAGAGAAGATTATAACCAGGAAGGGTGGAACCAGCATGATATTAAGATGATCAATCAGTACCATGTACAACAGAAAACAATGCAGTAAAGTAATATATAAATAATTGTGTCCCTTTTGAAAAAAATCTATCATCAAGGAGCTGTCCTGTTAAATATCATAACGTGAATGATATTAACTCGCTTCAATAGAATCCATAATTCTCGTCCTGATAAAAGTAGTGTTCTTCACGCCATAAAAGGGAATCGGTAAAATGTGGTTGAGATGAATTAGGAATAATATCACAAGAGGAAGAAAAGGGTTTCGCTCAAAAATACTCCCAAAGTGTTGCTTTTTTGAATGAACAGCAAAAACACTCAAAAAATGTTATTCCTTGTAGGGAACAACAAAGGAAATGCACACCAAAAAGCAAAAATACACACAAAAAAATGTGAAAATGCAAATGCTGTTCCATTTCGAAAAGGAACAGCAAAACATGAAAGTGCAGAAGTGCTGTTCCATTTCGAAAAGGAATAGCAAAACGTGAAAGTGCAAAAGTGTTGTTCCATTTCGAAAAGGAACAACAAAATGTGAAAGTGCAAAAGTGTTGTTCCATTTCGAAAAGGAACAACAAAATGTAAAAGTGCAAAAGTGTTGTTCCATTTCGAAAAGGAACAGCAGCTGTTCCATTTCGAAAAGGAACAGCAAAATGTGAAAGTGAAAAAGTGCTGTTCCATTTCGAAAAGGAACAGCAAAAAGTGAAAGTGAAAAAGTGCTGTTCCATTTCGAAAAGGAACAGCAAAAAGTGAAAATGAAAAAGTGCTGTTCCATTTCGAAAAGGAACAACAAAACGTGAAAATGCAACAGTGTTGTTCCATTTCGAAAAGGAACAGCAGCTGTTCCATTTCGAAAAGGAACAGCAAAATGTGAAAGTGCAAAAGTGCTGTTCCATTTCGAAAAGGAACAGCAAAACGTGAAAGTGCAAAAGTGTTGTTCCATTTCGAAAAGGAACAGCAAAACGTGAAAGTGCAAAAGTGTTGTTCCATTTCGAAAAGGAACAGCAGCTGTTCCATTTCGAAAAGGAACAGCAGCTGTTCCATTTCGAAAAGGAACAGCAAAATGTGAAAGTGAAAAAGTGTTGTTCCATTTCGAAAAGGAACAGCAAAAAGTGAAAGTGAAAAAGTGCTGTTCCATTTCGAAAAGGAACAGCAAAAAGTGAAAATGAAAAAGTGTTGTTCCATTTCGAAAAGGAACAGCAAAACGTGAAAATGCAACAGTGCTGTTCCATTTCGAAAAGGAACAGCAGCTGTTCCATTTCGAAAAGGAACAGCAAAATGTGAAAGTGCAAAAGTGCTGTTCCATTTCGAAAAGGAACAGCAAAATGAATTGTGAAAAAGGAACAGCAAAATGAATGGTTGAACCAAAAAGTGCTATTCCTTTAGAAAATAAATAGCAAAGCGAAAATGATGTCCCTTTGAAAAAGGAACAGCAGGAACGACAAAAATGCACACAAATGCTGTCCCTTCAGAAAAGGAACAGCAAAATACACAACCATAAAATGCAAGCACGCAAAGAATGAATTAGCTGTTCACTGTATTGAAGCTGAGGATGGGTCACAGTTTGAATGAAGCAACACCTGAAACACAAAATATAAAAGAAATTAGAAAAGAAACAACATTTTATTTAAAAACAATATGTAAATTAAGTTACAACCGCTATGATATTATGTAAAAAAATGATCTTTTTGAAAAATGTTTTGGCAGCAGTGACAAGACATGAATCTTCAAATCGAAATCAATTCTTCATTTCTTCTATTATGAATCCGTTAGGTAATGACTTAGATGAAATTCCTTTGTTTCATTTAAAATTTCTTTCAAAAATCACTCGTCCATAAATTGACCTTCTTTATTTTCCCAAGACCTGCAAAAAAACGAGTATCTTCCTGCAATAAAACATTAAATCATGAAGAAAGAGAGGTGTACGGGCTCCCCTAATCCAAGAATTATGCAAAAAAACTAACAGGTAGTTACTCTGTAGAACAAATCCATGGAGAAAATAACAAAGTAAAATTTATTTGTCACCTGCGGGAGAGCAGTGGCCAATCATGCTAACCTGCAGTGTTTTAATCACAACTTCTTTGCTTTTCGTCGAAATTGAGTGATTCCAAAGCAAAATGAGAGATAATTCAAAGGTTTATCTCCATTAGAAACAGGTTTTAAATATTCAATGATATGATATGTCAATTTTAGTTAGAACAACCTGCATAATAGAGTCATTGTCGATTACCCAGCTTAGACCAACAGTTGATATTTCAAGCGCAACTTTTTCGTTTGATGTCGGATTCGAATGATTCAAATTGGAAGTGAAAATAGATTCATTTATTTATTTCCAATAGAAACAGGTTTTGAAGAGAAGAAGAATTGATAGGTCAACTACTGTAAGGAACAACCGGAAAGACATAGTTTTAAGGGTGCTGATTTACGATAGACAGTCAGTATTTTAATCATAACTTCCCCATACGATATCTAAAATGAGTGATTCCAATTGAATTGTAAACTAGATTCATAGGGGGATCTACCATAGAAACAGGTTTTAAAAATTCATTCATTTAGGCCTCCAAAAACTGACTGTCCCAACTCTATTCCTGAGCTGCCCACTAGACACCCTGTCAATGTTTTGTTTCTAACTTTTTCGTTTCAAATCCAAATTGAGTGGTTCAAATTGGTTTAGAAAGTAGACATCAAGGGCTACCTAGGGTAGAAACAGGTTTTAAAAATATTCACTTTTGGTCCCTCAAAACATGACTGTCCCGACTGTTTTTCCCGAAAGTTCATCAAGCCCGCAAGCCAAAAAAAAAAAAATGATATTCAAGCATTTTTTCAAATTGGTGATAAAAATGAAAATGAGTGTTTGTAGAAATTATTATTTCTATTATGATTCATCTACATACACAAATAGATTGAAATATTTATCACCGATGTTGATTTCAATAGCGTGTTGCAACAAAAGAAACAACTAGTTTTACAAAAATAAAAAAATGTGTTTGTTTTATTTCTTTATTTATTTTATTTTCTCCACTATCCTACTCTTCTTTGAGAATTGAATATGTTTATGTATAAGAGTATTTCCAGCGGAACCATGTTAGAAATAAGGCCTCATGTATGCACATACCCAAATTCGAAAAATGCATGTTGATAAAAATTAGGGTATGAGAAGCCAACTTCCCTTGAAAAGATGGTTTCAAAAATTTTGAAGTATGGAGTGATGATGCAAACACGTGATGGAGTGAAACCAATCTTCAATATATCAGTTACTTTCTTGATTTCCCATCATACCATGAAGTTCTTGAGCTTTTAAAATGGTTTGTTGGCGTAACCTACAAGAAACCTCATTTTTTTCCATAGCTTCTACAATTTTTGAATTTAAAACATTCTG
The DNA here is from genome assembly GCA_031772625.1 of Pinus tabuliformis. NCBI lineage: Eukaryota > Viridiplantae > Streptophyta > Pinopsida > Pinales > Pinaceae > Pinus > Pinus tabuliformis. The sequence goes on from CM062813.1 coordinate 1,084,632,946, forward strand.
AATCTCATTGTAAATTTTCTTTGATAGCGCATGTGAGATAGAATGGGTGGGAAGGGTGGGTAAATTTGGCAGTTCAACACTGTAAGCATGTTGTACTGGTTTATTGCGGTGAAGGTGTGGAATTAGTTGAGCAGGAAATTCAAAAAAAATGTTGGGCAGTTTCTTACCATAACAGAAGATGTCCTTCATGTGTTCCTTCGAAGCTCCTTCTTCCAATATTCCTGTCAATTAGTTAGTGAAATGGGTGGTGCTTAAATCATCACTTGAGTGAAATTATGTGATTTATTTTTCAAAATTTCTATTTTTTTCCTAGTCATTCACAAAAATTCAAACATCTACTTCTACACAATAAAGCAAGAGCAAATCTGTTAGGAAAGCGGACAGTGGAGCAGGGCTTTTACATGCTCCATACGCAGGTTTTTACCTTCCGTTTTTAAAATCCAACTCTTCCCTAACAGGCACTCATCAGATTCACACTACTCTTTAGAAATGGCTACACTCTCCCCGGCAACGGCGCCAAAATGTGGAGCGATAAAAAGGTGTCCTTTGAACCCCTAATTACCTTCACATTAATTATCAACCCAGGGACGACTTTTTATTTCAAGAGTGTACTCAGTCTGAGGCGGCTATTTACTCAAGAGTAATGTTTTGTAGTATAGTGCTTAAAATGAAAAAGTAAATGAAAGCTGGAAACAAAATCTAATTGGAACAGCAAGAAACTGAAATGTTCTAAACTAAATCATTCATTCAAATAACCATCAATCGAGGATACAGTAGCAATAACTCATTCCTCTAGAAATTGATGCAATTAAAATCAAACTGGAACAAGACAATCAATCTGGGAACGAGGAAGCAATAACCAATGTTCTCTACAGTTGACAGTCCTGCTTTAAAGCAATCAAAAGGAAATCGAACTTGAACTAAAGCTGCCATTGAAAGTAAACTAGGAGAACTCTTTAAAAGCAAACTAGTGCAATTAATCAATAGAAATGAACAACAAAGTAAATGGGTGCATGTCTACAACTTAACTACTTCAAAAGGCTAAATCACACCAAGCATTGCATCAGTGAAGGGTGCGGAAGCGATAACCCATCCCTCTAGAAACTGATGGAAAGAAAATTAGAGCATGGACCAAAGATCTGGGAGCTAAGCAGCGACTTACTGACTCACTACAGCTTTAGACCTTCTCTCACACTAAAACAGTAAATGCAAGTAAATGGAATGACAGAAAGTAAAATGAAATAGCAAAAGGAAATAGAACAGCAATAGAAATGAAACCACAATTCAGAAATGGAATAGCAACTGAATATGAATGTACAACAATCCAAATCAAGCACGCAACACACTTATCATTAAAAGGGACGGTAATCTGAGCTTCGATACAATATGCATGAATCACAGTTATAGAGTAACAACAATTGTAACGGAACAGCAATCCCGAATAAATGGCAGTCACAAATTAATAATACATCATACAGTTGTACTGATTTAGGAACATACAGCGCGGTTAATTTGTAATCGAATGTCAATCTGTAAGGAACAGCAATGTTATATCAATTATCAAAAGGAATAGAAATGTGATACAAGGTTAAAATGATAACATAGCATTCCTGTTGAAAATAACAATAGTATCCAATCAAATATATATAACAGCGTTGATATGTAAAACAGTAAAGTGCATCAGATTACCGAATAGAGTAAAAGAAAGAAATCAAACCACACATGAAGCATAAAGATATAATACAGCAGCAGCGTACTCCACCAGAGGCTGGGCCCTTAGCCACCAGCGGATGCCGCTGGGTCACTTCAGGATCAAAGATGAAATGGCAACTGGATTTATATTAAAATATCAAAGCAGAGTTTCAATGGATTAAAACAAGAAATCTCCCAATCTCTCAGCCATTATCCATTCTCTCTGCCATCCTCAATTCTGAATCTCTAATTCATCCTCAATTCCATCATTCGAATCCCTCTGAAATCACCCTGAAGTCTCTCCCTCTCTGATCTTTGCTCTCATTTAAATAGAGAAAGATCAGAGAGCATAGATAATTACAACATGATTTGTTTTAAAAATTTAGGTTGATTCTAACCAGATGATCAACAAGAAAATATATTCCCTCTCATCTCTTCAACAAAAGCAAGACGGATTTGGGTTTACAGCTAAAGTTTGGAGGGCGGCCGCAACTGCAAATCTGAGAAAATCGTGCTCAAAGAACCCTGCGTTTCTCCCTGTACAAGCCGAATTTGGGCAAACTATTCTTTTAGAAGATAATTGGGCCCGTTCTGGACAAAACCCATGTTCCGGATTTTCCAGATTCGTCTTCATTTGCTCAGAATCTCAACCGCAAAATTGTCACTCCTTAAACCAGCGAATTTCTGAGTTGGCAGATTTAAAAATCAAATCTTCAATCTGGAAGTTACCTTGGAGGCTAAAAATGGTGAATAACGTTACAACCAACTTATTAGAACTATCATTGGTAAAATAATGCATAATAATCAATTTATTAGAAATAAAGGAGAATAAATAATGTAAGAGCATGAATCATCATAAAATGGATTTATATAATAAATTATAATAAATGTCATGATGAAGAATGGTAGAAATGGGTGGAATAAACGTTCACAAGTGACAATAATAATGGCATATTAACGACCCAACAGTTGAATGACTAGTTTATGTCATGGTTATTTCATATATTTACTTGTAACTGTTAAATGGATGGATGCAAGACCTAATTGATGATGTAGTAGTTCAATGGAGAAAGAGGTGCATCCTTCTGGTTATGTTTCATAAATTGTTTCAGTCATTTATGCGATGTCTTGTATCCTAGACTTGTAGGTTGCATTGATGCTAAGTGTTTGATAGAATGTCAGTCCCAGTTGGGGATGCTCAGGCCTAGTCTTGAGGGTGATTTTTTATTAATCAACATTGTTATCATGTTTTTAATGAATTCTAGAAGTTACAACAACCTTTGGGTAGACGCCAGGATTCTATGCTATAAAAGTGGCTTAAATATCGGGGTTGCTAGCACAGAACTAGCAATTTTGGTCCATAATCGCCGGTAGGCATGCCTGTGAGAGCGACTTTGGGTTTTTGGTCATTCCCTTTCCCATAGCATGAGAGCAACTATGGCCTAAGAGCTGTAGAATAGAAGTGGGACCCAGGGAGAGGTTGTCTGAGTGGCTGACTTATCTTTTGAGGGTTCTATTGGTGATGTTGGATGATTGCTTATGATGTTTTGTTAGTTCCACTTGTTTAAGGTGACATAGGAGGTCGAATCTGACCATAGTAGCATCTCTCCTCATGTTTACCCTGATTGACATGGTTACTTTCAGTAGACCTAGGAGGGGGTGTTATAGATTGTTATCAGAGCATGGTTGCGCTCTCTTTGGGTCATATCTGGTGCTACAGATATGGGTGAATGTGTTGGTCATGCATGCATGTCAGTTGCATGTGTGGCTCTTACACTTGCGTTCCATGTGCTTGTTACATTGCATCATATTGATCATGGTAGTAGTAAGGTTATAATGAGGAAATTTATTTCGATTTTATGGAATACATCATCATGAGTATATGAATGGTTATACAATTATATGCATCTTGATTACTTCCTTGTATGTTGGGTTGCATTCTTGGTTATTTGATTACATGCATTGGTTTGGTAGGCTGATTACAATAATTTATCACTTATGCTTGTCTACATGCGGTTATGCATATGTGTAGTTGATTAGGCATTTCTTATGTAGGTGGATAGTTGCATGAGGCAATGTGTATACTAGAGTAATGGTTGTTGTCATGCATGAGGTCATATCATGCATTGTTGATATGGCCTTTCATTGATGACTAGACCCTAGTTAGTATGATGGTTATGCGTTGATGCACTTGTTCATGTATGTCTATATGTTATTATGGCTATGTTGTACATACATCATGCTAATTTGATGATCTTGTAGACAAGGTATCCTCCTCGAGTTATGCTAAGGTACATTGATTTATGGTGATTTGGTTTAGCTAACATAGTATGCCTTGCAGGAAAGAGATCAGATGGCTAACAACATGGTAGACTACATGGAATCTCCCGATGAGTCAGATGGGCAGCTTGGTGTGGGGCACTCTTCTGAATTGGAAGACACTTTGAGAAGCCTGAAGGAAGAACTAAGGAGCTGCAAAGCAGACAATAACAAAATCATGCAGGCACAAGAGAAACAAGAAAAGGTTAATGTGATATTACTTCAAAGTTTTTCATATTTGCAGTGACATTGACCTCTTTGGATCAGTCGTGGACATGAGGACATAACTAATGGGGCATATAGCAACAAGTCTCATAGTAGACATAGGTTAGATAGATCTTGCACTATTAGAGATGGCAGGATGTTGGACACTCCGGATAGGAGTGGTGACAAATATAGGTATTACTCTAATTTGGTTCTGACAGACATCATAATCGTCATCATTATCATCCATACAAGAGGAATGATAGGGGATACTTGACGGATGAGTTAAATAAGGAAAAGCCACCTACCTTTGATGGAGAGATGAATAAATCACAATATGTGGAGGCTTGGTTGCTTAGCATGAGGAAATTCTTTAGATTACATGATTACTCAGAAAACATGAAAGAAAGGGCAACCATTTTCAGTCTCAAAGGTAAAACGGATATTTGGTGGGAAGACATGAAGAATGTTAAGGACATACTTGAGGATGATTTGAAAGGCTCTTCCAGAAGTACTTTTCTGAGAGGTATTATTATGACAGATCTAAGGAGTTTTATGAGTTCTAGATGGGTTCTATGACAGATGAGGAGTATACTGGAAAATTTTTGGAGCTGTTGAGATATGTGCATTACCTCAGGGAGGAGAAGGCCAAGGTTCAGAGATTCATCAATGAACTACTAGTTGCATACAGAGACCAGATTGAGTTCGATGAGCCTAGATCGTTGGAGGAGGCCATCCGAAAGTTGAAGCATTGTTATGAGCAGTCAAAACAAAAAGTTGGGATGAAACATGACTTGAAGAGAAACATAAAAGCTAAAGGAAAAGTGCCGCCAAAGCAAGGAAGACCTCAAGATGAAAGTGAGAAAGATAATGTGGTTCCTTACAAGAGATTCAATACAACTGAGAAGGGACATGGAGAGAAGCAGGCTAGAGGCAGTGGTAGGGAACCATTGTAGTGTTGGATATGTGGTAAGGATCATCGTAAGAGGGATTGTCCATAGTATTAGAGTGGTGGTAGACCCCAGATCTACAATGCTTAGGAGACACATATATTTGGTGATGTTGGTCATAACATCCCTCGGATTTATGCAACTATGGACAACAAGCAGGTGGATCATCAGGCATCGATCATTGAGATGGACGGTAATCTCTGTGATCAAGTTGTAAAATTTTCACCTGTAGATCAACTAATATATGCAATGTACTAAAGCATAATACTAGATCTACTTCTACCATAAACTTTGCGAAAGCTTAAACAGATATGAGAATCATCAATCAAGAACAGATATAACTGAGAATGAGAAGTAATCAACCATAACACAGAAGATATATCACTCAGGAAAGCACCAGCCTAAAACCCCAACTCTGTATTATCATACAAGTGGAAATATTGTTCAAGTTACAAAAAGAATCAGCTCTCAAGCTATCATGCTCCCTCTATAATCAAACAATATAGCTCACAGACTGAATAGACATAGAATATATCTTCCTCAAGCCCTCCAAGCCTCCTATTTCCTTGCGCAGTTTTGATTGGGGTCCAATGATGTCACATGTGTGAATTGGCCTCATCACACTCACTGTAACCTTTGGTCTAATTGCGCAATCCTTAAGGAATAATATTCCTTCTGCATGCAAGGAATATTCACAATGGAATATTCTTGCAACTGATAGTACACTGTCCCTCCATCTGATCTCAACTGGGTCTCTCACTAAACTGACATGCATGAGTTATCCATGAGTGAATACTCAGTTATCTGAAATACAATAGTTACATGCATGCAAGCATTAACTAACTGAACTCTCATTAATTTAACAAACTATTAAATTAATCTAACTAGACTTGATTCAGTTAACTGAGCCAACTAATTACAACTCAATATTACAACTCATCCTTATCTCTTTAACTAATGGATAAATCCCTCAATCAAAGGAGAAACTGTTGCATGTCCTCACATAGACTGCATGTTCCTAATTCCTTAACTAATTAACTCAAGATGAATTAATTAATCAATTTACAAACAATTGTTAATATCATATTCGAATTTTACTTCCTATGTTTAGTCCAGGGACTAACTAAAATAAGAAGGGATCCCGAAATGCTATTTTTAGAAAAGCTACTTTTAGCACTTTCACTTTTCACCCATTGTTACTAAGATCCACAATGGCTGAACTGCTATTTATACCAGTGCTATTTTTAGTATTTCTTGTTGCACTTTTCAACACTCCCTCTCAACAAGAAAGGGATTTTCAGTAACCCCGATTCTGTCTCTGTGGAACTTGAACTTGCATTTTGACAATTCCTTAGTCAAAATATCTACATCCTATTCCTCAGTCGAAACATACAGCAACATCATGATCCTCTTGACCACACAGTCTCGTAGATGATGGTGACGGATATCTATATGCTTGGACCTGTCATGAAACACTAGATTCTCAGAGAGTTTTATGCAGCTCTGATTATCACAGTATATCATTGTAGGATCCATCATCTAACCAAACAATCCCACCAGAATCTTCCGCATCCAAATGGCCTCGCATGCTGCCTGACTGGCAGCCATGTATTTAGCCTCTGCTAAGCTAAGTGCAACTGATCTCTGTTTCCTACTATACTAGGAAACTGCAGTTGAACCAAGGTTGAATATTCCTCCAGAAGTGCTCTTCCGGTCTGATTGACTACCTACCCAATTTGCATTCGTGAAGCCTTGCAGCTTCACTCCCTCTGTCCATTTGTACCATAATCCATACTGTGCAGTGCCTTTGAGATATCTCAGCACATGCTTTGCTGCCTTCTAAAATAGCTTGGTAGGCTGAACCATAGCTTGACTGAGCTGGTTCACCGCAAAGCATAAGTCGGGTCGTGTGTTCACCAGATACATAAGTGAACCCACTAGCTGTCGATAAACAATAGTAGCTACTACCTCACCTGAAGTAGCATCCTCCTTCCTCCAGTTCCCAGCTAGAGGAGTTTGCATGGGTTTGCACTTCTCCATGTGAAAGCGCCTGAGTATCTCATTGGCATACTTGCCTTGAGACACAAATACTTCCCCATCTTTCTGCCACACTTCCATGCCTAGAAAGTAGTGCATGAGGCCCATGTCCTTCATCTCGAACTCTCTTGCAAGGTCCTCCTTGCAAGACTGTATCAGCTGGTCATCACCTGTCAAAATCAGATCATTGACATAAAGTACAATAATCAATGGCTTACCATCTACCATGATGTGGTAAAGGTTCACATCTGCTTCACTCTTGGTAAAGCCGAATCCGGTGAAATAGATGTTGATCCTGGTGTTAGCGCTTGAAATTTCACCTCAGGCTGAGAAAGGCAAACCTCAAGGCAACATCAAACCATTCAGCCTCGTAGCTAGCCCTACGGGGCAGGAGAAGGCTCTCTCCGGTCAAATCTCGGTAGATCTTCAATGAGATGAGATGACCAACAAAGGTAACACTGATATTAGGCTAGTAAACTGATTATAAAGGTTGATTTGGGGTTTTTTGGGTTTTTGGTGGCAAATTGAGGAGCTGCAATTTAGGGTGCGGGGATTGGACACAGTTTCTGCAGGGGGGTCTTTGGGGCAAGGTAGGAACCTGTATTGATGTCTTTAGCTGAAAGGGATGATTAAGAAGAAAGATGAGAGGGCTAAAGAGAGCAAACAATGGATTTTAATTCTCTTTAGACAGCAGAAAACATAGAAATCAAACAAATTTAAAAGCAGAGCATGGCTAGCATGAATTCTAACTTTATCACTTCATTTGTTTAATATGCAGCAGTATAGAAAGGAAATGAATCACATAAAAAAGCTTACAATAACATGTAGAAACACACCATCAACACATGAGTCCACAAGAATCCCAAAGATGACTGCAAAACCCTGGTCTTCCTTAGCCAAAAATTGCAAAGATACAAGTGAAATATACAATGATAACTTCTCCCTCAAGAGTCCAACCTTCCAACCTCTTAAAATAATTAAGAAAATACATAATATAGGCAAGCCAACCTCTTCCCTTGCCTCTAGGGGTCGAGCTCATCCTTCTAGGCGCTGTTTGAACCACTTCTAAACTAAGCACTACAAAATAGGCAGTCAAAACAACTTGCCTCTATAAACTTGGAAACCAGTTCATACATTCAATTTTTACCCTTTACATGAAAGAAACTTCTAGAAGAGATAAACAAGAGTAAAAGTATCCAAAAAGTGTCATAATTATAGTCAAAAGGATCACCATCCACCTCAGAAAGTCAAACTGGAGCTAAACTGCGTTTTCTGGGCTGAACTGGTCAAATCTAGCAAAGTTCCCTCAACGGGTCGTGCACATCCTCCTCAACGGGTCGCACACTTTGGAGCCCTGTTTGGAGGCCTTCCCGATGTCATAATGAGGTGCAGGATAGCTCGTTGGAAAGGTATCTGAGTCTACTTTCCAACCCAACCAGAATTTTTGGATTTGGAGGTCATTTGCCCAATCAAAAGTCAATTCTCCAAAGACTACTTCTGCAGCTCAAAAAAGGGGCAGAAAGTCAAAATTTGGCTGTATTTTGACCTTTTGGAGGCCCAAAACTCCATGAAAAATCAAGGTAATGCATGGGCATATGTAAATTTGCATGAAAAATCCAAAAATGCTGAGTTTTTGCAAAACGGAGCTACGATGACAAAGGGTCTCACCGGGGGTGAGACCCGTTGAGAAGCCAAAACCTGTAAATTGCCCAAAAATGCCAAAAATGAGCCAAAACTTCCAAAAAAATTTGTGCTTGGTGCTGTGAAGAGGCTAGTGAGTGTCATGATGAGTGAGAGAAGCTTCGGCCAAGATGCGGAGTGGATTTGTGCTCTTCCTCTGCCTAAGAGCCTCGGACAACCTCCTTTGGAACATTTTCATCTTTGCTTTACAAACGTGCATCCTAGCCCAATAGTGGTTTTTCATATTCCTCAGCAGCCTCTTGTCTTGGTTGGCCTTAGCCAACAGCCTCTCTAAGTGTGCATTCACCTGGATGAGCATGGACTCTCGTTCCGCAAGCAATAGGTCACCGGGCCTCCTTCTTTTCAAGATTCGGTCTCCTCGAATCCTCCATAGCTCATCAAGGACTTTCTCATATCTCTAATTGCTTGTTGCGCTGCTCAAGATAGTTGATAGTCCATTGAGCCATGTCAAGCTTCTGCTGCAACAAGCGGTTCTCCGCCTCTCTCTGCCTGATAATCTCATGAAGATCTGAATGTATATATGCAGGGATTTTTTTTTTTTTGCATAGCAGGGATATGGGAAATAAGGGAAATACATGTGTGGACAAAGGGAAAATCATGGGGATTGTTTTGGGAAGTTTGTCCACAATGTCCTTTGCAATTTCATCAACTTTTCTTGTTTACAATATGCTTATAGTGAGGCCAGCTAGGGTTTACAGTTTTGCTGTTTTAGGAGGGGGTAGGGTTTTTGATTTTTGGTGACTAGGGACAAGGGATGGCCTGCACTTTTATTTTCAACATGGCATGGGAAAATAGGGGAAAATGAACATGTAAGTGATAAGGGAAGGGAAAAACAATGTGCAAAGGGAAGTTTCTTGAAACCACATAAAACCCTAGCAAATTTCAAACATCAACAAGCAGCCACTGAATGATTTTTTCACTTGCATCTTTGGAGGCTTTAAAACAAGTATGGAGGTCAATCATTCATCATCAACCAACAAAACAATTTGTAGAGAGCCTACCTCAACCCAATTTGCAAATTTGAAGAAGATTTGAGTGAGTTTGAAGTGAATTTGTAGCTTACAGCTCAACGGGTCGCGCCCCTCCCAACGGGTCGCGCCAGTTCAAAATTTGAACTGCAGAAGGGTTCTCAACGGGTCGCGCACCTCTCAACGGGTCGCGCTTTTTCAGGAGGCTTTTGGAGGCCTTTCCGGTGTCGGAATTGGGCACAGGATGGCTCGTTGGAAATTTATTTGAGTCTAATTTCTAACCCAAGTGGAATGTTTCAATTTGGAGTTGATTTGACCTGTCAAAACTCAAATCTCCCAAGACTGGTCAAAAAGTGCCAAATGAGGCTGCCTGAAAGAAGAGTGCTGTTGCAGTCAACGTTTGAATGCCTTCCTCAACCCCAAATTGAGCTCATGATAGCTCATTGGAAAGCTCTTTGTGTCTAGTTATCATTTTACCCATCAAGAAAAGCATTTGGACAACCTAGCTAGGAGAAAACTTGATTTTCCCAAGGTCACTTCAGAGGTGTCTTTGATTCTCCTGAGGCAACGGTATTCTTGACATTTCTCTCAAAAAATGACACCTGTGCAAAAAGTGAAGGAGGTTGTTATTCCTTGGCATGTTTTGGACAATAACCTCTCTCATTTTTCCAAAATTCATCTTTTATTGCTCATAAACATCATTTGAGTGAAACTTGTCCCGATGTGTGAAACAAGGAATTTTGTCGAAATGAAGCGAAATGAAGGGGATAGGGGGCTTCTAAATTCTTGGGGAAATTTGTGGGAGTGAGGAGGGATGTTAGGAAGCAGGGGCAAGTGGAATCTCAGTGATTGAGTGAGGGGAAGGGGTTCAAAAGGGCAAAACACAGGCCCAACCTAGAAAATTGCCAGGTTGTAGCTAGAAACTAGGGTTTGTGGAAAAATGAGGAATTTGGCGGATCTAAGGGATGGGAAGTGTTTGATAAGGTACTTTAAGGATAGGGGAAGTTGTATGAACATCTGGAAACAAGTTTTGCCGGTGATTTGACCATCCAAGAGAAATTGCCTTCAAAACCCTAGGAGAGGGAAATGAACTTGCCAAAGCACAACTGAAGCATGAACAAGATGTAAAATGACTCATTAGACACTGACATGATAATGAAAACCCTATGAATGATGATAGACTCAGCTGAATAGTGACATAGATTGGCATTTGGACAACTTTAGAAGGAGTTAAAGCAAACCCTAGACCTAATGCCTAGTGACCAAATTTTGCTTGAAGACTCACTGAAATGACAAAATTTGACCTTGACACTCTGAGATCACTTTGTAAGAGCATATTTGATCACTGGAGGAAGGCTGGAAAGACTGACACTAACATTGGCTCCAATGGGGATGGTAGCTCCTTGGAGGTACCAAGAACCTTAGACCTCTGGGAGAGCAGACCAGTGCTTTCAGCCATTGGGCAATGGAGTCAAAAACTCAAGCTGAAATGCATGACTGAAAACCGATCCAAACTAACTTAACAACAAGACTGAAAATGGACTAACAAAGGACTCATGACTCAACTAAAAACTGACTCAATACTTAAACACAATCGACCAACTGAAAATGATGCTCAAAGTGGAGCTTATTCATCACAACCTACTCTAACAGTTTCATTCATCACCTGATCAAGTGAAATGAAACAACCAATGCAACCAAGTAAGTATCTCATCTGCTGTTTGAAATCTCCGCAAGTTCTCACTTATGACCAACAAGAGAGAACTACTGAAAGGAAACTCCCATGACAACTTAGAAACAGATCCATTGAATGATATAAATTCTCTATCCGCCTCCAAAAACACTGCATAAGGATCATGAAATTCAAGCACACTGGAACTTAGCTCATCGAATGGATTACTTCTCTTTTCCTCATACCATGAATGCAAACTTTGATCTGAGCCTTGTGATGAGACCTCTGCTGAAAATGAAAAAGAAGCCGGCTGCCAGATCAAATTCATATCAGCACATGTTTCAAGCTCACATGTGGTCAATGGAGAAAGACTTTGACTGCAAACCTCATCCAAAACATTAGCTTTTGGATCATGAAAAACTTGAAAAGACTGCTGCAATGTATCCATTGAAAATGTATGACATCCTTCTAGCTGTTCATCTTGTTCTTGAGAGATTTTATGAGAATTCTGCCTTATAAACTGAAATGCTTCAAAACAAAAGGGTATAGAATCTTCCTGTATCATCAAATCATGTATTTCGGCTGCCACAGCTTCATCTGTAATCTGCCCTTCAATTTCATTTGGTGGCTGCAAATCTGATGCTACAGGCTGCTCAAGAATTTTGTCATCTGTCTCATCCTCAACATTTACACTGAGAGATTGCTGATTTGTTATAGGCTGTCCATTTAAAGATTTACTATACAACCTACCCTTCAAAAACTGAAATGATTCGAAACAAAAAGGTAGGGAACCTTCTTGTATCATTTGATCAAATATGTCAACTTCCATGCCTTCATCTGCAACTTGACAACCAATGGCATTTGGGGGCTGCAAATCTGAATGTGAGAAGTCTGGAACGAGGTTTTTATTGCCTCCAAGATGGTCTAGATCAAGACTTGTTGACAGCTGATTTCTAATTTCATGGAAGTTGTCTTTAATGAACTGACATGAATCAAAACAAAAAGGTAAAGATCCTTCACTTACTTCAAACTTTGCTGCACTTTCCTCGTCAATGTCATAGCTGATATGTGATGGCTGAACATTGTTTTCAAACTGCTGAAAAGGAACTTCTTCCTCCCACAAACTAGATGCTGGTTCGTCTGTAAGATTAGCTTCTTTTTGGAGAACATAATCATCGTCATACTGATCAAAACGAGGCAAATCATCAGTATAAAACATATCATCAAGCATGCAGGTCATATCAACAGCTCTCTCTTCTCCAAGGTGATCTACAAAACAATCATCATCAGATCTATAACAATTGGGATAAGAAACAAAATGTTTTGGATCAGCAACTTGTTCTTCTTCAATCAGCGAGCCTTGAACATCATAATCATTCCTTGTGTTGATCTTGTCCATCATCTTTTCCACTGCACTTACCAAAATGTCAAGCTTTACCTCTAGAGATTTCGATTTTTCCGGATCTATGGTTTTCATCTCTTCTTCCTTCAACCTTGCCCATCGGATCAGCAGATGCGCCTCTACATTTACTGCACTGTTTTGCATTTCATGAAGTGTTGCAATATCCCTTTCTCTCAGCTGAAACTCCATCTCCGGATCAAAGGCACCCGGATAGTGCAAGAGAGCAGATCTAGGAGAAGGTCTTATATCAACTGGCATCGAATAATAAACTTGGTTAAATCTGGCTGAAAACTGTTGTACTGTCTCCCCTGGCAATCTTTTCAGCTGGTTATACTCTTCTACAATCAAGAAAAGGTTCTTCCTGATCATCCACCTGTCGAGAAAAACTTTGACAAACTGCTGGAAATCTGAAATGCTTGCATCAGGCAGGGTTTTGAACCAACTCTTCACTTTGGCTTGCAAAGAAAGAGCAAAAAGCCTTATACTAACATCTTCTTCATCAACTTCAAAAAGATCTAGAAAACTCTCAAAATTCTACACATGTTGCTCAGCGTTGACATTCTTACTTTCACCATCAAACATCGGCAAGTATAGATCATAGTTTTTGGGGAAAGCATGAAGAACAGAAGGTAAAACAAGAGGTTTATACCGATCTGGAATTTTACAAGGTATAGGGGTATGTACAGCAGGTATAGAATTAGTTTTGGTCACTTGAGGTTCATCAACTTGAAGATGGCCATCACAAAATTTGGAAGAAAGGTCTTGATCAAGCTCAAAGGTATGCAAATCTTTGGTATTCACAATCTTCGAAGGAAAAGAATTAACTGTAGGTTGAGGATCTCTTCTCAAATACAGTATACTTTGCAAAGCCCTCTTTACATTCTTAGGAAAAGAGGAGAAATAATTTAGAACAAAGAACAAAATATCTTGGATGAAATTCCAACTTGAATACCTGATATGTCCATGTTGTCCTTTCATGTTTTTGCTGGTCGGGATCATCCTCCAGTGGAGTCTTTGGATCTGATCTCGAAAATGATTTAGAGTCGCCACGTGAATGATTTCAGCCTTTCAAGTGTCTGATCGTTGTCCACCATCAACAATCAGATCTGAACTTGATACATGTACTGGGGTAAAGTGTCAATGAAGCGCTACGTTCACAAGCTCACGGAGATTGACTGAAGCAGCGTTTATCTACTAACGCTGATGTAAAACAAGAGCGTTTTCGAAGGCTACCTGGCGTAACTTCAGGCTCCGTCTAAGACTTATGAAATAACACATCAATGAGCAAACGATCAGTTGTTCTCCCCAGTATGGTCGCCAGTATGTTAGCGCTTGAAATTTCACCTCAGGCTGAGAAAGGCAAACCTCAAGGCAACATCAAACCATTCGGCCTCGTAGCTAGCCCTACGGGGCAGGAGAAGGCTCTCTCCGGTCAAATCTCGGTAGATCTTTAATGAGATGAGATGACCGACAAAGGTAACACTGATATTAGGCTAGTAAACTGATTATAAAGGTTGATTTGGGGTTTTTTGGGTTTTTGGTGGAAAATTGAGGAGCTGCAATTTAGGGTGCGGGGATTGGACACAGTTTCTGCAGGGGGGTCTTTGGGGCAAGGTAGGAACCTGTATTGATGTCTTTAGCTGAAAGGGATGATTAAGAAGAAAGATGAGAGGGCTAAAGAGAGCAAATAATGGATTTGAATTCTCTTTAGACAGCAGAAAACATAGAAATCAAACAAATTTAAAAGCAGAGCATGGCTAGCATGAATTCTAACTTTATCACTTCATTTGTTTAATATGCAGCAGTATAGAAAGGAAATGAATCACATAACAAAGCTTACAATAACATGTAGAAACACACCATCAACACATGAGTCCACAAAAATCCCAAAGATGACTGCAAAACCCTGGTCTTCCTTAGCCAAAAATTGCAGAGATACAAGTGAAATATACAATGATAACTTCTCCCTCAAGAGTCCAACCTTCCAACCTCTCAAAATTATTAAGAAAATACATAATATAGGCAAGCCAACCTCTTCCCTTGCCTCTAGGGGTCGAGCTCATCCTTCTAGGAGCTGTTTGAACCACTTCTAAACTAAGCACTACAAAATAGGCAGTCAAAACAACTTGCCTCTATAAACTTGGAAACCAGTTCATACATTCAATTTTTACCCTTTACATGAAAGAAACTTCTAGAAGAGATAAAAAAGAGTAAAAGTATCCAAAAAGTGTCATAATTACAGTCAAAAGGATCACCATCCACCTCAGAAAGTCAAACTGGAGCTAAACTGCGTTTTCTGGGCTGAACTGGTCAAATCTGGCAAAGTTCCCTCAACGGGTCGCGCACATCCTCCTCAACGGGTCGCGCACTTTGCAACCCTGTTTGGAGGCCTTCTCGGTGTCAGAATGAGGTGTAGGATAGCTCGTTGGAAAGGTCTCTGAGTCTAATTTCCAACCCAACCAGAATTTTTGGATTTGGAGGTCATTTGCCCAGCCAAAAGTCAATTCTCCCAAGACTACTTCTGCAGCTCAAAAAAGGGGCAGAAAGTCAAAATTTGGTTGTATTTTGACCTTTTGGAGGCCCAAAACTCCATGAAAACTCAAGGTAATGCATGGGCATATGTAACTTTGCATGAAAAATCCAAAAATGCTGAGTTTTTGCAAAACGGAGCTACGATGACAAAGGGTCTCACCGGGGGTGAGACCCGTTGAGAAGCCAAAACCTGTAAATTGCCCAAAAATGCCAAAAATGAGCCAAAACTTCCAAAAAATTTTGTGCTTGGTGCTGTGAAGAGGCTAGTGAGTGTCATGATGAGTGAGAGAAGCCTCAGCCAAGATGCGGAGTGGATTTGTGCTCTTCCTCTGCCTAAGAGCCTCGGACAACCTCCTTTGGAACATTTTCATCTTTGCTTTACAAACATGCATCCTAGCCCAATAGTGGTTTTTCATATTCCTCAGCAGCCTCTTGTCTTGGTTGGCCTTAGCCAACAGCCTCTCTAAGTGTGCATTCACCTGGATGAGCATGGACTCTCGTTCCACAAGCAATAGGTCACCGGGCCTCCTTCTTTTCAAGATTCGGTCTCCTCGAATCCTCCATAGCTCATCAAGGACTTTCTCATATCTCTAATTGCTTGTTGCGCTGCTCAAGATAGTTGATAGTCCATTGAGCCATGTCAAGCTTCTGCTGCAACAAGCGGTTCTCCGCCTCTCTCTGCCTGATAATCTCATGAAGATCTGAATGTATATATGCAGGGATTTTTTTTTTTTTTGCATAGCAGGGATATGGGAAATAAGGGAAATAAGGGAAATACATGTGTGGACAAAGGGAAAATCATGGGGATTGTTTTGGGAAGTTTGTCCACAATGTCCTTTGCAATTTCATCAACTTTTCTTGTTTACAATATGCTTATAGTGAGGCCAGCTAGGGTTTACAGTTTTGCTGTTTTAGGAGGGGGTAGGGTTTTTGATTTTTGGTGACTAGGGACAAGGGATGGCCTGCACTTTTATTTTCAACATGGCATGGGAAAATAGGGGCAAATGAACATGTAAGTGATAAGGGAAGGGAAAAACAATGTGCAAAGGGAATTTTCTTGAAACCACATAAAACCCTAGCAAATTTCAAACATCAACAAGCAGCCACTGAATGATTTTTTCACTTGCATCTTTGGAGGCTTTAAAACAAGTATGGAGGTCAATCATTCATCATCAACCAACAAAACAATTTGTAGAGAGCCTACCTCAACCCAATTTTCAAATTTGAAGAAGATTTGAGTGAGTTTGAAGTGAATTTGTAGCTTACAGCTCAACGGGTCGCGCCCCTCCCAACGGGTCGTGCCAGTTCAAAATTTGAACTGCAGAAGGGTTCTCAACGGGTCGCGCACCTCTCAACGGGTCGCGCTTTTTCAGGAGGCTTTTGGAGGCCTTCCCGGTGTTGGAATTGGGCGCAGGATGGCTCGTGAGAAAGGTATTTGAGTCTAATTTCCAACCCAAGTGGAATTTTTCAATTTGGAGTTTATTTGACCTATCAAAACGCAAATCTCCCAAGACTGGTCAAAAAGTGCCAAATGAGGCTGCCTGAAAGAAGAGTGCTGTTGCAGTCAACGTTTGAATGCCTTCCTCAACCCCAAATTGAGCTCATGATAGCTCATTAGAAAGATATTTGTGTCTAGTTATCATTTTACCCATAAAGAAAAGCATTTGGACAACCCAGCTAGGAGAAAACTTGATTTTCCCAAGGTCACTTCAGAGGTGTCTTTGATTCTCCTGAGGCAACTGTATTCTTGACATTTCTCTCAAAAAATGACACCTGTACAAAACGTGAAGGAGGTTTTTCTTCCTTCGCATGTTTTGGACAATAACCTCTCTCAGTTTTCCAAAATTCATCTTTTATTGCTCAGAAACATCATTTGAGTGAAACTTGTCCCGATGTGTGAAACAAGGAATTTTGTCGAAATGAAGCGAAATGAAGGGGATAGGGGGCTTCTAAATTCTTGGGGAAATTTGTGGGAGTGAGGAGGGATGTTAGGAAGCAGGGGAAAGTGGAATCTCAGTGATTGAGTAAGAGTAAGGGGTTCAAAAGGGCAAAACACAGGCCCAACCTAGAAAATTGCCAGGTTGTAGCTAGAAACTAGGGTTTGTGGAAAAATGAGGAATTTGGCGGATCTAAGGGATGGGAAGTGTTTGATAAGGTACTTTAAGGATAGGGGAAGTTGTATGAACATCTGGAAACAAGTTTTGCCGGTGATTTGACCATCCAAGAGAAATTGCCTTCAAAACCCTAGGAGAGGGAAATGAACTTGCCAAAGCACAACTGAAGCATGAACAAGATGTAAAATGACTCATTAGACACTGACATGATAATGAAAACCCTATGAATGATGATAGAATCAGCTGAATAGTGACATAGATTGGCATTTGGACAACTTTAGAAGGAGTTAAAGCAAACCCTAGACCTAATGCCTAGTGACCAAATTTTGCTTGAAGACTCACTGAAATGACAAAATTTGACCTTGACACTCTGAGATCACTTTGTAAGAGCATATTTGATCACTGGAGGAAGGCTGGAAAGACTGACACTAACACCTGGTATACCAAGCATGAGGTTCTTACTTCAGCCCATACAGTGCTCACTTGAGTCGGCAGACATGCGACTCACGATCGAAGGTCTCAAATCCTTCAGGCTGCTCAATATATACCTCTTCCTCAATCTTCCCATTGAGGAACGTCGTCTTCACATCCATCTGATGGATATTACAACCCATCTGAGCTGATAGAGCTAGCATCGATCTGATAGATGAGTACCTTGCTACAGGAGCAAAGGTCTCATCGTAGTTGATCCCCTCAACCTGCGAGAAACCTCAGGCAACAAACCTTGCCTTGTTTTTCTCAACACTGCCATCAGCTCCCTGCTTTACCTTGTAAAGCCATCGGGAACAAACCATTGACTTGTCCCCAGGTCTAGGGACAACATCCCACACACTGTTCCGTATGATAGAATCGTAATCTTCTACCATTGCATCAACCTAGATTGGTTGCTGCACTGCCTCCTAAAAAGAAGAAGGTTTGGTCGCTACACACTCCCCAACTAGGTCCATGTAGCCAGTGTATCTCTCAGGAGATCTCCTTTGTCTACGCTGAGAGGATGGTTGCCCCACATTCTCTCTTGCATCTAGCATCAATCTGTCAGCTTCCCACGAGCGTTTCCACCTGTCTCTGGAAGACTCTCTAGGAGTGGTGGTCTCCACTACTGGATCCTCTGCATGTGGTTGCTCCTCCTCCTTTGGAACTAAAAATTCCTCATCTCCATGCAACTTGAGCTCCCTCTCAAGTGACACTTGCATGGCTCTCTGCTCGTCGAACTTCAGATCCCTACGCACTACGGTCCTCTGACTGGAAGGAAAAAACACACGATAGTTGTGGGGTGTATCTGTGTACCCCACAAGTATCCCCAACTCAGTTGTTGTGTCTAGCTTCTTCCGAGCATCTTTGGTCACATGACAGTAAACTGATGATCCAAAGATGCAGAAGTGACTCACATCTGGTCGCTTCCCCGAAAAATCCTCCATAGGTGTCTTCATCCCAAAGATACGATGAGGACTTCTGTTTTGAAGGTACACTGCTATATTGCATTCCTTAGCCCACAGATGAAGTGGTAGGCTTTGGTCATGCAACATCGCTCGAGTTTCTCCCACAATAGATATGTCCTTCCTTTCGGCCACCCCATTCTGTTGTGGGTTATGGGTTGCCATCAGTCCCCTTTTAATTCCTTCTGCAGCACAGAAGTCTTTAAACCGCCGGGAAACATACTCTCCACCATTGTCGCTACGCAAGGCTTTTACTTTCTTTCCAAATTCTTTCTCCGCTAAGGCTTTAAACTCACAAAACCTCAAGAAGGTCTGATCCTTTTTTTGCATAAAGTATATCCAACATCTACGAGAAAAATCATCAATAAAAATAACATAGTACCTTTATTTAGCGGTGGAGGCTATAGAGAATGGTCCACATACATCTGAGTGAACTCGCTCCAGGATTACTCCAGCTCTACTATCCCAATCCTAAAAGGAATATTTTGCATACTTACCTAGGGTGCATCCTTTGCATGTATCTGTATACCAAGCATGAGGTGCTTACTTCAGCCCATACAGTGCTCACTTGAGTCGGCAGACATGCGACTCACGATCGAAGGTCTCAAATCCTTCAGGCTGCTCAATATATACCTCTTCCTCAATCTTCCCATTGAGGAACGCCGTCTTCACATCCATCTGATGGATATTACAACCCATCTGAGCTGATAGAGCTAGCATCGATCTGATAGATGAGTACCTTGCTACAGGAGCAAAGGTCTCATCGTAGTTGATCCCCTCAACCTGCGAGAAACCTCAGGCAACAAACCTTGCCTTGTTTTTCTCAACACTGCCATCAGCTCCCTGCTTTACCTTGTAAAGCCATCGGGAACAAACCATTGACTTGTCCCCAGGTCTAGGGACAACATCCCACACACTGTTCCGTATGATAGAATCGTACTCTTCTACCATTGCATCAACCTAGATTGGTTGCTGCACTGCCTCCTAAAAAGAAGAAGGTTTGGTCGCTACACACTCCCCAACTAGGTCCATGTAGCCAGTGTATCTCTCAGGAGATCTCCTTTGTCTGCGCTGAGAGGATGGTTGCCCCACATTCTCTCTTGCATCTAGCATCAATCTGTCAGCTTCCCACGAGCGTTTCCACCTGTCTCTGGAAGACTCTCTAGGAGTGGTGGTCTCCACTACTGGATCCTCTGCATGTGGTTGCTCCTCCTCCTTTGGAACTAAAAATTCCTCATCTCCATGCAACTTGAGCTCCCTCTCAAGTGACACTTGCATGGCTCTCTGCTCGTCGAACTTCAGATCCCTACGCACTACGGTCCTCTGACTGGCAGGAAAAAACACACGATAGTTGTGGGGTGTATCTGTGTACCCCACAAGTATCCCCAACTCAGTTGTTGGGTCTAGCTTCTTCCGAGCATCTTTGGTCACATGACAGTAAACTGATGATCCAAAGATGCAGAAGTGACTCACATCTGGTCGCTTCCCCGAAAAATCCTCCATAGGTGTCTTCATCCCCAAGATACGATGAGGACTTCTGTTTTGAAGGTACACTGCTATATTGCATGCCTTAGCCCACAGATGAAGTGGTAGGCTTTGGTCATGCAACATCGCTCGAGTTTCTCCCACAATAGATATGTCCTTCCTTTCGGCCACCCCATTCTGTTGTGGGTTATGGGTTGCCATCAGTCCCCTTTTAATTCCTTCTGCAGCACAGAAGTCTTTAAACCACCGGGAAACATACTCTCCACCATTGTCGCTACGCAAGGCTTTTACTTTCTTTCCAAATTCTTTCTCCGCTAAGGCTTTAAACTCACAAAACCTCAAGAAGGTCTGATCCTTTTTTTGCATAAAGTATATCCAACATCTACGAGAAAAATCATCAATAAAAATAACATAGTACCTTTATTTAGCGGTGGAGGCTATAGAGAATGGTCCACATACATCTGAGTGAACTCGCTCCAGGATTACTCCAGCTCTACTATCCCAATCCTAAAAGGAATATTTTGCATACTTACCTAGGGTGCATCCTTTGCATGTATCTGTTTACTCAAATTTTCCCTTGGGTAAGCCAGTAGAAATTTGTTGCATGATCTTCAATGCCCCGTGATGCAAGTGGCTCAGTCTTCTATGCCATAGCTCACCAACATCTTGGCTTTTCACCACCTCCGCTTTGGAACTCAGTGAAGCACAGTCTTCTACCTCCAGCTTGTAGAGATTCTTTACTCAAATCCCAATTCACTTGGTATGTCCGGTGTCGATATGCCACAGGAAAACTTTTCCTTTACTAAAGACTACATCATAGCCTTTATCTTCTAGCATAGCAACAGACACAAGATTCTTTTTCAGACCTGGTACATACTTAACAGTAGATAGGGTGAGAGGAGCACCATGCTCCCTCTGAAACACAATTGTACCTTCACCTAAGACACAGTATTTTCCATCATTGTCCATCTCCATCCACATCTGGAGATCCTTCTCCTCTAAGGTACTGAAAAGATTATTGTCACCTGACATGTGGAAAGAGGCTCCACTGTCCAGGTACCAAACACATTCCACCATGGATGAAACCATGCATGCGATAAGAGAGAAATCTAGCTCAAACTGTGAAGCTAGTGCATCACCATCAGATCCCTTTGAGGAGCCCTTATTGGATTTCTTCTATGGACAATTCATAGCATAATGGCCCTCTTCATGACAGTGAAAGCATCACACTTTCAACTTGTCAACCTTCTTCCCACCATGAGAAGATTTGGATTGGGATTCCTTCCCTTTCCCTTTCTTAACTTTACTTGCTAAAGCTATATTTTCTTCATCATCTTGTTTTGATGAAGATCCATCCCTGGTGCTTCGCCTTATCTCCTCCTGCATTAGGTCCGACCAAAGTCGTTCCCAATCTGGTAGTTTCTCTCTTCCATTAACCGAGTCTTGGTAGCTATGCCAGCTCTTAGGAAGACCGAGGAGTGCTAGACTCACCATGTTGTCATCAACTGTCATGACCACTACGCTTCCATGCTCATCCTTGCAGGTGGTGAGCTTGTTCAGGAACATAGAGATTGTGTTGCCCTTTTCACACTGGATCCTTCGAATCTTGTCTTTCAGTGCCAGCTTCCTCTGATCGCTGCTATTCTGATAAAGATATTTCAATGTTTTCCACATCGAAAATGGAGTCTCCTTTCCATGGAGGCTCGAGACAATGTGATCTTGAACTCCCTCCAGGAGGATTCTCCTTGCTCTAGCCACACACTTTTTCCATTCCGCCAATTGAGTAGCATCAGTTGGCTTTTGGACTTCTTGATCAATGAAGTCCTTTAGACTGTTATCTTCTAATACTACCTCCATGGGATCCTTTCAGGCTATATAATTTGAATTGCCATCAAGGGCATATTTGAGTCTTAAACCACTGAATGCCATAGGTGCAATAGAGATGTGATAAGAACTCAATTTCAATATTCAGAATCCAAACTTCGAACTTCTCCTGCTTGTATAGTGTTTTTCCTTGATCACCTTTGCTCTGATACCATGTAGAATTTTCACTTGTAGATCAACTGATATATGCAATGTCTTAAAGCATAATACTAGATCTACTTCTACCATAAACTTTGCGGAACCTTAAACAGATATGAGCATCATCAATCAAGAACAGATATAACTGAGAATGAGAAGTAATCAACCATAACATAGAAGATATATCACTGGGGAAAGAACCAGCCTAAAACCCCAACTCTGTATTATCATACAAGTGGAAATCTTATTCAAGTTACAAAAAGAATCAACTCTCAAGCTATCCTTCTCTCTTTGTAATCAAACAATACAGCTCACAGACTGAATAGAATAGAATATATCTTCCTCAAGCCCTCCAAGCCTCCTATTTCCTTACGCGGTTTTGATTGGGGTCCAGTGATGTCACATGTGTGAATTGGCCTCATCACACTCACTGTAACCTCTAGTCTAACTGCACAATCCTTAAGGAATAATATTCCTTCTGCATGCAAGGAATATTCACAATGGAATATTCTTGCAACTAATAGTACATTGTCCCTCCATCTGATCTCAATTGGGTCTCTCATTGAACTAACATGCATGAGTTATCCATGAGTGAATACTCAGTTATCTAAAATACAGTAGTTACATGCATGCAAGCATTAACTAACTGAACTCTCATTAATTTAACAAACTGTTAAATTAATCTAACTGGACTTGACTCAGTTAACTGAGCCAACTAATTACAACTCATCCTTATCTCTTTAACTGATGGATAAATCCCTCAATAAAATGAGAAATTGTTTCATGTCCTCACATAGACTGCATGTTCATAATTCCTTAACTAATTAACTCAAGATGAATTAATTAATCAATTTACAAACAACTGTTAATAACATATTCGAATTTTACTTCCTATGTTTAGTCTAGGGACTGACTAAAATAAGAAGGGATCCTGAAATGTTATTTTTAGAAAAGCTATTCTTAGCACTTTCACTTTTCACCCATAATTGCTAAGATCCACAATGGCTGAACTGCTATTTATAGCCGAGCTATTTATAGCAGTGCTATTTTTAGCATTTTCTATATTTAGCATTTCTTGTTGCACTTTTCAACAAGTTTTTCTATTTTGATTGATCCTAGATCTAACTATAGTTATATTAATCCTGACCTGGTGGATAAGTGTGGTTTGAGAAAATAAGTGCATGCAGAATCTTGGTTGGTATAGTTGGCTACATGTACAAAGAAGCGAGTTCACCATTGGGTAAGAGGTTGTGCATTTGAGTTAAATGGTATGCCTATAGCTGCGCATTTGAATGTATTTCCTTTGGGATTGTATAATATGATTTTGGGTATGGATTGGTTGTACCTTCATAGAACCAAAGTGTATTGCTTCGACAAGGCCATTGAGTGTGTGGATGATAGTGGGGAAAAGAGGACCAGTGCTGGCATTGCTAGACTTGCAACAACCATTTGAGGTCGAGATAGATGCCTCTGACTATGCTATTGGGGCAGTCCTTACTCAACATGGGCATCCAGTGGCATATCACAGTGAGACACTTTCAGACACAGTCCAGAAGTATCCCACTTATGACAAAGAGATGTATTCCATTGTGCAGGCTTGCCGACAATGGAAGCATTACATTTTGGGGAAGGAAACGATCATCCACACAAACCAACGACCCCTGCAGTTCATAAAGACACAAGGGAAATTGCAGAATGATCGCCATCATAAGTGGTCCACATACCTGCAATAGTTCCATTTGAATATCAAGTATAAGAAGGGCATCACCAATAATGTTACAGATTGCCTCAGTTGACCACCGATCATGGTGTTAACCACTGTGCTCAACTCTTGTGGGCACGAGACTTCTGAATGGCCACTTCTCTACAAAAGTGACCTAAAATTTGGCCACACATACCAGACACTCTTGGAGGGTCAGCATGTTCCAGATTTTCACCTCCAGTATGCCCTGTTATGCCACCTGGGTCACCTTTGTGTTCCTTCAAGCAAGCATGCCAAGATGATTTGGGAAGAACACTACAGTCAAGCTGTTGGGCATTTCGGGATCGAGAAAATGGTGGCATTACTGTAGAAGTATTTCTATTGGCCGAATCTTCGACAGGATGTCGGGAAGTACATCACATCATGCACTTCCTGCACCATTGCCAAACTGACCATCAAGAAGCAAGGCCACTATACCCTGCTGCCTACCCCTAGTCGACCTTGGGAATCCATCTCCATGGATTACATGTCAGGCCTTCCTTCCACTAAGCATGGAAACAACTGTGTTTTTATGGTCGTCGACAGGTTCTTGAAGATGGCCATTATGGTAGCCTGCAAGAAGAATATCACAGCAGAAGCCATTACTAAACTCTTCTTTGAACGAGTGTGGGTACACTTTGGGATCCCATAGTCTATCATCTCAGATCGAGACAACAAGTTCCTCAGTACATTTTGGTCCAGTCTCTGGCCGATGCTAGACACCAAACTCACTAAGTCCACGACCTTCCATCCTCAAGCTGATGGCCAAACAAAGGTTGTTAATAGGATGATCGTACACATTCTGCGCATGTACAACTCAAAGAATCCATGCACATGGGACGAGAGCCTCCCCTATGTTCAACACAACTACAACTAGGCTCTCTACAGCTTGACTGGCCACAACCCTTTTCAGGTGGGCTTGGGATTCCAACCACTATGTCCAATTGATGTGGCCATGCCATTTGCAGCTACTCACGCAGATTCGAATCATGTCCATTCCGAAACAGATAAGGTAAACAGCTTCATTGAGCACATCCAACATATTTGCCAGCAGGTCCGTGACATTATAGAGAAATCAAATGCCAAGTACAAGCAGCGACATGATCAACATCGGGTGCCACACAAGTTTTAGGTGGGCGACAAAGTTTGGTTGCATTTGCAAAAGGAATGCCTTACCGGAGCCTATCGAAAACCCATACCACTTTGGTATGGTCCTTACACCATTACCAAGGTTGTGGGAGACAATGCGTTTGAGCTCAGTATTCCCCCATTCCTTGGCCTGCACCCAGTGTTCAATGTGGATCACCTTCAGCCATACTTTCCACCATTACTAGACACTTCCGACATTGCATAACAACTCACACCCACAGAGTTAAATCTGATTTCATGGAATAAGCTGCAACTGATCAGATCATGGACACACAAATCAAGCACACTCGCTAGTAGAATATCCAACTGTATCGAGTTGTCAAAACAGACCAACTCCTTCACCAGGGCAAGTGGCTCACCAAGGACCAAGTTCAGTAGAAGTTTCCTCATCTCATGGAGGAACTCAATGCAATGGGGACCATTGCTTCCTAAGGGGGGAGGAATGATCCAGGTGGATATTGGTGGTCACCCGCCAAGTCCACTTGGACCCCCATCATTGTTTCTTTCAGCTTTTCATTTTCCTTAATGTTAGAAAATTATATATTACGGAGCAATGGAACACATAAAATATTGGAGAAATATAAACACAGAAAACACACAAAACAAGAGAGACACAGATATACGTGGTTCACCCAGTTTGGGCTACGTCCACCCCGAACAGCCAGTCCTTCCTTTCTATTATCCATCAAAATGAAGAGACACAACCTACAGCAAATCCGCTGTAATATCCTCTGTTTTCTCTCACAGTATCACCTCTCTGTTTCCCGCTCACAGAATACACATCTATCACACAGCCTCAAATACAATGCCCTCATACAAAGAGAGGGGTTGCCTTCTAGGGCAAAAAAAACCCTAAACTAAACATAAGTTCTACCGTCAGATCATCCGCCTAATGAACGGCCCAGATTGACTAGAAATTACTATACTTTTACAAGGCAATTTTACAACTGTTTTTAGCTTCGGGGGGGGGGGGGGGCTCCCAAAGGTCGCAGCCGCCGCCCCCCCCCCCCCCCGGACCCCCCCTGCAACGAATATCTTACGGGCGGCGTTGCCGCCCCCATTTCGAATTGGGGTCCAATGTGGTGATACCTTTGAATATAGAAGATAATCAAGCTCCACACCCAACAATCTCCCACTTGGAGACTGATTGTAGCAACTCCACCACTACTCCATTTGCTGGACAATGACTCCTCTTTGGACCTGGTTGTTTCTCATCTTCATCGTCATCCTTGAAGACCAATTGAAACTGATCATATTCTCAGTTTCTCCCTGGTTACAACTTTTGTTAGCATATCTACAGGATTCTGGCTAGTGTGTATCTTTTCCAGCTTCAACTCTCCATCTTCCGACACTGATCGTATGAAATGGTACTTGAGCTGTATGTGTTTAGTCCTAGAATGAAATGCTGATTTCTTTGCAAGATGAATGGCACTTTGGCTATCACTGTATAACGTGCCCATATCATGCTCCTTACCCAATTCACCCATAAACCTTTGTAACCAAATCATTTCTTTACTAGCCTCTGTAGCAGCAACATACTCTGCTTCTGTTGTTGAAAGTGAAACAACACTTTGGATTTTTGAAACCCAATTGACAGCTGTTCCTCCAATAGTAAATACATATCCTGTAGTGCTCCTCCTGTTATCTCTGTCACCTGCCATATCTACATCAACATATCCTTGTAGGAAGATGTTTGAACCACCAAAGCATAATGCTTGATTTGTGGTACCTTTCAAATATCTGAGAATCCATTTCACTGCCATCCAATGTTCCTTTCCTGGATTGTTCATGTACCTTCTTACAACTCCCACTGCATGTGCAATATTGGGCCTTGTGCAGACCATTGCGTACATTAAGCTTCCAACTGCTGATGCATATGGAACTTTAGACATATAATCCATGTCTTCTTAGGTCTTTGGGCACATTTCCTTGCTAAGTTTGAAATGGCTAGCAAAAGGTGTACTAACTGGTTTTTCATTGCGCATGTTAAATCTTTTCAACACCTTTTGTATGTACTCATTCTGAGACAATGTTAATTTACGATTTTTCCTGTCTCTAGTTATTCTCATACCAAGGATTTGTTTTGCAGCTCCCAAATCCTTCATTGCAAATGAATTTGCCAATTTTCTTTTGAGCACATTTATTTCCTACATGTTAGATCCTGCAACAAGCATGTCATCTACATACAATAACAATATAATATAGCTACCATCATTTTGCTTTTTCAAATAAACATAATGATAAGAGTGACATCTAATATAACCTTGTTCAGACATAAACTTGTCAAATTTTAGATACCACTGCCTTGGAGCCTGTTTTAAGCCATACAAGCTCTTCTTCAACCTGCACACTAGTTTCTCCTTCCCTTTCACCTCATATCCTTGTGGCTGTTGCATATATATCTCTTCCTCCAAATCCCCATGGAGAAAGGCTGTCTTTTCATCTAACTACTCAAGATGCAAATCTTCAGCTGCTACAAGACTTAAAATAGTTCTGATTGAAGTCATTTTAACAACAGGAGAAAATATTTCATCAAAATCAATACCTTTCTTCTGTGCAAACCCCTTCACCACAAGTCTAGCTTTATACCTCTGTTTTCCTCCATCTTCTTCCTTCAGCCTGTAAACCCATTTATTCTTCAATGTAGTTTTTCCTACAGGCAGCCTGACTAAATCCCAAGTCTGGTTATGCATTAAGGAGTCCATCTCTTCTTCCATGGCTACCTCCCACTTCTTCTTGCTTTCAACCTGCATTGCTTCTTCATAACATTCGGGTTCACCGGAATCAGTCAACAATAAATAATATAATGAAGGAGAGTATCGTTCAGGGGGTCTACTTATCCTGGTAGATCTTCTAACACCACTTTCAGGTGTTTGGGGTGCCTGTTGTTGTTGTGGTGGTTGCTGTTGTTGTGGTTGTTGATTATTATTATTTTCAGGCACCTTTACTTTTTCAGTGATTTCATCAAGAACTGCATATTCCTTGTTTTCCTTTTCATGTTTCTTTTCCTGCAACTGATTCTTATACAAGACCTTTTCATTGAATATTACATCTCTGCTCCTAATGATTTTGTGATTTTTGTAATCATATAAGCGATAACCAAAATCATTAACACCATATCCAATAAACGTACATTTCTTTGACTTTTCCTCAAGCTTTGTTCTATTTTCTTTATCAATATGGACAAAGGCCTCACAACCAAAAGGCTTTAAAATAGAGTAGTTTACCTTTTTACCTGTCCATGCTTCCTCTGGAACACCACCATCCAAGGAACTTGAAGGCCCTCTTTTTATTAGATAAACAACAGTTTCTACAGTATCTGCCCAAAATTGTAAAGGCAATCCTGCATGCAATCTCATGCACCTTGCACGCTCCATGATTGTTCTGTTCATCCTTTCTGACACACCATTTTCTTGTGGTGTTCTTGGAACTGTCTTCTCTCTGCAAATTCCATGCTTTGAACAGTCTCTATCAAACTCTTTGCTGCAATATTCACCTCCATTGTCTGATCTAAGACACTTCAATTTCTTTCCTGTCTCAATCTCAACCAAAGCTTTCCATTTCTTGAAAGTATCAAATACATCAGATTTATTCTTAATACAATAAATCCAAGTTTTTCTAGTTGCATCATCAATAAAAGTAACATAATAACGAGAGCCACCGAGAGATGATACCTGAGCAGGTCCCCATACATCTGTATGCACAAGCACTAATTTTTCATTCTTCTTTTCTTTCCCAACTCTGAGAAATCTGACTCTCTTCTGTTTTCCATAAATGCAATTCTCACAGAAGTCCAAATCAACATTCTTCAAACCCAGCAACAAATTCCTTGAGTGAAGAATCTTCATCCCCCTTTCACTCATGTATCCGAGCCTATGATGCCATAATGCTGCATCTGCTCCTTTGGAAGTTAAAGCATTAACAGAGTTAGAAATACCATTGCACAAATACAATGTACCAACCTTTTCACCTTTTGCTATTACTAGGGCTCCTTTGGTGACCTTCCAAGCTTTATCTGTGAAAGTTGTCACACAACCTTCACCACCTAACTGCCCTGTTGAAATCAGATTTTTCTTTCGATCAACATGCCTTATCTCCTTTAATAGCCATTGGTTTCCATTCTGCTGTTTTACAAGAACCTTACCCATTCCAACGATTTTATAGGGTTTATCATCACCCAGACGAACTTGTCCAAAATCTCCTTGAACATAGTCATGAAAGTATTTCTTATCAGGTGTGGCACGTAATGAAGCCCCTGAATCTACCACCCAGGAATCAGTAATATTTTCGAAAGAAAGAATCAAAGCATCTTGTAACACCTCACCTGTCACATTTGCTTCATGATTGTTTTCTCGCTGTGCATCTCCTTCTTTTCCCTTCCGAGATCTACAGTCTTTCTTTAGGTGTCCTTCCTTTCCACATTTCCAGCACACTATCCCCGATCTGGACTTGGATCTGCCTTTCCTTGATTTACTGCGATATCCTGAGCTCTTTCCTCTTTCCATTTTTCTTCCTCTAGACTGTGCACTCAAAGCATTTCCTGATGTCTCACCAGAGCTTTTCCGTCGCATTTCCTCGCTAAGGATAGCACCGACAACATCATCAAACTTTAAAGTACTAGATCTAGAAACGGAGTTACTAATGGCCATTACCAAACCATTCCAACTTTCTGGTAATGAGCACAAGAATAACAGAGCTCTAACTTCATCATCAAATTTTACCCCTACAGAGCTTAACTGACTTGTAACTGTATTAAAATCATTTAAATGGTATGCAACAGATCCACCTTCCGACATCTTCATATTAAATAACCGTTTCATAAGAAATACCTTGTTTGAGGCCGAGGATTTTTCATATAGTTTCGACAACGTCTGAATCAAACCCTCTGTCATGGTTTCCTTCAAAATGTTGAAGTTGACTGACGCAAAAAGGCACAACCGTATTGTTCCGAGTGCCTTTCTATCGAGAAGGTTCCATTCTTCGTCTGTCATACCCATGCATCTTTGATTTTTTGCCCAATGGTAGGTATAGATCTTTCTGATACAGATAATCTTCCATCTGCATCTTCCACAGTGAGAAGTTTTTGCCGTTAAATTTCTCAACCCTAAACTTACCATCTTCCGCCATTGCTCCCACTCGAACCAGGAACCCTTCTTTCCTACGAGTTTATCAGCCAAATATACCTTCGGCTCTGATACCAGTTGTTATAAAATTATATATTACGGAGCAATGGAACACATAAAATATTGCAGAAATATAAACACAGAAAACGCACAAAACAAGAGAGACACAGATATACGTGGTTCACCCAGTTTGGGCTACGTCCACCCCGAACAGCCAGTCCTTCCTTTCTATTATCCAGCAAAATGAAGAGACACAACCTATAGCAAATCCGTTGTAATATCCTCTGTTTTCTCTCACAATCTCACCTCTCTGTTTCCCGCTCACAGAATACACATCTATCACACAGCCTCAAATACAATGCCCTCTTACAAAGAGAGGGGTTGCCTTCTAGGGCAAAAAAAACCCTAAACTAAACATAAGTTCTACCGTCAGATCATCCGCCTAATGAACGGCCCAGATTGACTAGAAATTACTATACTTTTACAAGGAAATTTTACAACTGTTTTTAGCTTCGGGGGCGTTGCCCCCAAAAACCCCTGCCAGGGGGGGGCTCCGAAAGGTCACAGCCGCCCCCCCCTGGACCCCCCCTGCAGCGAATATCTTATGGGCGGCAACGTTTCGAATTGGGGTCCAATGTGGCGATACCTTTGAATATAGAAGATAATCAGGCTCCACACCCAACACTTAATTGTAGCACAATTTACTACTTTTACCAGTTTTTGGGTCCTGAACTTCTGGAGACATTTTGAGGCCCTAAACAACGCTTTTTGGGAAAACTTGGAGAAAAATGGGTCCATGGACTGATGTTTCACTTCCCAAAGTTGTAGTTCTCGGATAGATCTTTCTAACGAGATACTGTGCGCGTCAAATGGAGATCGTATGCCAAAGTTATGACCCCAGTAAGTTGATGTACCAATTTACCCAAACGGGGCCCACAGTTTGGCGTTTTATCTTCTAGGGTTAGGTTTTTGGATGTTTAGGGTTTTCCATTGTTTCTCAATAATAAATAGGCCTTCGAGCCTCATTGTAACATAGTTCAGAGGCATGTAGCTGCCACATCTCTTCTCAGAGATAAGCTACCTTCGCCCTAGCTGGTTTATTTCCATTTTTGTTTGTAAGCATATTTCAGTATTTTACATTAAAGAAATGAAGTATTATTTCCAATGCATATCTGTGTTTATGGTTATCTTTGTAATTTGTTGCGTTCCTGTTTAAATCTAGATCACTAAGTCCCCTATTTACAAATGGTTACAACCCAAGACCTCTTCAAGACTGACAACAAAGAATTACTCTTCTTCTTTGTTGATTCTTAACCACTCTGGCTTATTCACATTCTCGATTTGAATTCATCTAGTTACAAGTTGTTTACATAGGACTTCAAAATTCCTCATTCACAAAGGCTCTCACACATAACTCTACTTCAACCTATGAGGATTGATTGTTTCCGCCTATAGTATTTTACCACGACCTCACCAATGCAATCCCTCATAGAGCATAAACACATCAATTGGACACAGACATCGGTTACAAAAAAGGAGGATAATTACTCAACTAATATTCACAAAATATATTCACAATATGGCATGATGTTCATAATTATAGGCCTTGTCCACTCTTCTTCTCAGACCTCTCTTGGTCCCTTAGCCTCTCTCGATTGTCTCTTATTCATTCCTTTATTCTATTCTATCTACTTTCATTTACATAGATCAATTATGTACAACAATGATGATCTGATGAGATCTACTAAAGGTGGATCTAATCTTCCATACAAGGAAAATATCAAATCTAACCCTAAAACCTCTAATTCCTCAACAAATCTCCTTAAATAATATATTACATGTTTATGAGGAAATAATCCCTCATTTCCTAAATAAATCTCTATTTACACTAGAAAACCAAATTTGTATCTTTAAATACATTAATTTTGACCGAAACTAAATTAAGGAACCCACTCCCTTTAGTATATATGGCAAGGCCTCCTAGGTCTTGTTGAATTGAATAAATGCTCATGCATCAAATATGTTGAATACAAAGAGTATATTAGTAGGATGGAAAGGAAATATCAAAGACAATGATGGGAATCCAATACCTATGAGAAAACCATATGATTGGATGATCAAGAAAATCATGGGAAACCTACTCAAGAAGAGAGAGAATAATGAAAGTCATAGTTTATCTTATAGGAACTTAACATGAGAAACTAATAAGGTAGATCTATTTTTCTCCAAGAACGAGATGAGGAGAAATCTTAGTTAAAGGAGACAAAGACATCAAATCAATGCCTTGGAAAAATTATTAGAGGGCTAGGATTTAGAGGGAGAAATTTAGATATATGATCATAAAGTGGATCAAGGGATCTAGAAGGAGCTAGGATAAGAAAATAAAGGTAGTTATGGGAATTATGAAAAGAGGAAGTAATTGAAAGAATGGTGGTAGGGGAGGATTTATACCTAGAGTAGATCACAAAATATCAAGTTTTGGAAATAATAGGAATGTTCCATGGTTGACAAATGGTAGAAGAGGCATTAAAAGACTGGTTGATGTTTCAATGGAATATAATACTCAATTGTATGCCAAATTCCCATTTTATGTTAAGGGGATGGTTACTTTTTATCATGAGGAAAAAAGAGGATGTTTAAAGTCTTAAGCTAGAAATAGTTTTGGGGCAAGACAATCCTAGTGCCAATGAAGAGGCATCCTTGCCTTGATATGAGGTAGGAACCTATTACAAAACTTCTAGTATATGCTAGGCTCCCTAGATTCCATTATGATCCTTAACCCCTATGGAGGATCCCAACACTCCACCCCTCTTAGAAATGCATTTCCCTCAATGCTTGTGGGGGTGAGATATAACTATAAACCAAGGTCCCAAATGGATAAGTGTTGACCTCAATGATAAAGTAGGCTAGGGAATGATGATCTTGTGTATTGGTGTTAGACACCTTGCTAAAGTAGTACAAGAGGCTCCACCATAAACTTAGGTCTCATATATGAGCACTATCCACCATGTTGAAGTATTCAATTCCCCATATGCAAGTACTAACTTCAATGTTGATGTAATCCAACATATTCATCCATAAACACTAGTCCCATGTCCAAGTGCTCCTATTAATACTCATCTAATGAATATTTGGCTCCACGAATAACTAAGTAGTGTAGTCTAATTGCCCACTAATAAAATGTTGATTCATAAATATAGAATCCTCAAAAATATCATCTACATAGTTGTAAAGGGTCAAGCTTGGATCTACAAGGAACAATACTATTGTAGAATATGAGTTGAAAACTAGTTGTTATAATGTTGATCCAGATTTATGAAGGAATGAAATGAAATATAGATATAAATAGAAACATAGAGATACAGTGAAAACATAATTTCAATTCATTAATAACAAATACTGAAAATTGTTTACATGCAGAATGGAAATAAACTAGCTCATATGATGGTAGCTTATCTCTGAGAAGATATTTGGCAGCTACATGCCTTCTGAAATGTGTTACAATGAGGCTCCAACGCCTATTTATTATTGAGAAACAATGGAAAACTTTAAACATCCAAAAACCTAACACTAGGAGATGAAGCACCAAAAGTCTGTGGGCCCCATTGGATAAATTGGTACATCAACTTCCTATGGTCGTAACTTTGGCATGTGATCTTTGTTTGATGTGTACGATACATCATTAGAAAGATTTATCTGAGGACTACAAATTTTGTCTGAAAACATAAGTCAAATACTCATGTTCATATAATTCTCATGTTTTCCCGTTTTCGGAAAAATGTCATTTAGGGCCTCAAAACGGCTCTAGAAGTTCAGGAATCGGGAAAATGCCAAAAATAGTAAATTGTGCTACAATTAAGGAAACTGAAAGAAACAATGGTGGGGGTCCAAGTGGAATAGGTGGGTGGCCACCAATATCCACCCAGATCAATCCTTTCCCCTTAGGAAGAAATTCTCCCCATTGCATTGAGTAACCCCGCGAGAACGTGAAAATTTTGTTGAACTTGGTCTTTGGTGATCCACTTGCCTTGGTGCAGGAGTTGGAGAGCTCTGAAAACCCGATACAATTGGATCTTTTGATGGTGAGTGTTCTTGATTTGTGTGCCCATGATCTGATCAATTGTGGGATGTTCCATGTAGTCTGGGTTTAGCTCTGTTGGTGTGAGTTGTTCTACAATTTATGATGTGTCCAGTAATGGTAGAAAGTATGGTTGGAGTTGGTCCACAGTGAACACTGAGTCTAGGCCAAGGAATGGGGGAATGTTGATCTCAAAAGAATTATCTCCCACAACCTTGGGGATTATATAAGGCCCATATTGGTGTGGTATAAGCTTCCAATGGGCTCCAGTAAGGAGTTCTTTCTACAAATGCAACCAAACTTTGTCACCCACCTGAAACTTGTGCGACACCAGATGTTGATCATGTCGTTGCTTGTACTTGGAATTGGACTTCTCCAAGATGTCATGAACCTACTAGAATATGTGCTGGATGAATTTAATAAACCTGGTTGCTTTATCAACCTCAAATTGTACATGTGTGTATTTTGTTTGTGTAGTCGCATGAGGCATGGCAACATCAATTAGACACAACGGTTGAAATCCCAAACCCACTTGAAAGGGAATGTGATTAGTTGAGCTATGGAGAGATATGTTATAGTTGTGTTGAAAATTGGGAATTCTCTCATCCTAGGTTGGTGGATGCTTAGAGTTGTACATTCGTAGTATGTGCACTATCATCCTGTTAACAACTTCTATCTGGCCATCAGTCTGGGGATGGAATGCAGCCGACTTGGTGAGCTTGGTGTCCAATAGTCTCTAGAGGCTCGACGACAATGTGCTTAGGAACCTACTAACTCGATCTGATATAATGATCTACAGGATCCCAAAATGTACCCATACTCATTAAAAGAAGAGTTTGGCAGTGTCCTCTATTGTGATACTCTTCTTGCAGGCCACCAATAAAGCCATTTTAGAAAATCTATCCACGACCACAAATACGTAGCCATTACCATGCATGGTCAAAGGGAGGCCAAATAGATAGTCCATGGAGATGGATTCCTAGGGTTAGCTGGGAGTAGGCAAAGGAGTGTACAAATCTTTCTTCTTGATGGTTGGTTTGGCAATACCATAGGTAGTGCAAGGTCTGATATATTTTCCAACATCTTGTCGTAGTTTTGGCCAATAAAAGTACTTATGGAGTATGGCCATAGTTTTCTCCACACCAAAGTGTCCTGCAACCTGACTGTAATGAACCTCCCAAATCATCTTGGAACGCTTGCTTGAAAGACACAAAGGTGGCCCAGGTAGCATAATAATGCATCCTGGAGGTGGAAATCAGTAACTTGCTTTCCATCCACTAGCATATGGTATGTGTGGTGAAATCTGGATCATTTTTGCACAGTTGTGGCCATCCATAAGTCTGGTGGCCACAAGAGTTGACAAAACTAGTTAGTGCTACAACTGGGGGGTGACTAAGGAAATTTGCAACATGGTTGGTGCTGCCATTTTTGTATTTAATGTTCAAGTGGAATTGTTGTAGATATGTAGACCACTTTTGATGGTGATCATTATGCAACTTCCCTTGTGTCTGTATAAACTAAAGAGCTCGGTGATTGGTGTGGATGACCGTCTCCTTCCCCATAATATAATGTTTCCATTGTCGGTAAGCATGCATGATAGAATATATCTCTTTATCATAGGTGGGATACTTCTACATTGTATCATAATATGTCTCACTATAATGTTGGGTGTCGAGCCTGATTATCTTCTTTATTCAGAGGTATCGCCCAATTGTACCCCATTTTCAATGTGGTGGCAATGTCGCCTGTTATTTGCATTGCAAGGTGGTTCCAGGGGGGCTGCAACAATCTTTAGGAGCCCCCCCTAGTAGGGGATCGGGGACAGCGCCCCCAAAGCTAAAAATAGATGTAAAATTGCCTTGTAAACTGTTGTAATTTCGTAGTCAATCTAGGTCGTTCATTAGGTGGAAATATGACGGTAGAAGTTATGCTTAATTTAGGGTTTTTTTTCCCTAGAAGGCAACCCCTTGCCATTTATGAGGGAATTGTATTGTGGCTATGTAAATGTGTATTATGAGCGAGAAAGAGAGAGGATATTGTGTGTGAGCGAAGAGGGAATTACAACGGATCTATTGTAGGTTGTATCTCTTCATTTTGTTGGATAATATAAAAGGAAATACTAGTTGTTTCTCCATGGACATAGACCAAATTGGGTGAACCACGTATATTTGTGTCTCTCTTGTTTTATGCGTTTTCTGTGTTTATATTTTTGCAATATTTTATGTGTTCCATTGCTCTATAATATGTAATTTTCTAACATATGATAGGCCACTCGATGCCCGTTTTGGGTGAGGACTGCACCAATAGCATAGTCAGAGGAATTTGTCTCAATTTCAAATGGTTTTTGTAGGTCTAACAATGTGAGTACAAGTGCAGAGCAGAGGCGGTGCTTTAGTTCAATGAACGCTTTCTGTTGGGACTCAGACCAAGAAAAATTTTCTTTCGCTCCACCCTTGGTAATCTGATTCAAAGGCCAAGTGATATGGTAGAATCCCAACACAAACCTCCGATAAATGCAAGGCCCAAAAAGTTGCGAAGCTCTGTCACAGTTGTCGAGAATGGCCAATACCAAATGAATTGAATCTTAGCTAGATCCACATGCATGCCTTTCTCATCTATGTTGTAACCCAGATACTAGACCTATCTCATGCCAAAGGTGCATTTCTCCAAGTTGGCACAAAGTTTGTGTTGCCCCGGTGTTTGAAGGACTTGTCAAATGTGTTACAAGTTTTCCTCCTAACTCTTGTTGGATATGAGGATGTCATTGGGATAAACAACCATGAACTAGTTGGTGAAGGGCCACAATATGTTATCCATCAACCTCATAAAAGTAGCAGGGGCATTTGTCAACCCGAAGGGCATGACCAACCATTCAAAAAGGCCTTCCTTGGATTTGAAGATGATCTTCCATACATCTGTGGGCTCTATTGGAACCTGGTGATAGACAGACTTTAGATCGATCTTGTTGGAATAATTGGCCCCTTAATTTGGTCTAGAAGGTCATCAATTCGTGGGATTGGATACCTATTCTTGACAGTGATTTTGTTTAGTGCCCGATAATTAATGCAGAGCCTCCAAGTCCCATATTTCTTCTTTACTAGTGAAATCAGACTCCTACAGGGTGAGGAACTCAGTTGGATGTTCCCTATTTCCATCAACTCTTAGATTTGTTCCTTGATCTCTTCACATTCCATAATGGAGTGGCAGTATATCATCCCATTGGGTAGATGTGCTATGGGAGTTAGATCGATCGAATGCTTGACTTAACAGTGCAAGGGTACCCTTATGGGTGAGGAGAAGATGTCCCTATATTCTTCCATGACCTTATCCGCCTGATTTTGTTGCATGGAGGAACACTTCCCAGGGTCCATGGATGTGGCCACGACCTTCCCCTTACTTTGAGAGTGAATAAGAAAGAAGAAAAATTTCCTGGTCTAGGAGATCTTACTGCATTTATTAGCAAAGATGAAAGAGACGATGGTAGGAGGGGTTACCTCCAGTATTCTGTATAACTTATTGCCCAAAGTAATAATAACAGTGTGAGGCCTAGACTCACACACAACATGATGCTTCCACAAGTATGGTTGGCCTAATAATACATAATAAACTTCAAGAGGAGAAACATCACGCATTACCTCATCTGCGAAGGGCTTAATGTTATAGGGAAGGTGAGATTGTTGGTTGACATAGAGATCTCGTCCTTGGTGAAGCCACCCGATGGTGTACAGATATAGGTGTGGTGTGGTCGGTAGGCCCAACTGCTTCACAACCTTTTCTGAAATGAGGTTCTTCTTGCTTCCACTGTCAACAATGAACTATAGTAGAGAACCCTTCAGCCACATTTGTGAGTGGAAGAGATGCTCCCCCTCCTCTAGGTATTGACGCTCAATATTCTAGACCTTAGTGGTGGCAACGGTGGCGCTAGACTCCACATCAATAATCTCATTACCTTTTTCATGCGCCTTGTTGGGTTCCAAATCAGAGTTAGAACATGCATTTGACTCTGAAGCCTTTAGCTTGGCCACCAATGACTACTTGGCTCGACACTCACTTGTGTTGTGGGTGGGGCTCTTGTGGAACTCACACCACTTTCCTATGTTTTTCTTTGTCTTCATGGTATTTTTCTTTTCTTGCAGCTTTGACGAGTTGCCTTGGGTTACCTCGCCTTGTGTTTGTCCTTTATTATCTAGTTTTGGGGCACCTTTCAGTTGCTTCAAATTCACAAATCCAAATTCTATCTTCTTCTATTTAAATTTATGCTCGATCTTAATAATGTATCAATAGGCGGCGCCAAGCGAGGAGATTTCCAAGAACTCCATCTCATCCTGGATGTATTTGTGTAGACAATCGTTGTAATTGAGTACAAAATTCCACCCAAAATCCTTTATACCCAAATTTTTGCGAAGGGTATGAAAAATATTTTTGAACTCTAGTACATATTAGTTCCTTCCCTTCCGCAATGAGGTCTACTTTATGTACTTATCTTCATAGCTCCTGACAAGGTAATATTGTTCCTTGACGACATCTCGGAAATAATTTCAAGTGGGTGTGGCTGAAAACAGTGAGGGTTCCCTCTTTTCACTCTGCTCACAATAGGTTTCCTGCCAGTCCTTGATGTGGGGAGAAGCTTTGAGGATTGAAAAAGTAATACTTTCCCTATTGGAAAAATCATGAAGCGAAAAATATCCTTTCAACACATTTAACCATTTATCTACGATATTTGCATCTATCTGGCATTCAAATGTGGGAATGTCAAATTTGAATTGTACCTTTCAGGGAGTGGCACCTCCATAGTGGTTGTCAGATGAAGATGTGTTGCCTGTGGGCATTTGCTAAAGGATCTAGGAAAAGTTATCCATCATTGCATTCCTTTTGTCACTCGAGGGCTTCTTCGAGAAATATTTTGAAAGGATCTCTTGCCCTCTCATTTTTCTTTTCTTCTACCATGGGAGGCCGTCAGGGTTCAACTAGTTTGAGCCCTAACTCCTTATACCCCGACCTAATCTGGGACATACACAAAAAGACAGAGAAAGAGTAGACCGATTTGATACCAGTGATCCATATTTATGAAGGAACGAAATGAAATATAGATACAAATAGAAACACAATGATACAATGAAAAAAAACTTCAATTCATTAATTACAAATACTAAAAATTGTTTACATGTAGAATAGAAATAAACCAACTCGGGCAATGGTAGCTTATCTCTAAGAAGATATGTTGAGGATACATTCCTTCTTAATTGTATTACAATGATGCTCCAAGGCATATTTATTATTAAGAAACAATGGAAAACCCTTAACATTCAAAAACCTAACCCTAGGAGAAGAAGTGCCAAAGGTTTGTGGGCCCTTTTGGGTAAATTGGTACATCAACTTCCCGAGGTTGTAACTTTGGCATGTGATCTTTGTTTGACACGTACGATACCTCATTATAAATATCTATCCAAGGAATACAGTTTTTTCCTACAATTGTAGTGAAGCACTTACGTTTTCCTATTTTCTAAAAAAACATCGTTTAGGGCCTTAAAATAACTCTGGTAGTTCAGAACCCAACATACTACCAAAAATAGTAAATTGTGCTACAATTAAGGAAACTGAAAGAAACAATGGTGGGGTTCCAAGTGGAATAGGTGGATGGCCACCAATATCCACCTAGATCAAATGGGATCCTAATTACCCTCAATTATGCTCTCTACATATGGTGAATTATAGTGATAAAAAAAAATGTGAAAGCAATTGTCTTCCCAGAAATAACAAGTATCCATGTACCAGTCATCATACACATTCTCTAAATCATACTAGCCATCTAGTGTCTCTTTTATAGCCCTCTTCAATATGTCTTCAAAGTTCCAACAATTGGACTGCTTCATATATGTCTTCAAAGTTCCAACCATTGGACTGCTTCATATGCCTCATATATGTTTTATGTTTTGTTCTTTATAAGGATTTATTTTATACGAAGTGCTTCAAGCTATGAATTAAACTCTTCTATTTTGAGTAACCATAGTTGGATATGCACTTGATATTCCATATAAATTTCAAGAAAACATATTGGATGGGCATATTCCACATAATTATCATAAAACCTTGAATATTCCTCAATGATGGGAGTTAATATATCCATGTAAAATGACATCATTTACTACAAGTATGAGAATTAGGTTTTGGGGGTGAAATTTTGAAAAATTTGCAACACATTGGATATTTATTAGAAACATATATTATATCAAATCAAACCATTGAAAATCCTATATCTAATGAAATTGGTTTGATTTCAATCTAAGCATCCTACCCAAATATATATGCTAAAACATTTGTGTGGAATGCATAGAAAAAGTGTTAAAACCATTCATCTTAAATCATCGATGTCTTCACTTTTTAAAATCTAATTTTTATGAATTGTTTTTGAACTTGGGTGTTCTTTCAAGAGGAACTCAATTATGCAAGTAATTTATTCAAATCATACTTTAAATAGTATAGAAAATTATTTGAGTTTTGGGGCCCTCTTTTTCCCTTTAAAAATACACAAAACAAAAACAAAAAACAAAAAAATCCTTTTAGCCCAAGAAAGAGCTCCAATGCCAACTATTATGATCCTTGACACTTAAGGATGACCCCAACAATACAATTTGAGTATTGGATTGATAAAATTAATAAAGTGTATCATAGATGACTTTTGTTAAAACTCTAGAGGTTGTCCAAACATATAAAGAATGTGCATATAGGATGGTGGAAAAAATTATTGTGGAGATAGATATAAGAGAAGTGTTACCTAACAACCTAGAACTATAAGCACAAAAAAATGGCATATCATATATGAAATAAGGGTTCCCTTTGGTTGTGAGGTATATCTCACATATGGAAATGTTGTAGAAGACTATGGTGTTATAGACATTTTTGTGCCTTACAGCATGAAGCATGAAATGTCAATAATCAAAGGGATCCAAAGTCCCTAAACATGTTGTTCTTACCCCTAGGGGAACAAGGTCAGCAAACCACAGCACTTCAGATCAGTTCTCCACCTGAAAACACTCAAAAACAAGCAATTTCAGGATCATGTCAACTGCCCCATTGAGCATCT
This sequence comes from Pinus tabuliformis, assembly GCA_031772625.1. Classification (NCBI taxonomy): domain Eukaryota; kingdom Viridiplantae; phylum Streptophyta; class Pinopsida; order Pinales; family Pinaceae; genus Pinus; species Pinus tabuliformis. The sequence continues at coordinate 1,084,674,655 of CM062813.1, forward strand.
GCGCTGAATGTCAACTGCTCCACTCTATACCTGCGCTGAATGTCAACGGTAATGAAGGCTACCTGCGCTGGGCGAGATTGGCCAAGTGGCACAGTCATTCTGCAAGGTGTCAGATGCCCAGCAAGCTTCTAAAATGACACTTGGATCAGCAAATTCGCCCTATGATGAGTAAGAGGTCCTTAAACTCCAAGTGGAAGCTAGGATCTCCAAGTGGACTCAAGAACTGAAGTATAACTGAAGAGGGAGAGGACACAAGTCAGCTTCATGTCAGTCTCAAGCTGACTCATCCTTTCTCCAAATATCCTATATATAGAGCTCTCTCATGAGGTCTAAGGAGGCTGGAATTTTGTGCAAAGTAAGGAAGTGCTGTTGGTTTGAGTTTAGAACTATTGGGTGATTGCTTTGAAGGAGGTGAAGAGGAGATTTCTTGCTGCTGGGAGGTGTTGCTGGATTGCCCCTCTATGGTTGTAACACTCTCAGAACTTTACTTCTTCCATTAATAAAGCATTTGAGGTTCTTCTATATACTTGTGTTTCAATGATGTATTGTTGTACTTGTGTATTTGATTTATTCTAATCCTTGAATCAGTTATGAATGTATGCTTCTTGTAGTTTCCCTCTCTTGCCTTTTTGCAGGATCTTTGTGTAGCTGGGCCAGTGAAAGAGCAAGGAGCTGGGAGCAAGCAGCAAGGAGAGAAGACTGGATCAACACTAGCGAAAGACATCGGTTGGTGGATCTCTTTCTCCCTTATTTACTTTCATAAAGAAGAAACCTTAGATAGCTTTGCTTTCAGTTGTTGCTGAGGTACTATCACCCTTAGAGTGGGATAGGGTCATTCCATGTCGGATACTTTTCCCTACAACAAATTGGCGACTCCACTGGGGATCGTATCTTGTTGGTTGTTTGTGTTTCTTTCTATTCATTTCATAAACAAAGGGAGTACCGAATCGAACTGCATTTGGATCTTTCAAATGCAAAGTAGAGGGCAGCTACTCTAGCTCAGTTTCTGGGCATGTTTATGATTTGAAGAGCTGATCCACAAGGACTCTGAAGCTCTTAGTGATAGCTTTTCATCCTCCTAATCATCCCTTAGTGTGTACTTGACTGATAGCTTCTGATTTGGCCAAAAACTGTGAATTTTTTAGAAAACTGTGACCCGGAAACTGTGAAAAACGCAGGTCTCGTTCTTCAGTGCAGGCTGTACAAAGGCAGTCTGCATTTCAGCGCAGGTAGCCCCTTTGGGAACTGTGCTGAATGTCAATCTGACAGTCCAAAGCCTGCGCTGAACCAGTGTGGCATTGTCCTACTGGGGTTTCCTGCTGTGTCTTGCCCTGTTTTCACTCTTGTTTTTGCTGCCTGTTGCTTGTCATTGTACCTATCTGAAACCAACTGTCCTTGCCACTATTCCGCCTCGGTTGTATAAAGAAACTGTGATTGTTCTTTGTGTATTTTTTGTTTCATTTACAGTTTCCCATAACGAAAATCGAACTAGTCTTGTTGTGGCCTCTTAGATCCAGAACTGTGATAAGTGTCGTAGTGATCTTAAGAGTTAGTTTGATTACTGTTCATAGCTGATTGAGCTTTTGCTTTCGTCATATGGTTTGAATTCATATATTTCTGGTGTCGAAACAAGTAAATCTTAAGGTGTCTTTCGATTTTGGACAAGCTTGTTTGTTTTCACTTGAAATTGAATTCAAAATTATACAACAGCTTTCTTTTTGTAATACATCAACATTAAGAAAGAGAAAAGAAATACCTGCATTGTGCATGTGCATTTTGACAGCTTGCATGTTGATTTAGGGAAAAGTGCATTAGTGTGTGCTCTATGATCTGTGTGAAAAGATGATGTCTTTCTTTTCCCTCAGTAATTAAGATTTTCAAAGTTGAAAGATTGAAAAGCTTGCTTATCATCTTAGATTGCATCTAGGAAGTTGTTTATACATCTCGTGGTGATCCTTAAAGGCAAACTGCTAAGCAAGATCAACTTAAAATGAATTGAATTTACATAACAACGCATTGAAACATAACGCAAACACATAGAGGTCTAAGCTAGAGACGTGTTCCGGCGTCGTTAAACGTGATATCTTAGCGTTGAGTGGTTGGGTGATTCCTCCACGGTGAAGCGATAAGTATCAATACGGACTTGTGCTCCCGCGTACCGTCGCGTATATTGGGAGACCCCTATAGGAACAAAGCCTTTATCCTTAGGAAGCCGTGTCGGCCGCCCTACTGATCGCGATGCAGTGAACACAGCATTCACGAAGATCGACCACCCGTACCGTAAAACGTATTCTGTGGTTTCGCGAAAGGTTTGGCACACCCTCTGCCTAGATCTCCAGAGCAGTTTCTTTTGGCCTTTTTCAAACTCTATAACTGAAAAAGTCCAACCGAGCATTTGTCACTTCGGGCTCGTTAAAACATCGAAGGAGACTAGAGTCATCTTTAGCTTTTTCTCGACTCTTAAAAAGTGAAAAAGCAAGTTGTGTCTAAAAGCGTCGTTATAAAATTCATTTTAAACGGAACATAAATCACCTCTTATTCCCGCGTTGATCTGTAGGTTGAGAGCATGGAACGCCCCAACCAAGGAAGTCCATAAGATGGAAATCCTAGTCCTTTCTCCTCTTGGGGAGAAGTTGGTGCGCCCCATATGGCCACATTGTCACTTCCAGGACTGACAATTGGCCTCCCAGTTTGGCTTTTCTCAACCAATGTAGTTCAGGCCACCATGGTTCCTGATCAGTCGAGTCAACAGTTAGATCAGTCTAGAGCTGCCCACCAGCCTTCTACTTCCAATAACTCTTCCTCCAATCCTTCATCTTCGCAAGGTAGAGCCGGCAAAAGCCAAGCTCCCATGGAGAAGAAGGAGAAGAAGAAGAGAGAGAAGAAGAAGAAGGAGCCTAAGGCGACTGGGGGCAAGCAAAAGACATCTGACAAAAATCCACACACAGCACAGACCGGGCCTAAATCGCCATGTGTCATATGTAGAGGAGACCATTTCCATAGAGATTGTCCCTGTATTCCCCGGATACTAAGGGACTGGTCCCCTCGTCTGCACAATTCGGGAGCATCAACCTCTGACAGTCAGGTTGAATGCTTACCGTCAACCAGCGAAAGTGAAGGTTCAAGACAAAGAGGAGGAGCAAGATCCCCCTGCAAACTGTGTGAAGGCGATCACGCCATCCACCGTTGTCCCTTCTTAGGCGAAGCGAAGAGAGTTTTGGAAGATCGTCTGGTTTCACCGTTAAGACTTCCTCCTGGATACAAAAAACTCGTGCCAAGTCCTTCGTTGGTTGAAAATACAGCTGGCCCGCTCAAGTGGTCGACTGAAGCGTCAGTCACTGAAAATGAACCTACTGAATCCAGACCGGACGAAATTCCAAAGGTCGATACGGCAGTTGACCCGGTTCTACCTTCAGAAGTTTCATCTTCAAATGACACCGTCACTGAAGATTCATCTTCAAATGACACCCTCACTGAAGAGAATAAGGATGACACCATCCAGATTCTTTTCATCAGCACAGACTCTGATGAGCGTCAAGGCAATGCGCCTATTCCTTTATCGCAGGAAGGAACATCGTCAGGGTCATACCCGGCCGTATATTCGGTCCCACCACCAAGCAACCTGGTTGTATCCTTTGATTGGAATCAACTAGGCAGACCCCGGTTGCCAGCCAGTATACCATTCAGAATCATTGTCCAAATCTACAGAATGATTATGGCTGGCACTATCATTGATGAAGGGGCATCTGTGAGTATCCTTTCCTCTGTTGCTTGGAAAGCACTGGGTTCCCCGGCGCTTTTACCTGAGATAAGAAATCTCTCGGGTTTTGATAAAGGAACCAGTCGACCATTAGGGATCCTCCCCAATGTGCCTGTTACATTGAAAGGGAAGACCGTTCAAATGAACGTGATGGTCGTTCAAGGACCCTTGGATTATAACCTACTCCTTGGACGAGACTATATATATTGCATAGGAGCTATAGTCTCCTCACTCTTTAGAGTAATGTGTTTTCCACACGAAGGAAGAATGGTCAAGCTCGTAGACCAACTTTCATTTCCGGGATCACGCATCGCAAATAGTCAAATACCAACCCTCAATGGTCTATTCACCCAAGAAATGTCTCCACCCCCAGTCCTCCTTCCCGATGAGTGCGAGTGATTCGGAAAGATGGGACTGGAACCCAGGGGGCATACATCCTGGTCTGCTTCGGGCAGAAGAAACCCTGGGTATAAGGTTGAATTTCCGCGGAAGAATATGACTAGTCCGTACCCCGTCCGTGGTTGGAAGAGGGGTTGTTCTAGAATAGGATTCTTTTGTCAAAGTTATGTGTTTGATGATTTCTAGTCATTCACCTTTGTCTAAATAGGTAGGCAATACCAAAGAAAGAGATTCCTTTGCGGCAGCAAATTGTAACCATCTTTGGGTAAAAAGGCAAGCCTCACCCATTAAAACAAATGTTTTGAAGGATAAGTAGGGGCAGCCTCCAAAGAAAGAGATTCCTTTGCTGCAACAAATTGTAACCATCTTTGAGTAACCTAATGATAGACATCGCCGAAGAAAGAGTTTCATTTGCGGCAGCAAATAAAACCATTTTTTGGATAACCTGAAAGAGGCAAGCCTCACCCTGTAAAACAAATGTTTTATCGGATAAGTAGGGGCAGCCTTGAAATCCTACTTTATACGTGGGGGCATGCAAACCTTTCGGAGTGCAAGCTAAGGGTGGTTATTTATCTGGTTTTTTGGGATTAGCCGTTTCTGAACTTGCATAAAGAAAGGATGTGGGGCAAAAGTCAAAATTTGCCAAATATAGAGCATAGCTTTGGTAAGGCGCAAGCTCTATAAAAAATGGAATCTTTCAGGAGACATTCTTATTTTATGACTGGTATATCGAGCAGTTTTAGCATAAAGTTCATGCTCGTTAAAAAATAAACGCAAGGATCGAGCAGTTTTACCGCGGAATTTATGCTCGTTAAAAAATAGAAAAGCATGAGCAAGAGTTTCCTCCAGAGTTCAAGCTCATTAAAAAATGAACCTATCCCGGTAAATAACCATTGCGATCATAAATTTGTTAGCCATGAAAAGCCTTGGTCGTGTTTTCATCCACCACCTCCACCGTCATTTGGCCGATCGTTCACCCCCATATGATTGTTTACCCATTTTGAGGAACAGCTGCGAAGAGTGATTTCACCTAGCCATCCTTGTGACATTGCCGTGATTGGAAAATTCCAACCTGTACCTGGAATCAGTTGCTATCCCTGTATATCACTCGTTCCTCAAAAGACGAGTCTTCTTTGAGCTCTTTTCTGACTCGTAAAATATGAAAAGTTTGTCGAGTTTTGGCCTTCCAGCTCGTTAAAGGGACCGGAAGAGCTATCCCTCCTCTAGATTTTAATCTTTTTGGACCTGAGGGATTATTGCACAAAAAGATCGAGCGCTGGTCTTGTTCGGCTCGTTAAAAGTATCGAACACCCATCCCTTCTGTATTGTTTTATACTTTTTCGGACTTAAGGGATTAGATGACGAAAAAGGAATTTTGGAGTTGACTTTCTATACCTTTTCAGACTCTCTAAAAGTGAAAAGGACCGAGTTTTCCTTGTCGTTAGACTCGTTAAAATGATTAAATAGCGACAAACTTGTCTTTAGACGAGAACGAGTTTCCCTATCGCTAGGCTCGTTAAATCATAGCGATAGGCTTGCCCGAAGGGCAGGTTATAGAACAAGCATATGTTATCCTCCTCAAGCTTGACAAAAATAAAGAGGTACTGGTCAGAAATGACTGGGGAAAAATTAGGAGAACCTCAAAGCTTTAATGGTAGCAAGTCGCTCTTGAACATGACACTTTTCCTCTGTACCACATCGGGTTGGGTTGTTTCATTCACCGGTCTCATCACCATGGTCCTCGCCAAACCATCCACATTTGGGGTAATACTACCGATCCATCGCATCAGTGTCGTTATATGTTCAAGAGAGGTCATTCGGAAAGTGTCAACCGTGTCCCATCCACTGCCATACATTATCCTTCATCCGTCCATGATCGCCACCCTGAATCATATTTCACAGTTTGTTTTCACCTCCACTAAAATCATTAGCTCCGTTCCGTGTCATCGATGTGGGATTCATTAAGGCCCTCCTTTGACAGATCGCTTCTTGTCGACTTCAGCTCATTATCCAAGAAGTTGATCTAGGAACAACCCCTTCAGTACTTTGAAGCTTGCATGCCTCAATGGCAAGTTTCTCACTTCCGGCGACAGGTATACATCAATGACCTTCGACCAGAAGATTTTGCGTGGCGTTCGACGCCAAGTCCTTTATTCACGCCACGTGAATTGTACTGCAGTACCTTGAGGGTCATTATCATTATCGGTGATTCCTCTCGCGCTTGTTAACGGTTTTCATTATTGACCGGTAATCAAGCGATGTCTTTCCATGTTCGACTTCAGCGCAATTCTCACATGGATCGACTTGTACTTAGAGTGAAGATCGAACGATTTTGAAGACCCCGGATCTAGTTTCCTCCATCCGGGCTGCGATATATATTCAGGAAATATAAAAGCATTTGTCATGTACATAATTGCAGCAGATGATCATCCTATTCAAAGGATGATAATTTCAGCAGAGAATTATCAGTCTACCATCAGACGATCGTCTGTTCTATGTACCAAAATGTATTTATAAAGCTGAACATGGGAATGCCCGCCTAAGCTAGATCATGAAAACAGAATGAAAAATAATGTATTGTATTGTATTTTATTACAGGACACCTCTCAGCGATTGAATGAACTTCGGATCCTCTGGATAAAGCATTTCACCCGATAAACGACCTCATACTTTAGGGGGCAACTGTTATAGACATTTTTGTGCCTTACAGCATGAAGCATGAAATGTCAATAATCAAAGGGATCCAAAGTCCCTAAACATGTTGTTCTTACCCCTAGGGGAACAAGGTCAGCAAACCAAAACACTTCAGATCAGTTCTCCACCTGAAAACACTCAAAAACAAGCAATTTCAGGATCATGTCAACTGCCCCATTGAGAATCTGCGCTGAATGTCAACTGCTCCACTCTGTACCTGCACTGAATGTCAACAGTAATGAAGGCTACCTGCGCTGGGCGAGATTGGCCAAGTGGCACAGTCATTCTGCAAGGTGTCAGATGCCCAGGAAGCTTCTAAAATGACACTTGGATCAGCAAATTCGCCCTATGATGAGTAAGAGGTCCTTAAACTCCAAGTGGAAGCTAGGATCTCCAAGTGGACTCAAGAACTGAAGTATAACCGAAGAGGGAGAGGACACAAGTCAACTTCATGTCAGTCTCAAGCTGACTCATCCTTTCTCCAAATATCCTATATATAGAGCTCTCTCATGAGGTCTAAGGAGGCTGGAATTTTGTGCAAAGTAAGGAAGTGCTGTTGGTTTGAGTTTAGAACTATTGGGTGATTGCTTTGAAGGAGGTGAAGAGGAGATTTCTTGCTGCTGGGAGGTGTTGCTGGATTGCCCCTCTATGGTTGTAACACTCTCAGAACTTTACTTCTTCCATTAATAAAGCATTTGAGGTTCTTCTATATACTTGTGTTTCAATGATGTATTGTTGTACTTGTGTATTTGATTTATTCTAATCCTTGAATCAGTTATGAATGTATGCTTCTTGTAGTTTCCCTCTCTTGCCTTTTTGCAGGATCTTTGTGTAGCTGGGCTAGTGAAAGAGCAAGGAGCTGGGAGCAAGCAGCAAGGAGAGAAGACTGGATCAACACTAGCGAAAGACATCGGTTGGTGGATCTCTTTCTCCCTTATTTACTTTCATAAAGAAGAAACCTTAGATAGCTTTGCTTTCAGTTGTTGCTGAGGTACTATCACCCTTAGAGTGGGATAGGGTCATTCCGTGTCGGATACTTTTCCCTACAACATATGGGCTCAAATCTGGCCTCAACTAAGTAAGGGAGAAAAAGTAGTAGAGGGTACAAACTTAATAGAGGAGAAATAAATACTAGTTAGGATTAACATGAACTAATAAAGTCTAAAGTAGATGAAAAATTACAAAGTTAGGAGAAGCAAATATATGACTCCTAGATGTCTTAGCTCCAAATTTATCAAGAGGGAAAGAAAATTAGTCTAGGAGGAATAACACAAGGACATATCATTTGGATACTCCACTAGTGAGTCTAATACTTTAAAATCAAATTTTCCCTTCAATTCTGAAAAGGTAGATTTTATTATAGGGGAAAAGGGGATGGGCCATACCCTTTAAAACTAGGTATGAAACCTATATGGGGATCAAAATATGTGGGGTAAGGATTTTAGGAAAAATCCTAGAAAAATACTCAACCCTAGGGAGAAGGAAAACCAAATTACTCTCCCAAAGAAAGTGTAGAAATAACTCAAAATTTGTAGTTGCTAATGAAGTCAGATTGGAAAAAATAGACACAAATTTCTTATACTCAGTCTACAGAAAGGAAAACATATAATAGAAACACATGTAATCATTTAATCACAATGAACACAATATTTTTATTGGTTAACCCAACTGGGAAAAACCCCTTATCTATTCATATTATATCATATGAGAATAAAGATCTATTATAATGGTTGCATCAGTGCTTGAAGCTCAACCTACACTGCAATATTAGTCTCCTATTAAGTCTGCTCTGGAAATTACTTAGCAAAACTAGGCCTCATGCTCTCTTTATTTCCTTGCGCAATTCCTTCTCCTAAAGAATAGGAAGATCTCTTATTTCCTCAAATCCCAAGAGAATGAGATCACTTACTACATATAAAAACTATACACTCAATAGTATACAATAATAATTACATTGATGCCTTTTTCCTCCACTCAAATAGGAAATTCGAATTGTATGCGTGATTAGGGATATTTTTAGTAAATTGACTAGTTAGCTGAGAGATCAGTGAGTTAACAATAATTACAACTGCTCAACTAAACTCCTACTGACTATATTCATGACTAGAGCTCAGATAACTGAGTTTCACTAACTATAACTTCACTAGATTGCAATATCTTAGCAATCAACTCATGCAAAACTCTACTTCTTGCCCATAAACTCGAATTGACTGACTTAACTAAGTGAATTGGCCATGTCACCACTACTAACTGCAACTCAAGTCATCATGTTGATGTGGAAATTCGAATTTCTCCATTTGACTAAGATACAAGTCAAATGAAGCATTTTCTTGTTAAAATTTAACCCTCCCTCTTAGCAATAAAAGGGTTCTATACAACCCCAATCCTATTCCTCTGTGGGAATGTATTATAGCACAATTAACACTCCCTCTCCCTGGTGTTGTTGCTACTACAACAAATGAAATTGAGAGGCATCCAAAATACTAAATAACCTATGTCTCTGAGCTACAATTGTCTCCTAAGTCTCTAAATGCTACTAGCCTCTACAATTGTAACTCAATATTTGACTGCATCAACTAACATTGATCCTTCTACTGCTAAATATTGTGGGCCCTTGTAGCAAGGGTAATGATCCATGAGAAGAGTATATTGCAATTTTTATTATGCTCCTATGGACCCTGCCCAAATATTTGCAACTTTGGGACTAAGGCTTTGCATCGCCCCACCTCACTTATAGAGGTATAGTTGCATACGTAGAAAAATCTATCTCTAGTTTGTAGAGATTTTTAACTCGAACACCAATTTGCTTTACTTGTACAATAGCAACATGCTTCAGATATGCCTTCCCTCTACTAAACACTGCATCATATCCTTAGTCTTCAAGTAAAACTACAGAAACTAAATTTTTCTTCAAACCATGCACATAATTTGCATTCTTTAGGTGAAGATGAGAGCCCGACTTCCTCTTAAATGTGACAGTGCCAATCCCTTTAGTAATATATCTCCCATCATCTCCAAGCTCTATGGGTAATTTTAGGTCCTTCTCCTCTAAGCTACTGAAGAAATCCTTATTTCCTGTCATATGATATGAAGCACCAAAGTCTAGGTACCACCTGCTCCCTCTTACTATGTTTTCCATACAATAAATGAGGGTGAAATCCAACTCTGCGGGCATCTCCTCCTACTTCTGTTGGATGTTCCTTACTGGATTTCTTGTGTGGACACTTGGTTACATAGTGTTGGCATACTCATGGCAACGGAAGCATTTAATTTTACTGAGGTATTTCTTCTTACCATGGTTATGGCTTGATTCTGCCTTGCCTTGGACCTTCTTTCCTTTAGCATTCTTTCCTTTTCCAACTAGAGTACAATATTCTTCCTCATCATATTTGGATGAGACTCCATCTCTAGTGTTTCCTTTAATCTCCTCCTGCATTAGGTCAGATCAATGTCTCTTCCAATTTGGGAGCTTATCTCTTCCATTAATTGAATCCTAATAGCTATGTCAGGACTTCGAAAGACCAAGGAGTGTTAAACTCACAAGCTCATATGGTGGTACAGTCTCTCTTCCTCCTCCCATTTCATCTCTGACTTGAGTGAATCTGGATAGGTATTGAACAATGTTCCTAAGCTTATATTTCAATGCCAATTTGCTTCCATCACCGTTGCTTTCGAATAACTCTATGAGGGTTTTCCACATTGCATCAGAAATCTCCTTGACATGAAAATTTGAAGCCACATGATCTCTGACACCCGCAAGTATAATCCTCCTAGATTTTGTTGTATATTTCTTCTGTTAAGCCATTTTTTGTGCATTTGATGCTGCTGGTTTTGGAAAATCAGTTTGTGTGTACTCCAATACTCCATCGTCATATACCACAACTTCCATCCTATCTTTCCAAGCTATGAAATTTGAAGTTCCCTCCAATTCATACTCAAGCCTCAATCCATAGAAATACATTATTCTTGCACTGAAGAAAATTCCTCCATAACAATATGTTATTCGAAATTTCTCTGAGAGAAGATAAAGAACGTGGTTTCTATGTAGTTTTCAATATATCTTATACCATATAGAAATGAATAAAAAATTTTAGTTTCTAATGAATTCAGACTAAAAACAATAGACATAAATTTCTTCTACTCAATCTGTGGAAAGTAAAACATACAAAAGAAACACATGCAATCATTCAATCACAATGAAAAAAGTATTTTTACTATGGAACCTGACTGGAAAAACCCCTCCTCTATTTTTATTATATCATATGAGAATATAGATCTATTACAATGACTGCTTTAGTGCTTGAAGCTCAACCTACACTTCAATACTGATCTCCTCCTGAGTCTTCTCTAGAAATTACTTAGCCAAACTAGGCCTCCTAGTCCTCTTATTTCCTTACATAATTCCTTCTCCTAAATAATAGGAATAGCTCCTATTTCCTTGTGCAAATCCCAATAGAATGAGCTCACCTACCACATGCAAAAATTGTACACTCAATAGAATATAATAATAATTACATTGATGCATTTTTCCTCCACTCAACTAGGCAATTCAAATTTCATGTGTGAATAGGGATATTTTTTAGTAAATTGACTAGCTAGCTGAGAGATCAATGAGATAATAATAGTTAAAAATACTCAACTGAACTCCTACTGACCCTATTCATGACTAGAGCTCAGATAATTGAGTTTCACTAACTATAACTCCTCTAGATTGTTTGATCTTAGCAATCAACTCATGCACAACTCTACTTCTTTCCCATAAACTCGAATTAACTTAATTAACTAAGTGACATGACCATGTCACTCTTGCTAACTACAACTATATTCACCCTGTTGATATGGAAACTTGAATTTCTCCATTTGACTAAGGCATAAGTCAAATGAAGTCTTTTCTTGCTACAATTTAACATAAAGAAGAGAGTGAATGGGTAAATTCACTTTCTATAATGAAATGGACCCTCAAAAATTTGGTTCAAAAACCCTTAGAAACTAACCCAACCTAAGATACTATTTAATTCTTAGAAAGTGGGGAAATGGGGTCATTGAAGGGATGATTTGAGGATGGATTAGGGATTGACACCATAAAATAAATTTACACAAATAAGGAGGGAAATAAATCATATTTTCATCATGCATAAGAAAATGCGTTGAAAGAGATTCAGGATGGGAAAAAAAATCCCTAATAGGGACCCTTACAAAGGGACAAAACCCCTCCAAGGTTAACCATTATTGTGTTATATATAATGTAAGAGGGTTGGTTAGTCCCTAAAAATAGTAGCCCTATATAGACTAATTGAAAATCATGGACCAGATGGTTTGATGACTCAATAAACAATTGGAAGGAGGAAAATAATAAAGGATTTAAGAAAAGTAATAAAGCAACAAATATTCCCAGCCCTAGATGTTAAAGGAAGTAAAGTGATTTTAATAGAAAGTTGGAAAAGAGATCTACTTTTATTGAGTCATTATTTTCTTGAAAAAGGTATTTTGTACATATTTTATGGTTAAATAACTAAGTCAAAAAATATATACGATTAATGGTTATGGACCTTACAAGAATAATAAGGTCTTATGGGATGATTGTTTTCCCTTGAAGAGTTATAATTCATGAAAAGAATATCTTAAGTGTGGTTTCAAATTTTACTTTAAGTAGTTTGAGGTTTGGAAAGTGAATGCAAGATAGGATAGGTTAGAAAACTAGTTCAAGCATTAGCTTGAGGAGGTTAATTTTCTTGGCTCTATGGTAGACCCGTAGTATATTGAAGGTGTCTAACATAGGCCTAAACTAGTCTAGAGAATCACAATTGGACCAATCCATATCAAGCTTCTCCACCAATAATATTAACCTTGTATTTAGCATCTTATCAATCACCTATTTCACTTACTCCTTGTAATAAGATAGAATCATTATATATGGTATTTTCTTAATTGATTAGGAATTAAGTTTTAGGTCAATATTCATCTCGTTAATTTTTCCAACCATGCCCTTCATTCCAATAAAACTCCATGAAAAATAAATTTTGTATTCATGAAGTATATTACAATCTCTATAACTATATATTCATCTCAATTGTTCCTTGTCACCGCTAGTTTTTGCCTAGATTTAGTTCTAATATTCACCTATTTTGTTCACAACAGTGCATGGTAATACATTGGACTACTAATATCTCTTATATATTTAACTATGCAATGTTCTTCTATTTCCTCAAACCACAAATACCATAGCTCCTTTGTGAGGTCAATATCAGCTATAGTAGGCCCTACTTACTCTATATTAGTGGGGTAGTCCTCTCTAAGAACCCACTCTATGAAACCTATGGTCAAGCATTATGGATGATCCATCTATAGTTAACATTGAATGCTCTAAAAAATCCATGCATATGATGTTTCCATTCCAAAAGGTTGAAATGTGGTTTAAAACCTTTCCTGTAGTTTTGAAAAATACCATGTATGTTGTTGCATTTTCACTTGTAGATACTAGTTCCTAGACAATGGATCTAAATTTTGTGTAAATTTACACACCCATTGTGTCAGTCCACTACCTTTCATGGTTATCAAATGTCCAAGTGGGTTAGAATTTTCACCAAAGCATAGAGGAAAGTCAATAGGATTAGACTTGTCACTTGTTGGTTCGACACCGACGTCCAATGAAAAGTATTTTTTTAGTGCATTTGTTGTAATTTCAAGGAATGCAACATTGTCATATGTATCACTTGCCATATTTTGGGGGACTTGGCCAAATAAATATAAATTCTTGTAATTCTTTGCAAATATATAATCTAGCACTCTACCCAGGCCACAATGTCTTGTGCATTAGTTGTTTCATCAAAATTTTATGAGTCCTTCACCTCTACACCAATCCAATCATATAAAACATACCAACTTATATCCTCATCTAATGTAGGTTTTATATAATCCTCTTGATGTCTTGCAAGGAGGTTGTACAATTATTTTAGGATGCCCTCTTCCAAAACTTCCTCTATTGGTTCCACAAAGCACTAATCTAATTTTAATTCCACTATTTGACTTACTCTACATCCTTATTTCTTGAGAAACATCCACATTTAATTCAAATTCAAGATAGCACCATCATTAAAGCCCCATAAATCAGTAGTAGTGTAGGATATGGATCCTTGTCATCAGATATTTGATGACTTCAAAATCAACATAGGTTTTCATGCCATCAAATTCAACCTCCATCTATTCTAGACAACTAATTAGAAGTACCCTTAATTAGTTCACCAATTATAGTTGAATCAATAAGTACATCAAACTATGCCTTCCATGAATTCATATAATTTCTTTGGAAGGATATTCACATTCATTCCCAAATCAGTTATGACCTACCACACCTCATATCATCCAAATAGAGCATTGAGATGGAAATGTTTCCCCAACCATCTCCCTTGTACCTGGTGTATTTTTCAATCAATGGTAATGGTCAGTATCCCAAAACATAAAAAGAACCTTCTAGAGACTAATAATAACTTGATTATCTTCCGACAATTACATAAAAATATTTAGCCACCATTGGATTTCTTCCTCACCAATCTGCATCAACAAGTTTTGGCATATACTCTGTGGGTGAATTATGGACCATGGCCTGTCCATATCCTTTGGGTCAAAATTTCATGTATGGATAGACTCTCTTATTACTCTCATGACATCAAATAGAAACCATTTCTACTATAATAAATTCAATGCAAGTGCTTTATGTAGAGCTTTACAAATATAACCTTGATCTATTTCCTTCACATTTGTGCTTGTCTTTACTCCATCCCACATGATGATTGATGTTATATTTGTATGTTTCTTATTTTATTGAGGGTCTACATAATGCATTTAATTTCTCAAACCGACGTTAGTAAACTTGTGAGCCATTTTTAGCAATATATGTTTTTTTTCCATGAAACTAGAGAATTTAAGTTAGGGTCTTAGAATCTCTGACACAACCAACTCAAATGCCACAACAAACTGATTTTCATAGAAAAATAAATACAACATTAAATCAACACATGCACAAATATACAAATTTTTACAATTTTTCAATAACCCAACTTCGTTATAATATCAATCTATAATACAACAGTCTAGGGCTTGCATACCAGCGATCATGGCCCTCATACCATCAATGATACAAGAATACAAACTAAGGTTTGGTGTCAACAACTATGACAATCAATCTACCCTAAACAAGATACAACTGAACTAATAGTTGATGTAGTGCACCATCACAACTTCCCTTTGTCATACCCTGAACACATTTGTTGGTCATTCTTCTCCCAATCTATAGCTCTTCCTCTATCAGTGAATACTTCTCATTTAGGTCACTAAACACATCTCCAATCTTCCCTATATTTTATCATTAGTCCACCAATGAATCGACACATAAGGTATTCTTGTGATTTGTTCACAACTCTGTTTGTGAACAACTCCTAGACTGCCCACTCTTTCTCCTCAACTCTTTGGGACTTCTTCCATCTATTTCCTTCTTGTGCTTCTCTAATGAATATAAACTTAGGGTATGGAGGGTTTCCCTATACAACTACAAGATGTTCTTCTCTTCAGCAAACTTGGGCTTAATAATTGGTCCACTTGTCTGCTTTTTTTTTCCTTCAAAGAGTCAACCCTTGACATCCAAATCACTGCCTCTCCTAGTAGACCTAATGTTCTTCTCATATTTTCACTTAGGGATTCCTTAGACACCTACTTGTTTCCCTCCAAACAACCACAAGATGCCTAAACAATTGTCCAAACTTGGACTGCCAACCACTTAGAAAAACATCAGCTTAGGAGAACACATACCTTTGATTTAGGGACACCTTTCTCTGTTGTTGTTCACGGTCCTGTGCAAACTTCATACCGTATGTTTTTAGGCTAGTTTGGGCACCAAACAAGTCATCAACTATCCGTAAAACTACCTCAAAAATTTTGTTCTTCCTTCTACAAGCTTTGTCCCACCTACATTGTCCTTCTAGGTTCACTCGACCACCTTTTTAGCTCTTACAAACCACAGTTCAATAAACAAATAAGGATTGACCCTACCTATGATAGTTTAGTAAAAATTGAAACCTATTTATAGGAATATTAACCTCCATACATGCACAAATTATACCTTTTCCCATGCAACTAGCCTCTTTCTCTTACTCAAACCTGTAATAGACACAAACATACCCACAAACAATCCATTTTCACCCTTTACCTTTTCCTCTCTGATATATAGTTACATCAGATGTTCTCCATGTATGATGAATTACACTTAGGTTGGTGAAATCATGAGGTCTCTCCTCTCACCTTTTTATATGTTCTTTATGGTGACGTCTAACTCTTCAAGAAGGGTTTCCTTAATTAAGGTTGACTTAAAACTTTAGACAATTTTCCCACTTGAAACACATAAAAAATTATTTCTCTAGAATTGTAAGGGCTCTTTTGGTGCTTGAAGTTTCCCCTTGCTCCTCTAGGGGTGCTCTATAATCTCCCAGTTCCAAGTCATCAAATCTCCTCATGGATTCACACCCACAACTTTGGGTGCAAAGCCCACAGCTTGGGTACTATTTCCCATAAAGCCCATGTGGTTCAAATTCATCCATGGCCCTATACCCTATGGCTTGGAATACCTCCCAATCTACAAATCTCAACAATATACACTAGAGGAAAGTGTCTCATGTTGTTTTACCTAAGAAAAAAAAATCATATGAATTTAGATTCAGATGGAAGGAGTTGCTTAAGGATAGTTCACTACTCAGATAAGTGGCACCTCATGCATCTAGTTGTCTTATAAGGGTGACTAGCTCAGTGTCAATGTGGACTTAGATCTAAGCAATTATGTAGCATCTGATTGTAAAGCGGGTTGGAATATCCCCAAAAACACTAATTTATGAACTTAAGAAAATTATAAAATAAATAAATCATCTTGATATAAAACTAAATAATAATAAAAACTAAACACAAAACATGTTCAAATACTTGAAAACAAAAAATAACAATCCAAATCTACTTACAAATCAAACAAGAAATAAATTGACACGGAATGGCACCTTGAGTGAACCCCTGTTCAAGGTCAGTATATTCCTCAATGCTTATAAGTTATCAACACATGATTTGAATTAAATTTCCAAATTCATTCACAACTTATAGTATCGATTATAAAATCAAAACAGAGAAGTCATTACATAGTTCATAAAATAGTTTGTATATGCATTACGGGGCACTCATCTATATATGAAAGTTCAATAGTCTAAATCAGTACTAATATAAAAATATAAATCCACATGGAGGACCAAACATGTATAAAAATAGTAGTGTGCTAAGAGTAAACAACAGAAAACAATAGATTCTAGTCTCATGATCAATTTAAAATCTATTTATGGCTTCACAACCAATGTGTTAAGACAATGTAGACATTTTGATTTGTACTGCTGCAACTGTACGTATGGCCACTCATGATATGTCATGGGTTGGTAAAAACTAAGTAAATATTGTGCTTAGTTTTATGATATCTCGTGTCAGTGAAATCGATATGCATTCATGCATTTTGGTGAATTAAACCATGATACCAAATGCAAGCACACATCCATGACCTATCCAGTTGTCTTTATTATAATGATCCTTATGGCTGCAAATAAGTAAAATCCTTTTTTTATAGTTGGCTGCAAAAAATAGTAGCGACAAATTTCTTCATTCCTTAGTAAAGATTTGGATGTCAATTGAAGTAATAATCCCTTTGAAAGTTCTCACCCTCAACAAAGGTCTTTGATTCTTGATCGAAATGATAGGGTCTTCAAAATTCTAATTAGAATCACTTCCTTGATGTTTGACCAAAATAGATATGCTTAGTAATAGCTAACCTGAGAGCTCAAGAGAATATTTTAACGCTGTGATCAATCCACCATTTATTATATACCAACAAATGCTAAGCGCACACACACACATATATACACTGAGTCACATAACACCTACATCTTAAATCTTCTTTAAAAACCCTTAATTCTAACCAAAGCAAAGAAATGAAGAACTTAACAAGTGTTTATATATACATGTGAGTATATGAGCAGTAAAGGATATATGTAATGATCAAATATTAGAAAAAGATGGATAAATCAAGAAAAAGGGATGGTTTAGTGAACAAAAAGGGTGCTAAATTAGTGACTCATCATCTCCCCTTGACATATTCGGTTGTGTGTCCTCATGCAACCTATTCTTCTTTATGAATACAGGCATGTAAGTCACCCAAATTGTAGGCAAGGTGCCCAAATTCCCCTATATTATCCCAATGCTTTATCCATCTTTGTCCAACTGGATCTTTCTTCCTCTTCATCCCATTGAACAAGAGCTCTGTAGAATCTTGTAGAGAACCTATTATCGTCGCTACAACACCCTCCAAAATTTAACTACATTCAACTTATGGAGCCTACCCAACTATTGTATCAAGTGTCGCTTTGGTCGTCAAGTGTCACTTTGAGTCTTTTCACATGTTTCTAGTGTTCTCATTCATTCCTAAGTGTCTTCACATTTTTCAGAACATCTATGGTGCACTTCATGGTTATAATACCTTTGTTAGTTATAAAATGGCACTTTTAGTCACAGTTGCACACACTTTGTCTATTGTACTTGGAGAGTGTTTGTAAAATTGTATTTTGATGTGTACTTCTCAGTACTTAATCCTATCAAAGTTTTTCTGATGATTTTTTTTGTGTCACACTTGATTTTACTCTTAATTCATGGTGTTCCCCTCGACCTAACCTTCCTCACTTAGAAAAATTTTGGTTTGCAAAGGTTAGCCTACTAAAGCCAAGAAAGTGAATAGCACACTCTTAAGGCCCAATTAGATCCTCTTCCTTGTTTAGGATGCACCATGCACCCTCCTTGGCACTCTAAAGCAATAAGATTTCCTTCCTTCTTTAAATTGTGCCCTTCACAAGCCTTCCTCCCAATTGGATGCATGGCGCACCAAAATGTTCATGGAGGCCCCTTCATCCTTCATCAATGTGCCTTGTGCTTAGGCAAGTGCATAGTGCATCATTTGTCACTAGTCGAGCATCCTTTCCTTCTTCAGGATGCACAGTGTGCCCTCCACCAAACCCTCATTCTCACTCAAGTGCATGGCGCACAAACAAGCCTCATGTGGTATCCATTGCCTCTTCCCAGTGTGTCTTGCACCCTGCATCGAGCCTGCCCTTCATTGTTGAGCGCATAACGCATCCTCAAGCCTCAAGCCTCAAGCACTCATCCCTTTCCCCTTTGATAGTACACCCTACCCCGAAAGCTTTCCCTATTCTTATTGAGTGCATTGATGAACCATGATCAGAAAATTTGTGTGAAACATGTTAGAATAGGATATTTTTCAGATTGGTGATTATTTTCCTTGCAGGTGTTCTAGAATAGCATGGTGAGGATGCGTAAAAATATATGTCAAGGAGAAAATTTTAAGGAAGCTTTCAAAAGAAAAGAACACATGAAGTGATAGGATGAAGAACATTAGAACTATGATGATCAAAGCGGTCTAAAAAGACTCCATATGATCAGAGACCCTTTCGAGGGTAAAGGCATAAAAAACATGGAAGTTGCATGCAAGATTGAAGACATAAGTGGCAGCATTGTGGCCTCTCAACAAATTCCATGTCATCAGTCACTGTGAGTCCAAGTCATTAGTAATGGTGACTTTTCATGTTATCACTACATGATTTTGTGGAAATCATGATGTAATTCAGTAATGGTTGTAAAGAAAAAGATGTGGAAGTCCAAGAGAGTCATATATGAACAAAAGATCCATATGAAGAATTATAAACTACATATGTAATTTCAAATGTCATGTAGAAGTTCAATAGTCATTTAGAAGTCCAAAGGCAATTAGAAGTTGAAAAGTCATGAGATAAAATCAAGAGTCACGGGGATATGAAAGGTCATGCATGTTGGACAGTTGGCATTATCTGGATCGCTATTGGTTGCAAGTGTGTTGGCATTGATTTAACAATCATGTTGGGAGATGTGTTGGCTAGTTGACATTGTCTAAGTATTGGCAAGATGTTGGCATTGATATCAACCAGAATAGCATGGATGTTTGTGGCAGCAGATGTTGGCTTTGATGTTCCCTAGCCTAGATATGATGGTAATTGGGATAGTTTGATGTGATTGATGTGTCAAGCTCAAGGGGATTCCTATGGTTGATGTAGTCTCTGGTAGAGAATCATCATAGTAGCAGGATTATTAGATAAGCCATAAAAATAAGACTATGATGGTTGGGAGTCCCAGACTTTGGAGGAGTGAGTTTGCCTCAAAACTTCAGCTAAGATACTCTTGGAGGTAACATAGTTGGTGATTGCATGGAAATACCTTTCCAATGGTATGTGGAACCCTACAAAATGTCTTTGAAGAGCATGTTCTAGGAATAAGAAGAAGGGGCAAGGAGAAAAAGAACAACAAATAGTTTGTAACCATTTTTTAGGTGGAAAATGGGATCAAAGAATACATCAGACCTTCTCGACTAGAAAGTGCTCTTAAGGAGCTTTCCAATGGTATGTGGAAGTTTGAAAATGGCCTCCTAGATCAAGCGTTACTCCCAGTCAAAGTTTGGTAACTTTAGCCGTGATATCTAAGCTAAAAGGTGATCAGAGGAAGGAATATCAAGACCTCAAAACTTCGTAACCTCAATGAAATTCCTCTTTGAGAAAAGTTCTGAACCAAGAACAACGAAGGAATAGGTGAGGACCTCCGCAGTTTATTTCATTGGTGGCTTATTTAAATGAAACCCAAAAGGAACAGGCTGACCATCAGGAGCCGATTCTCGGAACGTTGGATATCGAAGAAGGATCAAAATATCAGCACCCGATATCGGAAGGACTTGCAGGTAGCATATCGGAATATCAGAGCGGGCTATAATCTCAGAAGTTTCAGACCATCAGAACCTCATAGTTTCATAATTTCTTATAAATGAGTTCTTTTAAAAAGCGCCAACATTGCTAGGAGAAGGAATTAAAAAGAAATTCGTTGAAAAACCAAAGAACCGAGGGACCATTTCTCTCTCCTCCAATAGGACACATGGTAGCAGGTGATTAGCACTAAGAAGCTAACAAGGAAGATGACATCAGCATAAAGTGGCCGCAAAGAGAACACGTGTCAGTCATATTTAGCATTTTGGGTGGCCTAATAGGGCAAATCCAGGTGACATGTGTCACCACTAAGGAAACACCACGTGGAGATGATGACATCAGCATGACATCATCTTAGAGGTCAGAATTTCGGAGGTTGGAGTTTTCATAACTCCTATCTAATTATTTTATAGGAAATTTTTGATCTGATGTGTGGAGCTTCGATGTTGATTGGCACATGGTCATGGGGACCCAAAGAACCAAGGGCATAAAGAAGGCCTAGCACCTAAGTTCTATGGAAGTATATCGAAGGTCAATGATTTTGGAACTCCTTTGTAAATGTGTTTTGGAGAAAAATTATGATGAAAGGGGCATGTGTTGGTGCTTGGTCGAGGAGACTAATAGAACCAATGTTGTAGAGAGCACCTAAGTGCTATGGAGAATATTGGAGATTGAAGTTCTCGTAACTTCATTATAATTGAAATTTGAGAAAATTTACGAAATGTGGAGCTTTCGATGTGTTGGCACTTGGTTGAGGAAGCTAAAAAAACCAAGGGCATAGAGAAAATACGCAGGGAGACAGGCCCCCGACAGGAGTTTGAAGGCCTTATCACCTAAGTGCTAAGTCGTCGGTCACAACACCCACTCCCATGGTGTAAAACAAAAAGGGGCTAAGCATGAAGGGGCTCAGAATCTCGCGACCTCATAGTTTCGTAACATTTGTTTTAATAAAAGTTATGATAGATTAAGGCTCTTATATTACAGCACTTAAGTACTATACTGGTGGTCACATGCAACGGTCCCATGGAGGAAAAACAAGAAGGGGGAAAAGAAAAAAGGGCTAGGAAACTCGCCATCTCATGTTTTTGTAACATTTCCTTTAATAAAAGTTACGAAATGAAAGGGCCCTAATAGTATAATATAGATGTATTGAAGGTTGGTTAGGTCGGTAGCTAAGAAAGTTAAAGAGTGGTTGGTCACTGGAAGTATGGCAATCGAAGAGACTTCTAACTCGAAGAACAGAGAGGACCATGATGTACAAATAAGCCGTGTTGAAGTACGTTCAAGATCTGTGAGCCATGACTAAGCATGGGGAGTCTCATTGGAGTGCACAGGTGGACTGAGATTTACTTCTCATCATGGATAATCACACAGAGAGTTGGTGAAGTGAACGAAGCCCATTTTCATGTTTTAATGCAGTGACAAAATTCATGAAAAGAGACGCAACAGCGGAATGGAGTGCCATGCCAAGAGTACACTCAGGCAGTGTGAATGGCAGAGTGATGGGCAGTAGTGGAAACATCAACCATTGCTCAATAGAGGAACAAAACACAGGAGCACAATTAAGAAAAATGGGGTGAAATGCATCATTGTTGAGTGAGATGTGAGGAGAGATATGTGTGATTGTGTGCGCTATTGTGTGAGGCCAAGTGAGCCTATTCTGTAGAGAGAGGCTGAGAGTGCCTATGCAGAGGAAAGACCCTGAGAGATGAATGTATGTTGTGAGAGAAAATGGTCGAGAGTAGTGTGGTGCTATGGTGTGAGAGGTCGAGAGTGCCTATGTAAAGGAAAGACCCCGAGAAATGAATGCATGTTGTGAGAGAAGAGAGCCGAGAGAAATGTGGCATTATGGTGTGAGAGGATGAGAGAGACTAAGGAATAGAAGGTCGAGATCTGAGTGTATGCTAATGAAGAGTAGAGAACAAAGTGTTGTGTGGTATATTATGAGCGATTGTTGCTGAGTATAGCAATGGGTTGTTGCAAAATGAGCAGAGTGAGCATAGAACAGAGCTGATATCAAGAAGAGTGGTTACCATGGATAGATAACATTAGTTCCTTTTTTACTGTGCATTGGAGCCTTCTTACAGGAAGTTGGTGCTTCCATCTCTAGTGGGTGTCTGAAGAAGGTTTGGGGGTTGGTGCCTCCTACAAGTTGGTGCTTACATAAATCCAAGGTGTTGCAAGTTGGTGCGTGCAACAAATCGGTGAAGTTGGTGCTTCACATGGTGCTTCTGGTAAGCTAGACAAGTGTCTACAAATGGAGGGATAAGGTGCTTCTTGTTATTGGGTTCTGGAAAAAAATCAAAGGGAGTTGGTGCTTCCTGTGAATGGTGGGTCACAAACAGATTGATGTAATAGAGTAGGTTCTCTTATTTTACATCAATAACAACAACAAGCTTTGATAGTTTTTTTCCCAAAAGTGTTTCCACGTAAAACCTTTGTGTCGTATTTTTGCTACTCATGATGTGTGTGCTTGTGTTGATTCATATGGATGTTGTTATGGTTTGTTAATTGTAGCTCTCATTTAGTGGATTCCAAGTGAATGAGTGAAAATAAATTGTCACAAAAAGTTAAAATTAGCCTTAATATTGATTCACCCCCCTCTCAGTATTAACATTGTTTCATACAATTAGTATCAAAGCCAAGTTCCTTTAGGAATAGATTAATCACTAGAAGGTAGATCAAATAGAAAAAATTTATAATCGAGTTTGGCTAACTACAGAAGGAGTTTCATTTTTTAATGGATCAGACTATGAGATCTGGAGGATTAGAATGGAAGCCTATTTAATGGTAATCAATGAATACATTTGGTTGTCTATGATGTACGGAGAAAGGAATGATTTCAATACATAAGCCAAGGAGATTATAATGAAATGGTTGTCTAAGCTAGATGCTGAGAAAGTAAGGCATTGTGAGACAACAAAGGAAATGCTAGGCATATTGCAATGCCTGTATGGAAAAGATTGCAATGTGGCTCAAGAGGAGGTCAAAGAACCTTGTTGCTCAAGAAGTGAACCTGAATATGTGAAGGCTACTAATAATGAGAAGAGAAGAAAGAACAAGAAGAAGGCATCTAAAAGGAAAGATGCTCAAAATATTGAAGATATTTCTTCCTCTTAGAAAATTTTTGATCTTCACTCCAAGAATGGTGAAGAAGAAGACATGAATGAGAGGTCATGCGACTCTAAAGGTAAGTTATTTCTTTATGATAATTGTAAAGAGATAGGTCATTTAGCCACTATATGTACATATTATTCTATTGAAGATAAAGATAATCATACATCTAGTTGTTGTGAAGAGAGACCTACATTTGTAGCAGTAGCAAACGAGAGTACCTCATAGGAAGAAGATAAATCCCAAGCATGCTCATACATAGGAGAAAATAAGAGTACGCCTAGTAGTGATGAAGAAGGGATATCCCTCAGACCTGTGGAAACTTCATGGACACTGTCATGCGGAAAGAGTCGATTTTGCGGACGAAACCGACCTCCCTAGAAGCAAAGGCTTTCTAGTGACAAACAAGACAAATAAACACTACCTTTCTCTAAACATGCATTTAGAATACAAGTAATCAGTTGATTATAACATACCTTTAGTCCAACGCTTTGTAGTAGTCCAGCCTCGCCGATCCGGATGAGCTCCTCCTTCTCTTCGAAACCTGCATTCACTAACAAGCCAAAAGATTAAATAGCACCTGATAAACTTATAAAATAACACATATCCATCATACAGACCAAGGAGTATATGAAACAAATCATGAATAAAAATGTGTTGAGAAAAATGAGTTCATTTGTATTAAGTGGAAACAAAAGAAACCATTACAACCTGAGCCTTGGTGTTGTGCAGGTCCCTCCTAGGGTCCAGCAAGAGTTTTCCTTTACTTTGATCAGCTCACCCACTTCCAAATAAGGCTAGGAAAGGATGGGAATCTCTCCTCTCAAGCTTTACAAGGGAGTCCTAATTCCAGCAGCATCTACCCTTAGGAATGTTCAGCTTTCAACCTCCCCTCCTTCTAGCCCAATGCCTGTATTTATAGTGCTCTAGAGGAAGTTAATCAGGTCCACGATCAATGGGATAAGCCCCTCTTTGGATGGGATAGCTCCCCTCTTGATGGGATAAGTTCCTCTTTCATAGGTATACGTGAACCATCTGGAGGCGCTCCATACACGTCAAACAAGCTTCTAGAATGCTCTAGAAATGACCACAAGTAACTTTTTTGGAGTGAAACTTGCGCCTTTTGACCTTTACAGGAGTACGCACCCTCCCCTTTACAGACAGAGCGTACAAGTACGCAAGTATTGTGAACTTGGGGTGCGTACACGCAGGTAAGGCTAAGAGAAAGTGCGTACCCAGAGATATATAGATTTTTAAATACTTTCTCTTTTTCTTGGAGTTTGACATGGAGAGCAGAGGTATGAGACTTGCCAAGGAGGATAGTATGACAGTTGATGGAGCCATACTAACTGCAAATAGTCATGGTGACAAATTTTAGTGTAACATATTGCCCCCTAAAGTGCGAAGCCTGTAGTAGATTAGGGTTTCATATCATCTAGGAAGGGTGAAGTACTTTATCATTTCAAGGATTATCTTGTGGAGAGCCCAGTCGGAACCTACAAGTATTCAACACAAAATACATATATAAGATCATATCATCGCTGAGGTAGGCATTCCCATACTCAGATTGAAAACTTTAACTAACAAACTAACTACTGCTCTGATACAGGAATGATTTTGCAATACATCATAATCATAGACTTGTGTAGACACAGTATGGATGCAACCATCTGTTTATAGTTGGTCTACTCGCAGCCTGGATGGTGGAAACTAGATCCAGGGTCTTCATTTCTACTTCCTGAAAAGGTACGATTCTATCCATGCGAATAAATGAGTTGATGTCGAACATGGTAGAAACCACTTGATTACCAGTCAATGATGTAAATTGTTAACAAGCGTGAGAGAGACCACCAGTGATGTCAATGGTTATCAAAGTACCCAGTACAATCCATGAGATGTGAATGAATGAGTTGATGTCGAACATTTCACGGAATCCTTCGATCGAAAGTCAATGATGTAAACCGTCGTCAAAGGCGAGAAACCTGCCATTGATGCATGCAGATTTCAGGGTACTGACGATTTCTAGGTCATATTTCTAGATAATGTGTTGATGTCGATAGAAAGCGACCCGTTGCAGGCAAGCCCACAACACGAAATCATAGATCAAGTTGAAGAAATGTAGCTGTAAGGACTGACTCAGGGATGGTCGAGATGGATGACGAGTATTTTGCAGATGAATGGTTTATTTGCAGTGACCTCTTGAACACATAACGACACAACAGATGGCTTGGTGACATTTGACCCAAAGTTAATACCCGGCTGAAGACTTTCAATGTGGTTTGATCAACTGTGAGGCAAAGGATTTCCCAACCCAGGTGAATGAAAAGTGTCGTGTTCAAGAGTGGTGATAAGGCTTCTTCTGAGACAAAGGATAACAAATAGGCTCATTTTTCTCTCTTTTCCCCCACCATTTCTGGAAAGTACCTCTTTATTTTTTACAAGCTTGAGGAGTATAACATATGCTTGATTATAAGCTCATCCTTCGGATGAGTCCAACTTAGTTTTGATTCGAACCCTAAGAAGGAGTGTTACGTTCCTGTTTGTAATCGAACAGGTCCTTTACTGTGAAATTTTAACGAGTCCAGTATAGGAGAAACTCGGCGTTTTTCAATTTTAGAGAGTCTGAAAAACTTAAGAAGACTCCAAGTTGAACTTTTTCGTAAATTTGTGTCTCCCAAGCCCGAAAAAGTATAAAATAATACTTGAGAGAACCGCTTGATCTTGCGACCAAGGAGTACTTTCATGATTAGTGTCTTTGACCTGAAAAGTAAAAAGTGATCAAGGACACGTCGTTTTATTTCCAGTATTGAATTTGAAACGACAAAAATCCTGCAATCTTTTCCTGTTTTTACGGTCAGAAAAGGGCTATAAGAGGACCGTATTTTAATTCCGTTTTAACGAGTGTAAAAGAAATGCTCGGCAATCTTTTCATGTTTTAAGAGTCACAAAAGGGCTTAAAAGATAACTCTGATGTTTTTGTTTGTGAAAAATGACATTTTCCCTGAAAATCCTTTTATCCTGCGCAAAAACTAACACATTACTCATACCTGTTTAAAGATAGATAAAAATACTTGAAAAATAACTTTTCATGGTGGAAAATAAACAAATTTGACATTCATTTACTCAAAAAACCTATAAAAAGGGCTTTTACCATTTCATTTTTACCATTTTACTGTTGAGGAGAGAAAAAGGGCTTTTGGCAAGAAACTTCCCGTGGACATTGCGGAGAATCCGACCGTCGAAATCAAACGTCGTCTCATCAGGTATTCTACAACATCCTCCCTTGCATTTCCATCCATTTAGAATTTGTTTTTAAGCTTTAGTTTTATTTTTTGGAGGCCTTGGGGGTTTCAAGGTCCGCTTTTCGGGGTACGCAGGTGCCCCATGGGTGACCTGCGTACCCCGACATTTTCTCAATTAGGAAAATGTCGGGCGTACGTAGCTTGCCTTAAGAGAACCTGCGTACATATGCCCTGTCTCTAAAGGTGGGCTGCGTACACCACGGAATGGGTTTTGAAACTCCCATTTCTCCAAAATTAACCAAAAACTTTCAATTTTATGGATTCCAACAGATGTTTTATGGTGTGTAGATTGCCCACCATGCTTGATTGGCGCGAGAGAGAACACGAAGATGTTGATTTGGCCGCGATTAATCACCAACCTTCCATTGATGCTTTGAAGGCATGTGGTCTTTACAAATACTGGGTCATACCTGGCATGAGGGCCCAGGTGCGCTTTCTAGAGTGGTTGGTCGAAAGGTGGAACGTTCAGGATCAGTGCTTTTACATTGGAGGGCACCAGCTCGAGATAGAGCCCTCTGATATTTCCTTTCTCACTGGTTTTCCCAAGAGGGGAAAACAATTGACTCTGTCCAGGACTAGGCCGGGTGGCCAGTCCATTGCTAGTCTCCGACTAGAGTGGTGTAATAACCAAAACCAGGATAAGGGGATAGAAATCAAAAATATATCCCGACCTGAAATTATGGTAATTTCCTTTACAGTTACCAGACTTTGCGGGGCTGCCGCCTTGCACATTGCCACTGGATCCCAGATGCGGATGGCGATTGATTGCTATCGGGGCACCATTTTCAACTGGTGCGATGCTGTGTTGGCCAACTTAAAGGGCCAACTGACTAGGACCAAAAATGGACAGTTGAAGACTTTTGGTTATGGGCCTTTAGTTGTGAGTTTTTCCCTAGAGAGGGTTCCGATGCTGATCCCACAGCAGCTTACTGTTGAGGTTAGGCCTCCCCGAGAGCCTAAGTTGATGCGATGGGTTGTGGTGATGGCCCGTCATCCTGACGAGGGCACAGAGGTTGTCCGATTTAGACCGGAGTATTTTCACTGGTTAGAGAACCAGGTCTTCTCGATACAGGATTTTCCGTATGCCGAAGTTGATTTTCGCGGAGATCCGGACATGATTCTTCCACCGGGAGAACAATGGGATGACACAGGTACTTCATTTTCACAAGTTTTTAGATTATTTACTTTTTTTTGTTTTTATATCGTCTCAAAACTGACAGTGACAATTTTCAAAATGCAGATGTAGGCCCACAGCGTCCGGCCAATCTCCGGCCTTTCGAGAGGAGAGTACCAGTTGCACCGGCACTGGCCCCACAGGACGCGGCCACAGAGACCTTAGCTGAGTTGGAACAAGACCTAGAGCGTCTTACGGTAGACATACCAGAGACGACTATAGACGATATTCCTATCAGACTTCAGCGCTATGTGGTCGCAGTCCCAGGACCTTTTAGGAGGTTCTTGTGTAGGGTAGCCCGTGTAGTGGTGTCGTATAGAGAGCACCACCAGTGATTGGGTGGTCACTTTTGTAGACACATGTGACATTTTGGTTTTTTGTACTTATCATTTTTGCCAATCATAAGGTGTTTTTCAACCTATGATCGAAGACGATGTATTTTTTGACACACTCCTATCTATATATATCATTATTACCGGCTTATCTTGTTAAACATGTGTGATGAAATGTTTTTAAATTTACATGTATGATTATCGCAAATGTTTGTCTAACATTCGAGAAGCAATTGCATCTGCTAATGTATTTAAAGACCTTGGAATATGTTGATATTCAATGTAATCAAATTCACGTTCCAAGAGGCGCACTCTCAAAAATAACCTTAATAATACTGGATTTCTAATGGCATATACTCTATTGAGCTATAATACAACGAGTTCAGAATCTAACCTCACTATCAAACTCCGAATCTCAAATGAAATAGATTCAGACAATAACTCAATCACTGCACTGTATTCTGCAATGTTGTTTGTTGTTTGACCGAGGCTCACCCCATGCATAGAAACTAACTCGTCAGAGGGCGAATAGATAACCCAAGCTGCGGAAGAGATATTCCGTGTACTACGACAAGCACCATCAGCGAATCCAATGTACGTTTGGAGAGGCGTCGACATCTGCAATATCAAGAGTAAAACCAAGATAAGCCAGAATAACGACGAAAACACACTCTCTAAGCTAAGCACACTGTCTATACAAACAAACACACCAGCTAGAAAGAAAAAACTAACCTAACTAAATCTCCATACCCATCATTTAAGCATAATACCTCTTTAGGTAAAGTCCATTCCTGGGTTTACCCAAAGAGTCCCCATCAAAATCTACCAGCTCATAGGCCCCTTTTGCTAGCTTTCGCTTGACAATGTAGGGCCCATGCCACATAGGAACGAATTTTCCAGCACCTAATGTATCATTAGCTTGATCATATAATAGCACTAGGTCTCCTTCCGAAAAATTTCGAGGGGTCACGTTGCGATCATACTGATCTTTCATCCGTTTTGCGTGAGTCTCGATTGTCAATGCAGCGTCACGTCGAGTCTCATCTAATTGAGTTAAGTATAATAGACGCTTCTCCTCTTCGGAAGTAGCTGGAAGTAATTCGACAGCCATTTGAAGTGACGGGATTTCGCATTCAATGGGCAACACTGCTTCCAAACCATAAACTAGTTGGAAAGGAGTGAACCCTGTTGATGTTTTCACTGAGGTTCGGTACGCCCAAAGCGCGGAAAATAACATGTTGTGCCAATTCAACCGATGAATACCAATGATTCGTCGGATCATGATAACTAAAACTTTGTTGATGGACTCAACCAGACCGTTGGCTTGTGGATAATAAGGAGTTGAGCTATCGTGTTGCAAACCAAGCTGGCCTGTAAGTTCTGTCATCATAATGTTTTGAAAATGGCGCCCATGGTCAGTGATTATCGCTTGTGGGACAAAAAACCTAGCAATAATGTGATTGAATACGAAAATTGCAATTGTCTTGCCGTCTGCCTCGAATGTAGGCATCGCCTCGGCCCACTTAGTAAAATAATTAACCGCAAGGATGATATACGCATGCCCCCCGGCCGAGTGAGGGTTACATGTAATAAAATCGATACCCCATTTAGCAAAAGGACCAACGGCAATTATAGGGTGGAGAGGAGCAGGTGGTGCGCGCATCTTGCGATCAAACACTTGACAGTTGTGGCATTTCCGGACCGCAATAATACAGTCTTTAAACAAGGACAGCCAGAAATAGCCAGCGCACAATATCTTTTGGGCTGTGGCATACCCAGACATATGACCGCCACACGCTCCAGAGTGACAGTCATTCAAAACCCTTTCAGCTTCCTCATGAGTTAAGCAACGATGAAAAATCAAGTCCGCCCACGGCGATAAAGAGTATCTCCAATAATTTTGTACTGTTGGGACTAGAATCGAATTTTCCGACGTTCCGACTTTGAAAATTCGGGCCGAAAGGATTGGGTTTGGAGATAGACAATTATATCCCCATACCACGGATCTAAAGTGCTGATGAGAAACAAAGATTCGTCCGCAATGGGTTCCTCTGCCACAGTTTCCATGTCAGCACGCGGGAAATCACACATCAACTCTGCAAAAACTAAAGATTTCTTAGACTTAGACTTTTCAAACTCCAAGTCGAACTCTTGCAGGATAATGATCCATTTAGAGTACTTGCCCCCTAGCAATTGTTTAGTCAAAATGTAGATCATATGGTTGCAATCTGAAATGACTGTAGTTTTACGGAGAAGAATGTAGTGACGAAAACGTTGGACAGCTTGAACGGCTGCCAAGGCCAATTTCTCCACATGTGAATATTTGAGCTCAGTGGGATTTAACATCCGACTAAGATAATATATCACATGTTCCGTTCCGAATTCGTCTTCCTGGACTAAGACCATTCCAATGGTGGAATGAGCGGCGGCGAGGTACAAAAAGTAATCCTGGTTGTAGTTGGGAGGATGCAGCAACGATGCATGGGTCAACGCGTGCTTGAGCGCATCAAAAGATTTCTGAGCTATCTCATCCCAAGAGAATTGAGCACTTTGTTTCAACAACCGGGTAAAACCCTTGGTAATCTTGGCGTAGTTAGGAATGAATCGGCGTAAAAAGTTTGCTTTCCCCTGCAAACTTTGGAGTTGGCGAAGACTCGAAGGAGGAGGCAATTTGATGATAGCTTCTACCTTTGAGGGATCGACGTGGATGCCGGCTTTTGAAACTACAAATCCTAGCAATCGTCCCACTTCTATACAGAAGACACATTTGTGTGGGTTCAACCGTATACGCTAATGCCGACACCTCATAAAAATTGCTCGTAAATGGACAAGGTGATCAGCTCGGTGTAAGGAGTGAGCGGGAAAATCATCGAGATACGGTTGCACAATGTGTTTGATGTCATGAAATGCATAAGACATCGCCCTTTGAAAAGTGGCTCCAGCATTCTTAAGTCCAAAAGGTAATTTGCAATAAGCAAATGTCCCCCATGGACAAATGAAAGCCGTTTTTGGTTGATCGGCAGGTAGAATATTGATTTGGTTGTAACTGGAAAAACCATCCATAAAGGAAAATATTTCACTACCGGCACAATCATCAATTATTTGATCGATATAGGGTGTTGGATAGTTGTCCTTGGGACAAGCACGATTGATATCCCTATAGTCGATACGTATTCTTATTGTTCCCTGTTTTTTGTTAACCGGAACAATATTCGATACCCAATCCGTTAACGGGATCGGATAAATGAAACCTGCTTTCAACAGCTTTTCAACTTTTGCTTTAATTGCAGCCGCTTTTCGTGGGTGAATCTGACGCAAACGTTGCCGGACGGGTTTAGCATCCGGGTAAGTCTTGATCTCATGGACAACAATGGCGGGATCAATTCCTGGCATTTCCTCATAAGACCAGGCAAACACGTCGTGGAATTCTTGAAATAGGACCTTGTATGTCTGAATTTCGTTATCTGGACACGAGGCACCTATATGAATGTGCTCAACAATTCCGGGCTTGACTGAAATGTCAATGGAAATAGTGCGAGAAATGTTTCCCAAATTCAGCTCTGAATCAGGATGTTTCATTGGACTCTGAGCTTCTTTGACATATTCAGCTATAAATATTGATGAGAAATCATTTTCAAAACGATCATCCTCAGGTAAAAACAAAGATCTATGATGGAGATCTTCCCATGGGAAACGTTATTAACTCCGAGGTTGACGCAAAAATGGATTCCTCACGGACCACATTCATTTGGTCAATTTTGGTTGAACTCGGGTCGGTAAAAGACTGCATGGCTTCATAGGCAATTTCATATGGACTCAAAGGCATTGCATCACCAAATGAGTCTGTCTCAGATTCAGAAGGAACGATCCAAGGATCGTCATAAACAATGGTGTCTGAAGTAATCATATGAATAGATGCAAATGAAGACACGGAGTTGATTGGAGGAAAAGGAAAAGCTCCCAGTAAACCGGCATCTTTAACTAATCCTATGCCAACATCCTTGTAAGGGATAGTCGTTTTACCGACATGCTGGATACTCTCTGAAGAGGCTGGGTCGGATGAAAAGTAAGCCAGCTGGTCTATGGTTATGATCTTGCCATTATGTGGAAACTTTATTACTCTGAAGACCGATGAAACGACCGCTGTCATAGCGTAAGACCAACTTCGACCAAGAGAAGGTTGTAGTCTAGAGGGGCATCAACCACCTCCACATCTAGACTAACGGTTTTTCCTTCAACCCCTATAGGCAAATCCTGTAGAATGCCAAACGGATGGAACCCACGGCCATCAAAGGCCTTAAGAATTGTCGGGGATTGATTTAGTGAAGGAGAACCAAGCGATCTCCAACACTGTATCGACATAATACACGTGGAAGCTCCCTCATCAATTACAGTCCGATGAATAGGCCTGTTTTTTACTATCACTGGGATCTGGAAAGCCATCTGATGAGGTAAACGCGGTGTACTATTTTCTAGATCAAAGATTATTAGGTTCGGGTCCTGAACATCAACAACTCCTATAGCCGACAAAAGTAATTTTCGCTGTGCTGGGCATGATTGCAGCACTTCTAAAGCCGACATTGCTGAGGGTGAAACAGCTAAATCCTCAACAATGTTGTAATTCTGGGCCGCTCTCGCATGTGGATTGAAACCAGACCTTCGAAGTACACCCTTGGCGGGTGGTTTGATTACTAATTCAGAGTTAGGTTTCTCGATCTGTAGTGGATCAGAACCGGGAGCTGAGGTTGATGGATTTGAATGAGAAGATTTTGCTTCTTTCGATCTATCACTAGGACTTTTACTACCATAATCTTGCGATCGAGTCGCAATCCTTACATGAGACATCATCAATATGGGTTCTTTGCTGGCACTCGAGGAAGAACCTATCATCTTACTCTCCTGCTTTGCAAATGGATCTTTCAAAACAGCAGGAGTTGGGGAACCTTTGACGATTTTCACAACCTCGGCCCGATGAGGGCAATCTCTTGTAAAATGATCCTCTTCACAAATAAGACAAGGATATCGAGGTTTGCGCTTCTCGTCATTGGTTTCTGACTTTTCTGTTTTCTCCTTTGGAGTCTTGTCTGATTTACTCTTCTTCTTACCTTTCTTCTTCCCACCGTTTTTTGATTTAGCCGTAGATGACTCTACAGCGTGGATATCAGCGGAAACTTCAGGAGAAGATTCTCCTGTCGGGGAATCTGGTAAGGTTATAATGGGCGAAGAATTCTTTGAAGACTTCTTCTTGCTTTTAGTATTCACCGTACCAATCATGCCATCAGCAGCATGATATCCCGAAGGAGCAGCAGTGATTTGATTTGACTTTGGAAGATCTGGGATCTTTTCGTGTAACGTACCTGACTGAGTGTAAACTAAGTCAAGGTACTGTGCTTGAACAATCACTTGCTCCTCAGTAACTACTCCGGCCTTAGCTACGTCTTCTGTAATCTTCGGTAACAATGATTTAACAAACCATTCAGCTAAGATTTGGTCCGGGATAAAAACTTTCACTAATCGCCTTCAACGTCTCCACTCATGAATATGATCAGAAATATAGGTGGACGTCGATTGTTTTAATGAAGTCAGTAACTCCGTGCCATTATCATATCTGACCTGCAACTGAAAATGAGTTAGGAAAGAGGTAGTTAACTGACTAAAATTGTAAAAAGAGGCCCGTGGTAACTCAATGTACCACTTGGTCACGAGACCAATGAGCGTACGCTGGAAAAGACGTAAGCGGATTGAATCATCCGAGATGGAATTTGAAGCACACCAGAGGTGGTAAGTCATCACATGATTTGATGGATCCTCTCCAGACTTACCCTCAAACTTGGGAATATCACTGGGCAACTTATTTGGCATTGGCGGCCAAAACGAAAGATAATTTATTGGATCGTTCGTTAGGCGCGACAAGTCTGGTAAATCCAAAGTTGCGATAAACGGTAATTTCCGATTAGGATCCCTAAAACTCTGGGTCACAAAACCAGTCCCAGGAGGAGGATATCCAGGATAACTTGGAATAGGAATCGCATTCGGGATATTGTATCCTCCTGGAAAACCAGAATTAACCGGACCGTACTGGGGTTGCTGAGGTTGTTGATAAGTGTACCCAGGATACGGTTGATACTGGTAAACTGGTTGTTGGACAGCAGGCCCGTATTGGTACTGTCCCTGGTACGGTTGATAAACGAATTGTGGTTGACTAGTGACAACCGTACTTAAACCAGGCTGTCCTATAGGCATCTGAACCGTAGTTTGAATCGTAGATCCAGACAATGGTAAAGATGTCTGAGGAGTAGTTGCAGAGACAGTAGAAACCGGAGCTGTTGATACTCCAGAAGTAAGTGTGGTGGAAGGAACAGATGTTGCGGTAGTTGCAGCAGTCGTTTGAGATGGAGTACTAGGTGCAATGGGCGACTGAGTAACTACCGAAGGTACAGAAGTTTGAACATTAGACTGGACTGGTTGCTGGGGTGAACCAGAAACTAAGGGTTGTCCAGCTTGAGATGACAACTGTACACTTGGCTGCAATACCTGTTGAACTTGCGATGGATCCCACACTATGTTCATTCCGGGGTATTGACCCATGACAGGTTGAGGATATTGAGATCCATAACTGGATTGAGGGTAGGATTGATAATTGAAAGGTACATTTCCCGTACCTTGAACATAAGATTGACCTTGGGGTGGTTGATAACCTTGACTCGAGTACTGACCTTGAGGTAGATACCCTTGAGGTAAGTACTGATACTGGGGTTGACCTTGAGCTATAAATTGATACTGAGGTTGACCTTGGGGTACATATTGAGGCTGGGGTTGACCTTGAGGAATGTATTGTACTATGGGTACATACTGTCCTTGAGGTTGCCCCCCAGACGCAATTTGTGTACCTTGAGGTTGCCCCCCAGGCGTTAATTGAGGCTGCCCCCCAGGAGGTAACTGGCCACCTTGAGGTTGAGAACCGGGAACTAAACCTGACATCATGTAAATGTCTCCTACACCCAACGGTTTATTACCATTGTTTCCAGCTAATAACCCATGTTCAATGGGTTGAGGAGATGCTCCCGCAAAAGTACCAGAAAGTGACTGATACCCAGAGGGAACAGAAGGACCGCCGTACAAGAAAGATTTAGGAGATTGAGTAAACATAGACGACTGACCAGACATATTTACAGGAGTATATATACCTCCAGGCGGATAAGGAGTACGAGGTGGAGAAAAACTTGACCCTGAGTTGTCTAAATAATTAGTTAACGAAAGATACCAAGTAGTACTTCTAGGAGGACTGTAAAAGATGGATTCACGCTCCCTTAGATCAATAGTAGGTTGATCTTCAAGGATAGAAACGCCAAATTCTTCCTCTTGAGCAAGTTCTTCAATAGCTATTAAACCAGCAGGAAGATTTTCGGTGATGACTCTTTCTACCCTAGGTGAATCAGGAGCACTAGAAGTTGGAGTAACAGGTTCAGATATTTCAGGTTCTTCGCCTATATCACTAGTAGATGAAAAACTACCAGCAAGCTCGGAAACTGCAATAGCTTCGGGATTATAACCTGTTTCTAGACCTTGGTAATCTGGATGGACTACCAACGACGACTCTCCTTCTTCAGGTGAACCTACTTTGCTGCCACTAGGAGTTACAAGGACTTTCAAACCTTCGTAATGACCCGGGACGTCTTCAGGAGGTTCGCCTCAAAGTCTACGGGACTTCCTCAACAAATCGGCCACGGTAACAATCTTAGGAGACTTGCCCCGAAGTCTACGGGACTGTCTCGGTAATTCAGCCACAGTTAAAAACTTTTAACTACTGCACACGCAAACAAAGTAAAATCTCAAAGCAAACCGCCTAAAGTCTCTAAAGAACCAAACAAATTCGAAGCACAGGCCTAAAGAATCTAGGGCGTCAAACCATACACAAACAGTAGCCTTCCGGACCGAAAACACTAGTTGGTGATGAAGCCCAACATCGCCGAATTCAGTACAGAAGTGGTGGGTGGAACAGTTACCCCGGCAACCTGCTTAATGAATAGACAGGCACAAGTTCCTCCACTTTAACCGTCTCGAGTGAAGTGAACCCCCCGAAAAATCCAAGTGAGTCTAGCCGACGTCTGCTCCAGGTACAGTGGGATCTTCCCTCCACCGTCACCTCGGTAGAATCCTAAAGATAATGGTCACTAAGGTTACCAACAGTAACAAATATACCTGGGGGAACAGTCTACGACCCGATAGCACGCAAGGGTAGAGTAACAAGCTCAATCCCCTTGCCGGCTCCTTGACAATAATCCAAGGTTTACCGACAAGTGACCCCAGGCTCCTCGACAATAATCCGAGGTTTACCGTTTGTAGTACGTGTGTATCTGGCGTCTTTCCCAATGAAGGAGGATTGATCCCCTCACTGATTCAGACACGGTCTCGTGCTTCTCCTTTAAGAGGAGCTTTCCCAGAGTACAAATGAAACAGTTGGATTTATCCTACCACAAGATGAGCTACTTGTTTGGTTTTACTGTCTTGGAGAGTTAATTACTCTCCTACTCCAAGACACTAGCCTGATCTATATTGGTGTTTCAGAGCCCTAGTAAATAAAAAGTTACTAAGTTGATTTTACTTTAAGCGTTAATTTTTATGGCTTTTCTTTAAGACAAAAGGTAGCGGAGATGAAACTGATGGTGTGTAGACTCGACTAAAATCCACTAAAAAGATGCACTTAGGATGATTTATGCTAATTTTCCTTTTTCAATGAATTCCCTAGCTAAGAGAGTTAGAGAATGCAAAATGGATATAAAAAACAACTTTCTTGGCAATGAAAATCAAAGAAACAAACTCTTTATCTTTTCCAAAACATACAACACATGACCACTAATTACTTCACGAAGATTCCTTTTCTTTTCAAAGACTCAAATGCTACCAAAGCAAACTTTTCTTCAAAATAGTTTTTTTTTTGTATTTTTCCCTATATTAGCAAAGTATGTAAAACTTACTTTAACAGAAATTAAAGTTAAAAAATCTGTAGCAATCAAATCAACTCAATTTCACTCAAAAGAAAATCTAAGAGAAATGCACCTAAAAGTAAATCTAATGAGGCAAAAGCCTACCAAGCATGATTCCAGGATGTTTTACTCGGTCAAAATTTAACTAAGGACTAGTTAATGCAGAATCAAAAACCAGTCAAAAACAAAAATCAAAACCTTTTGTTCTTTTTCTTAAGAATAAAATTCAAAGTTCAATCAACAAACTTTTTCGAGATTCGGCAAAGAGACAACACAAAGGTAGGTTTCTCACAAGGGTGGATTCTATGACAGGTCCAACTCCTAAGAAGACTGAAAAAACCAAAGAGATCCAAGGTTTTACGACTTCTAAAGCCAAAGTCACTACAGGACCAGTGCAAAAATCAAACCCTAGGGCAAAATCTCTATGAATTTCACTAAAACTCTTGACACTGACGAAACAAGCTTAGGTGAAGATTTATGACAGGCAACCAGTGGATCTGGGCAGAAAAAACAAATTAAAAACAAAATCTAAGAGGCAAAAAAGAAGAAAATTGAAATTTTCTCAATTTTGACAGGGTACGCAGGCAACCTGTTTGCACAGGTGCGTGTACGCTCTGTGCACAAAGCTGCAGTGCGTACAGGTACGCACTGTGCTCAACACAGAGGCTGCGTACTTCTAGCAAAACTAAGAAAAACTAAAATCTGATTTAACCCTAATCTAGCCCACCCAAATACACAGTCAAATAGCCAAAAACCAGAAAACAAATGACTTTTCTCATATCAAAGTTTCACACAAAGGAAAAAATCATTCACATCAATGGATTCCCCAGCGGAGTCGCCATTTTGTCATGCAGAAAGAGTCGATTTTGCGGACGAAACCGACCTCCCTAGAAGCAAAGGCTTTCTAGTGACAAACAAGACAAATAAACACCACCTTTCTCTAAACATGCATTTAGAATACAAGTAATCAGGTGATTATAACATACCTTTAGTCCAACGCTTTGTAGTAGTCCAGCCTCGCCGATCCGGATGAGCTCCTCCTTCTCTTCGAAACCTACATTCACTAACAAGCCAAAAGATTAAATAGCACCTAATAAACTTATAAAATAACACATATCCATCATACAGACCAAGGAGTATATGAAACAAATCATGAATAACAATCTGTTGAGAAAAATGAGTTCATTTGTATTAAGTGGAAACAAAAGAAACCATTACAACCTGAGCCTTGGTGTTGTGCAGGTCCCTCCTAGGGTCCAGCAAGAGTTTTCCTTTACTTTGATCAGCTCACCCACTTCCAAATAAGGCTAGGAAAGGATGGGAATCTCTCCTCTCAAGCTTTACAAGGGAGTCCTAATTCCAGCAGCATCTACCCTTAGGAATGTTCAGCTTTCAACCTCCCTCCTTCTGGCCCAATGCCTGTATTTATAATGCTCTAGAGGAAGTTAATCAGGTCCACCATCAATGGGATAAGCCCCTCTTTGGATGGGATAGCTCCCCTCTTGATGGGATAAGTTCCTCTTTCATAGGGATACATGAACCATCTGGAGGCGCTCCATACACGTCAAACAAGCTTCTAGAATGCTCTAGAAATGACCACAAGTAACTTTTTTGGAGTGAAACTTGCGCCTTTTGACCTT
This sequence comes from Pinus tabuliformis, assembly GCA_031772625.1. NCBI lineage: Eukaryota > Viridiplantae > Streptophyta > Pinopsida > Pinales > Pinaceae > Pinus > Pinus tabuliformis. Next base: position 1,084,713,925 of record CM062813.1, read on the forward strand.
TACAGGAGTACGCACCCTCCCCTTTACAGACAGAGCGTACAAGTACGCAGGTATTGTGAACTTGGGGTGCGCACACGCGGGTAAGGCTAAGAGAAACTGCGTACCCAGAGATATATAGATTTTTAAAGACTTTCTCTTTTTCTTGGAGTTTGACATGGAGAGCAGAGGTATGAGACTTGCCAAGGAGGATAGTATGACAGTTGATGGAGCCATACTAACTGCAAATAGTCATGGTGACAAATTTTAGTGTAACAGACACAAAGAGGAATTTATATCTCTTTGGTAACTCAGAGAGCACATTTGATATCAAAGAGAAGGATTTCAATGAAAGGATCTTCTTTAGAAAGAATTTTATCGCTGCTCTAATGGAGGTCAAGGATCTATCAGAGGCAAATCTCAACCAAGAGGAGAAATTGAAAATTTATGAGCTTAAGAATGAAAAGTTGACTAAAATAATAGTTGATCTAAATGCTCAATAAGAAGATGATAGTAGCTTGAGTGGCATGTTGACCAATCAACTAAATGATAGATAAGCTTACTGTGAGAGACTACAGCTGAAGTAGTCTCATTGGGACATGACTTAGAAAATTCCAGTAAAGAGTTGTGTCAATATCGTAAGCTTGAGGAGAGCACAAAGGCCTTGGATGAGATTCTTGCTAAGAAAAGATCCCCTCTCATCAAGTTTGGCATGGGTTTCAAAGAAGAAACAAGCTCCAATAAGGAAAAGGCTGGAATGTCAACCACCCATGTAAGGGAAGTTGGAAATTACAACGATAACAAAGGAAAATAGGTGGTTGTACAAAACCAACAAACACAAAAGAAACAACAACAAGAGAAGAAGAAGCAGCAAAAAATTGTTGTTCAATAGCAAAGGCAACAACATAATAAATCCAAGCAATAGTAAGAAGGAATGCAAGGCAGTAAGGAAATTTTCCATGGAAAGCACATGAAGAACCAATAGAGGTCCTTTCTCTCTAAATGGAAACACCTTCAAAGAAAAGGTGTTGTTAACTCTCATAAGCCTTTTCATGGTTATTGTTCCTCTTGCAATAATTTTGGGTATAAGGCCATATACTATAGATGGCTTGGAAGAAAATGATATGCATTGGGTAGTAGCAACCTAAGAACGCATAAAGAGGCTAGGAGAAGGCATGTTGACAGTAATAGACGCCCTAATAAGAGTTTTTTCAAGAATTGTAACTCATCTACCCCATTCTTAAGCCAAATTGAATGCTACAACTGTGGCAATCTGGGGCACAAGAGAGCATGTTGTATAAATGGAAAGAAAAAGTGTGCTTCTCAGCATATGCATGCAAATGTAGCCACCCAAGATTTGAAGACAAGAAGAAATAGTGGATTAGAGGAATATGATTTTGTCTTCAGTTCTTTATGTCAAAAGAGCAATATGAAAAGAGGAGGAAGATATCAAAACAAAACTAGGAAGAATGATCCTCTTACCCTTGTGGTGGACTTCTTTGTAAGGCAGAAAGGTAGCAGGAATATTTGGGTGAAGAAAGAGGAAAAAAAAGTGCCCTCCATCCATGTGCAACTAAGAGAAAGCTCTGTTGGGTGTGGAGCCTGATATTCTTCTTTATTCAGAGGTATCACCTCATTGGACCCCAGTTCATAATGTGGCGGCAACGCCGCCCATAATATTTGTGCTGCAAGGGGTTCCAAGGGGGGCTGCGATCCTTGCAGTGCCCCCGGAGCTAAAAATAGATGTAAAATTGCCTTGTAAAATGTTGTAATTTTGTAGTCAATCTAGGTTGTTCATTAGGCGGAGTTATGACGGTAGGAGTTATGTTTAATTTAGGGTTTTTTGTCCTAGAAGGAAATCCCCTCACTATATATGAGGGAATTGTATTGCATCTATGTAGATCTATATTCTGAGTGAGAAGAGAGAGGAGATTGAGCGAGAGAGAAGAGGGAATTACAACGGATCTGTTGTAGGTTGTATCTCTTCAGCTTGCTAGATAGTATAAAAGGAAGGACTGGTTGTTTCTCCGTGGACGTAACCCAAATTGGGTGAGCCACCTATATCTGTGTCTCTCTTGTTTTATGCGTTTTCTGTTTTTATATTTCTACAATATTTTATCTGTTCCATTGATTTGTAATATATAATTTTCTAACAAGCTCAAACACAGGAAAAGAAGAAGATAAATGATAATGCTTCTGTTAGGACTCGACCATTGAAATTTTGGAAGAATGATGATGATCTACTCAGGGGGAGTAGATCCTTTATTTCTATTCACCAAAGGAAGAGAATGGCCTCAAGGGAGGCTGAATAATACATATGTAGGAAGCTAGAAGGAAAAGACAGAGAGGTGCATCTGATTTTTGAAGGTATGGTCGAGTCTCCTTGTTGATTACAATAAGGTAATTTTTTATTTAAAATGTATCAGCATTGAAAGAGAGAGGAGTGTTGCCATCATGAGTTCAAGGGGCATACACAACAATATCTTATATTGTGGGAATAAGAAGATGGGTTGCAGAAGAAGTGTGGAATGACAAGAAGCCCATAGTCAACTCAGGTCCACAGGATCAGTCCCCATGCAGAAGCAAGGAAGTGGATGTAGGATATCAGAGAGAATTGACTTAGGGGGAGATGCTTTAGTAAGCAGTAGTAGGCAATGATCACAAACCTAAAGAAGAAATATTGCTTAGGAAATGAAAGGTTTGCATCTTGAGTGAAATAGCCTTATTTCATATAACTTGTGAGTTTGATTATGCCTAGCAATATTGTGTTCAAGAAACACAATTGGTTCAAGATTTGCATGTCCCTCAACCTTCAATTGGTATCACTATGTGAATTGGTAGTCTTGGCTTCAGGTGGAGAAAACATGTTTGTGAAAATGAGCATTTATTTTGGGAAAAAAAAAAGGGATATAAGAGTTTTCCTGGTACATTTTCCAGTTATTATCAAATGTTTGGTGCCATCAGTATTATTTAAGTAGAAGTTCCTATTGTAGGAGTATGATCTCAAGGGGAGATTAGGTGATTTCCCTTAGTCAAATAATTTCTTGTGAATTCTCTTTACTTCTTGATTAGGATCTTCTTTTACTTATGTTATTATAATGTTATTCTTCATCAAACAACTACCAAGCATAAACCATAAAGAGACAAGAGACACAGGATATAGGTTATCATCCAGGGCTAAAACCTCTCACTCTTAAGAGGAAAACTTGAACAAATTCTTCTTCTTATAGAGATTCCAATTGAAAAATACCAATACCAAGACCCTTGACCTATTTTCCACTCCAAGACCAAGACACAAAAAATCCTTCTACTCATTTATTCTTCTCGGCTACTCTTCAATTTCAACTTCCTTTTGCTTCAAACTTGCACCTTATTTCAGCCTCCTTAGAAACCCTAGTTGCAGCACTCATGAGAGAGATATATGGTGATCCAATCCCTTAACCTTCTTTTCTTGGACTGTATACCTATATTCTCCAACTCGGCTTGTTGATTTCACTTCACAAGTAATCTTGCAGACCTTGGTTCTTCCTGGTTTCTTTTTGCAACATATGTTGTCTTCTTTCTTTGCACTTGAGACAACAAACAACCCTAAAACAGTCGCAAAACACTCCAAAAGACTTTTTTGTTCCATTTCCTTACTTCATTGGTTGTAGGACCATCTTTGTTGACCTTTTTTACACTTTTGTTTCAGATCTATGCTTCACCGAATTTCTACATGAAATTATATGTTCAAATGAAATTTGCTGATCCAGGTGGATATTGGTGGCCACCTGCCAAGTCCACCTGGACCCCCACCATTGTTTCTCTCAGCATTTTCAGTTTCCTTAATTGTAGCACAACTTACTATTTTTAGCAGTTTTTCGGGTCCTGAACTTCTGGAGCCATTTTGAGGCCCTAAACGACGTTTTTTGGGAAATCTGGGGGCAACATGGGTCCATGGACCCATGTTGCCCTTCCCAAAGTGGTAGTGCTCAGATAGATCTTTCTAACGAGCTATTGTACGCGTCAAACGAAGATCGTATGCCAAAGTTACGACCCTGGGAAGTTGATGTACCAATTTACCCAAACGGGGCCCACAGTTTGGCGTTTCATCTCCTAGGGTTAGGTTTTGGAATGTTAAGGGTTTTCCATTGTTTCTCAACAATAAATAGGCCTTCAAGCCTCATTGTAAGACAGTTCAGAGGCATGTAGCCACCACATCTCTTCTCAGAGATAAGCTACCATCGCCCTAGCTGGTTTATTTCCATTTCTGGTTGTAAGCATATTTCAGTATTTTCCATTAATGAAATGAAGTATTATTTCTGCTGCATCTTTGTGTATATGGTTATCTCTGTAATTTGTTGCGTTCCTGTTTAAATCCGGATCAGTGGTATCAGAGCGGTCTGCTTTTTCTCTGTTTTTCTTTGCATGTCCCCAACAAGGTCGGGATAGAAGGAGTTAGGGCTTGAACTGGTCGAACCTTTGCAAGACCAGCCTCGCAAATCCCGACGGCCTCCCATGGCGGATGAGAAGAAAGACGAGGGGGCAGGAGATCCCATCAAAATCTTGCTCGAAGAAGCCCTCGAGCGACAACGGAACGCGATGATGGACAGCTTTGCCCAGATCCTTCAGCGGCTACTCAGAAGCGACGCATCGACTTCCAGCAGCTACTCTGGAAACGCCACGCCCTTTAAGGTACAAGTTAATTTTGAAATCCCCATATTCGAGGGTCAGATAGACGCAGATGCCGTAGATAAATGGTTAAATCTGCTAGAGGGTTATTTTTCTGTTCATGAATTTTCGAGTCGGGAAAAGATTGTTTTCTCTCTTCTCAAAGCAGCCCCCCACGTCAAGGACTGGTGGGAAACCTACTGCAAGCAGAAGGATGAAAGTACTGGCTCACTATTTTCAGCCGCACCCACCTGGAATTCATTCCGGGATGCCATCAAGGAGCAGTACTACCCTGTCGGAAGCTATGAGGATGAATACATAAAGTGGACCACGCTGCGGCAGGGAAGGGACCAAGACATGCCGGAGTTCACTAATCTTTTCCATACCCTTCGCACAAAGTTGGGTATCAAAGATTCGGAGCAACATTTGATACTCAAATACCGTGGTTTCCTGCACAAGTACATCCAGGAAGAAATACAATTCCTGAACATCTCCTCGCTCTGCGCAGCATACCGATATGCCGTCAAGGTCGAGAAGAAGTTTAAACAAAAGAAGCGAGACTTTGGATCTGCGAATCCAAAGCAGGGGAAAGGTGCCCCTAAACCACATAACAAAGGACAAATCCAAGGCGGGACAGACCAAGACAACCCACCGAAGCTGCAAGCAAAGAACAGTGTCGCGAAGCCGAAAAAGGACACTGGAAAATGGTGTGAGTTCCATAAGAGCTCCACTCACAACACAAGTGAGTGTCGGGCCAAGCAGTCACTGGTGGCTGAGCTAAAGGTTTCAGAATCAGATGCATGTTCCGACTCTGAGTCAGAACTCGATAAGGGGAATGACAAAGGGAAGCAGATCATTGATGTGGATCCCAACGCCACTGTTGCTACTGCCAAGATCCAGAAAAATGAACCTGAAGATCCAGAGGAGGAGGAGCATCTCTTCCACTCCCAGATGTGGGTAAAGGGCTCCCTGATACAGTTCATTGTTGATAGCGGGAGTCAAAAGAACCTCATTTCGGCAGAGGTCGTGAAGCGGTTGGGCTTACCGACCACAGCACATCCACAACCATACACCACTGGGTGGCTTCACCAAGGACGAGATCTTCGCGTGAGCCAGCAGTGTCGCCTTCCATACAACATCAAGCCCTTCATGGATGAGGTATTGTGTGACATTGCACCCCTTGAAGTTTGTGATGTATTATTAGGACAACCATACTTGTGGAAGCGACATGCTGTGTATGAATCAAGGCCCCGTGCTGTTATTATTACATTGGGAAATAAGTTGTACAGGATACCAGAGGTAGCACCACCTACCGCCATCTCTTTGATTACTGCAAAACAATGCAGTAAGATCATTTCCAAAACCAGGAAATTTGTTTTCCTGATGATACGCCCTCAAAGAAAGAAGAAAACGATGGCCGCAGCCTCCAGACGGGGTCCCTCTGCACGACAACTACAGATGGACAAGGTTGTGGAGGAGTACGAGGACATCTTCACCTCCCCTACAGGGGTTCCTCTGCACTGTCAGGTCAAGCACTCCATCGATCTGACCCCAGGTGCGCCGCTACCCAATGGACCAATTTATCGGCGCTCCGTTCTGGAGAACAATGAAATCAAGAGGCAGATTCAGGAGCTCCTGCAGAAAGGTCACATCCGTCCGAGTTCATCGCCTTGTGGGAGCCCGATCATGTTGGTACAGAAGAAGGATGGGACGTGGAGACTCTGTATTGACTATCGGGCGCTGAACAAGATCACTGTCCGTAATAGGTACCCGATCCCGTGGATTGATGACCTCCTGGACCAACTAAAGGGGGCGAAATATTTCAGCAAGATCGATCTGAAGTCAGGATATCACCAGGTACCAATCGAACCCTCTGATGTGTGGAAGACTGCCTTCAAATCCAAGGAGGGCCTTTTCGAATGGTTGGTTATGCCTTTCGGATTAACGAATGCTCCTGCAACCTTCATGAGGCTAATGGATGACATCTTGCGGCCATTCACCAACTCCTTTGTATTAGTATACTTGGATGACATTCTGATCTTCAGCCAGAGTTGGGAAGAGCACCTCCACCACATCCGACAGGTTCTCCAAACACTGCGGCAACACAAGTTATGTGCCAATTTGGAGAAATGCACTTTTGGCATGACCCAGGTTCAGTATCTGGGATACATCATTGATGAACAGGGGGTGCATGTCGATCCAGCCAAGATCCAAGTCATTCGGGATTGGCCATCTCCAACCACTCTAACAGAGCTCCGCAGCTTTCTAGGTCTTGCCAACTTCTACCGCAGGTTCGTGTTGGGGTTTTCTCATATTACTTGGCCCTTGAGTCAAGTCACCAAGGGAGGGGCGAAAGCAAAATTCTTTTGGTCTGAATCTCAACAGAAGGCATTCATGGAGTTGAAGGATCACCTCTGCACGACACCAGTGCTCACGTTACCAGATTTACAACAACCATTTGAGGTCGAGACAGATGCCTCTGACTATGCTATTGGGGCAGTCCTTACTCAACATGGACATCCAGTGGCATATCACAGTGAAACACTTTCAAACACAGTCCAGAAGTACCCCACTTATGATAAAGAGATGTATTCCATTGTACAGGCCTGCCGACAATGGAAGCATTACATTTTGGGGAAGGAAATGGTCATCCACACAGACCACCGACCCCTGCAGTTCATACAGACCCAAGGGAAATTACAGAATGATCGCCATCAGAAGTGGTCTACATACCTGCAACAGTTCCACTTGAATATCAAGTATAAGAAGGGCAGCACCAATAATGTTGCAGATTGCCTCAGTCGACCACCGATCATGGCGTTAACCACCGTGCTCAACTCTTGTGGGCATGAGACTTCTGATTGGCCACTTCTCTACAAAAGCGACCCAGAATTCGGCAACACATACCAGAAACTCTTGGAGGGTCGGCATGTTCCATATTTTCACCTCCAGGATGCCCTGTTATGCCACCTGGGTCACCTTTGTGTTCCTTCAAGCGAGCGTGCCAAGATGATTTGGGAAGCACACTACAGTTGGGCTGCTGGGCATTTCGGGGTCGAGAAAACAGTGGCAGTACTGCAAAATTATTTCTATTGGCCGAATCTTCGACAGGATGTTGGGAAGTACATCAGATCATGTACTGCCTGTGCCATTGCCAAACCGACCATTAAGAAGCACGGCCTCTATACCCCGTTGCCTACCCCTAGTTGACCTTGGGAATCCATCTCCATGGATTACATGTCAGGCCTTCCTTCCACTAAGCATGGAAATGACTGTGTTTTTGTGGTCATCGACAGGTTCTCAAAGATGGCAATTATGGTGGCCTGCAAGAAGAATATCACAGCAGAAGCCACTGCTAAACTCTTCTTTGAACGAGTGTGGGTGCACTTTGGGATCCCACAGTCTATCATCTCAGATCGGGACAGTCGGTTTCTCAGCACATTTTGGTCCAGTCTCTAGTCAACGCTGGACACCAAACTCACGAAGTCCACAGCCTTCCATCCTCAAACTGATGGCCAGACAGAGGTTTTCAATAGGATGATTGTGCAAATTCTGCGCATGTATAACTCAAAGCATCCACGCACGTGGGACGAGAGCCTCCCCTATGTGCAGCACAGCTACAACCGAGCTCTTCATAGCTCCACTGGCCATAGCCCTTTTCAGGTGGGTTTTGGTTTCCAGCCACTATGCCCCATTGATGTGGCCATGCCACTTGCAGCTACTCACATAAATTCAGCTCATGTCCAGTCCGAAACAGATAAGGCCACTACCTTCATTGAGCGCATCCAACATATTCGCCAGCAGGTCCATGACATTCTAGAGAAATCAAATGCCAAGTACAAGCAGCGACACGATCAACATCAGGTGCCACACAAGTTTCAGGTGGGCGACAAAGTCTAGTTGCATTTGCAAAAGGAACGCCTTACTGGAGCCTATCGAAAATTGAGACCACTCCGATATGGTCCTTTCACCATTACTAAGGCTATGGGAGACAATGCATTCGAGCTCAGCATTCCCCCATTCCTTGGCCTGCACCCAGTGTTCAATGTGGACCGCCTTCGGCCATACTTTCCACCATTGCTAGACACATCCGACATTGCAGAACAGCTCAAACCCACAGAATTAAATCCAGATTGCATGGAACAAGCTACCACTGATCGGATCATGGAAACACAGATCAAGAACACTCGCCAATAGAATATCCAACTATATCGAGTTGTCAAAGCAGGCCAACTCCTTCAGCAGGGCAAGTGGCTCACCAGGGAACGAGTTCAGCAAAAGTTTCCTCATCTCATGGAGGAACTCAACGCAATGGGGACCATTGCTTCCTAACGGGGGAGGAATGATCCAGGTGGATATTGGTGGCCACCTGCCAAGTCCACCTGGACCCCCACCATTGTTTCTCTCAGCATTTTCAGTTTCCTTAATTGTAGCACAACTTACTATTTTTAGCAGTTTTTCGGGTCCTGAACTTCTAGAGCCGTTTTGAGGCCCTAAACGACGTTTTTTGGGTAAATCTTTCTAACGAGCTATTGTACGCGTCAAACGGAGATCGTATGCCAAAGTTACGACCCCGGGAAGTTGATGTACCAATTTACCCAAACGGGGCCCACAGTTTGGCGTTTCATCTCCTAGGGTTAGGTTTTGGAATGTTAAGGGTTTTCCATTGTTTCTCAACAATAAATAGGCCTTCGAGCCTCATTGTAAGACAGTTCAGAGGCATGTAGCCACCACATTTCTTCTTAGAGATAAGCTACCATCGCCCTAGCTGGTTTATTTCCATTTCTGGTTGTAAGCATATTTCAGTATTTTCCATTAATGAAATGAAGTATTATTTCCGCTGCATCTTTGTGTATATGGTTATCTCTGTAATTTGTTGCGTTCCTGTTTAAATCCGGATCATTTGCACTACCCTATTTATAGCTGTTGGAGCCTGTAATAAGCCAACTTGAAGAGGGGATCCAAAATTTCTGTTTGGAGGAGTTTATTAATTTCATCTTGAAGATGGCATGCTAGGAGATGATTTTGCTTGTCATGGAGGGTATTTTGACTCTTTTAATGACTTATACAAATTTGTAACTTGCCCAAGAAGGGCCCTTCATACATAACATAGACTTTTATGACTAGATGACAATTCCCAGGGGCTCTCAATGGGAGCCATCACTAAAAATAAAATTCCTTGTTCATGAAATCCATGAGACAAGCATTACAATAATAATTTTATTTGTCTTCTTTACATCAATTACATAATTACACATATCATTATGAAGACCAAACCTAGTTACACTTTTCAACACTCCCTCTTAACTAGGGAGGTATTCATAATGGTACTTGGTCATTCTCAATCTGAAGAATTTCTCATAAGAAGAGTCATATTGGTAACCCATCTGTTTAGCATCATACCAACCAGCATTGTCACATATCAAGGCCTTAACTAACATCTTTATCTCTCTATGAGATCTGAGAACAATGTTGGTGTGACTAATGATGTATAGACACCCTCATCATTGTCTCTCTCAGAACACACCCCACCCGGGTTCTCAGGGTGTGTTCCACTAGGACTATTCTTATCTTGGATTCCCAGTCCTCAAATAATATCAGTCCTTAATTACTAGTCTTATCTTGGATGCCCTAATTCATCATCAAAGAGAATCAAGTTTCAAATGTTTACCCAATCTTCCATTCTGTCTTCCCAAGTGAAGACAATAATGATGTGTTTATCTCTCTCTCTTAATTAGGGAGTCATATCTATTGCAATAAAGGAATGTACCTATGCTCTCTCTTGCCTTAGGAATTTCCAAGTTTCTTCCAAGTAAACAACTTGTTTCCATGATCTATCTTAATTAGGGATCTATAGCAGCTCCTCAGGTGGAGATGATGGATAACCAACTTCTTGAATAACCCCTCTTCATGATGTCATGATCTAGGAGTCTTCATGTTTGGGACTTCTACATAGGGCGCTGACCATCCATCAGTTTCATCCATGAGTCAGCTATGTCATCATCGGAAAGTGATCCATCAGTCCATATCTGGGCTTCCTTCATGCCATGATGCTTTCTTCATGCCATGTTTACCTAAGGATCTTTCATCCCACTACATGTGCATCGGTGGTGGAAGACATACATAGATCTTCCCTTGGTAGCCCTACATAAAACCATCCAAGTATTTCTTCAAAAATAAAGGAATGAACATTAAAATCACCATTACCTTTGTGATGGTATTTCATCATGACATCTTCTAGTTTGAATGATAATCATGCATACATATCGACACATCTCCCAAAGATATATATTGTCAAGGATCTCTTTCTTCTTCAGACTCCATCAGAGTCTTCATATCTTCGATGGAGATATCCTAGTAAAATATTCTTATTCTATCAGATGTTGATAGCCTTTACCATGGTTTCATATTCCATGATCTCTTCCTTCCTTTCTTCACACATTTCATTCCCAGAAGCTTCCAATCAGAGTTCCTCATTTGTTTTCAACCACCTCATACTTCATATGAAGACATATTACGTTGATTTCATCTAGTGAATGTGTGACCCATGCATTCCTTCATCCCTTTGAGGGAGGAGATCCTTTCTTTTTACCATGTTCTTAAGATAGAGCATTCGTTCATGATATCTGCAACCATATGACATGCTTTCCACAATATCAAATGTAAGAACACATACCTCATTTTTCCTTTGGGCCATCCAGACTTCCTGCAACAAATTCCTTGATTGAAAGAGCTCAAAACCCTTGATTTTATTCACTTTTATGTCATCATACCATCTTCCCATGAATTCCACAAGTTTGGAATTCTTGATATAACACTTGCTTCACCTCATGATTGCTGAACCTTTCAATGAAGATTCCATCAAAGAATCTTGAGGATCTAAAGTATCCCCATCAGCACATGTTTCCTTTTGATAGATGTAATATGAACCTTAAACTAGATGACCTTGCCATTTATGTTTCGAATGAGATTCCAAAGAGTTATATCCTTGACTTCCATAGAATCTAACCATCTTTCATGCTTCTCTATGATAATGTCTCGAGCTCTTGGTTTCAATGCTTATATGATGCCTTGATGTATCCCATTTAGTGATTCATGATAGCCATATCTTACAACAGAATACTTAGGAATTTAAAAAGAACTTATGTGAGGAATATTATCTCAGTAATAGAGATCTCTTACTTCCTCTTTCTTGGACTTATTCTTTTCAGCTTCCTCTACTTCTTTGGTGATATGGGCTTCTTCTCTTCCTCTTGTGTTATTGTCCTTATTAGTCTTACGACAATCTCTTTTGTAGTGTCCATATTCCTGACACCCATAGAATTGGATCTTAGCCATGTCCCTTTTCTTTTTCCAAGAATCAGACTTCTCAATTGTTCCTTTTCTTATTGACATTGTAGCATAAGCTTGATTTTTCTCACCTTCTCCCACATTAAATTTGGCCTTTAGTCTATATTCTTAAATCTTGCATAGTGACCATAAATCCTGGAATGGAGTAGTGTCTTTCTTCCCATAAATACTTGAAGTAAATTTACCCCACTCCTTTGGTAGTGCGTTTAATACAACTGTAATCATTTCTCTATCAGACATGACTTCTCCAAGACATTGTAGTTAATCTCGGATCTTAGATATCCTCATAAAGAATGAGGTTGTTCCATCTTCCCTTGACATATTCAACTTGTAGATTTCTTGCCTTAATGATATGACTTCTCCAGCAGTGCTTACAGAATACAAATCTACTAGTTTGTCATAGATTTGTTTTGAAGTTTCGAGTTTAGATACATATGGGATGAGGGGATACTTAGTGGATTCTATAAGAATCATTTGAGCCCTAACCTACCCTTTCATATACTTGGAAAGAGTTTCAACATCTTCCTTTCTTGGTTTAGTGATATACCCTTTTAAATGTTCCATGCAAGATAGTTTGAAGCCCCAACCAATTTGTTGCTTTCCTTGCAAAAAGACATTTTGACAGATTCAAATGTGGACATAAATATACTTACTTTATAGGATGCTCCTTCTTCTTCTTGTTCCTTGATGTTGATGATGATATAGAGGATAGAAAACTTCTCCCTGATGAAGTTAATTTTCTTCAAGAATGATCATTGATCCCATAGAGAGTGAGATGACATCACCTTTTGATCTAGCTTCCTTTGGATGAATAGTATTCAAAACACTTTAACTTGAGTAGATGTAGTATTTTGGCCTTCTTTTCTTGATTATGATCCCAATACTTCTTTGCAGACTTCTTTGATCTAGGGTTATAATGTTTCCTTTGAATTTAAGATGATCTCATCTTTTATTCCTTCCTTGAGATTTGATCCTTGGGTGTCCCTTGGTAAGATTCCCTTCCTTGACTTAGTCACCTTAGCTCCGATACCATGTTGAGAAATCTAGGGCATTGAGATTAGGTGATTTCTCTTGGTTAGATAACTACCTGTGAATGATTTTTACTTCTTGATTAATGTATTCTTTTACTTATGTTATTATAATATTATTATTCATCAAACGCCTACCAAGCATAAACCATAAAGAGACAAGAGACACAAGATATAGGTTATAATCTAGGGCCAAAACCTATCACCGTTGAGAGGAAAACCCGAAAAAATTATGCGTTTTCTAGAGATTCCAATTGATGAATATCGAGACCAAGATCCTTGACCTATTTTCCACTCCAAGACCAAGACACAAACAATCCTTTTGCTCATTTCTTCTTCTCAACTACTCTTCAACTTCGGTTTCCTTCTGCTTCAGACCTACACCTTATTTCAGCCTCCTTGGAAACCCTAGTTGAAACACTCATGAGAGAGATATATGGTGATCCAATCCCTTAAAATTATTCTCTTGGATTGTATACCTATATTATCCAACTCAGCTTACTAATTTGACTTCACAAGTAACCTTGCAGACCTTAGTTCTTCTTGGTTTCTTTCTACAACGTATGTTTCCTTATTTCTTTTCACTTGTGACAAGAAACAAACTAAAACAGTACCAAAACACTCCAAAATACTTTGATGTTCCCTTTCCTTACTGCACTTGTTGTAGGAACATCTTCATTGACCTTTTTCACACTTATGTTTCAGACCTATGCTTCACCGAAATTATGTTAGAAATTTTGTGTTCAAATGAAATCCACATTGCCCTGTTTATAGTTGTTGGTGCTTGTAATAAGCCGACTTGAAGATGGTGAGCTGAAATGTCTATTTGGAGTAGTTTATTAATTTCATCTTGAAGCTGACATGCTAGGATATGTGTGTGCTTGTCTTGGAGGGCCTTTTGACTCTTTTAATGACTTATACAAATGTGTAACTTTCCCAAGAAGGGTCCGTCATACATGACATAAACTTTTATGACTAGATGACAAATGCTAAAGGTTCACAATGGGAGCCATCTTGACTAAAAATAAAATTTCTTGCTCACGAAACCTATTATACAAGCATTACAATAATAATTTTATTTTTCTTCTTTACATAAATTACATAATTAAACATGTCATTATGAAGACCAAACCTAGTTACACTTTTCAACAAAAGATGCATTGGAAAGATAGTATCCAAATCGCAGGCATAAGGTATCAAAACTGGAGGTTTATTAAAAAGGAGGAAGTATATGTTCAAGGGGAGCATATCACATATGTCCAATTTATAGAGTAGCAGTAGTGATCAGCCCTTGAAGAGAAGTCTACAGAGCAGAATGCACAACAAAAGCTAGACCCTTGTCATTGACAGTCATTGATTACATGGGGGAGAAGAAGTAGCGATTTCAAAGGGGGGGAGAATTATTGGAGAAGTTGTGATGGCCCGTGCAGAGGAGAGAAATACATTGGTGACTCATTCTGGGAGAAGTGTGGAAGCATCATGAGGATTGGCCATCATCAAAGTGAAGAAGTGATGAGGTAACATGTGTTGTCATCAATGCCAAAGGTGGGTATTGTTGGATAGTTAGCAATTTTTAGATGTCTAGTGGCTGCAAATGTGTTGGAACTGATGTCAACATTCATGCTAGGAGATGTGTTCGGTAGTTAGCATTGTCTAACTATTGGCAAGAGTGTTGACATTGATGTCAACCATACTAGCACAGATGTTTGTGGTAGCAAATGTTGGCTTTGTTGTTCCCTAGCTTGGGTGTGATGGTAATTGGGCTAGTTTTATGTGTGCTATGTATCAAGCTCATGGGGAGTCCTATGGTTGTTGCAGTCTCTGGTAGAGAATCACCATAGTAGCGGGCTTATTGGAGAAGCCATAAAAGGAAGACTATGATGGTTGGGAGTCCTAGACTTTGGAGGAGATTCTGCCTCAAGAGATTGGCTCAGATACTCTTGGAGATAGCATATTTGGTGAGTTCATGGAAAGACCTCTCCAATGGTATGTGGAACCCTACAAAATGTCTCTGAAGAGAAGGTTCTAGGCACAAGAAGAATGGTCAAGGAGCAAATAACAACAGAGAGTTTGCATCCATTTTTTAGGTAGCAAATGTGCTCAAAGACTACATCACACCTTCTCCATTGTAAAGTGCTCTCGACAAAGGTATGTGGAAGTCTGTAAATGGTCTCTTGGATCAGGAGTTATACCCAGTCAAATTTTGGTGACTTAAGTCATGACAGGAGAGTTAAAATGTGATCAGAGGAAGGAATATCGGGACCTTGGAACTCCGTAACCTTAATGAAATTCCTTTTTGAGAAAATTTATGATCCAAGAATAAGGAAAGAACAGGTGAGGACCTCGACAATTTATTTCCTTGGTGTATTATTTAAAAGAAACCCTAAAGGATAAAGTCAACTATCTGGAGCCAATTTTCAGAAAGTTGGATATCGGAGAAGGCTCAAAACATCAAGACCTGATATCAAAAGGACCGGAAAGCAGCATATTGGAATATCAGAGAGGACTAGAATATCGAAAGGCTGATATCATCGTAACCTCGAAATTTCACAAGTCCTTATGAATGAGTTATTTTAAAAAGCGTTGAAGTTATGAGGAGAAGGATTTACAAATAAATTCGTTGAAAAACAAAAGGACTGAGGGACCATTTCTCTCTCCTCCAATAGGACACATGGAAACAGGTGATTGGCACTAAGAAGCTAACGAGTTAGATGATGTCAGCATGATCTTGTCACATGGAGGACACGTGGTAGTCAAATCCATCATTTTGGATGGCCTAAAAGGGAAAATCCAGGTGACACGTGTCACCACTAAGGAGATTCCACATGGAGATGATGACATTAACATGACATCATTTCAAAGGTCAAAATTTCAGAAGTTGGAGTTTTCATAAATCCTATCTAATTATTTTATAGGAAAGTTCTGATCCAATGTGTGGAGCTCCAATGTTGATTGGAACATGGTCTTGGCGACCCAAAGAACCAAGGGCGTAGAGAAGGCCTAACACCTAAGTGCTATGGAAGTATATCAGAGGTCAAAGATTTTAGAACTCCTTTGTAAATGTGTTTTGGAGAAAAGTTACGATGAAAGGGGTTGTGATGTGTTGGCACTTGGTTGAGGAGACTAATAAAACCAAGGGTGTAGAGCGAGGCTAGCACCTAAGTGCTATGGAGAATATCATAGATTGAAGTTCTCGTAACTCCGTTATAATTGAAATTGGAGAAAAGTTACCAAATGTGGAGCTTCTGATGTGTTGGAGCTTGGTTGAGGAAGCCAAAAGAACCAACGGCAGAGAGAAAATACACAACAACATAGGCCCCCTGCAGGAGCCTGAAAGCCTTAGCACCTAAGTACTAAGCTGTTGGTCACAACACCCAGTCCCATGCTATAAAAAAAAAAGGGGATAAGCATTAAGGCGCTCAAAATCTCACGACCTCATGGTTTTGTAACATTTGTTTCAATAAAATTTATGGTAGATGAAGGCTCTGATATTGCAAAACTTAAGTACTATATCAATGGTCACAGGAAGTAGTCCCATGGAGGCAAAACAAGAAGGGGGGAAAGCAAAAAGGGATAAGAACCTCAGGATCTCATGTTTTTGTAACATTTACTTTAATAAAAGTTACGAATTGAAAGGGCTTTGATAGTGCATTATAGAGGTATTGAAGGTTTGTTGAGTCGATAGCTAAGAGAGTTAAAGAGTGGTTGGGCACTGGAATTATGGCAATAGGAGAGACTTCTGACTCGAAGAATAGAGAGGACCACGATGTGCAAAGAAGCCATGTTAAAGTAAATTCAAGCTTTGTGAGCCATGAATAAGCATGGGGAGTCTCATTGGAGTGTGCAGGTGGAATGGGATTCAATTCTCAGCTTGGAGAATCACACAAAGAGTTGGTGAAGTGAACTAAGCCCATTCTCATGTTCTAATGTAGCGAAAAAATTCGTGAAAAGAGACACAACAAAAGAATGGAGTGCCATGCCAGGAGTACACTCGGGCAACGTGAATAGCAAAGTGATGAGAAGTAAAGGCAACATCGACCAACGCACGGTAGAGGAACAAAAGATAGGAGCATAGTCGAGCAAAGTGGGGGAGAATGCAGCGTTGTTGAGTGAGTTTTGATGAGAGATCTGTGTGAGTGTGTGTGTTGTTGTGTGAGGCCAAGTGAGCCTATTCTGTAGAGAGATTTCAAGAGTTCCTATGTAGAGGAAGGACCATAAGATTTGAATGTATGTTGTGAGATCAAAGGGATGAGAGCAATGTGGTGTTGTGGTGTGAGAGACCGAGAGAGCCTGAGGAACAAAATGCCGAGAGTGGAGTGTATGTTGATGAAGAGCAGAGAACATAGTGTTGTGTGGGTTGTGATGAGTGACTGTTGTTGATCAGAGCAGTGGGTTGTTGCAGAATGAGCAGAGAACATAAGTTATATCAGGTAGATTGGCTTCCATGGACAGATAATATTAGTTCCTTTTTTAGTGTGGGTTGGAGCCTACATACAGGAAGTTGGTGCTTCCATCTTTAGTGGATGTCTGAATAAGGCTCAGGTGTTAGTGCCTCCTACCAGTTGGTGCTTTCATAAATCCAAGGAGTTGTACTTGCAACAAATCCGTGAAGTTGGTGCTTCACATGGTACTTCTGGTAAGTTGGACAGTTGTCTACAAATGGAGGGAGTTGGTGTTTCCTTCTAGTGGGTGCTAGAAAACAATCACATGGATTTGGTGCTTCCTGTGAGTGGTGGATCACAAACATATTGATGTAATAGAGTAGGCGTTCTTATTTTACATCAATAACAACAACAAGCTTTGGTGTTTTTTTCCCAAAAGGGTTTCCACGTGAAACCTTTGTGTTATTTATGTGTTGCTCATGATGTGTATGCTTGTGTTGATTCATATGGTTGCTGTTATGGTTTATTAATGGTTTATCTCATTTAGTGGTTTCCAAGTGAATGAGTGAAAAATAAATTGGCATAAAAAGTTAAAATTATCCTTAATATTGATTCAGCCCCCTCTCATTATTAACATTATTTCCAACAATGCCTCTAGTTATAAAATAAGCCTCATTACTCAAGAAAAATGAGTTTTCATCTTGGCTTCTCCCACAAGGCATTAAAGAGATAGAGATACTTATTTTGGGAAGCAAATAGTGGCTCTAATGCTCCACTATTGGAGCTAGTGGTGTTCATTCTACTCGTGTATCTTAGAACTTTTTCTTAACACTTGAAGCCATTCAATCAACACATTTTCATGCATAGATCGTGGATGTTTTGGGACTATTCTTCTAATGTTTTCAGTTTATGTTGGCTTTCATATGTAATAAATAAATTGAACTACTTCAGTGACTTTGGTGCTCAACTTATTGGAAATGTGTTGTGATTATTATAATGATCCTTACATCTATGTGAATTGTTTTTCTTGATGTCAAATGATTCTTCCTTGTTTATGTGCATGTGTCTTTACTAGATTAGTACTACTACTTTTCTTTTAGAGAATCAATTTTGTCCCTTGCAGTGAAAGAACCTTGATACACTTACCATCGACCATTCCACAAGGCATACTTTCTTTCTCATTCAAAATTACATGCATGTTACTCTCTTATGCTAATTGTTTAAGCCAAGGAAAATCTTCAAATAAGTAGCAATCAGACCATATTTCTAGATGGGACTCCTACACCAAACAATGTGAGGTCTAACAGGGACCTCATATTGAGGAGATCCCCTATATGTTAGTGGGTTCCATCACTATCAACAGCATGAAAGCGGGGGGTAGTGAAAGTGGATTCATACCCAACTTGAGCCATGCCTAAGTAGAGAATAATTGTAGAACATTTCTCAGTTAAGGGAAAGGCCAAGGTAGGGATATCCCATGTTATGCAACCAACACACAAAATAGAAGAAGAGATAGATCAACTACTTCAAAATTAGCCTCTTCAATGGGGAAACCTCCTTTACATTACACAAATGAACAATTCTTGGATGATACAAATGACAGGACCTCCTTTCTATATATAAGAGTCTAAGGGGTCACAATATAATGAGAGCCTACATCAAAATAATATTGTAAGGGCACAAAAATAATAATAGTGGGCTTCTATGGGGCACAATAATAACAATATGGGGACTACATGGGCATAACAATACAATAAGGGGGTTGCACTAATAACAATAAGGGGCTACAATAATAGTATAGGGACCTAACATGCTCCTCTCCTTCAAAAAAGTGTTGTCCTCAACGCTTGAGTAGTTATGGATGCTTCTGTATAAAATTCTCATCCTCCCATGTAGAATCTTCAGTGGGTAATTTCTTCCACTTGATGAGATACTCTGAAATTGATCGATTTCGTAGCTATCGGGTTCTTGTTTCCGTGATTGCTTCAAGGTCCAATATGATTTTTCCTTCCTTGTTAAGTTTTGGCAATATTGTTTGAACTGGGAGCTTGTCACCTATAATCTTATTTAAGCATGAAACATGGATAATTGGGTGCACTCGAGAAGATGAAGGAAGCTTCAGTTTGTATGCCATAGTACCAATATTTTGCAAAAACGTGTGAGGACCATATTACTTTGGTGATAATTTATTATCCTTCTTAGCTTGCTTGAGGGACATTTGTTTGTATGGTTGTAGCTGTAAAAATACCCAGTTGCCTACATCAAAACTTCTTTCATTGTGATGTTCATCTTCCTGTTGATTCATTCAATTTTGTGCAAAAATGAAGTTATCCTTTAAGAGTTGGAGAACTTGTTGTTGATGCTTGATGTGATCTTCCACAGCTTGAACATTAGAATGATTGTCCAAGACTTTTTGGAGATCTGGAGAAACAAGTGATTTAGTTGTTTGAACCTCTAGTGAACATAATTGTGGAATTACGCCCCATTGTTCTTTCTTTAGAAGCTTTGTCATGTCATTAGAGATGATTATCTTTCCTGGTTTCCCTGCGATACCCCTTAATTCAAATTCCTTTTCTTCCCAAAAAAAATTCAAGAAAAGTTCTTGAAAATTAAAAGTTATTGTACCCAAATATTATAACCATTGGACTCATAGTAATACATTAGCACCACCCATTGGAATGAAAAGCATTGGACTATTCAATACATATTCTTGCATGGATAACTTGATATTATGGCACTTTCCAGAGCAGTTTATGGTTCCTCCATTTGAAACCATCACTTGACACTTCGGTGCTGGATATAGGAAGCAATTTAATTCCTTTGCTATCTTACAATGAAACGAAATTATGGGTACTACTTGAATCAATCAACACTATTACCTTTTTCTTCTTGATATGTCCTTTTATCTTGAGAGTTTGGTGAGTGGTAATTCTTGTCAATGCATTACAAGATATGGTTGGATTCATTTCTTCTTTCTTTCTGGTTGTTTCTTGGTGTATATCCTCTTATTTTGACGTTTCTTGTTCCTTATCTTCCTCCTCTTCCCAATCTATGTAAATTAATTTCTTCTCAACACACTTATGGCCTTTAGTGTATTTGCTATCACAACTGTAACAAAGCCCTTTTTCTCTTTTTTCTTCCAATTGTTGTGTTGTCAACCTTGTAGGTTGTGGAAGGCTAGGAGAAACAACACTTCCATCTTTATAGTTGTGAGCGATAGGATTCCTTGTTGCCATAATTTTTCTTTCATTTTTTCTTGCCAACCTGAATGCCTTCTCCAATGAATCAAGTTCCCAAAGACGAACCTCATGTTGGATGTTATCATTTAAATTCCCTATGAAGACATCAATCCTATGCTCCTATAGAATATCATTTACCCTTATATTCAATTTTTGAAAGTCCTCAATGTGCTCCACCATTGACCCCTTTTGTTTTAGATTTGATCAATTAGCTAAAGAAGGTGTTGCTCTTTGTATCCTCATAATGTGCTATCATTTCCTATGTAAAAATTGACCACGTGACAAGTGGTTTACGAGAACAAATCCATATATACCATACAAAATGATTGGGTTCTAAATATAAATATGCAATATGTACCTTTTGTGAGGGTTTCACATCATGTAGATCAAAATATTTCTCCATCTGTAGTATCCAAGTTACTGGATCATTGCCATCAAACTTCCTCATATCTATGTTTGGAATGTGGTGGTTCTTAAACCCACATTGGAGTCTCTAAAATCATAATTGATATTCCTTTTTTCTTTTTCATGATTTTCATGGATTTCCCTATCACCATTGGGACACCTTTCTTCTAACAACTTTGTCAAACCTTCCTTCAACCCTTCTATCTCGACATTCATCATTGCTTCCATGTATGCTTTTAAAACATCATTCAAAAATTCCATGTCCCTTTGTATACCATCTATCTTAACATTCATCATGGCTTCCAATTCATTTTTAGTTACTTTTTGTGAGAGTGAAATTTGTTGCACTTGGTCTCGCAATTTTGATATATAATGTTGCATTTCTTCCTCTTCTTCATGCATCATAGTAGAGATTTTAGGTTGATTACTAGGTTTTTCCATTTTCTTTCATCGGGTCATCAATTAATGATATTTATTCATCACCATTCCCTTTGAATCACTTCAAACTAATTTTTAAAACAAAACTTATGAAAATTTTAAAAAATAACACGTTTTTCTTGCTTTGTAGGAGCTCTATATCGAATATGTTGTATATATGAAATTTCGGATCTCCAAGATCTGAAATTTCGTCCTCTAGTAGCCCTATGAGTCCTATTTCCAACCCCACAAGTCAGATAAAGATTTGATTCTCCAAGAAATAGTTATTCCCAATTTCCCACGATGACCTCATTATAGACTGGTTAAGTAGAGAGAACTTGTACGAAGTTCCACATGTCACGGTTTCGACTTTTGGCCCTGAAAACAATACCCAAGAAAATAAATCCATTATATTTCTATCACTTCTTACAAAATTTGAATCCAATGCTCAGAGACAAAGTTATGATTATTTTCCCAAGGTCACCTATTTGAGATGGAATTTTGGAGTTTGCACAAACTCTAACTTCCTTAGATCATATCTTCGAAATATAGTGAGACAAGATTTGAAATTCGTACGAGAGGTTCACCTTGAATTTGGATCCAATGGATTTTAATTTCAGCTTCTGAAGCTCCATAGAAACAAATTTATAGCAAACATTCCACAATGGCCGGTTTGAAGTAGCGAAACCCTAGAATACAAAGCTTTGATACCAAATGTTATGCAACTAGCACACAAAATAGAATAAGAGATAGATCAAGGACTTCAAAATTAGCATTTTCGATACAGAAACCTCCTTTACATTACACAAATTAACAATTCTTGGATGACACAAATGAAAATACCTCCTTTCTATATATAGGAGTCTAAGGGGTCACAATATAATTAGAGCTTACATAACAATAATATTGTAAGGGCGCACCAATAATAATAGTGGGCTTCTATGGGGAACAATAATAACAATATGGGGACTACATGGGCACAAAAATACAATAAGGGGGTTTCACTAATAACAATAAGGGGCTACACTAGTAGTATAGGGACCTAACATCATTGGGATGTTTACCCCGCAAAAATGGTTGCAGCCCCTCCCAAATGTCATGTAACACTAGAAGAGATTCCAAAGAATAAGTATGGGCTAATTCATGTATTTTGTGTCAGAACAATGTTTATTATGTCTAATAGTTTCCAAGTCACTAGGATACTCTCTCAGTATCAATAAATCATCAACTACAAGTCCAATATGTGGATACTCTCCCAGACCATCGACCTGGCTTCGATCTTTTTATGGGCATAAAAATTAGAAACCTTCTTCCATTTTACCAAATTAGTGATACAAAACATAAAGGCCCTTAATTGGGATCCCCAACAAAGGGGTTAGGATTCCATTGGGAGTTTTCCTGCAAGAAAAAGTTAAACAAATAAATTTCACAAAGTAAATTTTAATCTGTTGTATATGAGTTATAATAAACTTCAATAAATATTTGTAGTTGATTAATCTCATAGGATTGGTCATCCCTAATCTACCTAAGTCAAAATGCAGTCCATAGTTCATGTAGGTAAATGAGGTATACTCTAGAGAGTACCCAACAAGTGGAGGCTTCTAAACCTATTTCACATGTTTCCTTTCTAAGCCTCTGTTTTTTTTGGTAAAGATCCTCCCATTTCACAATCTGAGCTTTACATTTCTCTTCACTTGTTAAGTACATGGAAAACCACCTTTGATTCAATTTCTCTATGGCTTTTTGGTGACTCTCTTTCTTGATAATACTCAATGATCCAGGTGGCTCCAGAGACACACACAGGACAAGGAGGACTCAGGAAAACTCAAAAATCAAAGTGTTTGGATTATGATCAAACTAGGATCAGGGCGTAGATCTCGTCTTCCTAATCGCGACAGTGTGACCGGTTCGTCAATCTGAATCCGGATGCAAAAGTTAGAAGCAGTCAAAGTTGGGTTGATTTTTTGATGACTGGGCAACTTAAGGAGGCCACAATTTCGACCGAACCTGGCGACCGGATTCTGGCCAACTCCAGCTAGATTCTGGGTGAAATGGTGGGGTCGTTAATTTGACTCCTACGACTTAAAAAAATGAATTTTAAAAAAATGCATTTTGTTATTTTAAACAAAAAATATATAATTTAATGGGGTGGAGGCCACCAACCCCACCAACCCCATCCTTCAATGCACCATATTTATATTACATATTAATTCGAGACCGACGGGGGTCGAACCCGCTTGGCCCACGTGGGCCGGCCCCCGAGCGGGCGGCCCCATAAACGGTGCAACCCATGTAACACCAAAACAGTAATATGCTAACCAATAGAGCCGGTGGAGGTGGGGTGGGCAGGCCGCCCAAGGCGGGCCCAGCCAACCCGTTTTTTTAATTAAAAAAATGGTTATGTAATGTATAAAACAGGAGGGGGCGGGGTTTGACCACCCGACCTCCTCCATACTAATCAGAGCCCTAACCAACTTAGCCAACCGTCCACATGGGAATATTTGCCCAGAAGTTTATATTAACCTGTGATTTATTCAGTGCATGGGGAAGAGATGGAGGAACTAGGAGCGGGCACGCATTTTGAGGCAGAGGAGGCAGTGCACACAGTTCGAGGCAGAATTTTGCAGGAGGGCTGAATTTCCACTTTGTCAGAATTTGACAAATTTTATATGGATTCAACACCTCTGGACGCCACGAACACAATGGCATTGTCCATTTCTCCATCAGAGTTCTGCATTTTTTGGCCATTTTTAGTATGCAGGTAGAACCATGATCGTTGTAAAAATAGGGAGCGGAACTATGATCCTTGAAATTTTCCCGATGAGGTAATTTTTCTCCATGTCGGAATATAGTCAAGTTTATACTTATTTTTCACGGTTTTCTGTAGGGATCACAATGGCGGGATCAGATTTTCCATTTTAGTTTCAAATTTCCAGTCCACCCATGGAGCAGAATCTTTGAGGAATCTAGGGGGAATCTAAAAAATTCCTTGAGCCCCAGATTCTCAATTTCTCAAAATTCGGATTTTGGACAGGCGATTTTGCACTACACGACGCCAAAAATATGATGGTGCATTCAGATTTCTCATTTTCTCATTTCATTTTCCAACCACGTTTCTAAATGCCAATGCAGATATCTGCACTCATGTGCGGCAGTCATTTTCATGCGATCGATGCCATGAGATCGGTGGTTCGAACAACTTCGGCAGTTTGACATCCGCTTCTTCAAATGGCCCTTGGTTGTGAGGTATATGTTGTGTTCATGTACTTCTTCTTTATGCATTGTGCTACATAGATCCTTGTTGATGTTTGATGTGAGATCTTTTTTCTTACTCATTTTTATAATTCCTACTTGATGTGACGTGGAATCGCCTATGTGATGTACTTGTTGTCATGATTCATCATGTTGTGTTTGAGATCCCCTTTGTTGTATGTTGATGGGATACTCATGTGTCGCCATGCATGTTTGTTTTGAGATCCCTTTTATGCCATGTTGGCGGGATGCTCATCGTGCATGAGTTTTGTGTCATACTGATAGGGGTCTTTTGACTGAGAGTTCCTATAGTGGAACATCTCTTAGAGCCACTCCTGCGTGAGGGAATTTTCCTTGTATGATCACGAGATCATCTCTTATGTACATCATCACTATTGAAAACACTTAATGCAGTGGCCTACACCATCTTGACACCGAGTCCCAAAGATGTAGTCCCTCCTGGACGAACTCCGTTATCAACGTCTTATGTTTTTATGTTGCTGATGATTGTCATGTTCCTATTCTTTATAGCATGCAGATGTATTCATTTATGTTCTTTCAAAAATGCAATTTAACACATCAAAAAATTAAAAGGTCTTGTAAGGGTCCTTTGTCACACCCAGACCTGGATCAAATGGTATCAGAGTGGTCTTTGCGTTGATGTGAATTGTAGAATGAACAATGGAAGGTGCAGTGGCAGAGGATGAAAAAGCGATGTACGAGACCATGCTCAACATCTCCAAAAGGGTAGAAATAATGTATGAAACTCTACAAAAAGAGACAAATGAAAAGGAGCGATTGCAACTTCAGTTGCAAGCCATGGAAGAGGCTCTGGAAGAACTGAAGCATAATAAACATAATCTTCAAACAGAGAACGTTGAATTGAAGATGCGTCTACATGAAGAGAAAGAGGAAAAACAAAGTTGAGAAAGAGGAAAAACAAATTTTTCTACGACAGATGCAAGCAAAGGACGAGGCTTTGGAAAAGCTACAGCAAGACCCATGTGAGGTAAAAAGTAGTTGTCCATATTCATGTATGTTTCCTGATGATGATTTCACTGTTTTTGAAAATCATACCACAGGAATCGGCTCCAAACTATTGAAGAGAATGGGGTATGAAGGAAAAGGCTTGGGCCTTAATGGCCAAGGCATTGTCAACCCCATCAAAGTAGAGGAATTACACCGTCAGGAAGGACTTGGGTATGTTAGAAAGGAAGTTGGGAATATGCTAAGACAACTAGCAAATCACCAACAATGGATGATGAGAAACCCTCATCAGTTCTTTCCAAATCGAAAGAGGAGGTAAAATATGTTGATTTCCTTTCACTTTCATCTTCACATAGTATGCTTTCTGTTGGAGATTTGGAGATCCCAATTACAGGGACAAACATGAGGCTCCTTACAAGGACGAGGCACGAGGAGGAAGAAAAACTTGGTGATAATAACCAAAGCATAACTAAACCATTGAAGGTTACACAAAGATCTCAATTTTCAGGCTCGAGATACACCAAAGGAGAATTCTCAAAGGTGTCATATGCTTTTGAGACATCGTCGAAATTGTCAAGGAAAGAGAATGATGGGAACACATCCCCATCATCCCACGGCAATGCCCATTGTAGGGAGAGCACTGAGGCAAGCTCTCATCACCATACGTACGCCAGAGACGAAAAGGAAAGATATATAACCACTCTCAACATTCAAATGTTCATTTCGGTTATGACCATGTTATTAAAGATGAACGAAGAACATGGCATTGAAAACATGCACCTTTTTTGGATTACATAACCATAGATTTTCTAAGTGTTGGAAAAGAATGGAAGCACACAAAAGGATGAGGCATGAAAGACCCTCTCAACAGCATGAAAAGAAATAGGTTAAGCAGATATGGAGGAAGAAAACCTATTGCAGTCATTGTGATATAAGTTGTTGTGGGGAAAAATGCCTATTTAGGACGATCCTATCCACCTAAGGTGTGACAGCGCCTTAGCAACAAACGAATACAGCTAATATGATTCCTTCCTTTATGAAATATGAATGAGGGGAGATTGGCAGACTTACCGTTGTCTTCCGGTTGTCCCTCGATCTAGATCCTCTTCTCTTTGTGTGTCCACAGCTACTTGCCTCCTCGCTTGATCAAGAGAACAGCTACTTGAATCCCACGAGATCACAAGAGAACAGCTACCTGTGACAAGAGAACAGCTACTTGCAACAAGAGAAGAACACAATACAAAGGCAAATATACATATTCATAAATGATTCAGGATTAGAAGTAAATCAAATACACTAATGCAATCATACAACATACACCAGCATATAGGGAAGAATCAAGATAGCTTTATTGAAAGTAACAGGATTCAGGAAGAGATACAACCCATAGGGCTCCAACCCAGCATCTCCATCCCAGCAGAATGGAATTCCTTCTTCAATTCCCTTCAAAGCATAACACACCCAATGTTTCTAGCCACAAACCAACAGCAATTCTTTGCAAATACTAAATTCCAGCCTCCCTGACCTCTTGTAGGAGAGATCTATATATAGGGATATTGGAGAGAGGATGAGTTAGCTTGAGACTGGTATGAAGCTGACTAGTGTCCTCTCCCACTTCAGTTCTTGAGTCCACTTTGAGGTTCTTGCTTCCACTTGGAGATTTGGAACCTCTTACTCATCACCAGTCGAATTCCCTGATCCAAGTGTCATTTTGGAAGCTTCCTGGGCATTGACACCTTGAGGAATGACTCTGCCACTTGTCCAAACTCGGTCAGCGCAGGTAGCCTTCTTTGCAGTTGACATTCAACGCAGGTAGACAGTGGAGCAGTTGACATTCAGCGCAGATGCTCAGTGGAGCAGTTGACATGATCCAGAATTGCCTTGTTTTTGAGTGTTTTCAGGTAGAGAACTTTTGTGAATTGCTGTGGTTTGCTGGCCTTGTTCCTCTAGGGGTAGGAACAACATGTTTAGGGACTTTGGATCCCTTGATTATTGACATTTCATGCTCAGTGATGCAAGGCACAAAAATGTCTATAACAGTTGCCCCCTAAAGTATGAGGCCGTTTATCGGGTGAAATGCTTTATCCAGGAGGGTCCGAAGTTCATCCATCTGCTGGGAGGAGACCTGTAATAAAATACAATACAATACATTATGATTCATACTGATTTCATGATCTAGCTGAGGCGGGCATTCCCATGCTCAGCTTTATAAATTCATTTTTGTACATAGAACAGACGATCGTCTGATGGTAGACTGATAATTTTGAAATTATTATCCTTTGAATAGGATGATCATCTGCTGCAATGATGTACATGTCAAATGTCTTTATTTTTCCTGAATATATATCGCAGCCCGGATGGATGAAACTAGATCCGGGGTCTTCAAACTCGTTCGATCTTCACTCTAAGTACAAGTCGATCCATGTGAGAATTGCGCTGAAGTCGAACATGGAAAGACATCGCTTGATTACCGGTCAATGATGCAAAGCGTTAACAAGCGCGAGAGGAATCACAGATAATGATAATGACCCTCAAGGTACTGCAGTACAATTCACGTGGTGTGAATAAAGGACTTGGCGTCGAAAACCACGCAAAATCTTCTGTTCGAAGGTCATTGATGTATACTTGTCGCTGGAAGTGAGAAACTTGCCATTGAGGCATGCAAGCTTCAAAGTACTGAAAGGGGTTGTTCCTAGATCAACTCCTTGGATAATGAGCTAATGTCGACAAGGAGCGATCCATCAAAGGAGGGCCTTAATGAATCCCACATCAGTGACACGGAACGGAGCTAATGATTTTAATGGAGGTGAAAACAATCTTTGACATATGATTCAGGGTGGCGGTCATGAATGGATGAAGGATAATGTATGGCAGTGGATGGGACCCGGTTGACTCTTTCTGAATGACTTCTCTTGAACATATGGCGACACTGATGCGATGGATTGGTAGCATTACCCCAAATATGGATGGTATGGCGAGACCATGGTGATGTGACCGGTGAATGAAACAACCCAACCCGAACGTGGTACGGAGGAAAAGTGTCATGTTCAAGAGCGACCTGCTACCATCAAAGTTTTCTTGATTTTTCCCAATTTTTCCCCAGTCATTGCTGACCAGTACCTCTTTATTTTTGTCAAGCTTGAAGAGGATAACATATGCTTGTTCTATAACCTGCCCTTCGGGCAAGCCCATCGCTATGTTTTAACGAGCCTAGCGATAGGGAAACTCGTTCTCGTCTAAAGACAAGTTTGTCGCTATTTAATCATTTTAACGAGTCTAACGACAAGGATAACTCGGTCCTTTTCATTTTTAGAGAGTCTGAAAAGGTACATAAAGTCAACTCCAAAATTCCTTTTTCGTCATCTAATCCCTTAAGTCCGAAAAAGTATAAAACAATACAGAAGGGATGAGTTTTCAATAACTTTAACGAGCCGAATAAAACAAGCGCTCGACCTTTTTGTGCAATAATCCCTCAGGTCCAAAAAGATTAAAATCTAGAGGAGGGATAGCTCTTCCTGTCCTTTTAACGAGCTGGAAGGCCAAAACTCGGCAATCTTTTCATATTTTACGAGTCAGTTGAAAAGAGCTTAAAGAAGACTCGTCTTTTGAGGAACGAGTGATAAACAGGGATAGCAACTGATTCCAGGTACAGGTTGGAATTTTCCAATCACGGCAGTGTCACAAGGATGGCTAGGTGAAATCACTCTTCGCAGCTGTTCCTCAAAATGGGTAAACAATCATATGGGGGTGAACGATCGGCCAAATGAAAGATGGAGGTGGCAGGTGCAAACACGACCAAGGTTTTTATGGCTGATAAATTTACGATCACAGTGGTTATTTACCGGAATAGGTTCATTTTTTAGATAAAAATGAGCTTAAACTCTGGAGGAAACATTGCTCACTGCTTCTATTTATTTTTTAACGAGCATGAAGACCGCGTTAAAACTGCTCGGATCTTGCGTTTATTTTTTAACGAGCATGAACTTTATGCTAAAACTGCTCGATTACCCAGTCATAAGATAAGAGTGTCTCATGAAAGATCCCATTTTTTATAGAGCTTGCGCCTTACCAAAGCTATGCTCACTCATCCTTTCTTTATGCAAGTTTGGAAACGGCTAATCCTACGAGTTTAAAGGGTTAGACCTACAGGTTTAAAGGGAGGACCTAAAAATTTAAAAAAATAAATAGTCGCCCCTTGCTTGCACTCCAAAAGGTTGCATGCCCCCAGGTATAAAACAGAGTTTCAAGGTTACCTCTACTTTCTCTTCCGCCAAAACATTTGTTTTAATCGAGAGAGGCTTACCTCTTTCAGGTTACCCAAAGATTGTCCTGTTATTTTTTCAACAAAACACTTCCTCGGCAATGTCTACCGAAATAGACAAGGGTGAATGACCTTTGTCAAACACGTAACTTTGACAAAAGAATCTTATTCTAGAACAACCCCTCTTCCATCCACGGACGGGGTACGGACTAGTCATATTCTCCTGCGGAAACCTACCCTATACCCAAAGTTTCCCTGCCGAAGCAGGCCAGGATGCATGCCCCCTGGGTTCCAGTCATATCCTCCCGGATTACTCGCACTCATCAGGAGGACGGACCGTGGGGTGAGACACTTCTTGCATGAATAGACCACTTAGGGATGGCACATGACTATTTGCGATGTGTGATCCGGGAAACGAAAGTTGGTCCACGAGCTTGACCATTCTTCCTTCATGCGGAAAACACATTACTCTAAAGAGTGAGGAGACTACAACTCCCATGCAATATATATAGTCTCGTCCAAGGAGTAGGTTATAATCCAAGGGTCCTTGAACGACCATCACGTTCATTTGAACGGTCTTCCCTTTCAATGTTATAGGCACATTGGGGAGGATCCCTAAAGGTCGACTGGTTCCTTTATCAAAACCTGATAGATTTCTCATCTCAGGTAAGAGTGCTGGCAAACCAAGTGCTCTCCAAGAAATAGAGGAAAGGATACTCACAGATGCCCCCTCATCAATGATAGTACCAGCCATTACCATTCTATATATTTGACAAATAATTCTGAATGGCACACTGGCTGGCAACCGGGGTCTGCCTAGTTGGTTCCAATCAAAGGACACAACCAGGTTGCTTGGTGGTGGGACTGAATATACGGCCGGATAGCGCTCTGATGAACTTCCTTCCTGCGACAAAGGAATGGTGGCATTGCCCCCTTGATCATCAGAGTCAGTGCTGACGAAGAGAATCTGGACGGTGTTGTCTTGATTCTCCTTTGTGGCGGTGTCATTTGAAGGTGGAGCCTCTGAAGGCAAAACCGGGTCAACTGCCGTATCAACCTTTTGACTTTCGTCATGCATGGATCCAGACGGTTCTTCTTCAATGACAGGTGCTTCGGCTGACCATCTAAGTGGCTCAGCCGGATTCTCAACTAGTGAGGGACTTGGCAGGAGTCTTTGATATCCAGGAGGAAGATTCGCTCGTAAAATCGGGCACTCTTCCAGAACTCTTTTTGCCTCGTCTAAGAAGGGACAACGGTGGATGACGTGATCGCCTTCACACAGTCTGCAGGGAAATTTAGCTTTCCCGCTCTGTCCTGGAGCTTCACTCCCACTAGTTGACGGCGAGCAGTCGACATGACTATCAGAGGTCGATGCTCCCGAATTGTGCAAACGGGGGGACCAGTCTCTTAGTATCCGTGGGATACAGGGACAATCTCTATGGAAGTGGTCTCCCCTGCATATGACGCATGACGATTTAGGCCTTAAGAGTGCGGTGTGTGGATTTTTGTTAGATGACAGCTATTTTCCCCCAGTCGCCTTAGGCTCCTTCTTCTTCTTTTCTTTCTTCTTCTTCTCCTTCTTCTCCTTAGGAACCCGATTTTTTGATCGACCAGTTCCGTCAAGCGAAGAGGAAGGAGGGGAGGAAGATGAAGTGGAAGGCTGGGAGGCAACTCTTGTCTGATCTAACTGTTGACTCGACTGTTCAGGAGTGGTGGTATTCTGAACGACATTGGTCGAAAAAGCCAAACTGGTAGGCCAATTGTCAGTCCTGGAAGCGACAATGTGGCCATGTGGGGCGCACCAACATCTCCCCAAGAGGAGAAAGGACTAGGATTCCCACCCAAGGGAACTCCTTGGTTGGTGTGCTCCATCTTTTCAACCTAAAGATCAACGCAGGATTAAAGGGTGATTGTTCCGTTTAAAATAAATTGTTAACGACACTTTTAGACACAACTTGCTTTTTCAGTTTTAAAGAGTTGAGAAAAAGCTAAAGATGACTCTAGTCTCCTTCGATGTTTTAACGAGCCCGAAGTGACAAATGCTCGGATGGACTTTTTCTGTTATAGAGTCTGAAAAAGGCCAAAAGAAACTGCTCTGGAGATCTAGGCAGAGGGTGTGCCAAACTTTTCGCAAAACCACAGAATACGTTTTACGGTACGGGTGGTCGATCTTCGTGAATGTTGTGTTCACTGCATTGCGATCAGTAGGGCGGCCGACACGGCTTCCTAAGGATAAAAGATATATGCCTATAGGGGTCTCCCAATATATACGCGACGGTACGTGGGAGCACAAATCTGTATTAGCGCCACCGACTCTCAAGAGGAATCATCCACCTTCTTCGAGATCGACAGTCACTATGTTTAACGACGCCGGAACACGTCTCTAGCCTAGACCTCTATGTTGTGCGTTATGTTACAAAGCGTTGTTAGGTTCATTCAGTTTATTTTAAGTTGATATTTTTAAAGTTTGCCTTTCAAGGTTCACCACGAGATGTATGATACAAATTCCTAAATGCAATCTAAGATGATAAGCAAGCTTTACAATCTTTCAACTTTGAAAATCCTAGCTACTAAGGGAAAAGAGAGCGACTATCTTTTCTCAAAGAGCAATCAGCACACTCTAATGCACTTTCCCTAAATCCAACATGCAAACTTATCAAATGCAAAATGCACAATGCAGGTGTTTGTTTTCACTTTCTCAGTATAAATGCCTACCAAGAAAGCTTTTTGCACAACTTTGAATTTGCTTTTACAATGATCAAAATAAACAAGTTCTCTTTTCTTCGAAATCAACAAGGGTAGAAGAGATTACAATCACTTTGCGATTTTCGAAATAAATACTCGTTTTTGATACTTTGAAAAGAACAAACTCAAACCAATAAGCAAAAGTAAAACTATGGTCAATTTGAACAAACAGCCAATGAACTCTCTTCTAAGATCAATCTCAATCATATCTGAATCAAAGGCTACAGAAAGACTACTTTACTCATGCAAAGGAAGACTGTAAATGACGCCACAAACACATAAAAACATTCACAATCTTTTTGTACAAAAATGGGGCGGAATTCAGGCAAAGAAAAGGTTTATCAGACTAGCACCTATGCTGGTTAAAGGCTGCAAAAAACAGAGATCAAAACAGGGCAACAAAGGACAAAGAACCCCAGCTGCTCAAGGCCACACTGGTTCAGCGCAGGTCCAACACTATCAGTTTGACATTCAGCGCAGGTAGCCCCTTCGGGACCTGCGTTGAAATGCAGACTGCCTTCACAGTGCCTGCGCTGAAGAGAGAAACTCTCGTTTCTCTTGGTTTCTGGGTCACAAAATGCTCAAAAATCAACTGTTTCAGGCCAAATCAGAAACACAAGCAAGGTATAAACAGAGGGATGCTTTGATAGGGTACTAAAGACTATCACAAGGATCAATCAAATCGTTTGTGGATCTAGTTTAGATCATAGACAAGTCCAACATACTGGATCAAAGCAGCAACTTTTACTTTGCATCCGGGAAAGATGCAGTTCAAGAATTGCTGTCAAGTCTATGAGGTAAACAAATGACGGAAACACAAACAAAATGAATAAACAAGTTCTTCCCCAGCAGAGTTGCCAATTTGTTGTGGGGAAAAATGCTTATTTAGGACAATCCTATCCACCTAAGGTGTGACAGCGCCTTAGCAACAAACGAATACAGCTAATATGATTCCTTCCTTTATGAAATATGAATGAGGGGAGATTGGCAGACTTACCGTTGTCTTCCGGTTGTCCCTCGATCTAGATCCTCTTCTCTTTGTGTGTCCACAGCTACTTGCCTCCTCACTTGATCAAGAGAACAGTTACTTGAATCCCACGAGATCACAAGAGAACAGCTACCTGTGACAAGAGAACAGATACTTGCAACAAGAGAAGAACACAATACAAAGGCAAATATACATATTCATAAATGATTCAGGATTAGAAGTAAATCAAATACACTAATGCAATCATACAACATACACCAGCATATAGGGAAGAATCAAGATAGCTTTATTGAAAGTAACAGGATTCAGGAAGAGATACAACCCATAGGGCTCCAACCCAGCATCTCCTTCCCAGCAGAATGGAATTCCTTCTTCAATTCCCTTCAAATCATAACACACCCAATGTTTCTAGCCACAAACCAACAGCAATTCTTTGCAAATACTAAATTCCAGCCTCCCTGACCTCTTGTAGGAGAGATCTATATATAGGGATATTGGAGAGAGGATGAGTCAGCTTGAGACTGGTATGAAGCTGACTAGTGTCCTCTCCCACTTCAGTTCTTGAGTCCACTTGGAGGTTCTTGCTTCCACTTGGAGATTTGGAACCTCTTACTCATCACCAGTCGAATTCCCTGATCCAAGTGTCATTTTGGAAGCTTCCTGGGCATTGACACCTTGAGGAATGACTCTGCCACTTGTCCAAACTCACTCAACGCAGGTAGCCTTCTTTGCAGTTGACATTCAACGCAGGTAGACAGTGGAGCAGTTGACATTCAGCGCAGATGCTCAGTGGAGCAGTTGACATGATCCAGAATTGCCTTGTTTTTGAGTGTTTTCAGGTGGAGAACTTTTGTGAATTGCTGTGGTTTGCTGGCCTTGTTCCTCTAGGGGTAGGAACAACATGTTTAGGGACTTTGGATCCCTTGATTATTGACATTTCATGCTCAGTGATGCAAGGCACAAAAATGTCTATAACATAAGTGGCCATCAAAGAGCCACTTGCTGGAGGCTCCATCTAGAGTAGCACCTTAAAGATAAAGCGTCGATGTGTGAACCAAGTGAAGCAGTTGATCGACAAACAAAACCACCACAAGGAGGTGACTCATTCACATTGATAAGTTAAAAATGGTTTCTAGACATGTTGTCATGGTCGTGCTTTTGTGAATCACTTGTTGCATTTTAAAATATAAAAGTGATGATCTGTTTTCCATCACTAGTTCAGCAACAATGATGTCTGGTCATATTTTGAGTGACATTTTACACTCTGAAAGTAAAGTTATGTTTCCATCACTTGTCAAAACAATAGTGTGTGGCCTTATCTTTGTAAATCATGTGTTGCAGTGATGATGCGTTTTCATCACTTGTTGAAGCAACAATAATAAGTTGGCCTTGTTGTCATAGCTGGGGTCTTGCACCCATTTTGATGAAAACGTGACCACCAAGTATGTGTTATAAACTTGTGGAAAGTGTGGGACGTTTGGGTCATTAGTTGGTCATGTCAATCAAGCATGTAATTCGCAAAACAATGTACTACAAGTTGCAGAGGTTGAAGGTGTCGACTCATTGCTTAAGGCTCCGAAGAACAAAGGTGAAGGAGATGGAAGCAAGACCTTTTCAGGACGCTTGTGATGCAGACATGGTATAGGGAAGTTGCAGATTATTTTTCATGCTTTTGGAGGACCAAAAGCTCCTTAGTGGGGAGTATTGATCCAGGTGGCTCCAGAGACACACAGGACAAGGAGGACTCAGGAAAACTCAAAAATCAAAGTGTTAGGATTGTTATCACCCAGGTTGTTCCCTTTGACTCCTGAGGGAATACGGCCGGGGTAACCACTAACCAAGCTTTGGATCACAGGTTCTAGCCAACTTGTAATCAGAGAGGGCTCTCTCTTTGACTGTTTAACTTTTTTCTTAAGAATCTTAGGCTAGATATGAGGTGAGGGTTTGGTTTGAAAATTTTGGTTGAATGATGTCTTTCAGTACTTACGGTGATATCTTCAGACAGTTTTAGACCATTGGGCAATGGAGTCTGTGGTTACAGGTTGTTTGAAGTGTTGAGTGGGATTGTTGAAACAGTAGGGCCATTTAAATATTTCATGAGACAAACTTGAAATTGTAATGATGAAGTATGTTTAACCAGTGGAAGGCAATTAAGAAATTTCCACTAAGTTGGTGATGTGAGAAAGAGATGTATCGACCAGGAGCAGGTTCGAATTCCTGAACGATAATCACTGTGAAAGGTATAGTTTGGAAGTGCAGCAATTAAGAATCACACTCTTATAACTATAATTGAGGAAAACATACATAATAGCATAGATTGAGTTCAGGGTATTCTATGAATAAATCCTGAAACTATTCTTTTTCTTTGCCATTAAACTGTGAAACACAGAACATGAATGGATTATGAAGGAAATAACAAACATAACGAACAGGTTAAAGAAACTTATTGTTCCATGAAATACGCAGGAATCCTGTAGCATTCAGCAAGCACACCAAAACGCATCAAACAACACAGAACTTTGGAAATTCCATCAGCTTGGTTGTATTAAAACTCTGAACATTTACAGCACAGTATCTCCTGAAGAGAAAATCAACAACCCCTGCAAGCTTATGCGAGGGGGAATATATACAATCGGTTATACAAAAATATCTGAACCGCTGAGTCACTTGATAAATAAATACGCTCACCAACTTTACAGAATAGCAGATAAGGAAGTTATTGCTGCTCAAAATACAAAATGAATACTCTTTAATTCTGTCAGAAGTCTTTTTGACCTTTGGAGGCCACTGAGTCGGTTGAGAATTCTGCATTAATGCTGAATGATGTGTCTTTATGGCTTTGTCATGCTGTAGCTTTCTCGGCCCTATCATCTGTAGCTGTCAGTGTTGCTTTGGTGGCCGAATTGGTTTGCTGAGCTGGCTCAGTCCATTCTTCTCCAGACATACTGAATGCGTCAAATTTTTCTGAACATGATGACTTATATTTTTTGATGAAAAAACTTGATGAAAGCCTCTTGTTTACAGCAACAACTGTATCATTCTGGCCCACCATTCCTGTGTAGGCAATTGATGTCTCAAAATTGCATCTAAGGTTTCATCTGCCTCTGTATATTTGTAGAAGTTTGGAGGCACTTCAAACAAATGTCTGATCTCATTCATAATAAAGAATAAGTTCTCTACTCTGTTATAGAGACTTCGCCCATATGTTGGCCCTGTTTCCTCTGAGGTACTTGAACCTGCAGTGATCTGATTGGTAGAAAAAGTATTCACCCTTTTGGCATAATTTTCATGTGAAAGTAGCCTCCCTGCGCTATTCAGCAAGCCAGGAAGGCCTCTGCTCTGTAATGCTGCAAACTTATCCATGAATTTGTTTACTTCTGTTTGCATGTCCTGGCTTCTTCTATCCAATGTTTGTACCAGGCTTCTCAATGTGAGGACCCCTTTTATCAGCAAGATGGTTTCAGTTCTATTGGGGATCCCTATCGCTGCCAGCTGAGGACCTGTGCGGTTATTGAGAACGTTGATCATTCTATTGGCTATCTCAGGCATATTGCCTAGAGATGCCCTTGCTCTTTGGACTTCCTTGTGTGCTTTGCCTATGATCTCCATTTGCTCATGAATAGTCTCTATATACTGCCATTGATCTGTTATTGATTGGCCAATGTTGGCCCATAAAACTGTCTTGACCTCAGCCACCACTTTGTCAAGGGTGAGCTCTTTCTCTAGCTCCTTTATCTTCTCCTTGAGAGCCTTCACTTCTCTTCCTTTTTTAGCTATATTTTGCTTAGACTTGTCATATTTTTCATTCAGCTTAGCTAAATTCTCCTTGGCTTCATTTAGCTCTGCCATCTGGGCTTCCAGGGCTTGAATCTCATTCATCAGCTTCTGCATGTCAAGGCTTGGAGCCTTCTCTGATGTTGGTGCTAGTGCTGATGTTGATGGAGCTGTCTCAACTGTTTGCACTGTTGGAGGAGTGAAAATTTGAGGGGGTTCCTCAAGGTTGATTACTTGTGGAGGGGGCTGAAATGTTTGGCCTCCTTCTTTCTGTTGTAGGGTTGCCTGCAATGCAGCCTCTGTTTCTACCAATTTTCCCTCTGTCTGGACAAGTTGTTTATGCAGTGTTACCAGCAATGTTGATACATCCTGGTCCTTTCTTTGCTGGGCAACCTCCTCTGTTTGAGGGTGAAGAGTTGCTGGGATCTTTATCATCTTTCTTAGAGCTGCAATGTCTGAATCTCTTATCTTTAGCAGCTCCTTTATAGCTTTAGGGTCCTTTGGGTCATGCCCAAGCTCTATGATTATATCCTCCAAAGACCTTATCCTGTTGTCTTTGGCCTGAGAGGATGCCTTCTCCAACTCAAGTTGGGCGGTTGTATTGTTCAGGCTATTTTCCAACCTATGTGCCAAGAAGGTCTTATCTGCAAGTTTCGAATACACCATCTCACCCGTTTGCTTGTGAAGTTCTATTTGATCCATAGGGTGGATGTCTTTTGCAAGAACCTCAAGGTTGGTCCTTATATAGTCTGCAGCTGACTGTGGCTGCAGCATGGTTGGCATGAAATGACTCATGGTCATTTTCCCCTCATTTATGTCATAAGCTGACATAAGCCTCTGCTGATTTGTAGGGGCCATTTTAAGCAATTGATTATAGATCTGGAGCCTGAGTGGCTCATTTCTCTTTTTTATGTCAATGAATTGTTGCTTGATGCCTGTTTCGGCTCTCCTTTGCTGACTTGAGGAGCTGATCTCTCCTCCGATTATTCTTTCTTGTTCCTGCTGAAAGGAACTGGCAGATGCCTCCATGCTTGGTGGGCCCATGCCCAATGATTGTCCGATGGGCATCTCTTCTTCAGAAAGGGGATTTATCCTTTGCCTTTTCTCCCCTTGAGTTGTGGATGTGGTGAAGGGAGTCTCCTGCTCTCTATCCCTCTTTCGGTTTCTGTCTTCATTCTGAGGAGTTTGGAGCACCGAGGCCTCCACTGTCGTTTCCTGCCTAGGAGGCACAGTTTCTTGAGCCTGTTGCCCAGTGGATATTGGGGCCTCAACTGTTTGTTCTTGCTGCATTGGCTGCTCTTCTTTTTGTTGTTCTTGCTCCATCTGCTTTTCTTTACCCTTGCTTGACACCTGATGAACAGTTCTAGCTGCTTGCTGCTGGGCTGTAGAAGATGAGGCAGCTGCTCCAAGTTGCCTTTGATAGGAAGAGGAAACCTGCCCACAAGTTTCCAAGTCAGCCTCTTTCTCAATGTTCTTTGCCTCTCTTTGTAGCATTTTCTCTCTAGTGATTGCCTCTTCTAGAGTGCCCTCTTTCCAACTTAGTAAATTGGCATATTTTTCAATATGAGGCAATCTGATGTGAGCATAGCCACCCAGTTTATGTTTTACCCTCCTGAGAGAAATGAAATGATTAGGGTCATAAGGTACCCAGCGGAAACTGGTTTCTAATTGGAGGGTCTCTAGGATCATATCTGCTTCCTTCCATCCCTCCTCCCTTTTGTTGTAAAGAAATGGGCCTAGCTGGTTCCTGACCTTTAGTTGCACCTTCTTGTTTTTACTGTGGAAATGGACCTGGTCTGCATTTCCAAATTGCCTGAAATACTCCAAGGCAAAGAG
This sequence comes from Pinus tabuliformis, assembly GCA_031772625.1. Taxonomy (NCBI): domain Eukaryota; kingdom Viridiplantae; phylum Streptophyta; class Pinopsida; order Pinales; family Pinaceae; genus Pinus; species Pinus tabuliformis. Next base: position 1,084,753,215 of record CM062813.1, read on the forward strand.
TCTCATAGGGACATATCTTGGCAGCCTATAAGGGTCCAACTCACAGCCATATATTCTGATTACTGTATGGTGTTGGTAAAAGTACCAATCACCAATGTTGTAGGCCTTTGAGAGCTGGAGTATTCTTTGCATCTCATCGGTCAACCTGGGAGGAGGGACACCAAATAACAAGGTCATAGCTGGATGGATAAAAAGGTCTATGAATTCACAGTACGTGTATGGTGAACAGGAGGTGTGATGAAAAACTGAAGTCCAAAATACTACAGACCTTGGGTTTCCCTGGGCATCAAGTTTCTTGAGAGGAATAGGGAAACTGTCAGGTTGATAAAATAAGAACAAATGATAGATGTATGAGGTGTATCTGAACACCTTCTCCCTCTCTAGATTCATCAGTTGCTCATGAATCTTATTGGCAATGTATGTAGCATAATCATAGTGGACAGCAGGAGGCTTTCCAGGGGAAAATATGGACAGCATGGCCATAATAGTGTCATCAACATCCTCAATTCCCCTGTACCCCAGGACATAACTGATCAAGTCCACAAGCATTTTGCCCAAGTCATTGAGATATGGATTTCCAATAGGAGGTGTTCTCACAGCTTCAGAGCTTGGCTGAATAAATAACTGATTAATCTTGATGACCTGGGCACTGGACAGCTTGCCCCCCTTCTTTAATAAGTCCATCATAGAGAGAGGAGTTAGTGGCTTTGCAGTGTGAAAGTGCAGCATCTCATTTATGGCCTCAGGGGTGATATGGAACAAGACTGAACCTCTGGAACTGAGAACAGCTCTTTGACATGGATCATAGTTTTCACAGCATCTATGGATCAAGTCTGGAAGGACATTGACTTGAGGAAGGTTAAAAATGGGCAAATTGGAGTCCCAAATCCCTAAAATATCAGCTCCACTGAGGTGTTGAGCCTTTAACTCATTTAGCATATGAATGTTAAATTTGGAATTCATTGAGAATGTCTCTGTCATCTGATAATCTGTATCACCCAGGGCCTTCCACTCTAACTCTCTGTGTGGGGCATTCAGAGGTGGGACATTTAATGCTACTGGTGTTTCCATGGTTAAATAGTACTCTGAATTGTACTAGGACTTGTTCTACTGGACAGAGCAACACAAGAGGGTATTTTTTGCAAGAGTAAGGCAAATTGCAAGGGAAAATGGGGTAAATTGTGGTGAGAACAGTTTGAAATGCTCCGAACAGAGTTTGAATGAGCAAATGCTGGGACTAGTACGCTGTTTTCCCGGTGAATCAGTGCAGCTCAGGTTTCAAGTCCACGAATGCGCGGACTGACTGTAAGTTTATGAAAACTTGGCTAAATGTGGACTGTGCAGGTGAATTTCGACCTTACAACTGAAAATGGATGCTGGTCGCCGGGGATTTGCTGGCAAACACACTGTTTTTCACTCTTTTTAAGCTAGCTTTGGTGAATTATGCACGAAACCAGGCGCGGAGGGGAAACTTGGATAAATACCTGGTAAAGCTTTGGCAATGGTGACTAATGCAGGTGAATTTGCAGGCGCCCACGGTCTCCAAGTCGAAATTTGCAGGTTGGCGGCGAAATGGTCGTAATATGCATGCAGAGCGGAGCAATAGTTCTTTTGCCAAAAGTGACAAAAACCACGATTTTTGGCGAAAATATGGACTTTTTGGGTTATTGGCGCTTTTTCTGGATGACGTCAGCATGACGTCATCAGGTGGGGTCGGGTACGGAAGGGTGACGTGGCGGCCTGTGAGTGGTCCACGGGGACTGGTGAGGTGGCGGACAGGTCGGAGCAGTGGCGGGCCGGGCGCTGATGCAGCGCTGAGTGGCATGACGTGGGCATGCCGTAGCGGTGACGAGGACGTGACGGGATAAGCGGTAAACAATAAGCGGTAAGTGGTTTGCTCGGACCGCTCTGGATACGGTCGCGGTATTGTCAGAGGGTGGCCCGATAAGATTTGGGGGCGACGCGTGGCGGAGGCCTGACGTCACCCTCTGACAATTTCTCGGGAGGTAACGTTCGGTCATCGGGGCCGACCCGATATGGATATGGGCCGTCGGATGGGAAAGCCCAGATCCGACGGTCGACGGGTCAATAAGATGGCAGGACAATACGGCAGCGGGCGGGGCATATTTTATAGTTTTTCTGGAAATGTGCGCCCAGACGGAACCTTTAGACTTTGGCGGATTTTATGGGTTTTTCAATGCTTTTTTGTAAAAGTGCGCATTTGCAAATAAACTTTGGATAAAACGGAAAAATGGGTTTATTTGGTGTTTTTTGTGTTGAAATGCGCATTACAGCAAACTTAGGATAAGGGGTAAAGGTGGGTTTTTACAAGGCTTTTTTGCAAGTAGAGTGGGTAAATGATTTCAAAGGGTTGTAAAGGGAAAAGGGGTATAGCTTAGGTTATCAAACTGACCAGAGGTCAATTTAATCCCTGACTTTATACAACCACATGCAAGCAGACTTTATTCCTGCATGATTTTCCAATATTCAAGCATATGGCTATAATGCCAAGGGGGAGGGAATATGTACATATTTGGGATTTGTTCTATAGGATTATCCTAATAATAGGGGAAAGGGAGTATAGGGAGTTAAATAAATAGGAAATTAGGAGTTAATATGAGTGGAAGAGGTGGATGAAGGGGAAAAAACACTAAGTTTTATATGGAATCAACTTAGTTTAGGAAGTAGATCAAAATGAAAAGAATTTTACACAAGAAATGTGGCTTTTAAAGAAACAAGAATCAACAAAAGAGTTTGACTTCTTTCATGAACATAGGTAGTATTGGGATGTTAGCAATGAATGTGATGGGGGATAATCTGGAAGTTAGACATGCTTCATTGAGTTGCTGCAAAAATGCTGAATAAGAGACCTGCACTGGCACCATGTTTTTCCTTTGGTTGGGCCAGTGACATAAAGGAAATCATGCTTCTGCAACCCCATCTACCTACCCACTCTATTGCCTAGCATTTTTTGTTACTCCAAAGAGGGTGCACTTAGACTTGCAAACCCTTATGTGCCTTTTCTTTTCCTTTGGCTTTTTCTTTTGATTTTCTATCTAAAGCTAGCCTTATTGCTTCCAAGGCCCCAGATTAAACAGTTGGGAACCTTCATTCTCTACCTAACTACTTTATCTGCCAAGATTGAACTGTTTGGACAGATTTCTTTCTCTAATCTACAACACAAAATTGAAACATGGCATGACCCAGCTTAGACTGTTGGATCACCCATTCAGAAGTAGGACCACATCAACCAACTGTAGATATGTGTCTTTCACCCAAAATATGAGATCTTTGCATCCTCAAAGTAGATCATATTGGCACTTCCCCTGCCAATCATGAAATGAAACCTATTGGTATAGGTAGCTAACAGTGGCTCCACTTGGGGATGGTTTTTTTTCTTGAAAGACCAAGAACAGCAGGTCAGACTGCCTTGGCTTGTGACTTCTCTTCAAAACTTGAAAATTTTCTCTTTGTACTTCAAAATTGGAATCTGTCACAGTTGTGGAACTTGCTGAACTAAAAGCCTTTTCCTGATTCTGCAATACCTTTCAAACTGAGCTATTCACATGCTGAAAGAAAACATTATATACAACAGATTATGTACAGGGGAACAGCCATGCTATATACATGGAAAGTAATCAAAGTAGTGCTTTAACATCCGACCATTTACAGGGCCCTCTTCAGTTTCAGTGCCATCCAGACTTTCCAAGAAATAAGTATTATTTCCTTGTACTGCTTGAACTACAAAAGGCCCCCTCCAAAGGGAGTCAAATTTTCCATGCTTTCCTTTGTCTTCTCTTCTTGAATCCCATTTAAGCACTTTGTCACCAATAAAGAAGTCTTCAGCTTTGGTTCTTCTATCAAAGGCTTTCTTTAACTTTTCTTGTACAACTTGAACTCTGTTATAAACTTGGTCTCTAGTTTGCTGCAAACATATTATTTGATTGATCCTTCTTTGCATGTCATTGGGCTCAGCTTGACTTTCTTGAAGAAGTTTCATGACAGGGATCCCTAAGGATGAAGGGAATTTGGCTTCTAATCCATAGACTAACTCATATGGGCTGACCCCAATGGATCTCTTGGTTGTTAGTCTATCTGCCCATAAGGCATTCACAAGTTTCTTATGCCAATTCTTCTTATTTTCTTCCAACACCTTCTTTATGATGTTTACAAGACTTTTGTTTGAAGATTCAGCTAAACCATTTCCTTGAGGGTAGTATGCTGTGGAATGACCCAAAGTGATATGGAATTTGTGACAAAAGTTCACCATCTTCTTGGATCTGAAAGCAGCAGCATTGTCTGTTATAATCTTGTCAGGACAACCAAATCTAGAAAGAATATTGGTCTCAAGAAACTGAATGATAGTTGAATCATTTGCTTGTCTACATGGAACAGCTTCAATCCATTTAGTAAAGTAATCTGTGGCTGTTAGAATCCATCTATGTTGGCCTGAGGATGAAGGATGAATTTCCCCAATGAAGTCCAGGCCCCATTGCTGAAAGGGCTTCTCTGTTGCAATAGGCCTCAAAGGAAGGGGCAGTAATTTTCTCTTTCCCTCAAATACTTGACACTTGTGACATGAAGTGGTAAATTTTTTAACATCAGAGAACAGAGTAGGCCAATAGTAACCTGCTCTTAGTATCTTGTCCACAGTGGACTTCCAGTACAAATGTCCACCACAATCACCTGCATGAAATTCTTTCATAACATTATCAGTTTCATCCATATTCAAACAGTTCAGCAGTATACCTTCATGATTTTTCCATAGTAAATTACCATCTATAACACAGAATTTTGAAGCTTTCATTTTTAGAAATCTAGATTTGGTTCTGGACAATCCTGGGGGAGCACACAGGTTTTGCAATATATAACAGATATCAGAATACCACTGGGATTGTTCAAAGGCTGCATTGATCTTTGGAGTCGCCAGCTCCGGTTCATTGTCCAGTTGGTTAATGTCCAAGGCTTGAAAATTTGTTTCAGACATTAATTTAGCCAAACCTTGCCCTTTTATCAGTTTTGTAGGTCTTATCTCAATATCAAATTCTAAAATGTTGGCAATCCATTTTCCTCTTCTGCCTTCTAAGTTTTCTTGAGTGAGTATGTCTTTCACAATGGGACTTGGTACATAAGCTATAACATGGGAGTACAGGATGTAGATCCTGAAGTCTTTGATGGCTTTGACCAAAGCATAAGCTTGTTTTTCCATGATCTGATATTTCAGAGGTGCATCTCTAAGAGCTCTACTAAAGAAAGCAATAGGTTTCTCATTTCCTTGGTCATCTTTCTGCAATAAGACAGCAGCAATGGTATGCTGGGAGGCAAAAGAGAAAATGATAAACTCTTTGTCAAATTGAGGATTTGTTAAGACTGGAGTTTGGGTAAGGGCCAATTTGATACCTTCAAAAGCTTGATTTGCTTCTACTGTCCACTTTACTTTTGAATCCTTTTTTAGCATGTTGTTTAGTAATCTGATTAATTCTGCTAAGTTTGGGATAAACCTCCTTAAAAAGTTGATCTTTCCCAAGAAGGCTTGTAATTCTTTGATGTTTCTTGGATGGGGCATTTGCAAGATGGCCTGTATTCTGTCTGGGTCAATTCTAATGCCATCCTTAGAAATGATGTGACCTAACAACTTACCTTCTTCCAAACCAAATAGAGACTTCTTAGGATTTAAGGAAATCCCATATTTTCTACATGTTATGAATATCTGTCTCAAGTGTTTCAGATGTTCTTGGTCAGATTTTGAGAAAGGTGTGAGGTCATCTAAGTAAATGACAAGAAAGTCATGGATCTCTTTAGCAAAAGCAATGTCCATTGCTCTTTGAAATGTAGCTCCTGCATTTTTCAATCCAAAAGGCATTTTAACATATTTGAAAGTTCCCCATGGGGTTGTGAATGATGTTTTATCTTGATCATCAGGGTGGACTAGGATCTGATTGAAGCCTGAGAATCCATCAAGTAATGATATTCTTGAAGCCCCCACCACTCTTTGGAGAATGTGATCCATTTTAGGTAAGGGATAATTGTCTTTGAGGGATACTTGGTTTAAATTCCTTAGATCAACGCAAAGCCTAATCTCACCGGTTTTCTTTCTTGTGGGCACCAAATTTGAAATCCAGTCTGAGAACCTGATTGGGGCTATGATACCAGCTTTAAACATTTTTTGTACCTCTTTTTCAATTGAAGGGAGAAGCATAGGATTGATCCTTCTCAATTTTTGCTTGAATGGCTTTTGATTAGGCTTGAGAGGGATGGTGTGTTGGATAACAGAGGTGTCATAGGATTTCAAATCCTCATAACTCCATGCAAACACATCTTGGAACTCTTTAAAGAGGTCAATGTATTTAGGCTTCTGGTCAGGAGGTAAAGATGCAGACAATTTTATTATTTTGGGTTTTTCAGGAGTCCCAATGTTGCATTCTTCAATGGCAGCATTGAGGGGCTGCATTTTCGGTTTTCTAGGGACATCATTTGAATCAAAAATGTCCTCCAATGGAGTTAGGCCTGTTGGCAGAAAGTTATCCTTTAGCTCTATGATTTCAGCCTCTGTACCAGCTATTTCATCCAAATGCAGTTGTTCAAGTTCTTGTATTTGTTGCTTGTCAAAGCTTGTTGAACAAAGCATTTGATTTGTTGTTTTGGGTGATATAGCTATTTGGTCCTGTTCACTCAATGGTTGTATGTCTTTCACAGAATCAACATCAATGTTCAAACCTGAAAATTCGTGCTGCAAGGTTAAGAAATTATTTATCTGTGTGTCATCCTCAAATACTTGCCAGTCTTTAACATTGTTTGGGACAGAAGGTCTGTGTTTTATCTCAGCTGTAAAACAATGGTTAGGTTCAAAAGGCAATTTGCATGTACTAGCAAATGTGGCTAAACTGTGTGCATGAAGATTGTGGGCTCTAGCTATTTTGGTTATCTGAAATTCAGTGAAGGTTTTAAGCATTTCAATAGCAGCAGACCTATATGACCTTAGTCTTTTGTCATTGGTGACAAAATTGCCTTTCACTTGTTGGATAATAAGGTCTGAATCTCCCATGATTGAAAGTTTTGTGGCCTCTAATGATTTTACCAGTTTGAGGCCTAGCAAAAGAGCCTCATATTCTGCCATATTGTTGGTACATCTGAAATTAAGCCTATAGGCCCGACCTTGTGCATGATTGCTTTGTTTGTTATGAATCCACACTCCAGCTCCTGCCCCTAATTTGTTGACTGATCCATCAAACTCAAGAAACCATAAGATCTCCTGTTTTAAGGGATTTTCAACATCCTTTCTGTAACTTGGGATTATCAGTTGGAGTTCTTGTCTTTCATCTGGTTTATCTTTTAGGACTGACTCATCAATTGGTTTCTCAATCTTGATTTCTTGGGGACTCGGTTGCTTACTCTCATGCATATTCTGTTCAAGTGTGACCGATTTATTATCACTCTCAGGACTTGTATCATCATTGAACAGAATAAAGGAATCCATATCTGAATGGACTGCATAAATGGGGAAATTTTGAGGCTTTTCTTCACTGCTCACCATGTATTTCATAAGTGACTCTCTATATAGCCTCTTGGGTTGACCAAAGACTGAGATGGTGGCATATGACATGTCTAATTGCAGGGAACCTTGGAGTTTAGCCCCCCACGATCTTGATAACAGCATTCCATATTTGGGTGGGATATCAGCAACTACAACATCCATTAAGATTGTTTTGTTTGGATACTGGACAAGGGATACACATAGATCTTTTATCAAACCTAAACACTTAACTTGGCTGGAGTCAAATGAAAATAGGTCCTTATATGGTCTTGTAATGTCTAGGTTAAGTCTCTCCATTACTGATTTAGGCATAAGGTTATGAGAGGCGCCTGAATCAAACATTGCATTGTGTAATATCTTATCATGAACATGCAAGCTGACATAAAAAGGTAAGATCCCTGTAACTGCTGTCTTTCCATCAACCTCTGGACCGAAAAGTAGTTCTGGGGTATCATCCAACACATTGACATCATCTTTATTATGGGTAAGTTGAAGGGACTTTTTGATTTGTTGTTTGTAAATGTCATGCTTGGCTAGCTCTGAAAGAGGAATGGCTATCTTCAATTTGCCAATTTCAGCTTCTAAGTCAAAGGGTTTTTCAGATTGGACCTTGGTATTGTGGTTGACAACCCTTTCTTTGTTGTTCAAATTTTCTTCTTGGTTTTCACTCTGATCTTGAGGCTTGTCCTTTTTACTCATCTTTTGGGAAGTAATGCTTGGATTAGGCTGCAAGGGTGATGTAGCCATTGATTGTTGATTTGGGGAAGATGCTTCAGTTATTTCTTCAACTGTTACTTCATTTGTAATTGAATCAGTTTTGTCAATTGGCTCTGTGACAATGGTTTTCTTAGGCAGTGGAGTGTCCTTTGTTTTCTCAGGCTGTGTCACATTTATAGTTCTGCTCCTTAGCTTGTATTGCTTATGAACTTCATAAACAGCTGTGTCATAGCCTTGTTTAAAGTCGAATGACTCACCTGACTTGGTTTGGAACTGCTTAATGTCATCATCCTTATGATCTTCTTGACTCAGAAAAACTTGTTGATCATCATTCAGGCCCATTAGGTTAATGTGGGTGTCATCTATCTGTTCATTAGAAGTGGATGCTTCTGTATAATTTTCTTGGAACGGAGGTCTAATCTCTGGTTCAGAATTTGCTTTACCAACATTAGGATTTTGGTTTCTTCTGAAATTGGGATTCCTAATAGGATTATTCTGTGGTGCTTCCCATGATGACTTCCTCTCAACTGATTCTACTCTGTCACCTAATCTCTGCATACCAGTGATTATTGCATCCAGTTTTTGATCCCAGCCTGAAGGCTCTTCTTTAAAGGTAGTCTTTCTCTCAGTTCTTGTCCTATTTCTCTTGGCTATCAGGTTAGCTTCTACACTTACTGCTATATCTTGCATTTCAGCTAAAGTTCGGGGAGCCCTTTCCCTTAATTGATATGCCATATCTGAATCAAACCCATCAGGAAAGGTATATAGGGCCAGATCCGGTGGGGGTCTAAGATTTTGGGGAATAGCATTGTAGACATTGTTAAACCGAGCACAGTAGTCCAGGACAGTTTCTTGTGGACCTCTTTTAATTGTATTGTATTCAGATAAAATATGAAGTGGATCCTTCTTCTTCTCCCATCTGTTGATAAATGTTTGATAGAGGGCTTCAGGGTCAGCTATTGAGTTTGTTGTAAGTGACCTAAACCATGTTCTTACATCCCCTGTTAGGCTTTGCACAAAAATTTTCATTCTAACCCCATCATCATCTATTTCGTAGTTTTCAAAGTAGTCCTGCATTTTCTTAGTATGTTGAAGGGCTGGATAAGAGCCAGTACCATCAAAGTATGAGATCTTGCTTTGGTACTCTTGAGGCATAGGAGCTGGATTGGCCGGTAACTGCAGTGGGGCATATCTATTAGCCATGTTTGGTGGGACAATAGGGAAAACAGGGATGAATGGGACAAGTGGAGGAAGTGGGATGAAAGGGGTGTGTGTAGTTGATGGAGTGGTTGAAAGGATACCTTGTGAAGTGGATGAAGAGCTAGGAGATTGTGGGCCAGTTGTATGAGGATGTAGAGAAGCCTTAGCAGGGGTTGGAATGTCGGTTTGGAGACCTGCTTCAGAACTTGAATCTGATAAAGTCCCTTCTGATTTGTGTCTCTTGAGGATTCTTGCAATCAAGTTTGGATTTTGAAACTCAGGTGCTGGATCAGGATCTGGGTTTGATCTTGTGTAACGAGTTTTCTTCTTAGGAGCCAGCTTCTATAACTTTCTTTGTGAGAATTTCTAAGGAGGTAGTGATCTTTTGACAAGGACTGATCAGTTATAGCACAACTATATGAAACCTAATACTGAATAAAGATTGACTGAGGCAGCTTTTATATACTCCTGCAAATGCAAAGCAGAGGCAGTTTCTAAGGCTATCTGGCTGTCACTCAGGCTTTATCTACAGCATTAAGAATCAGATAGGAGGTTGCAAAGTTCATCCAGGTCCCCAGCGGAGTCGCCATTTATGTTAACACCCAGGTTGTTCCCTTTGACTCCTGAGGGAATACGGCCGGGGTAACCACTAACCAAGCTTTGGATCACAGGTTCTAGCCAACCTGTAATCAGAGAGGGCTCTCTCTTTGACTGTTTAACTTTGTTCTTAAGAATCTTAGGCTAGATATGAGGTGAGGGTTTGGTTTGAAAATTTTGGTTGAATGATGTCTTTCAGTACTTAAGGTGATATCTTCAGACAGTTTTAGACCATTGGGCAATGGAGTCTGTGGTTACAGGTTGTTTGAAGTGTTGAGTGGGATTGTTGAAACAGCAGGGCCATTTAAATATTTCATGAGACAAACTTGAAATTGTAATGATGAAGTATGTTTAACCAGTGGAAGGCAATTAAGAAATTTCCACTAAGTTGGTGATGTGAGAAAGAGATGTATTGACCAGGAGCAGGTTTGAATTCCTGAACGATAATCACTGTGAAAGGTATAGTTTGGAAGTGCAGCAATTAAGAATCACACTCTTATAACTATAACTGAGGAAAACATACATAATAGCATAGATTGAGTTCAGGGTATTCTATGAATAAATCCTGAAACTATTCTTTTTCTTTGCCATTAAACTGTGAAACACAGAACATGAATGGATTATGAAGGAAATAACAAACATAACGAACAGGTTAAAGAAACTTATTGTTCCATGAAATACGCAGGAATCCTGTAGCATTCAGCAAGCACACCAAAACGCATCAGACAACACAGAACTTTGGAAATTCCATCAGCTTGGTTGTATTAAAACTCTGAACATTTACAGCATAGTATCTCCTGAAGAGAAAATCAACAACCCCTGCAAGCTTATGCGAGGGGGAATATATACAATCGGTTATACAAAAATATCTGAACCGCTGAGTCACTTGATAAATAAATACGCTCACCAACTTTACAGAATAGCAGATAAGGAAGTTATTGCTGCTCTAAATACAAAATGAATACTCTTTAATTCTGTCAGAAGTCTTTTTGACCTTTGGAGGCCACTGAGTCGGTTGAGCGTTCTGCATTAATGCTGAATGATGTGTCTTTATGGCTTTGTCATGCTGTAGCTTTCTCGGCCCTGTCATCTGTAGCTGTCAGTGTTGCTTTAGTGGCCGAATTGGTTTGCTGAGCTGGCTCAGTCCATTCTTCTCCAGACATACTGAATGCATCAAATTTTTCTGAACATGATGACTTATATTTTTTGATGAAAAAACTTGATGAAAGCCTCTTGTTTACAGTAACAACTGTATCATTCTGGTCCACCATTCCTGTGTAGGCAATTGATGTCTCAAAATTGCATCTAAGGTTTCATCTGCCTCTGTATATTTGTAGAAGTTTGGAGGCACTTCAAACAAATGTTTGATCTCATTCATAATAAAAAATAAGTTCTCTACTCTGTCATAGAGACTTTGCCCAGATGTTGGCCCTGTTTCCTCTGAGGTACTTGATCCTGCAGTGATCTGATTGGTAGCAAAAGTATTCACCCTTTTGGCATAATTTTCATGTGAAAGTAGCCTCCCTGCGCTGTTCAGCAAGCCAGGAAGGCCTCTGCTCTGTAATGCTGCAAACTTATCCATGAATTTGTTTACTTCTGTTTGCATGTCCTGGCTTCTTCTATCCAATGTTTGTACCAGGCTTCTCAATGTGAGGACCCTCTTTATCAGCAGGATGGTTTCAGTTCTATTGGGGATCCCTATTGCTGCCAGCTGAGGACCTGTGCGGTTATTGAGAACGTTGATCATTCTATTGGCTATCTCAGGCATATTGCCTAGAGATGCCCTTGCTCTTTGGACTTCCTTGTGTGCTTTGCCTATGAGCTCCATTTGCTCATGAATAGTCTCTATATACTGCCATTGATCTGTTATTGATTGGCCAATGTTGGCCCATAAAACTGTCTTGACCTCAGCCACCACTTTGTCAAGGGTGAGCTCTTTCTCTAGCTCCTTTATCTTCTCCTTGAGAGCCTTCACTTCTCTTCCTTTTTCAGCTACATTTTTCTTAGACTTGTCATATTTTTCATTCAGCTTAGCTAAATTCTCCTTGGCTTCATTTAGCTCTGCCATCTAGGCTTCCAGGGCTTGAATCTCATTCATCAGCTTCTGCATGTCAAGGCTTGGAGCCTGCTCTGATGTTGGTGCTGGTGCTGATGTTGATGGAGCTGTCTCAACTGTTTGCACTATTGGAGGAGTGACAATTTGAGGGGGTTCCTCAAGGTTGATTACTTGTGGAGGGGGCTGAAATGTTTGGCCTCCTTCTTTCTGTTGTAGGGATGCCTGCAATGCAGCCTCTGTTTCTACCAATTTTCCCTCTGTCTGGACAAGTTGTTTATGCAGTGTTACCAGCAATGTTGATACATCCTGGTCCTTTCTTTGCTGGGCAACCTCCTCTGTTTGAGGGTGAAGAGTCGTTGGGATCTTTATCATCTTTCTTAGAGCTGCAATGTCTGAATCTCTTATCTTTAGCAGCTCCTTTATAGCTTTAGGGTCCTTTGGGTCATGCCCAAGCTCTATGATTATATCCTCCAAAGACCTTATCCTGTTGTCTTTGGCCTGAGAGGATGCCTTCTCCAACTCAAGTTGGGCAGTTGTATTGTTCAGGCCATTTTCCAACCTATGTGCCAAGAAGGTCTTATCTGCAAGTGTCGAATACACCATCTCACCCGTTTGCTTGTGAAGTTCTATTTGATCCATAGGGTGGATGTCTTTTGCAAGAACCTCAAGGTTGGTCCTTATATAGTCTGCAGCTGACTGTGGCTGCAGCATGGTTGGCATGAAATGACTCATGGTCATTTTCCCCTCATTTATGTCATAAGCTGACATAAGCCTCTGCTGATTTGTAGGGGCCATTTTAAGCAATTGATTATAGATCTGGAGCCTGAGTGGCTCATTTCTCTTTTTTATGTCAATGAATTGTTGCTTGATGCCTGTTTCGGCTCTCCTTTGCTGACTTGAGGAGCTGATCTCTCCTCCGATTATTCTTTCTTGTTCCTGCTGAAAGGAACTGGCAGATGCCTCCATGCTTGGTGGGCCCATGCCCAATGATTTTCCGATGGGCATCTCTTCTTTAGAAAGGGGATTTATCCTTTGCCTTTTCTCCCCTTGAGTTGTGGATGTGGTGAAGGGAGTCTCCTGCTCTCTATCCCTCTTTCGGTTTCTGTCTTCATTCTGAGGAGTTTGGAGCACCGAGGCCTCCACTGTCGTTTCCTGCCTAGGAGGCACAGTTTCTTGAGCCTGTTGCCCAGTGGATATTGGGGCCTCAACTGTCTGTTCTTGCTGCATTGGCTGCTCTTCTTTTTGCTGTTCTTTCTCCATCTGCTTTTCTTTACCCTTGCTTGACACTTGATGAACAGTTCTAGCTGCTTGTTGTTGGGCTGTAGAAGATGAGGCAGCTGCTCCAAGTTGCCTTTGATAGGAAGAGGAAACCTGCCCACAAGTTTCCAAGTCAGCCTCTTTCTCAATGTTCTTTGCCTCTCTTTGTAGCATTTTCTCTCTAGTGATTGCCTCTTCTAGAGTGCCCTCTTTCCAACTTAGTAAATTGGCATATTTTTCAATATGAGGCAATCTGATGTGAGCATAGCCACCCAGTTTATGTTTTACCCTCCTGAGAGAAATGAAATGATTAGGGTCATAAGGTACCCAGCGGAAACTGGTTTCTAATTGGAGGGTCTCTAGGATCATATCTGCTTCCTTCCATCCCTCCTCCCTTTTGTTGTAAAGAAATGGGCCTAGCTGGTTCCTGACCTTCAGTTGCACTTTCTTGTTTTTACTTTGGAAATGGACCTGGTCTGCATTTCCAAATTGCCTGAAATACTCCAAGGCAAAGAGTCTCATAGGGACATATCTTGGCAGCCTATAAGGGTCCAACTCACAGCCATATATTCTGATTACTGTATGGTGTTGGTAAAAGTACCAATCACCAATGTTGTAGGCCTTTGAGAGCTGGAGTATTCTTTGCATCTCATCGGTCAACCTGGGAGGAGGGACACCAAATAACAAGGTCATAGCTGGATGGATAAAAAGTTCTATGAATTCAGAGTACGTGTATGGTGAACAGGAGGTGTGATGAAAAACTGAGGTCCAAAATACTACAGACCTTGGGTTTCCCTGGGCATCAAGTTTCTTGAGAGGAATAGGAAAACTGTCAGGTTGATAAAATAAGAACAAATGATAGATGTATGAGGTGTATCTAAACACCTTCTCCCTCTCCAGATTCATCAGTTGCTCATGAATCTTATTGGCAATGTATGTAGCATAATCATAGTGGACAGCAGGAGGCTTTCCAGGGGAAAATATGGACAGCATGGCCATAATAGTGTCATCAACATCCTCAACTCCCCTGTACCCCAGGACATAACTGATCAAGTCCTCAAGCATTTTTCCCAAGTCATTGAGATATGGATTTCCAATAGGAGGTGTTCTCACAGCTTCAGAGCTTGGCTGAATAAATAACTGATTAATCTTGATGACCTGGGCACTGGACAGCTTGCCCCCCTTCTTTAATAAGTCCATCATAGAGAGAGGAGTTAGTGGCTTTGCAGTGTGAAAGTGCAGCATCTCATTTATGGCCTCAGGGGTGATATGGAACAAGACTGACCCTCTGGAACTGAGAACAGCTCTTTGACATGGATCATAGTTTTCACAGCATCTATGGATCAAGTCTGGAAGGACATTGACTTGAGGAAGGTTAAAAATGGGCAAATTGGAGTCCCAAATCCCTAAAATATCAGCTCCACTGAGGTGTTGAGCCTTTAACTCATTTAGCATATGAATGTTAAATTTGGAATTCATTGAGAATGTCTCTATCATCTGATAATCTGTATCACCCAGGGCCTTCCACTCTAACTCTCTGTGTGGGGCATTCAGAGGTGGGACATTTAATGCTACTGGAGTTTCCATGGTTAAATAGTACTCTGAATTGTACTAGGACTTGTTCTGCTGGACAGAGCAACACAAGAGGGTATTTTTTGCAAGAGTAAGGAAAATTGCAAGGGAAAATGGGGTAAACTGTGGTGAGAACAGTTTGAAATGCTCCGAACAGAGTTTGAATGAGCAAATGCTGGGACTAGTGACGTTGTTTTCCCGGTGAATCAGTGCAGCTCAGGTTTCAAGTCCACGAATGCGCGGACTGACTGTAAGTTTATGACAACTTGGCTAAATGTGGACTGTGCAGGTGAATTTCGACCTTACAACTGAAAATGGATGCTGGTCACCGGGGATTTGCTGGAAAACACACTGTTTTTCACTCTTTTTAAGCTAGCTTTGGTGAATTATGCACGAAACCAGGCGCGGAAGGGAAACTTGGATAAATACCTGGTAAAGCTTTGGCAATGGTGACTAATGCAGGTGAATTTGCAGGTGCCCACGGTCTCCAAGTCGAAATTTTCAGGTTGGCGGTGAAATGGTCGTAATATGCATGCAGAGCGGAGCAATAGTTCTTTTGCCAAAAGTGATAAAAACCACAATTTTTGGCGAAAATATGGACTTTTTAGGTTATTGGCGCTTTTTCTGGATGATGTCAGCATGACGTCATCAGGTGGGTTCAGGTACGGAAGGGTGACGTGGCGGCCTGTGAGCGGTCCACGGGGACTGGTGAGGTGGCAGACAGGTCGGAGCAGTGGCGGGCCGGGCGCTGATGCAGCGCTGAGTGGCATGGCGTGGGCATGCCGTAGCGGTGACGAGGACGTGACGGGATAAGCGGTAAACAATAAGCGGTAAGTGGTTTGCTCGGACCGCTCTGGATACGGTCGCGGTATTGTCAGGGGGTGGCCCGATAAGATTTGGGGGCGACGCGTGGCGGAGGCCTGACGTCACCCTCTGACAATTTCTCGGGAGGTAACGTTCAGTCATCAGGGCCGACCCGATATGGATATGGGCCGTCGGATGGGAAAGCCCAGATCCGATGGTCGACGGGTCAATAAGATGGCAGGACAATACGGCAGCGGGTGGGACATATTTTATAGTTTTTCTGGAAATGTGCACCAGACGGAAGCTTTAGGCTTTGGCGGTTTTTACGGGTTTTTCAATGCCTTTTTGTAAAAGTGCGCATTTGCAAATCAACTTTGGATAAAACGGAAAAATGGGTTTATTTGGTGTTTTTTGTGTTGAAATGCGCATTACAGCAAACTTAGTATAAGGGGTAAAGGTGGGTTTTTACAAGGCTTTTTTGCAAGTAGAGTGGGTAAATGATTTCAAAAGGTTGGAAAGGGAAAAGGGGTATAGCTTAGGTTATCAAACTGACTAGAGGTCAATTTAATCCCTGACTTTATACAACCACATGCAAGCAGACTTTATTCCTGCATGATTTTCCAACATTCAAGCATATGGCTATAATGCCAAGGGAGAGGGAATATGTACATATTTGGGATTTGTTCTATAGGATTATCCTAATAATAGGGGAAAGGGAGTATAGGGAGTTAAATAAATAGGAAATTAGGAGTTGATATGAGTGGAAAAGGTACATGAAGGGGAAAAAACACTAAGTTTTATATGGAATCAACTTAGTTTAGGAAGTAGATCAAAATGAAAAGAATTTTACACAAGAAATGTGGCTTTTAAAGAAACAAGATTCAACAAAAGAGTTTGACTTCTTTCATGAACATAGGTAGTATTGGGATGTTAGCAATGAATGTGATGGGGGATAATCTGGAAGTTAGACATGCTTCATTGAGTTGCTGCAAAAACTGCTGAATAAGAGACCTGCACTGGCACCATGTTTTTCCTTTGGTTGGGCCAGTGACATAAAGGAAATCATGCTTCTGCAACCCCATCTACCTACCCACTCTATTTCCTAGCATTTTTTGTTACTCCAAAGAGGGTGCACTTAGACTTGCAAACCCTTATGTGCCTTTTCTTTTCCTTTGGCTTTTTCTTTTGATTTTCTATCTAAAGCTAGCCTTATTGCTTCCAAGGCCCCAGATTAAACAGTTGGGAACCTTCATTTTCTACCTAAACTACTTTATCTACCAAGATTGAACTGTTTGGACAGATTTCTTTCTCTAATCTACAACACAAAATTGAAACATGGCATGACCCAGCAGACTGTTGGATCACCCATTCAGAAGTAGGACCACATCAACCAACTGTAGATATGTGTCTTTCACCCAAAATATGAGATCTTTGCATCCTCAAAGTAGATCATATTGGCACTTCCCCTGCCAATCATGAGAAATGAAACCTATTGGTATAGGTAGCTAACAAGGATTATGCTCGAAACAGGACCAGAGCGTAGATATTGTCTTCTTGATCGCAGCGGTGTGAATGGTTCGTCAATCCGAGTCCGGATGCGAAAGTTAGAAGCAGTCAACATTGGGTTGAATTTTTTATGACTGGGCAGCTTAAGAAGGCCACAATTTGGACTGAACCTGGTGATTGGATTCCAGGCGAAATTGTGGAGTCGTTAATTTTACTCCTACAGCTTAAAAAAAGAATTTAAAAAAAAAATCATTTTGTTATTTTAAACAAAAAAATATATAATTTAAGGGGGTGGGGGCCACCAACCCCACCACCCCCATCCTTCAACGCACCATCTTTATATTACATATTAATTCGGGGCCAGCGAGGGTTGAACCCACTCGGCCCGAGTGGGTCGGCCCTCGAGCGGGCAACCCTATAAACAATGCAACCCATGTAACACCAAAACAGTAATACGCCAACCAACAAAGCCGGTGGAGGTGGGGTGGGTGGGCCACCCAAGGCGAGCCCAACTGACCTGTTTTTTTTTTTAAATTAAAAAAAAAAATGGTTATGTAATGTATAAAATGGGAGGGGGATGGGTGACCACCCAACCTCCTCCATACTAACCAGAGCCCTAACCAACTAAGCCAACCGTCCACATGGGAATATTCACCTAGTAGTTTATATTAACCCATGATTTCTTCAATGCACGGGGTAGAGATGGAGGAACCAGGAGCAGGTACACATTTCGAGACAGAGGAGGCAGTGCACATAGTTTGAGGCAGAATTTTGCAAGAGGGCCGAATTTCCACTTTGTCAGAATTTAACAAATTTTATATGGATTCAACACCTCTCGACGCCACGAACACAATGGTGTTGTCTGTTTCTCTATCAAAGTTTTGAATTTTTCAGCCATTTTCAGTATGCAGGTGGAACCATGATTGCTGTAAAAATAGGGAGAGGAACCATGATCCTTGAAATTTTCCCGAGGAGGTAATTTTTCTCCATGTCAGAATATAGTCAAGTTTATACTTGTTTTTCACAGTTTTCCATAGATAAGATTTTCCATTTTAGTTGCAGATTTCAAGTCCACCCATGGAGCAAAATCTTTGAGGAATCTAAGGGGTATCTAAAAAATTCCTTGAGCCCCAAATTCTCAATTTCTTACAATTCAGATTTTGGACAATCGATTTTGCACTACTCGACGCCACAAATCTGATTGTGCATTCAGATTTCTCATTCTCTCATTTCATTTTCCAGCCACTTTTCTAAGTGCCAGTGCATATGTCCACACTCATGTGCGAGCAATCATTTTCATGCGATCGATTCCGTGAGATCGATGGTCCGAACAACTTCAGCAATTTGACATCCGCTTCTTCAGATGGCCCTTGGTTGTGAGGTATATGATGTGTTCATGTACTTCTTCTTTATGCATTGTGTTGCACAGATCCTTGTTGATGCTTGATGTGGGATCTTGTTTCTTACTCATTTTTATGATTCCTGCTTGATGTGACGTGGAATCGCCTATGTGATGTACTTGTTGTCATGATTCATCATGTTGTGTTTGAGATCCCCTTGTTGTATGTTTATGGGATACTCATGTGTCTCCATGCATGTTTGTTTTGAGATCCCTTTTATGCCATGTTGGCGAGATGCTCATCATGCATGAGTTTTGTGTCATACTGATAGGAGTCTTTTTACTAAGAGTTCCTGTAGTGGAACATCTCTTAGAGCCACTCCTGCGTAAGGCCATTTTCCTTGTATGATCGCGACATCATCTCTTGTGTACATCACCACTATTGATAGCACTTAATGCAGCGGCCTACACCATCTTGACACTGGGGCTCGAAGACGTAGTCCCTCCTGGACGAACTCCGTTATCAATGTCTTATGTTTTTATGTTGTTGATGATTGTCATGTTCCTCTTCTTTACAACATGCAGATGTATTCATTTATGTTCTTTTAAAATGTGAAATTTAACACATCACGAAAATAAAAGGTCTTGGAAGGGTCCTTTGTCACAACCAGACCTAGATCACCCAAGTCAAAGAAGTCATCTTTAGTCTGCCACCAGAGCATATTTGGCTTCAACTATAAGAAGGCATAAGCGTTTGTAATAATATAATCTAAGATAATAATAATGATCTATTGAACATCTTTTGTACATCCTTTTTAGAATATTTTTTGCCCTAGATTCAGGTTATTCTTCACACTCAATAGCCTCAAGCAGGACACCTAAATTGTCAAGTTTGGGCTTATTTTGACACAATTTGTCTTTGAGTTTCTCATTGTGTAAACTTAACTTCACAAGGAGAGACTAATAACTTGGGCTACAAAAATGAAAAGCTTTTGGTGCCAGGGCCTTACCTTGAGCATGGCATTATTAGTCCCAATCATGAAAGTCAGTGGTAGTTATTTAGCAATTGTCTCTACAACGTCTTTTATTTGTAATGGAGCCGCTAGCTCGGTATCCTCATCACATATGAAATTTCCAAGCTTTTCTAGGACAACTTTTGGCATATTGGAATCTACATCATCTGGTGGTATTAATTCTTCAATAGAACCTAAGGCCTTAGAGCTATATGCAAGTTATTTATCTTTCCAAGTCTGTGAGGTTGTTTAGCTCTTAAATGATAACTTTTTTCCTGATGTACAAGGGGCCTCAAAATTTATTTGTCTTCTATGTGGCAATTCCCTTCACCAAGGTTTATTTCAAATTCCCCAAACAAAAAAGTCCCAAGGTATATCTAACAGATGAAGCTTTTTATCAATCAACATCTTGATTAACCTTTGATGGCACAACCCAACTTCATGGATTTTCCTTTTTCGTCTTACTAATGCCACCATATTTGTCAAAAAAATTGCAAATGGTATGGCATATTGAGATGTTTATGCCCCGCTAAATGCATGAGGATCCTCACATAGTAATGGTACACCATAATGTACCTATATTCACAAGTTACGACCTTATGTACCATGAACATGACATCCTTGCACAAGGGGAGAAGGGCTTCACATTGGATACCCTTCCTTAGGTCTAATAGTGAGATGACCTCTATAAGAAAGGAGACCAACATTCAATGTGAATTTTAAAATTACTAGACCATGCCTCTCCATTTTGCAAGATCTTAGTGGCATGACCATTAATTGCCTCACTCACAATTATTATGAGTTGCTGCATAAGAGCCCAAACCCCATTGAGTGTATGTGCGAACTCTAGGGTAATGGTTGTATCATGTCCTTGAAATTGGCCAAGAAAATAACCCCATCCATATTTTACAAAGATATTAAAAATCTCTAGCTTTATCTGTATAGCACCTATATTATCTGGTTCCACCCAATTGATTTCTCCTCCCATGGTGTCTGACTATCCCTGTACTCACTGTCAACCCCAATAACTGCAACCCTAAGTAGATATTTGTTTCAAAGTAATCAAATTAGAGTGATGGTGCATGATTCCTTGATCTTCCAAATGGTTAATTGCATGTTGTAGAATAATGATAACATAAGGTGGAGGAATATTACCATTATTACACATGATTTTGTGCCACACTGTTGTTGATTGGGTGCTAATGTAGCTCGATAGAACATGAATTGTGCCCTCCTACCCAATTCAACTTATGACTATGTAAATCATGGCATTGACCTGACATGTCAGTTTGACTCAGGGCCTAATGATTCACTTGTGAGTTGGAAACGAGGAATATTTTAGGAGGTTGGTTTATATTGACTATTTGAACACATTATCCCATATGCAAAGTAATACGACATCCCATAAGCAAATAAAATGTGCCACTTTGATGTACAAGCATGAACTTATAAAGTATGTGGTTGAATAGTATGTGGTCGGATAAAACATTGAATAGGTCAAGGTACAAGTTATAAGTATCTGGTTGGATAAAACTTTCAATGGGGATTAAGTTAAGTATCCACACACCCCCCACCCCACTTTTCAATATAAAGTTTGCTCCTTATGTTAGGGTAAAAAAAGACAAATAGGAAGAGGGGTAGGATAGATCAACTTTATAATGACAATTTTCTTTTTTCTTGAGGAAATAAATCCCCTAACAAACTTAAGGGGATTAAATGAAGAATAAGGAGAGGATATCGAAAAGAGAGAAGGATTCAAAGCATAAGTGGGATGAAAGGGATGAGTCCAGGTACATTTTTTCTCATTAATATTCCTTAAAATATTTATGAAAGAAAATAAATCAAGGGACTATGAAAGAAAGTACTTGAGTTGTACAAAGAAATGTGACATCGTCATGTTTGATTGAGATATCTTGTTCATGCTCTGTGCACGATTTTGCAGCCATCCTAAAAAAAAACTACATATTCTCATTAGGTGCTTCTTGTAGATAAGATAGGTATGAATAAATAAGTAAAACTTTGTAATATATATATATATATATATATATATATATATATATATATATATATATATATATATATATATATATATAGATATAGATATATATATATGTATGTATGTATGTATGTATGTATGTATGTATGTATTTAGACTTCTTATTCTCCTTCTTCTTATTTCAAACCTTTCATTACCTAGATTTCTTGCATAAGTCTACCCAACTATGCCTTAGAACAATTTTTTGATAGTGGGAAACAATTATTCCTAGTGATGTGGCTAGAAAATTGGTTTTCCAATATCACTAAGTGTCAGAAACACCCAAAACTAGGTTTTCACTGCGAGATTTTTTCTTCATTTTTTTCTTTTTCTCACTTACAAACAAAGAAGGATCAAAGGGATGCAGAATTGGGTTGCAAATCCACCTTTTCTATAATCATCATATATGCTTATTTTAAAATGGCTTGGATGAATGGGCCTCTTTTGATTAAGGCTTTTTATACAACCTTAATCATTTTCCATTAGCCATTAATAGAGTTTGATCATTGTCAGCGGTGCTCAATTTAGCAAAAAAATTATCATACATTATATCAACTTCTTATGGCCTAAGCCAATGAGTGTACAATTTACCGTTGAAGTCTTTATATCTTGAATCAAACAAAAGAGCCTAGTCTCCTTCTTAAACATTTTCTCTTTAATGAACCCATCGTGCCATTTTTCTCATTATTATTGAACAAGAATTGTTTGTTAAATAGTGTCTTGGTAGATTTTATCAATTTATTTAAGTTGATATAGTTGATGTTGTTGCGCCTCTATGAGATCCATCCTGACTTGAAGTGTGATCTTCAAAGTATTGACTTCAAATTCAATTGGAAGTACCGCATGCTTCCTATATACAAGCTCATAAAGGGTGAGTCATGTAGTATTCCTCCAGGTGATTCAGTAGGCCCAAAGTGCCTCTAGTATATTTTCAAACCAATCCTTATGATGTTGCTAGATTGTCTTTTTTTCAGAATGGAGTCTAACACTTTATTAGTGACATGTTGTTGTCCATTCCCCTTTAGATGATATGGAGTAGACATTTGGTGCTCGATCTTAAACTATTCAATAATGGAATTAATAAGTCATGAAGTGAACTAGGTTCCTTGATCTATAATAATTTCTTGTGAAATGCCATAAGGGACAAAAATTTCCTCATACAAAAAATCAGTCACTGCTTTTTATTTCCTTCGACACGGTCTTTGCTTCAACCCACTTGGTTACATACATTGTGCATACATAGATAAATGTCTTTTGTCTTGATGGTGGGTTGATGAGACCTATAAAATTAGGGACCCATTTCTCAAAAGGCTTTATCATGACCTATAGTTGTAGTGGAATTTTGTCTGTTTGTATAGGCCTTCCCATCCATTGACGCTTATCAAAATTGTAGACATACTTCTTGGCATCCATAAAAACGTTGGATTATCCCAATTGCAAAACCTTATTTGGATTTCTTTTATATTCAAAGTTCATCCCATGTGGCTCGTTGTGACATGCCTTAAGGATGTCATATATCTCATCTTCCTGCCCACAACATCAAAATATTTGGCCTAGTGTGTAATACGTACCCCTAAACAAGGAATGCATAGCACTATGTCAAAGAACTTTTTGGTGTTCTTTTAGTGACAAATATTGTGGGATCTTTCATCTGGCCAAATCATTGGCAATATCAGCATACCAAGGTGTATTACTAAATAATGTGAACAAATTCTCATCAGGAAAGACATATTCTACTAAAACAATTTTCTCCTCATTATTCAATCTAGAGAGAAAGTTAGCGATGGCATTTTCCTTTCTAGGTTTTTATAAAATAGTGATATTAAATTATTGGAGAAGAATCCACCTAGTGACTCTACCATGATTAATAAGTTTGTTCATAAGATAGTGCATGGAAGAGTGATCAGCATGTAAAAATATTGGGTACTCAATGATATAATAATAGAATTTATTAATTTCATGCACAACAACAAGAATGTTTTTTTTCAATCACGATATCATTATGTTCAGTTGGGGTAAGGTTTTTACTGCTATAATAAATGGCATAAGGTCATTGTTCCTCCTTCTGTCTGGCTAACATTACCCCAATAATTGTATATGAAGCATCATGTCCACCAAAGGCGTTAAGGACTCATCCATTGATCCTTTAATCAAGAAGTGGCTTATCCCTCAGCAACTCATTACCCCCAAAATATATGGGCAACCCAAGATTCATAAAAAGGAAATTCCCTTAAGATCCATAGTTAGTGTCGTTCGTGACCCTAATCATTCCCTTTCCATATTCCTTGCTGGTAAGTTCCAATCTTTTGTTGGTACCACTGACCCCATTAAATATTCTTCCCACTTTATTCAAAAAGTCAAATCCATCAATATGGACACTAATGACAACATGGGGAGATTTGATGTTGTTCCCGCTTCACAAAAATTCCTATCCTTGAAGCCTTAGATTTGATCTCCAAGCTTGTTGACCCTAAAACCCTTAGCCTCATTAATATTTGTTTGTAATCTACTCTCTTTTCCTAAAAAGGTATGTTCTATGAATGGACTAAAGGCAGGGTGATAGGATCATCCCTATCTCAAGTTGTAGAAAATATCTTTATGGAATATTTCGAGACTATGGCCCTTAATTTGTGGCATCAAAAACTAAAATTTTGGTATCAGTTAATTGATGATACTTATATTTTTTCCACATGGGCTTCTGACGCTCCAGGCTTTCCTAGCCCACCTCAACAACCTCTCTTCACATATCCAATTCACCATGGAATTGGAAGAGCACTCCTCCCTTCCTTTTTAGGATGTACTCGTTACTTGAAGCTATGATGGTTCCATCTCCTTCCAGGTGTATCGCAAGAAAAATCACATGGACCAGTACCTCCATGCAAACTGTCATCATCACTTGGCTTATAAGTCTTCCATCCTAAAGACCCTCTTCAATATAGTGCTTAGAATTTCTAACCCATAGTTTTTATCCTCTGAAAGAGCTCACTTCACAAAAATTCTTATTAAGAACAACTACTCTTCATCCCAAATAAAGTAAGCCTTTAGATCTACGCACTCACACTGCCCCAATGACCCTTTACCCCCTCCTAGGGCTATTCTATCTCTTCCCTATATAAAAGGGACTACCGATAACATTTCTACAATATTAGCCAAAAAGAACATAAAAATTGGGTTCAACCTTTCAAAACCCTTAAGCAATTATTTAGGTCCTGTTGTAGTGAAAACACAACACCCCCATTTTATTCTATCATAATAGACATGGGGACCCTTTTTCATCCATTTAGGCTTTGAGTGTTTATTGCTTCAGTTTAGCCTAGTCATCTTTTTCATTAACACTTGTTTCATCTTCTCTTATGGTTTGCAAATTTAGCCTTAGTTTTACTATTTAGACTTTTAAGTTAATTAAAATATTCATTTTTCTAAAGTTAATAAACTTGTAATTATTCCTTTGTTTTAATTAGATTAATTAATAAAACATAGCCCCCAAGACCAAGATTCATACATTAACCATATTATAATGTGGTAAGTGGCTTAGCCCTTTTTAATAAACATACAAATATAAACTCTGAACCATATGACAAATGGATTTAATACAAATAAACAAATGTAGGTTTTGGTGATATATATTATAAAGTGGCTAAAGTATTACAAAGGACCCACTTTCCACAATATTTCCTTCGCTCCCTTATATCGTAGAAACCCATATCGGAGTTTTTCTTTTTATGTGTCACCTCTTAAAATTTCCGATATCATATAATCTTTGATCTCTGATATGCGATATAACCTCTAATCTCTGATATGTTTTAATCTCCAATATGTCGGACCCGATTTGTTTAAGTTTTGGATTAATTATAAAATTGCATCCGCTCTCATATCGAAACTTTTGAAATGGAACATATCTAAAATCCCCAATATGACTTAATCTTCTGATCGTTGATTTGGTTGCAGATCTGATGGGATTTATCACAACGATTTAATATAATATCGGATCCGCTCCTCATTGGAACTTTCCATATATCGCAAGTTTTGTAGAGTGTGTCATGTTAAAACTTTGATACTCCAACATCCGATATCCATCCGCGTTCACCGTTTGCCACACTTTGGTTTGGTCATTACTTTTAAGTTTTGAATAAGTCACTATTAATGGTCTTGGGCTATTTATCATTGGTTTTTCATTAGGGTTAGTTTAGATTCACATTATTTGTAAAATGTTGATTACTTTGTTGTATTTGGATTGCAGGGCCGATTTTGGAAGAACTTTCTCTTCCAACATTATTTGAAGAATTGAACCATTATAGCGCTAAAGAAAGACATAGGTTGTTGAAAATGGATATTTAGAGAATTTGTTGGAAACTACCCTTCCGCTCATTTGAAGACTACTCAAATCCAATCCAAATGAAGCTTTCAAGATCTTCTAAGTTTGGCTTGTGATTCAACAAAATACAAAACCTATAGATTCATTTACTTTTTATTTCTCGTTTGTTGAGAAACTGAAGGGATCTGTTAACTTTAAAAATATGTATTAATGCATGTCTCTTCAATAATATTAGGAGGAGGAGGTCACAATCCACTCAAGGGGGATTCTCTGTAGTTATTTGTTTTGTGCAATAACACTACTGTTATGTACAGAAAGGCCAATTATAGAGAAAATATAGGTTTCTTGGCTTTGTTATAATGGCTTAGCACTTTTGCAGGAAATGTGATTATGGGTCTGAGCTACTCCAGGACTGCATATTTTGTAATAAAATTTGCCACTGTTTAATTAATTATTGTTCTTGTGTACTATTACTGGAACTCATGATTATTGTCTCACTGTTAGAGTTTCATTTTTGGTTATGATCTTTGTTCTAAAAAATATTATGTTTCTTCGATATTATGCACTATTGTTGTGTCTTTGACATTTTAGCGTTGAAGCTATGTTAGAGCTATCTTTGCAGGGCAGAATAATATCGAAATCAATCTTAATTCATTGAAGTATTCCTATGGTGACTAATAACTATTTATTATTCATTTGCAAGCTTATTTTTCTTTCACTTGTATTAGTTAATGTGAAGTACTTCCTTTAATTAATACCAAATCATATGATGAATTATATAAGTTCTTTTCCCCTGTTTTAGTTAACTTTCTCTCGAATTAGGAGAGGTCTACCCCATTCGAGTTCGAGATACGATTTTATGTTTTAGATTAGTTTTGGATTTACATATTAGTTTGCATCAAGTCCTCTCTTAGAGAGGCAAATAAATCATTTAATTGTGGTTTGATCATCCTTTTTAAATTGATCAAACCTTTGTGTCGATTTACTTCTTTAACTTATATCTTTAAAGATCAATATAAGGGAAATGTAACATGACGTAATATAGGTGTAAATAGATTAATTATTAGTTTAGGTTAGATTAGTATTAGTTTAGTTTTAGGTTTTTCTTATATGATAGGGTAACTAGACCCATAACCAATCGGAACCACCATCTTCAACGGAAAAGGAGCTGCTTTAAGTTCCCGACTGGGTGATCTCCCCTAATGTTGATGGAGAACATTTTTTTTTATCAACATTTTTGGCACTAGAAGGAGGGCCAACATCTGCTTGGTTTCTTTAGAGATGTTGTGCTTTAACAATTTTATTTGATTGCAACAGTTCCTCTTAAGAGACTACTTTGGAGTTTCTTTCGTGGACTTCCACCGACTTCGACTCCAATTCAGGTATTCAAACTCTTGTCAAAGAACAATTTTAACGATGAGAATAATTCCTCTACTTATGAACATGTTTATAAATTTCTTTTAAATTGTAATCATTATGTTCTTGATGAAGGTGTCATGTGAAAGTTGTTTATCGTTACTTTGGTAGGAATAGCGAAAGAGTGGTGCAAAGCCCTACAATTTTCTTCCATACACACTTGGGACAATTTTGTTATTATTTTCTTACACACTTTTCAGGATTACAACTTCGAGAAGGTATGTGATCAATTGGAGAATCTTCATCGTTTTGAAGATGAATCATTAGATAAATTTTGTATTAGATTCAAATTAATTTGTTCTCAATGTCAACCCAATGATTTACCTCCAGAATTTCAAGTAATAGGATGGTTTGATAAATTAATTTATTTTCCTACCATTCCTAATCCATATGAAACAATTTCAAGTTTAAATGAGTCTTCTTCGCCTTCCATTAACATGACTGAAAAATCTGATAGGGAGAAACCTGTTAATTACAATGAAACTGTTGCAACTATATATGATAGATTTCTCCATTTCATTCATACTTCTTATAGTGTTAATGATAATTCATATTCACTTTCACATGTTAATGAATTGCAACCAACTAACTTGGAACAAGTTGATAATTGTTTGCAAGAAGATCACATCAATAGATTTGAAGAATCAATGATCCCTAAATCTGAAAAGCAACGGACAACTCAAATACCAATCATTGAATATGAAAATTATGATTTTTCTTATAATGATCACCAACAAAATTCAAGACAGTAGGAAACTATGATCAGCCAAGAATCTGAAGTCAACAACGGAGAATACACATAGGAATTTTCCCATAGAGATCTTTTTAGGTTCATTATCTCAAACTCTCATTTTCATATTTATCCTGATATTTTTAGTAATCAATTCCCATTCATATTAATGATATTTCAGAAATCAAAGATGTTGATACAAATGAATTTCCATTCAATTTTCATCGGGATAAAGAAATATTCAATGATCATTCTTTCAATTTTGGAAAAAATGTGCCCAACGCCTCTTCTTGTTTTGATGTGTGTCCAACTAGATGTAGTGTGCGTGTCCAAGATGAATAATCCAGACCAAGATGAATATTTCCCTCCTCTCAACAACCCAAGAAACCTCCACAGGTTCCTAAGGTCTCCAAAAATCACAGCCAACCCCAAAATCATAAGCAAGACCCAACATCCCCTTTTCTCCCTTCCTCCTTCCCCTTTTATGCCCTTCCTCTCTTCTCCACCTCAACCACCTCTCATTAATGTCATTAATTTCCCCTTCATCCTTACAGTTGACTTCTCTTCTCCCAAGTAAATCTGAGAGTACATTTGGAAATGTGATATGAATATAAAATTAGGTAATTAATGGGAGAGTACATTTGGGAATGTGAGATGAGGACCATGTCTTCTCCCAAGTAAATGTGAGAGTACATTGGGGAATGTGAGATGAATATATATATTGATAATTAGTTGGAGAGGACCATGTCTTCTCCCAAGTAAATGTGAGAGTACATTGGGGAATGTGAGAGTACATTTGGGATTGTGAGATGTAATTGAATGGAGAGGACCATGTCTTCTCCCTAGTAAATGTGAGAGTACATTTGGGATTGTGAGATGTAATTAAATGGAGAGGACCATATCCTACCTAAGATTCAACTTGAGAAGGCAAGTTGGGAAAAATAGAAATAATGAATTGTATATTAGTGAATAAATTTATAGTTTCCAAAATGAAAGTATTCACCAATATTTCTCAATATTTTCAGGTAATGTAACCATTAATAAAATTTGC
Source organism: Pinus tabuliformis (assembly GCA_031772625.1). Classification (NCBI taxonomy): domain Eukaryota; kingdom Viridiplantae; phylum Streptophyta; class Pinopsida; order Pinales; family Pinaceae; genus Pinus; species Pinus tabuliformis. The sequence goes on from CM062813.1 coordinate 1,084,782,357, forward strand.
AGGATAAGATTTAAGTGGGGCATTACATACACTCCTCCTTCAAAAAACTTCGCCTCGAAGTTAGAATGAAAAGATACCAGGAGTTTGAAAGAATAGCAAACCAGAGAGTTATAGTAGTAATATTTGATAAGTAAACAATGACATTGCTTCCTATCAAGAGTCTCCAATTGATCTATATCCTCCTATCCATCCTTACCTACTTCCGTTCCCACCCTATCCGTCCGCTGTTGCTTTATCAGTGGCAACAGCCATACTAACCACTGATAAAACCGACATGGTGGAAGCGTCAACTACATTGACCTAACTTCCCCAGCAGGCAACTGGCAATCGTCATCACACATCTAGGGGAGCGTGTCCACCACTACCCTCCCACAATTCCAAGTTTCGGAGGATACATGGTAGGAAATGCCTCCACCCTTCCTACACAACTAGGGTCAATGCCCTAATACGGACCACACTACAGAGCTGGTTGGACTTGTCATCGAATAATCCAGTCAAGTCGTCTTGCCACTTGTCATTTTCATTTTACTCATGTCATGAGAGTGCATATCAAGTAGATGCTAAATGTAGTAGAATAATGTACATTATACCTTCCTCATGAGATGTCTCGACCTTCCCTCAATGGAAGAGTAGATCTCAGCTATCATATAGCTCTTTCCCCCTGCGGGTTAGCTCTCATTCATGCATTTATATAACAACAAGACATATAATCATCACATTATTAAGTCTAGTATTCACGTGTCAGTCTCGCAATTCATACTGGAAGTAAATCATAAATTCACTAAGTCATTCATTTTAAATAAATCATATCCACTTGAGCTATATATAAACCAAAATAATTATGATAAGTCACGCGCTAGATAATCCATCACTAAGTGAGTCATATATGTAGGCCATACATCAACCATTTCTATCGTCAATATCAAATATATCAATTGATTTATATAAGTAGTTTCATGTGTCAAACCAAATGCATCAATATTACATAATAACATGGAACTGCAAAATAGAACTTTAACATAGGTAGTTGTCTAAGTCAAAAATGGGCATCACATATGCTCAAAAAAAAGTGAGGGGTAGTCATGACGCATAGTCTCTGCACCCTCCCAGGTAGCAGATCCTGGGCTATAAGTGATCAATGACATGGTGTGGTGTCTACTTCATGGAGGATGCCACTATCTTGTATCGGCTATGAAGTTCACAATATCCTTGAGTATTATAATGTGAAAAAGGAGCAATCATGGGACCTAAGTTACTCCTTTCCTCGACATATTTTACCACTCTTCTTGTGAGCCTTTTCATTATTAATTTTACATACATGGCTTGGATTGCAAGTTTTCATTGGTTCATGATAATTCTTATTGACCCCTTGAAGATGAAGCAGTTCTTTGTTGATCGGGGTTTGGGATATTCAAAGTTCCGTTCATTTTGATAGATTGTGATTTAGCCAGAAACTGGGTAAGAGCTCATGAGGGGGTGGAGCTCAGTCTAGACTTTTACCCATTCACTTTATTTTATCACTGCCACCCTTTTTTTTCCTTTTAAAATTTGGCTCATGCTAGCATTAAAGTGTTAAGAAATATATACGTTGCCTTGGGGAATGTGATTGTGTTTAGTATGAAACAATTTTATCAGAATTGGAATTGGTCCAAAAATGAAATTGCAAAATCTCAAACCTGACAAGAACTAGGAAAAAAATCAATCATATGTAAACAGTAAAAGACAAAATATTCAAATTTTAATAAAAGAATCATATATTCATGTACACCAATGTGAAGGTGAATATGGAAAAATCATTTGACATGAAATATGCAAAATTTTCTGGAGTATATACCATGTGAGGGTGAATATAACAAAATGGCATCAAGTGCAATTACATACATGAACCAAAATATACATAACATAGAGGCTCTAAATGTCCTCTAAAATAAAATAAAAATTCATACTACCACACATCCCAACAATCATCTCCTAGTTTGGGGTCCTCATCAACGCCCTCTGCATGTTATCGATGTCATCATCCTCTTGCTCTAAATCAACTATATTTGCCAAAACTCCAAAATCTCCAAATATGATTCTCCTTCAACGTGGTATGCTTAAGTAAATCTAAAATACCTCACTTATTGTGCAACAAAGACGTTTATGCCCTTAGTAGAAATTATTGTGATAGAGGCATGCATGTTTGAACATGCATGCACCATTCGTGCTATGGGTGCATTTCCAGGTTAGCAAGGTGCCATCCCTTCAAAATTTAGATGTGCTTTTAGGTTAAGTGCTGTTTATCTTCGGTTAAGTTGCAATTCCAAATTTAGACAAAGCACATGGATTACGGATCTCTAGAATTACATAGGGCGTTGTCTCCTCTTATTTTATCTAGTTTAGCTCAAAAAAAAGTCTTCTCCACTGCACCAAGGTACACACACAATAAGCAAGTCTAGCAACATGTCCACATAGCAACAGTTATGAAAATAGTTTGCCTGGGTGCTTGTAAGCATTGGAGTGTGAGTGAGGTGCAGTTATGTAGAGAGGCAAATGGTGCATACATGCTGAAGTTTTGCAACCATTGATTACAATCAATTTATTGTTGTGCCAAATTTAGAAGGTTCCAATTTAGATCAATGGTCAGTTCATTGTTGTTCCAAACTAAAATGTTCCAGTTTAGTTTAGTTTTCATTTTGATTTCAACTCAGTAAGTTAGAACACATGCATGATCTATTCTTAGAGTAGGGCACAGATACCTAGGTAGTTAGAGCATTTGTATGAGGAGTTTGAGTGAGGGTACAGATCGCAAGGAATGTGCATGTATACATGCCACAATCATCCTCCAGTTGGGGTGCATGAACTTTAACACTATTACTCATGCAGGAAGGTGCACTGGCAGAATCTGCTTACCCTGGTCGGGTTTTTGACATCTCATTGACGAGAAGGTACATGCATGTGCCTAGTTCTTTAGTGGGTGCTCTTATCGAGGAAATTATCCCTGAAGGCTGGGCACATTAGTCTAGCCTAGCAGCACCACAGGGTTGCACTGGTTTAGTTATTGTAAGTTGTAACCCTAATCTCTCTAGATCTATAAAGAGAGGCAGGACATTTTGTAGATAGGAGTGTGAGACCGTCAGTTTTTGAGCTAACTTTTGCTTTGTGATTCTTCCTTTTAAGTTAATAAACAAATGTGCAATTGGGAGCTGCAATAGTGCTTGCTGTCATAATTTAATAATTTATAGATGGAGATTTTATGCAAAGTTAGTACTAATAATCCAATGCTCCGATTTTTCCATTAAACCAGTGTCTACAACTGTGAAGTTTTCAGTCCAGGTTTTTGATTCTCAACTCTCAACAATACATTGTTTGGAAAGTAGTTTAGACTGGTTTTAGTTAGCATTTTGCTCATAAGAAGTGCAGATATGTGTACCATGAAATAAACTTCAACAATATTAACCAATTGTTCACTATAAATGAGTCACAGTCTACCAATTCCAAGTATTCATATAGAACAATCAACAGCACAAACTCTTCATGCCTACACTAGACCACTGGAGTGGATGGATTCCAAATTGATTGTAAGGTAGCGAAAGGAGATCATTATCTTGTGTGGTGTCTGGCTAAGAATATTAGGCTTGTAGTTGATTAGTAGTTGTGTAAGAAATTTGGAACAGTTTCCAATCATGGTAGCTATATGGTTTTGACTGTTCTGCCCATTTAGGGTTGGGTTCAACAAGAAAGATAATTTAACAACCATCATTTTCCCTTGTGGTCTCATAGATCTGCTTGCAAATGGAACCTACAACAGCATCCTATGGTTGGGTGGTGGATCACTCCTCTACGACTTGTTTGGTGGATAATTCATGATAAAAGAAGAGTGTTTGTTTTATATATATGTGGTTTAACTGTGTTCGTATATCTGTCAATTATATTTGAGAATTTTGTTAAGGGACTGACTCTAATTGATGGAAATGTCATTAAGAAGCTTGATAATGAATCTGGGGTGGATTTTTATAATGAATTATGGTTATGAAAGGTTATTTCTACATGTTCAGAAATTCTAGGTTTTGTCATTAGAAGCCAAAGGGACTCAGAGCTGGTAAATCCAAATAGAAAATGTAGCAGAAATTTGATTGGAGTGCCACGATGACCAAGGGAGGCAAGTCGAGGCACATTGCAATGGATGAAATGGGTGTGGGGGTGAAGAAGATCATATCAGACCCTGAGAATGGAAAAGAAAGACATAAGTCCACATGATCATAATTGAAACGCTTTTGCAGGGAAAATTGATGGGAGGCTTAATCATGGAAATCATGACAATCAATATAGTCAAGAAGGAAACCGTATCAATCAGGAATTACTTGAGAGATTTCCCACTCCCAAGTTTGATGAGATCAGCAAACTTGCAAAGCCTCTAAACCAAGAGATTTGAAAAGGCAAGTTTTCGTCTTTATTTTTATTAAATCCTATGAAGAATTATTAGAAAATCTGATTTTCCCCGTTACACCTAGAAGGACTTGAATCTGATTGGTTGTGTAATATGAAACAGACACGTTTTGGTTGGTTCATTGGAAAAGCAGTTACTGTCAATAACAGATAATTAGATACCTATTGTCAGTACTTATGGTAAAATAAGTCTCCAAAACTCTAAATCGGGCATACCATGAACTCTTGAAAAGCTTTGGAGACAAACACGGGAGCATAGATCTGAAAGGCTAGAAAGGAATGGAAAACAAGACTACAGGAATAATGACAGAACCCTGTAGTCGGATCTTTTCATTCTACATTGTCCATCACTATTGGGTTTCTTTATGCTTAAGGAGATATCTCAAGTGATAAGAGTACAAACCAATGGTTTAAGCAAGGACTATACAAACAACCCCTCACCACATATACAAGTAGCACCAACATGTCTTTGCTAGCCCAATCTTAAAGAGAATCTACATCTTTTCTAGAGATTACAATTCTTGTTGGGGACTAAATTAATAAACCCCACCTTGAAGCCCGCAATCCCCACAAGGTGGAAATGATGAGAGTACCCAAAACAGTGAGTTTTATTACTTATTACATATTGTTACTATGCTTAGCACTAAAGGAGTCATCTTGTGCTGGAGGTTGTATAGATGAGGTGCAACATTGTGTTAAGCCATACCACTGTGTTGGGAGAGGCAAAAGTGCTTAGTGCTGACTCATGAATATGGGGAGGTATTGGCACTGGCCATATGAGTTCTCATAACGATGTCAGAATTATCCACTATGCAGGCAATCCATGATTCAAGTGTCACAATCCCGAATGCATTGCAAGCTACTACAAAGATGACAAATAGAATGTGCCATGGAAACTGGAATACCAACCCAAACATACACTAATTCTAACCATTGTTTTAAGTGTGCCATATTGCAAGTGTGGAGAATCACATCCTGTAACATCAAATGTCTGTACATTAATGGATTTCTATTTCTAAGTAGCATGAAATGCATCTCTCAAGTCATTGAAAAAGAGCAAATGTTATGAATGCTAGTGGCCCCCCTTTTTTTTCTTTGTTTAATTTGGGGAGAAGTCCTTCTAAGAACCTAAGGTGTAAGAGTGTTGGAAATAATACTGAGAGGGGGGGTGAATCAGTATTATCAGATCAATAAAACTTTTCATTTTTATACTTAAATACATATACGCTACTTCATTCAAGGGAACACGCGTGTATACGCAGTTGTGTCTAAAGCAACTAGCGTCTATCCAAAATACTTATGATTCAGTTAATCCACTAAACGTTGATCTTTAGTTAGTGCATCAGAACTTCATAAACCATGTGAACAGTAAGCAGGTGCAGTAAAAACAGAACAGATCATCACACACAAGAAGCACACATGAACACCATGATATAAGGTGGAAACCCAATGTGGGTGAAAACCACCTGCTGCAATTCGTTTCTATCTTCCTTTATTAAGAAACTTCTTTTACAATGTATTGGTGCAGTCCTTTACCAGCACGCAGGCTACAACCTGCAGAAGGCTACAACCTTCTCTCGTTCTCCAGACTCTCCTGGAAGGGAGCTCCAACCCCCTTTGCTCTTGTACTAGCTAAGATACTAGTACGTAGGTGCCGACCTACAATCTTCTCTCCTCCAGGTACCATGTTTCATACATTTTCAGACTGGATACTCCTGAAGCACAACACATAATCTGAAGGCCACGTTTCATCAAATTTTCATACTGGACCCATAAATATCACTGAAGCACAAAACAGTCAATACTAGCATCATCAATTTCTGAATCACTGAAACACTGAAACCCTGTCAATAACACAGTCACCAGAACACAGAGCAGATAACAGAACTCTGCCATAACCATCAAATCCATCTGCAACTTCAAATATTATCCTTCATAATGTATACGCTACTATACTGAATCAAACTCGCGTACATACGCGTTTTTTCCAAAGACAACCCGCGTACAGATCTAAAAATAATTTCTCATAACTTGCAACTGTACCAGACATCAGTCATACTCATAACACTTATAGAACAATACATGCGTCAGTATGTAGATCTAGAATAAGCATCATAAAGATAGTTCATTTCAAACCATTTGATCCCGATCTATCCTTAGATCTTGTTCTCCATCCACCGGTGAGATCCCTCCTTAGCTCAGATCAAGCAATGCATCATCAACCCATAACCTGCATACTGGATCTCATACTTCCTCAGATATTCAAGACTTTTCGAATGCACTTGCCTAATGATCTTCTTCTCCTTTTATAGTCTTAGGGCTTGCTCAATACCACGGTCCAAAACCATAATAAATCAATACCAAGAGCCCAATACTTGGGATCAACACACTTGTCGAGATACCATGGTCCGAAACCATAGGTTCAAATATCGAGGACTAACTACCACGGACCAACAGTAAGCTTTCCGACATGTACGCGCTTTTCTGTGCATGAAACTGCGTGTATACCCTACTTGGTATATAGCGAACCTGCATATATGCGACTTGGTATATAGTTAACCTGCTTGTATACCCTACTTGGTATATAGCGAACCTGCGTATACGTGACTTGGTATATAGTGAACCTGCGTGTATACCCTACTTGGTATATAGTGAACCTACGTATATATATTTTCTCTTCATACTTGTAGTCTGATCATCAATTCCTTGTTGTTATCCTTCTGCACTATGATTTGTCATCAGTGTGATTTGCCATCAAGGACAACACTTGTCTCATAATGCCAACAATCTCCCCCTTTGGACTTGATGGCAAAGCTAACTTGTCACACTTAGAACTTGATCTTCTTATTCCTTTGAGTTGTCCTACATCCCATGCATTTAGTCACATCTGTAGATTGATCTAGTTATATGTAAGCGAGTTGTTCTTCTATGAGAGGGTTGCCATCAAGTACAACACATGCATCATAATGCCAACAAAGAGATCTCTTAACTTTTGAGCGCTAGAACAAGGTCTACGCAGGCATTTCCTAGCTTTTTGAATGGACCCCAAAACTGATCCGAACTTAAACAGGAACGCAAAAAATTACAGAGATAACCATAAACACAGATACGCAGCAGAAATAATACTTCATTTCATTAATGTAAAATACTAAAATATGCTTACAAACAATAATGGAAATAAACCAGCTAGGGCGATGGCAGCTTATCTCTGAGCAGAGATGTGGTGGCTACATGCCTCTGAACTGTCTTACAATGAGGCTCAAGGGCCTTTTTATTATTGAACAATAAGAGAAAACCCTAAACAACCAAAACCCTAACCCGAGGAGATGTAACACCAAGAGTTTGTGGGCCCCATTGGGGTGAGTTGGACAGCCAACTTCCTGGGGTCGCGAATTGGTCATATTATCTCCGTTTGACGTGCATGATAGCCCATTGGAAAGATCTCTCCAAGGACTACGACAGAAAAGACGATTTTTTGACAGAAAAATCGCTAGCGGTAGATTTCCCAAAAAACGTCGTTTAGGGCCTCAAAATGGCTCCCGAAGTTTAGGAAGTTTAGGTCCCGAAAAACTGCTAAAAATAGTAAACTATGCTATAGTTAAGGAAACTGAAAAACTGAAAGGAGCACTGGTAGGGCTCCAAGTGGAATTAGTGGGTGGCCACCAATATCCACCTGGATCATTCCTCCCCCCTTAGGAAGCAATGGTCCCCATTGCGTTGACTTCCTCCGTGAGATGAGGGAACTTCTGCTGAACTTGGTCGCTGGTGAGCCACTTTCCCTCGTGAAGGAGTTGGCCTGCTTTGACAACTCGATATAGTTGGATATTCTGCCGGCGAGTGTGCTTGATCTGTGTGTTCATGATCCGATCAGTTGCAGCTTGTTCCATGCAATCTGGATTTAACTCTATGGGTGTGAGTTGTTCTGCAATGTCGGACGTGTCTAGTAATGGTGGAAAGTATGGCCGAAGGCTGTCCACATTGAACACTGGGTGCAGGCCAAGGAATGGGGGAATGCTGAGCTCAAATGCATTGTCTCCCACAGCCTTGGTAATGGTGTAAGGACCATATCGGAGTGGTCTGAGTTTCTGATAGGCTCCGGTAAGGCGTTCCTTTGCAAATGCAACCAGACTTTGTCGCCCACCTGAAACTTGTGTGGCACCCGATGTTGATCATGTCGCTGCTTGTACTTAGCATTTGATTTCTCCAGAATGTCATGGACCTACTATTGAATATGTTGGATGTGCTCAATGAAGCTGTTTGCGTTATCTGTTTCGGACTGGACATGAGCAGAATCTGCGTGAGTAGCTGCAAATGGCATGGCCACATCGATGGGACATAGTGGCTGGAATCCCAAGCCCACCTGAAAAGGGTTGTGGCCAGTCGAGCTGTGGAGAGCTCGGTTGTAGCTGTGTTGAACATAGGGGAGGCTCTCGTCCCATGTGCGTGGATGCTTTGAGTTGTACATGCACAGAATGTGTACGATCATCCTGTTGACAATCTCTGTCTAGCCATAAGTTTGAAGATGGAAGGTTGTGGAATTAGTGAGTTTGGTGTCCAACATCAACCAGAGACTGGACCAAAATGTACTGAGGAACCTGTTGTCCCGATCTGAGATGATAGACTGTGGGATCCCAAAGTGTACCCACACTCGTTCAAAGAAGAGTTTAGCAGTGGCTTCTGTTGTGATATTCTTCTTGCAGGCCGCCATAATGGCCATCTTTGAGAACCTGTCGACGACCACAAAAACACAGTCATTTCCATGCTTAGTGGAAGGAAGGCCTGACATGTAATCCATGGAGATGGATTCCCAAGGTCGACTAGGGGTAGGCAGCGGGGTATAGAGGCCTTGATTCTTGATGGTCGGTTTGGCAATGGCGCAGGAAATGCATGATCTGATGTACTTCCCAACATCCTGTCAAAGATTCGGCCAATAGAAATACTTTTGCAGTACTGCCACCATTTTTTCGACCCCAAAATGCCCAACAGCCCGACTGTAGTGCACTTCCCAAATCATCTTGGCACGCTCGCTTGAAGGAACACAAAGGTGACCCAGGTGGCATAACAGGCCGTCCTAGAGGTGAAAATCTGGAACATGCTAACCCTTCAAGAGAGTCTGGTATGTGTGGCCGAATTCGAGGTCACTTTTGTAGAGCAGTGGCCAATCAAAAGTATCGTGCCCACAAGAGTTGAGCACGATGGTTAACGCCATGGTCGGTGGTCGACTGAGGCAATCTGCAACATTATTGGTGCTGCCCTTCTTATAGTTTATATTCAAATGGAACTGTTGCAAGTATGTGGACCACTTCTGATGGTGATCATTCTACAATTTCCCTTGGGTCTACATGAACTGTAGGGGTCAGTGGTCTGTGTGGATGATCGTTTCCTTCCCCAAAATGTAATGCTTCCATTATCGGTAGGCCTGCATAATGGAATACATCTTTTTATCATAAGTGGGATACTTCCGGACTGTGTCTGAAATTGTTTCACTGTGATATGCCACTGGATGCCTGTGTTGAGTAAGGACTGCCCCAATAGCATAGTCAGAGGCATCTGTCTCGACCTCAAATGGTTGTTGTAAATCTGGTAACGCAATCACTGGTGTTGTGCAAAGGCGATCTTTCAACTCTATGAATACCTTCTGTTGAGATTCAGACCAAAACAATTTCGCTTTCGCTCCTCCCTTGGTGACTTGACTCAAAGGCCAAGTGATATGAGAAAACCCCAACACGAACCTGCGGTAGAAGTTGCCAAGACCTAGAAAGCTGCAGAGCTCTGTCAGAGTGGTTGGAGATGGCCAATCTCGAATGACTTGGATCTTGGCTGGATCCACATGCACCCCCTATTCATCAATAATGTATCCTAGATACTAAACCTGGGTCATGCCAAAAGTGAATTTCTCCAAATTGGCATATAGCTTGTGTTGCCACAGTGTTTGGAGAACCTGTCGAATGTGGTGGAGGTGCTCTTCCCAACTCTTGCTAAAGATCAGAATGTCATCCAAGTATACCACTAGAAATGAGTTGGTGAATGGCTGCAATATGTCATCCATTAGCCTCATGAAGGTTTCAAGAGCATTCGTCAATCCGAAAGGCATAATCAACCATTCGAAAAGGCCCTCCTTGGCTTTGAAGGTAGTCTTCCACACATCAGAGGGTTCTATTGGTACCTGGTGATATCCTAACTTCAGATCGATCTTGCTGAAATATTTTGCCCCCTTTAGTTGGTCCAAGAGGTCATCAATCCGCGGGATCGGGTACTTATTACAAATAGTGGTCTTGTTCAGCGCCTGATAGTCAATACAGAGTCTCCAAGTCCCATCCTTCTTCTGTACCAACACAATTGGGATCCCACAAGGCGATGAACTCGGACGGATGTGACCTTTCTGCAGCAGCTCCTGAATCTGCCTCTTGATTTCATCATTCTCCAGAACGGAGCACCGATAAATTGGTACATTAGGTAGCGGCGCACCTGGGGTCAGATCGATGGAGTGCTTGACCTGACAGTGCAGAGGAACCCCTACGGGGGAGGTGAAGATGTCCTCATACTCCTCCACGACATTGTCCATCTGTAGTTTTCGTGCGGAGGGGCCCTATCTAGAGACTGTGGCCACCTTCTTCTTCTTTACTTGAGGGCGTATCATCAAGAAAACAAATTTCCCAGTTTTGGAAATGAGCTTACTGCATTGTTTTGCAGTAATCAAAGAGATGGCGATAGGTAGTGCTACCTCTGGTATCGTGTACAACTTATTTCCCAATGTAATAATAACAGCACGGGGCCTTGATTCATACACAACATGTCGCTTCGACAAGTATGATTGTCCTAATAATACATCACAAAATTCAACGGGATCAATGTCACACAATACCTCATTTGTGAAGGGCTTGATGTTGTATGGAAGGCGACACTGCTGGCTCACGCGAAGATCCCGTCCTTGGTGAAGCCACCCGATGGTGTACGGTTGTGGAAGTGTTGTCGTCATTAAGCCCAACCGCTTCACGACCTCTGCTGAAATGAGGTTCTTTTGGCTCCTGCTATCGATAATGAACTATAGCGGGGAGCCCTTTACACACATCTGGGAGTGGAAGAGACGCTCCTCCTCCTCTGGATCTTCGGGTTCATTTTTCTGGATCTTGGTAGTAGTAACAGTGGCGTTGGGATCTACATCAATGATCTACTTCCCTTTGTCATTCCCCTTGTCGGGTTCTGACTCAGAGTTAGAACATGCATCTGATTCTAAAACCTTTAGCTCAACCACCAGTGACTTCTTGACCCGACACTCACTTGTGTTGTGAGTGGAGCTCTTATGGAACTCACACCATTTTCCCGTGTCCTTTTTCAGCTTTGCAGCACTGTTCTTTGCTTGCAGCTTTGGCGGGTTGTCTTGGGCTGCCCCACCTTGGCTTTGTCCTTTGTTCTGTGGTTTAGGGGCACCTTTCCCTTGCTTCGGATTCGCAGATCCAAAGTCTTGCTTCTTTTGTTTAAACTTCTGCTCGACCTTGACGACATATCGGTATGTTGTGCCGAGCGAGGAGATGTTCGGGAATTCTATTTCTTCCTGGATGTACTTGTGCAGGTAGCCGCGGTATTTGAGTATCAAATGCTACTCCGAATCCTTGATTCCCAACTTCGTGCGAAAGGGTATGGAAAATATTGGTGAACTCCGGCACATCTTGGTCCCTTCCCTACCGCAGCATGGTCGACTTTATGTATTCATCCTCATAGCTTCCAACAGGGTAGTACTGCTCCTTAATGGCATCCTGGAATGAATTCCAGGTGGGTGCGGCTGAAAATAGTGACCCAGTATTTTCATCCTTCTGCTCGCAGTAGGTTTCCCACCAGTCCTTGACGTGGGGGGTTGCTTTGAGAAGAGCGAAAACAATCTTTTCCTGACTCGAAAATTCATGAACAGAAAAATAACCCTCTAGCAGATTTAACCATTTATCTACGGCATCTGCATCTATCTGACCCTCGAATATGGGGATTTAAAAATTAACTTGTACCTTAAAGGGGATGGTGTTTCCAGAGTAGCTACTGGAAGCCAATGCTTCGCTTCTGGCTAGCCGCTGAAGGATCTGGGCAAAGCTGTCCATCATCGCATTCTGTTGTCGCTCGAGGGCTTCTTCAAGCAAGATTTTGGTAGGATCTCCTGCCCCCTCGTCTTTCTTCTCATCCACCATGGGAGGCCGTCGGGATTTGCGAGGCTAGTCTTGCAAAGGTTCGACCAGTTCAAGCCCTAACTCCTTATATCTCGACCTTGTTGGGGACATGCAAAGAAAAACAAAGAAAAAGCAGACCGCTCTGATACCACTGATCCGAACTTAAACAGGAACACAACAAATTACAGAGATAACCATAAACACAGATATGCAGCGGAAATAATACTTCATTTCATTAATGTAAAATACTAAAATATGCTTACAAACAGTAATGGAAATAAACTAGCTAAGGCGATGGCAGCTTATCTTTGAGCAGAGATGTGGTGGCTACATGCCTCTGAACTGTCTTACAATGAGGCTCAAGGGCCTTTTTATTATTGAACAATAAGAGAAAACCCTAAACAACCAAAACCCTAACCCGAGGAGATGTAACACCAAGAGTTTGTGGGCCCCGTTGGGGTGAGTTGGACAACCAACTTCCCGGGGTCGTGAATTGGTCATATTATCTCCGTTTGACGTGCATGATAGCCCATTGGAAAGATCTCTCCGAGGACTACAATGGAAAGATGATTTTTTGATAAAAAATTGTTGGCGGTAGATTTCCCAAAAAACATCGTTTAGGGCCTCAAAACGGCTCCGGAAGTTTAGGACCCGAAAAACTGCTAAAAATAGTAAACTATGCTATAATTAAGGAAACTGAAAAACTGAAAGAAGCACTGGTAGGCTCCAAGTGGAATTAGCAAGTGGCCACCAATATCCACTTGGATCAAAAACACATATCGAATATTAGCTTTAATTCTTCTAAATTTTCATTCGCAACAATGGGCCATGAATATGCTATCATTTAAATTCTGTAAAGAATGGTGTTATCAAGGATTTACAGCATAGGTCTCGCAACAACAGTAGCATCAGCAACTTTATTCCTCAATCCTGCATATGCAGATGGCCTGTTTCATTTTCCTTCCATATATTCTTCATCCTCCAATGCAGCAGAGCCTGCTGCAGCCCCCAAGGAAGAGACCAAATTTTCTGCGTTGGGATTTGATCCCGAGTCACTGGAAAGAGGGGCAAAGGCTCTGCGAGAAATCAATAGCTCTCCACATGCTAAAAGGGTGTTTGAGATCATGAGGCAGCAAGAGCAGAGAAGGCCGAGTACCAAGCGATGCAAGCTCGAAAGGACATTGAAAGACAACAGGCAATGTATGAAGAACAAAGGTAGCTCATCCATCAACAAGCACAAGCAAAGGCACAGATGGCTCGTTATGAGGATGAGTTGGCCAGAAAGAGAATGCAGCAAGAACATGAAGCCCAAAGAAAACAAAATGCAGAGCTGGTAAAGATGCAAGAGGAATCCTCAATACAGAAGGAACAGATGAAGCGTGCAACAAAAGAGAAAATTCAAGCACAAGGGGTCAATATTGGTAGAAATGATTCGAGAAATGTGACCAGTAGTTATGGTGCGCTGGCCGAGACAATTAAACAGTGTGACGAAAACTGTGGAGAAACTTGTGATAATTGTCGAATTTACATATCCAATCTACCTCTTGACATGAACTCAGAGATCTATTTGGCGGAATTGGCCAAGTTGGTTAGAGTGTGTGGCTGTTAACCACAATAGCTTAACCTCAAGGTCAGAGGTTCAAGCCCTCCTTCTAGCGTGTATAATATTGAGTTTAGTGGGCTTTGGGTCCATATTTTCAACCAAAGCTCTGATCCCATGTGTAAGAGCCCTATCCTAGGATCTGCTAACAGATCTATTTCTGATGAATTTAAATGCAATAAGAGGCAATAGTTTATTTACTTACAAGACTTTTAAACAAATAAAATTTTACCATTTACATTCTAATCCTTATGACTTATGGTGAATACTTCATTCTAATAAAATTTACATGAGTAATCTATGGAGGAGTACCTATACCGGTGGTTGGTGGAGATGCCTTTGACCTGCTGCTCCTGTTGAATGCTCTTCTTGACGGACCTAACTAGATTTACCTCCCAGTCAACTAGGAAATAATCCCTAGCCCAGGAAACCTCCACAGGTTCCCTAGCCCTCCGAGCCCAAGTCCAACCAGATGTAGTGTGCGTGTCCAAGATGAATAATTCAGACCAAGATGAATATTTCCCTCCTCTCGACAACCCAAGAAACCTCCACAGGTTCCTAAGGTCTCCAAAAATCACAGCAAATCCTAAAATCACAACCAACCCCAAAATCATAAGCAAGACCCAACATCCCCTTTTCTCCCTTCCTCCTTCCCCTTTTATGCCCTTCCTCTCTTCTCCACCTCAACCACCTCTCATTAATGTCATTAATTTCCCCTTCATCCTTATAGTTGACTTCTCTTCTCCCAAGTAAATCTGAGAGTACATTTGGAAATGTGATATGAATATAAAATTAGGTAATTAATGGGAGAGTACATTTGGGAATGTGAGATGAGGACCATGTCTTCTCCCAAGTAAATGTGAGAGTACATTGGGGAATGTGAGATGAATATATATATATATATATATTGATAATTAGTTGGAGAGGACCATGTCTTATCCCAAGTAAATGTGAGAGTACATTGGGGAATGTGAGAGTACGTTTGGGATTGTGAGATGTAATTGAATGGAGAGGACCATGTCTTCTCCCTAGTAAATGTGAGAGTACATTTGGGATTGTGAGATGTAATTAAATGGAGAGGACCATATCCTACCTAAGATTCAACTTGAGAAGGCAAGTTGGGAAAAATAGAAATAATGAATTGTATATTAGTGAATAAATTTATAGTTTCCAAAATGAAAGTATTCACCAATATTTCTCAATATTTTCAGGTAATGTAACCATTAATAAAATTTGCAGGATAAGATTTAAGTGGAGCATTACAATGATGAATACGCTGACAATGAGGATCTTGATTCATCTCATTATTCATTAAATCCTCATTGTCCAAGTAAAATTATATTTTAAAATGAATTAATGTTTAATTTAAGAATTGTTCTAATCATTTCTCATTTTCAAACTTTTATTCATTATAATGATTTCACTAATCAAGAACCCATCTCGATCTATGATTCTACTATGAATACATTACCTTTTCTATTCTTGATCCATGATCTCATGCACAAGATGATGTTGATAACCATTTCAATTGCATTTTGGCTAAGTCTTGTGAAAGGAAATCTTTTCAAATCTGTCCCAATTTTGGTGTAACAACAATTGTAATATTTCTGTAAATAGTGATTTGATTCTGTTTCAAACCTTTTGGCTTGATTTAAATTCATTTTCATCTTTTATTTTTCAACCCTTGGATATTTTATGTTGGCATGTTCAAAAACTCATCATTGAACACCCTCGAGATTCATTAAGAGAATAGAATGAATATGTAATTCAAAACCTTAATCCTGAACATCAAGAGCCATTACTCTTCCAATTTTATCTAATGTTCAACTCATATCAATTTTCTTCTCCTTATCAAAGGCATTGCCAATAAAAATCTGTACTCGAGTGTGTACCTTTACAACATGATCAGCCATCTAACACAATTGATGACCTTCCATCATATGTACATAAAACTGACAATTTGATGCAGGTCATTGCATTTAAAAGAATATTTTCACAATCTGGCCTATTATCCTCTTCTTTAGATCACTTCCAATCTCTAACTAATATTCATCCATATTTTTATGATCCTATCGAGATCTGGTTGGAAGAAAATATCCAAGAGAGGGTGAATGTAAATAAGTTACTTCTTGTACGTACATTAACAATAGATGTACATAACGTTTTTAGTTTTAATTAGTTTGTTTTAATTATATTTATGTTTTGATTACTGATGTTTGATGTGCACATTCATGCAGAAAATAAGATGCTTGAATGGCTACATTGAAAGTACGATTTCACTTAATCTTTTTTTTTTTTAGATTAGGAGTAGGTATAGCTTAGTAGTAGTTTTAAATTGAATAAGAAGACAGTTTTCAACTTTGATTAATACATGGGAGAAAATGAAGATTCATCAGGTAAAATTATGATCGAATTCTTCGAGGTACACATTTATATGTTCATCCTCATTTGGGTTGAGTTTTATTTCTTTCTTATATTTTGTTTTCTTCTTGCAGGTTCCCATGGGTTTGATTTGTAGATTCAAATTTGTTGGCAACTAACATTTCGAAAGAACAATCATCATATAGCATTAGGGAGTTTTCTCTTTTCTAATTTTGCGTACATTTTGAAATCGATTGTCAATCTTATTCTTAAAATTGAATCTATAAAGACTCGCACATTATTCTTAAGCAAGATTTGTAAAACTAAGAAACCCCCTATCAAGGCATACAACAATAACTCTAAATCAATAATCTTTGAAACAAAAGAGCTTTATTAACAAATAACCCTACAAGATAGAATCAACATAATCTCATTTTTATGTTAATCCTCTATTATCTTGTAAGATGTATCTCAAGGTTCATTCTCTTGATTGTCTTCTTTCTTATTTGATAAGCATTTCAGGCTTATCATGATTGTCTTTTCATTTCATTTCACAATAAAATGGAGTAATGTTTTCTCTTTCAGCTTGGCATAATCATTGGGCGATTCATTTTTATGCTCTAATTTATATTAACGGAACCTAATCTCTAAGGATCACTTCAATGAAGATGATTTTGTTTATGTTCATTTTCAGCTTTCCTAACCAAGTAGAGTCCCTAGTTTTTGTTCTTTGAGTTTAAATATTTCCATTATTTGTTAATGAACTATCTTTAACCCCTATCTTTAAAGAAAGTAAAACACATTTAACAACAGTTACTTAAGGTCATGAGTTATTTTAGCGAAGTTTAGTCAAGTGAATAGTAGTCAACTTAAAGCTTTTTTACACCATCCCTTGATTTTAAGGAGAAGTATGCCACCCCATCTATTAAGTAATATCTATGAGATGAACAATAACCATAGTTAAACACAAAATCAAAAAGGGTCAATTGAAGGATACGAGGTCTCATCATGAGCTGACCTACCATGATCATAAGTTCTAACATTGTGACATTACCATTATTGGTCACCAATCCATGGTAATGGCTTTTGATCAGAAGGTTGAGAGATAAGAGCTCTCATCACGAGCCGGCTTATTCAGCATGTTAGATCTCATGAATGGCATTGTTTTTAGTTGGTTACCAAGCTAGGACAATGATATTCAATTAGCATTCAAATAGTTTTAAGACGATCTTTTGCAATGGTGCCTTTATTCCTAATAGACGGGACACTTGCACCTAAGAGTGTTAAAAGGCATCCCTGTCAAGGTTATAGACGCCTTCTGGAAGCAGTGGCCATGCCTATGGTATGGAAGTTTAATTAATACTTTGTTTTCTTGATTAGCTTGTTTACTCGAAAATTGATGTCCAACTAAGTTAACTGTTGTACATACAAATTTAATGAAACATTGAATTCATAAGGTAAAGTTTTACAAGTTCATGAATGACAATGGTGTATCTATTTATTTGATAACATGGTTAGGATATCTGAATTTGAGCATTTCAAATTATCTAATTATAATTCCTTCATTTTTAAACTAGGTTTTGTATCTTTACAACAAAGATAACTGCTTCTCCCCAGTGTGTCACCATTGTTGTAGTGAAAACACAACACCCCCATTTTATTCTATCATAATAGATATGGGGACCCTTTTGCATCCATTTAGGCTTTGAGTGTTTATTGCTTCAGTTTAGCCTATTCATATTTTTCATTAACGCTTGTTTCATATTCCCTTACGGTCTGCAAATTTAACCTTAGTTTTACTATTTAGGCTTTTAACTTAATTAAAATATTCATTTTTCTAAAGTTAATAAACTTGTAATTATTATTTGTTTTAATTATATTAATTAATAAAGCATAGCCCCTGAGACCAAGATTCATACATTAACCATATTATAATGTGGTAAGTGGCTTAGCCCTTTTTAATAAACATACAAATATAAACTCTGAACCATATGACAAATGGATTTAATACAAACAAACGAATATAGGTTTTGGTGATATATATTATAAAGTGAATGAAGTATTATGGAGGTCCCACCTGCCACATCATTTCCTTCGCTCCCTTATATCGGAGAATCCCATATCGGAGTTTTTGTTATGTGTCACCTCTTAAAAGTTTCGATATCATATAACCTCCAATCTCTGATATGTGATATAACCTTCGATCTCCGATATGCGATATAACCTCTGACCTCTGATATGTTTTACTCTCCAATATGACGAACCCTATTTGTTTTAAGTTTTGGATTAATTATAAAATTGCATCTACTCTCATATCGAAACTTTTGAAATGGCACATATCTAAAATCGTCGATATGACTTAATCTTCTGATCGTTGATTTGGTTGTGGATCCGATGGGCTTTATCACAATGATTTAATATAATATCGCATCCGCTCCTCATCGGAACTTTCCATATATCGCAAGTTTTGCAGAGTGTGTCATGTTAAAACTTTGATACTCCAACCTTCGATATCCATCTGCGTTCGTTGCTTGTCACACTTTGGTTTGGTCATTACTATTAAGTTTTGAATAAGTCATTGTTAATGGTCTCAGGCTATTTATCATTGGTTTTTCATTAGGATTAGTTTAGATTCAAATTATTTGTAAAACATTGATTGCTTTGTTGTATTTGGATTGCAGGGCCGATTCTGGAAGAAATTTCTCTTCTGATTTTAATTGAACAGTTGAACCACTATAGCACTAAAGAAAGACAAAGGTTGTTGAAAAAGGCTATTCGGAGAATTTGTTGGAAACTACCCTTCCGCTCATTCGAATATTGTTTGAATCTAATCCAAATGAAGCTTCTGAGATCTTCTAAGTTCAGCTTGTGATTCAACAAAATACAAAACCTCCAGATTCATTTAATTTTTATTTCTTGTTTGTTGAGAAACTGAAGGGATCTATTAACTTTGAAACTCTATATAAATACATGTCTCTTCAATAAGATTAGGAGGAGAAGGTCGCAATCCAGTCAAGGGGGATTCTCTGTAGTTATTTGATTTGTGCAATAGAACCATTGTTATGTACAGAAAGGCAGATTATAAAGAAAACTGAGAGTTTTTGGCTCTGTTATAATTGCTTCGCACTATTGCAGGTAATGTGATTATGGGTCTGAGCTACTCTAGGACTACATATTTTGTAATAAGCTTTGGAACTATTTAATTAATTCTTGTTCTTGTGTACTATTATTGAAACTCAAGATTATTGTCTCACTGTTAAAGTTTCTTTTTTGGTTCTGATATTTGTTCTAAAAAATAATGTTTCTTTGATATTATGCATTATTGTTGTGTCTTTGACATTTTACTATTGAAGCTTTGTTAGAGCTATCTTTGCAGGGTAGAATAAGATCAAAATCAATATTATTTCATTGAAGTATTCCTGTGGTGACTAATAAGTATTTATTATTCATTTGCAAGCTTATTTTTATTTCCCTTGTATTAGTTAATGTGAACTACTTCCTTTAATTAATACAAAATCATATGATGAATTATATCAATTGTTTTCCCCTATTTTAGTTAACTTTCTCTCTAATTAGGAGAGGGCTACCCCATTCTAGTTCGAGATACAATTTTATGTTTTAGATTAGTTATGCATTTACATCTTAGTTTGCATCAGGTCATCTCTTAAAGAGGCAAAAAAATTATTTAATTGTGGTTTGATCAACCATTTTAAATCAATCAAACCTTTGTGTATTTACTTCTTTATCTTACATATTTAAAGATCGATATAAAGGAAATGTAACATGATGTAATATAGGTGTCAATATTTTAATTATTAGTTTAGGTTAATATTAGTATTATATTAGTTTTAGGTTTGTCTTAGATGACAGGGTACTATGGACCCATAACTAGTCGGAACCACCATCTTCAACGGAAAAGGAGTTGCTTTAAGTTCCCGACTGAGTGGTCTCCCCTAATATTGACGAAGGACATTTTTTTCCGATCAACAGATCCCCTAAAGACAAGATGGATCCAATGACTGGTCCAGGATTTTACCTAATTCCTTGTTCATGTGGCAAGTATTATAGTGGCCAAGCTGGTAGGTCTTTCAAAGCATGTTTGAAGGAACACATCACTGACAAAACTCATAATTGAATCCTAATTTGGCAGAACACTCCTTCAATACCAAGCACCTCATTAGATTTGACCAGGCTAATATTCTAGCCCCTACACCTTTCAAATCCACCCACCTCATCTGTGAAGCTCTAGAGATCGAAAAGCACCTGAAAAAAATCAATAGGGAAGGTAGCTACAAGCTCAATGACTCTTGGAAAGCTCCTATGTCAATGACTAGTTCTCCTCTCTATGTTATTTTTTTCTATTACCTCCCCCCAACTTCCAGCTCTCAACCTTTCCCTACACTCCCCTTTCCCCTCATTCATTCCCATACCCTTTCCCCTCCACCTCCATTTCTAGGGTTTCCTCCGTCGTTATTTTTTAAGCTTTGATTTCCTTTTGTAACCTTCTTTTAATTCACATGCTTTTCATATCCTTACTTTTTCGATTCTATTTCTCTCTCTCTCCTTTCTATATTATTTTTCTTAATTGTTTATTATCCTAATAAACTATGTAAATCATTGGTTTCTTCTTTTTATTATTTTATTAATTTATTTTCAAATCCTATTATTCTATTATCATTATTACTAATGTTTAATTATGAATCCATCGTTTTACGTTTCCTCTTATTCAACTTATAATGTTATTAAAATTTTAGAATGCAAACTTTTGTGATTCATAATGATGATTATAAATAGTTTTCCGGATAAATCGCATTAAGATTTTTAGATCGATGCATTTTGAACCACAAAATGTGGTTCATCATTAGGATCAAGTTGGAACAACTAAGCTAAGGCTTAGAATAAATAATGCCAGGATGCAACAGTAAATTCCAACGAATAAAAATTTATTTAATAATATTCTAAATAAAAATCAATAAATTTTTTAAAGAAACGATTATATTATATTGCATCAGCTAGAGAACGGGTCAGAACCCTTACATCAAGAGATGGATCTTCTTTTTCCATAGACAAGAAATGCTCACTTAACACTCTACTTCTACCTGGTCTTTTCCATGCAAGGATTCTTACATTATTTGTCTTATATATACGCCAAAAAACTCCACAGTATTCAACAAAAACACATAACATTCAACTAGTCTGTATTTCCTAATCTCCAGCTTCCTTGTCTATTCTTTCTCTAGTTACTTGTTCAATCTCTATTGCTTCTTCCTTATTTGTAGAAGGATCTCCCATAAACTGGTCTTGGAGGCTGCTAAATTTTCGTTCTTCACTAGTTTTTAGAGGGCGGGGATCACAGAGTCCATAAACTTCTTTCAGAACTCCAACAATTGCCAATTCCTCTTTGAGCTCTATGCTAATCACCTTAATATTCAATGTGTATACCTTATTTGCTAGTGTGGTCACTATAATCTGGAGGCACTCCATTTCTTTCCTTGATTCTTCCAGCTAGTTATTTATCAGTGTAAAATGTGAACGAGCTTCCATAGTAAATTTCTCTCTGAGCTTCAAAATCGAGCTTGATATTTCCTCCAATGAACATAACAATAATCCATTTCTACCATTCTCGTTGTTATCTGCACTTGGGTTAGCCATTATGTCGATCACTGAGACTTTAACCAATGTCATTTCATATTTTAGAGGGAGAGTGCCTCTTATATACCAATCGTTCCCAACTCCTTAAGCTCCAGTGGTCATCCCTTCAAAGTTAATTCTCCTGACCAACAATTACATCGAAATACCACCAAATCCCTACACTATATACTTTTCCCTGCTTCTAACTTTGATCGTACTGGAACAAATTGATATGGAAATTGCGACAGTGATTAATACCAATGGAAATGTATTAATAAGGGGTTGTCTAAATCCCCACCTATCCTCCTGCATGTTGTTTAACCTATAGTTTCCCTATTTGTAGAAATCACCCCGATGCAACTGCTTACATGACACACTTATCAACTGTCTAATCTTGGATCTGGGGATAAATACAATAGTTATTTCCCTTAAGCTCCAAGCCATCCACTTTCTCACCAGTTTAATAAACATTAATTCTTCAATTGATGGCATTGAAATCATGGAAAATAACACAATGAGGTGGTGTCTTCTCCGAGGGAGAGGATCCCCTCTTCTAAGTTTGTTCCCTTATTTGCTTTCTCATAGGAAAATTCATTGTTTCCCATTTTAACATGGAAAATAATGATAAATTCATATTTTTCCATCTGCAATCGAATTCTTTCATCAAGCGGGAATTGGTCTTTCCCCAAAGTATTCTTAGAATGATGAAATTTTTGTATTTTTATCAGACAATATCCAAATACGACAAGTTGTCAAATCCCATAAGGCATTGCTATTTGAATACCTTGCTTTAATGCAAGAGCTTATGCTTGGTTGTTTGTAGTCGATCCTAAGCCCCATGCAAATTTTTTCACTGTTTCTCCTTCGGGGTTGAATATAACCCCTCCCACTACTACCTCCCCCTAAATAAAAATCAATGTTTTTGGCCAACGATGAGGAACTATTCCTACAATTCTTTATGTCAATTGAATGCTCTTGTATCCTTTGTCTTATGGAGTGGCATGTTTCTCCAATGTTGGGGATCCCACAAGAACACGACATTACATAAACACATTTGATGTATTTAGGTTCCATTGGGTCTTTGACTGATCTAAGGGAGCCCTGAATATTATTCAAGGTACAATTTCCATTTATCTAAGGAACAACCAACAAGATTGCTCGAATTCTTAAAAAGCACAAGGTATCTGCTACCCTTAAGCCCATGAACACCATTTAGGGCTCCCTTAGATCGGTCAAATACCCAGTGGACCCTAAAGACATGAATGGTTTGTGTTCTTGTGGGATCCCCTACATTGGAGAAATAGGTTGTTTAATAAGAAAGAGGATATAGGAACACGTAGCCAACATCAAGCATTGTAGGACTCACTCCTCAGTGTTGGCCGAACATGCTGAGAAGATTAGACACCACATTTGTAAAGAGGAGTCTCAAGTCATTGCCAAGATTGATCATTTCCATCACCGGAAGTTTAGGGAGGCCATAGAAATTGAGAGAAGGTCCAATAAGTTGAATAGGGACGATGGGTGGAATATTAGCAGTTGTTGGATCCCTACCCTATCCTCCTAATGGTCTTCATCTGTGTTCTCCCCTTCTTTCTTGTGATATGTTCTTTTCTATTTAGTTTATTTTCATTTTTGTTTTTAACTTTAAAAAAAACTCTCTTTTTTATTCATTATGAGCATCTTATCATTCTCCTTGTTATGCTCTTGTCCTGTGAGAAATTCCAAAATACCAGAAATGCGAAGAAATAGAACCGAGAAGACAAAATAAAATGAGAAAAAAAGCAAGTATTTTATTATTCAGAAATAGATTCAATGTTCACTTTCCTCTTCGAGGGGGCAGCCTCTAGCAGAGAAAATCTCGATTACAATAAGATTCAATGATCTTTCCTTTGCTAACTAAGAATATTTATAGCTAAATGACATCCAAAACCCTAACTATTAGTGGTCCCTTGCATAACACGGGTTAACCACTTAATTTATTAACTATGGCCCGTTTACAACTAACTGTGGTCCCTTTTCTCTAATGCGGGTCAACCACTTGCAATTATTAATACAGGCTCTATTTACTTTAACTAACTATGACTACTATTAGGCTTATTACATAAATAAAGGAGTTAGGGTTAGACCCTAACACTCATGCCTTCTGTAGTAAAGTTCAAATTGATATGTTCTCTTGTCTTTTAATTATTATATATAATCTCATGCTTTTATTGCTTCCCCTCTTATATATATGATATGTTCTCTTGTCTTTTAATTATTATACATAATCTCATGCTTTTATTGCTTCCTCCTTCTTTTATATATATATATATATATATATATATATATATATATATATATATATATATATACTTTTAGTTTTTATTCCATAATCTCTCTATTATATTTATTCTTTTCCATATATATTTATTTTCTTTATTATATTTATTATTTTCCATATATTGTTATTATTTCAATATGGTTTTTCTCTTATTTATTCATAATTAATTTTTATTTATTCATTATTTTATTAATGTTTTATTTTGTTAGATCTCTTTTTCTTGTTTATTGATTTTTCTTATTATTATTTTTTATTTGTTTGATTTAATGTTGATTTTTATTTAGAATATTATTAAATAACTTTTTATTGGTTAGAATTCATTGGCATTATTGATTCTCAACCTTGATCAATTATCCAACTTGATTCTGATGATGAATCACATTTTTTGATTCAAACGTTGGAATTTTTTAATTTAATTTATCCCAAAAAACTATTTATAATCATCATTATTAAAATTGTTTTTTATTATTACAAAAATTCTTTTCAATATTATAATAATTTTTTATTATTAATCTTCTCATTTTAATATTATTGATTCAAAACGCATTGATCTGAAATTTTTTAATTTAATTTATCAAAAAAACCATTTATAATCATCATTATTAAAATTATTTTTTATCATTACACAAATCCTCAATCTTGTTCTGTTTTCAATATTATAATAATTTATTATTATTAATCCTCTCCTTTTAATATTATTATCTCATTAACCGGTATTGGTACCTCATCGTTCATATTTCTATCTATGTTTTAGTAGAAGCTTCAATAATTTATAATATTAGTATCTCATTAACGGGTATTAATACCTCGTCATTTATATTTCTATCTATTTTTTTTTCAGAGAAAAAAACCATCATAGATTTATATTAAGAAAATATAAAGATCTTCAATACATATCATGATTTGGTTTGAGGGCAAATAAAATGCTCGGAAACCTATGCTAACAATAGATACAGATAGTCTGAATCATCCAAATCTAAAATAGAAAAACATATACATCACATATACAAAACCTGCTTGACCAAAATTGTTACAGATCATACAATCACTTGAAGAAACAGCCCCATCAAAAGATTGCATGCAATAACACATAAGGAAATAGGAGCCATCGGCCCAGCCTTGGAAAAGAGATACAAAAACACTGATACTGAAACCTGTAAGGAGATACCATCATGCAGGAACAAAGACCTCCAGCATCATATAGCAGGCATTTTTGGCAGAGAGTCATTCTGATGAAGGGAATCATGGCATGCCAAAATACGCTGAAGAATTGCACGAAGGGGCTCCTTAGAACCTTGGAAAATTTGTGCGTTCCTCCAGTTCCAAAAGAACTAACATGTAATGATGAACAGCGATCTCCAAGATGAGCATTGCCTACTCCACCACATAAAACCATCCTGTACAAAATTATATTTCTATCTATGCTTTAATAGGAGCTTCAATAATTTATTAGTATTTGAGTATATTCTAATATTTTTATTTTATTATTTATTAAAATCCATTTATTATTAAAAAACTTTATTTTACTATTAGCATTATATTAATTTATTGTTATTATTATTATTTATTCTTTTTTATTAATCCATCTCCTCTTAATATTAGTATTCTATTAATAGGTATTAATAACTCAACATTCATATTTCTCTCTATTGTTTAGTCAAACCTTCACTAATCTATCAATCTTTTTATCATATTTTAATATCTAATCCCTAAGTCAATATTTTTATCAATTGTTTTTTATATTTTTTATTCAATTGAACGTTGATGCCAAGGTTCATGTTATTGTTGTTGACACTTATCCCATTATTTATAACCCTCTTGGCATTATTTTCTAATCCACTTTGAATTGTTTTTGTCTTTGATGATGAGTGGTGAGTCCACCTAAAACATTGGACAACTCAAAGTTCTACATAGTATAAATCCAAAAAAACTACACATAGCATCAATAGAGATATGGAAAGGAAGGGACCAATTAGGTCCTCACAGACAAATTTTCCTTTAAAGCTTAGAAAGCTAATTGACATTTATCAGTCTAGCAATTTATTGTATCTTTAGTTAACAAACAAAAACAAAGGTGATGTTACCTTAGTAAAAATTTCTATAAATCGACAATAGTACCCAACATATCCCAATAAACTACGAACATTTTTTTTAGAAGTTGGAGATGGAATATTATAGATAACCTCTATTTTACCAAGGTCTACTTTTATCCCTTCATAAGACACATGATGTCCTAACATTACGCCCTCAGCAAGAAGAATTTGACACTTTTCACTATTGAGGACAAGGTTGGTTTCCTTTTATGAACTAAAAAATTTTCAAGATTACTTATGGCCTCCTCGAATATATTTCCATATATATTGAAATCATCTATGTAGATTTCAACACATTCATTAGTAAGATCAATAAAAATACTAAGAATAGCTCTCTGAAACGTAGCAGGAGAATTACATAATCCAAATAGGAGAACTCAGTAAGAATATGTTCCCGAGGGGCATGTGAATTTCATCTTTTCCTAGTCTTCAGTGGAAACTTGAATCTGGTTATATCTACTAAATCCATCAAGAAAAGAGAAAAAATTCTTCCTAGCTAGGCTATCAAGGACCTGATTAATGAATAGTAAAGGGAAAATAGTCCTTCAAGGTAGCATTGTTTAACTCTCGATAGCCTACACATACTTGCCACTTACAATTCTTTTTAGGCATAATAACTAAAGGTGAAACCCGCTGACTATTAGAAATGTGATAAATGCAACCTGTACTAAGTAGCTTTTAAAGTTCTTCTTTAACCACAACTTTAAGGGCGGGGTTCATCCTCTGCTAGGGTTGTCAAATAGGTCGAGAATCTTCCTTAATGTAGATGTGGTGGGTACATAAATTTGGATGAACTCCCTTCATATCAGTATAGTCTCATATGAAATCATCTTTATGTTTCTGTAACATTTAAACATGTTGCTTGTGTTGAGAAAGTTCTAATCCATTATTAAAGTTTAAAGTTTTCCCTGGATAAATTTCAATAGGAAGAGAATTTTCTTAGGAAATAATAGCCACTTGTGACATATTATCCCTATGAGAATTAATTCAGTAGGTGAATACTTTTCTTGAGAGTGATTTTTAAAGAGATGTGCAAGAGGTAAAGGGCTAGGCATGTGAGGTTAGGTTATGAAGGTATAAATCACATAATCTTCAATCTTTTTTTTAAGAACCGAGGCTTTGTCAAGAGTAAGGATGGGTTGAAGTTCGCCTTCATCATTTTCTAAGTCAATATGGTATTCCCATGAATCAATAGAAATGGCTACATATTCCAGGATGCCTTCTAGCTTTACAGTGGATCAATGAGATTTTTGAAGTACTCTTGGGGTTAGTTGAAGCATTTATAGTTGGATATTTTCCATTATTTCCTTAGTCATAACATTAATAGCTACCACAAAATCTATTAAAGTAATAGGTAATTGGATTTTATTAATGTTTATGCTCATAACTCGACTTTGAGGATCTGAATATTTGGCTACAAAAATTTTCCCCAACATCAGGTCACCTAAATGTCTGATTACCTAAATAGTTTTGGGATGCTTCTTTTTCCTCCTTGGCTTCTTAATAAAAAGCTCCCTAATGGCCTTTACGTAAAATGAAAGATATTTTATGGCTTGGAACAATGGAATTTTGACAAAAACATTTTTAAGTTCCCCTAAAACGTCAAACTATGGTTGTAAAGAAGGCTTTTCCAGACATAACCTTTATAGATATGGGGGAACTAGGTCCTTTCCTAGTGCAAGTTTAGGATGTGGAGACTTATCATTAGAATTGTCAGATCTTACAAGATATTCCTCATAGTCATGTTCTTGAATCACATAAGTAGTTGAATCATTGATATCTTTACCTAATCATAAGTGGATGTCTTGACAATCCACATAAGTAATGGTATATGTAGGAAAATGTGGTATCTCAACATTGTAGGTGGATTGTACTACTTTATTATTTAGTTCAGGTTTGGGTTGGGCAGGTGGTTTAGGTCTCTAAGGAGTTTGAGTAGGTTGATTAGATGGTATCTGAATTTTTTGTGGATGTGTTTGGGGAGGAGAGTATTGTGGAACCTGTGGTGGCATATTCCTGAAGGGGAAAGGTCCTCTCCAGCCTAGGACCTAATTTTTATTTTATATTTGAGTGGGCCATTGTGGCCATGGCATTGGAGGGTAACATCCTAGAGTAGGAGAAAAATATTGGGAAGAACCAGGTGTTGAACCAAATGATCAAGGGGGCCATGGTTTCTTTTGAGCCACAAAACTAATTTGTTCAATTACCTCATTAGATTCTTGAAAAAATTCCTTAATTCCATGTAAGGAAGTAAAACCTTGAGTGGCATGTTTTAGTTCGAAAATGCTACATGTCTCAACACCATTTAAAGGAAATTCTCGAAGATGGTGTTTCTACTGACAAATGGAGTAGAATATAGCCAAGGACAACTCAGCTTCTTCCTTCTTCTTTTTTCTTGCAAGTTGTCTAATTGGGAGCTCAGTGTACTAAGGATATCAATTTCAAAGTTATCCAATAATTTTCCTAGCTCATATTAGGTCAACCGTGTCCCATTTGATCTACTAATTCTAGAGATTATATCTCAAGATTTCTTACGATATTTTGATCTCCCTCTAAGATATTGCTCCCAAATCACAAATATCCTCATATGTTAATAGTGAAATATCTCCTGCTCCCATAAGGTTTAATGAATCAATACAATCCTTTCATATTCCTTTTAGGAAGAGAATGCGTAGGGTTTCCTAATATAAGGTGTTTTGTTTTGTTCTTTATAAATTATATTGAAACCTTTCTATGTAATCATCTATAATTTCATCATCTACCTAGGTCATTTTGAAGGTTTCTTCTTCGATATCTTAGAGTTTACAATAGCCTTGATATTTCTTCAAAAATGTCTTCTTCATTTCATCCCAAGTTCGGATGGAGTTTCCCCCAACTCCCATAAACCATCAAAGAGTCACATCTTTCAAGATAGCACGACAGAATTTCATTTTTTTTGCATATGTGGAATAGTCATAGCTATGGAAAAGGACATCAAACTTGAACAAAAAGGTATTTGGATACTCCTTTGCAAGGCCATGGAAGTTTGGAAGGGAAGAGAGGGGAATATTCTTCATTTGAACCAATCCATCATGATCTTGAATTGGAAATTCAAAGGTAGCAGGTTCATTTTTCTTAGGCCCATTTACTTCTTCATCCCCCATATTTTATTCACTTGAATGTTTAAGGATTTTAATCATATTGGACCTTCAAAACTTTTCAGTTCTTCATCCAATATAGTCTCTTATTTTCTTTACGTTAGCTCTTCTTTATGTGGCTTCCCTACTGCATTATTTTGGACTTTGGGGACCTTCAAAGGATTTTCCTTTCCTCTCTCACTTGCCATAATGTTTCTTTGGGTGGCTCCTACCGCACCATGTGAAGTTTTAGCAAGACTTTTTCTTTTTTCTACCTATGGTGTTTTAATGCATCTATCATGTCCTAATGCAAAAACATGATCAGGATTTAGGTTACTGAAAGGGGTAATCAATGACCCCTTTGGTTGCTTCTAGTTCTAATATTTTTTATCCTAATTACGTGAGGAATATTGAATCTTTTGAGTGCCTCCCTGGAAACGACGCCAAAAATGACGATGTATTTATATGTTTCTTATTTGTTGATGGCTTAGGCTACATGGTGCATTTAATTTTTCAAACCAGGGTTGGTAAACTTGTGAGGTACTTTATAAAATATAAACAAGAGGCAAGTCCCTCACATTGTTTTAATGACCCAAGCAAAGAAACTCATGGGGACTCAAATTAGGATGGAAGGAGTTGCTTGAGGATAGTTCACTACTCATCTAAGTGGAACCTCATACACCCAATTGTCTTCTAAGGGTGATTAGATCAAACTCACTGGGTCGACTTATATCCAAATAATTTTGCAACATCCAATTATGTAGCATCTCCTTGTAAAACAGGCTGGCATATCCCCAAAACCATTAATCTATGAACTTAAGAAAATCATAAAATCACACAATAACTTCGATATAAAATTGAATATAAGCCCCAAGTTTTAGCTTAATTGGTCAAGTCCTCATCATTAAAGCACCTCTACTATTGAGAGGTCACGAGTTCAATTCTCTTGACACTATTGGGGTTAGGCTCCGTGTTTGAGATGACTGGAAGTGATCCATTCAGATGGATTTTCTTGGTACAATATTCCGTGGACATAATGGCCACCGATCTTCGGCGATTGCGAACCAAAAAAATAAATTAATAGAAATAAATTAAGCATAAAATATGTTCAAATAATTGAAAATAAAAAACAGTAACCTAAATCTACTTACAAATCTAACATGAAATAAATTTACATGGAACTGCACCTTGAGTGGGCCCCTACTCAAGGTCGGCTTGTGCCTCAATACTTTTAAACAATCAACTTACACTTTAGATTAAACTTCTAGATTCATCCACAACAACACATCAAAAGGAAATCACATACTCAATGGAACATACACTCATAACTTATAATCTCAGTTATATATCAAAACAAAGTATTCATTACAGAGTTCATACAACAGTCTCCATATGTGCTACAGGATGCTCATATATATATACTTAAAACTAAGATAACAATATAAATCCACTTGGTGGACCAAACATGGATAGAAATAACATTGCGTCAACTAAAAATAACAGCCAACAATATATTCTATTGTCATGATCAATATTAAATCTATCTATGGCTTCATAACAAATGCACAAAGCCAATGTAGACATTTTGA
Source organism: Pinus tabuliformis (assembly GCA_031772625.1). NCBI lineage: Eukaryota > Viridiplantae > Streptophyta > Pinopsida > Pinales > Pinaceae > Pinus > Pinus tabuliformis. The sequence goes on from CM062813.1 coordinate 1,084,813,651, forward strand.
TTCGTATTGGTGCAACTGTATGTATGGCCATTCCCGAGATGCCAGAGACTAGTTGGAACTGAGGAATTTACACATGTGAAAAGGAGGAGCTACCTAACAGTTTTATGATAGTTCATGTTACTAAAATGGATATGCATTCATGCAATTTGGCCCACTTTCCTATGATACCTAATGCAAACACACATCTCTGACTTGTCTACATGTCTCTATGATAATGATCCTTGTGGTTGCAAAATAAGTGAGATCCTTTTTTTTATATTTGGCTACAAAATGATAGTAGCAACAAAGGTCTTTGATCCCTATCAAAACTTGTTGATGTCGATTGAAATTAAAATCCCTTTTAAATTCCTCGGCCTCTAGTAAAGGTCTTATAATCTTGACCAAAATGATAGGGTCTTCAAACTTCTAATTAAAATTGCTTCCTTGATGTTTGACCAAAATAGATATGGTTCTTAATAGCCAACCTGAGAGCTCAAGAGAATATTTTAACACTGTGATCAGTCCACAATTTATTATATGGACATCAAATGTTAAACATAAACATATGTAGAAATCTGTTGGTAGGTTAACCTGATAATGCATTATAAATCAAAGCAGAATACTATAACCTACTTCTACTATCAATTTGTGGAAGCTTAAAGATCGAGCTGAACAATATAACCAGAAGAAGAAGAATCAATAGCACAATACACACGAAAATACTTTTGGGGAAAGCCTCAGCTAAAAACCCCACCCTATTGTATTATCATACATGGTGGAAATACATAGGAATTATACAAAACCTTAGCTCTCACAACTAGCCAACTCTCAATACAATCCTCACAGATGCTCGCAGGAAATCTTGGCTTCTCTCCGGCCTTCCTCTCTTCCCTCCAAGCTCCTATTTCCTTGCATTGTTCCTTGTGGATGATTAGCCCATTACCAAGTGGAAAATCAAGCCTTCAAAACTGTGCAATCCTCAAAGGATGAATCCTTGACTGCATGCATGATTTTTCTCCATGAGAAAACACATGCAACTGATAATACACTGTCCTTGAACATTAATATCAACTGGGTCTTTCTCAGAATAGACATGCATGAGTTTCTGATGAGGGAATCTTCAGTTAACTGGAGTAGCATTAGTTGAGTGCATTAATGCATCAACTGACTGTTAACTCACTATTAGTTCCTCAAATAGTTTGGAACTAATTTAACTGGACTTAACTCAGTAAACTGAGTTAACTAATTACAACTCAAATATAACTCAATCTTATCTCCTTAATTTAAGGGATAACTCTTGCATGACTTCAAAAAGACTTCTAACTTAAATTTCTCCAACTAATTAATTTAAAATAAATTAATTAATTATTTCCAAGTAGCTGTTAAGACTAAATTCGATTTTAATTCACAATTTAATTCAAGGACAAATTAAATTGGAATATTCTTGTTGCCATATTTCAACACTCCCTCTCAACAAGAAAGGGATTATCTGCCACCCCGATCCTGTCTCTATGGAACTCGAATTTACACTTTGAAAATGCCTTTTTCAAAATATTAGCATCTTGCTCCTCTGTCGAAATATACTGCAGCAACATGATCCTCTTGACCTGTGAAAAGCCACGGGAAACAAATATTGCCTTATGCTTCTCCACACTACCATCAGCAGCTTGCTTTACCTTGTAAAGCCAACGGGAACTCACAACTGACTTGTTCTCCGGTCTCAGAACCACGTCCCAAACACTGTTACGAACTATGGAGTCATACTCCTTCACCATAGTATCAACCCAAATCGGCTGCTGCACTACTTCCTCAAAGGAAGATGGCTCGGTCTCAACACATTCCCCAGCAAGGGCCATGTATCCAATGTACCTCTTAGGTGACCGCCTCTGTCTGCGTAGAGAAGATGGTGCTCCCACATTCTCTCCCACATCCTCCAACAATCTGTCAACTTCTCTTGTGCGCTTTCGTCCATCTCTCGAAAACTCTAGTTGAGTGGATGTCTCCACTCCTACAACCTCTGCATGAAACTGCTCCGTATCAGTCTGAGGCTCCTCCTCCTTAGGAGCCAACAGTTCCTCCATAGCCTGTAGTTGGAGCTCCCTCTCAAGAGAAACTCGCATGGCCTTTTGCTCATCAAACTTGAGATCTCTGCAAACCACTGTCCTTCGACTAGTAGGTAAGTACACCCGATAGTTGTGAGTTGTATCAGTGTACCCCACAAATACCCCCAACTTTGTTGCCAGCTCAAGCTTCTTCCATGCATCCTTTGTCACATAGCAATATACCGATGAGCCAAAGATCCTGAAGTGACCCACATTTGGTCTCTTACCAGAGAAAGCTTCCTTTGGTGTCTACATCCCAAGTATGTGATGCAGGCTTCTATTCTGCAAATAGACTAGTTTTTTGCATGCCTCAGCCCACAAGTGAAGTGGTAGGCCTTGGTCATGTAGCATTGCCTGTGTTTCCCTTACAATAGTTATGTTCTTCCTCTCAGCCACTCCATTCTGTTGTGGGTTATGAGGTGTTGTCAACTTTCATTTAATTCCTTCCGTTGCACAAAAGCCTTTAAACTCTTGAGAGACATATTCTCCATTGTTATTGCTTCTCAAGGCCTTGATCTTCTTCCCTGACTCTTTCTCGACCAAAGCTTTGAACTCACAAAACTTTGTGAAAGTTTGGTCCTTCTTCAGCATGAAATAAATCCAGCATTTACGAGAATAGTCATCAATGAAAATCACATAATACCTTTGCTTCATTGTGGATTTCCTCGACAATGGTCCACACAAATCAGTATGAACTTGCTCTAAGATAGCCTCTGCTTGACTGTCTCGATAATGAAAGGAAGACTTGGTGTACTTTCCCAAGGTACAACCTTTGCATGTGTCAACTTGCTCAAGTTTACCTTTGGGAAGTCCTATAGATATCTGTTGCATTATCTTCAAAGCCCCATGATGAAAATGGCCCAATCGCTTGTGCCACAACTCGCCAATGTCTTGGCTTTGCACTTCTGCTTTCATACTCAATGTTGCACAATCATATACCTCTAGTTTATAGATATTCTTCACCCGAATCCCTATCCTCTTGGTCTGACCCGTGGCTATGTGTCTTAGGAACACCTTTCCTTTACTGAAGACAACGTCGTAGCCTTTATCCTCCAACATCGCAACCAATACCAAGTTCTTCTTCAGTCCAAGCACATACATCACATCTGTCAAGGTGAGAGGAGCTTCATGCTCCCTCTGAAAAGCAACCATGCCCACTCCTGAAACATTATACTTTTCGTGGTCACCCATCTCTATGCGCATCTTGAGGTCTTTCCCCTCCAAGGCACTGAATAAATTTTTATCACTGGTCATGTGGAATGAGACTCCACTGTCAAGATACCGGACACAACCCATCATCAATGACACCATGCATGCAATGAGGGTAAAGTCCATTTCAAACTGAGAGGCTAATGCCTCACCTTCCGATCCTTCCGAGGATCCCTTCTTGGACTTCTTTGATGGGAAATTAGTCACATAATGTCCCATATTGTGACAATTAAAGCATCTTACTTTAGACATGTCACCCTTCTTCCCTCCATGAGAAGAATTCGATTTGAAATGGGAAGCCTTCCCCTTCCCTTTCCTTGCCTTACTTACTAAGGCCAGATTTTCTTCATCTTCATTCTTGGATGAAGAACCATCTCGTGTGCTCCTCCTGATCTCCTCTTCCATAAGATCTAACTGCAGTCATTCCCAATCCGACAGTTTCTCCCTTCCATTCACAAAGTCCTGGTAGTTATTCCAGCTCTTTGGAAGGCCAAGGAGAGCGAGGCTCACCATATCATCATCGGCAGTAGTTATTCCCACACTGCCAAGCTCATCTCTGCAGGTGGTGAGCTTGTTCAGATATGTGGAAATAGTATCACCCTTCTCCATCTTGATTCTTTGAAGCTTATCCTTGAGCGCCAATTTCCTCTGGTCACTATTGTTCTGGTAGAGGTCCTTCAATGTCTTCCACATTGAAAATGGAGTATCCTTCCCACAGAGACTCGAGAAAATATGGTCTCAAACTCCCTCAAGGATGATCCATCTCGCCTTCGCCACACACTTCTTCCACTCAGCCAACTCTTGTGCATTAGTTGAAGCTGGCTTTGGGATTTCTTGATCATTGAATTCCTTCAAGGCATTGTCTTCTAATACAACCTCCATTCTATATTTCCATGCTATGTAATTAGAGCTAATTTCTAAGGCATACTCGCGTCTCAAGTCATAGAATGCCATTGGCCAACCTTGAAGTATGATATGAATTCAATTTGCACCTGCAAACCCTAACTTAAACTTCGAATTCTCTTCTCAGTATACTGTTCACAGCTCTGATACCATGTAGAAAATCTATTGGTAGGTTAACCTGATAATGCAATATAAATCAAAGAAGAATACTATAACCTACTTCTACTATCAATTTGCGGAAGCTTAAAGATCATGCTGAAAAATATAACCAAAAGAAGAAGAATCAATGGCACAATAGACATGAAAATACTTTTAGGGAAAGCCTTAGCTAAAAACCCACACTATGTATTATCATACATGGTGGAAATACATAGGAATTATACAAATCCTTAGCTCTCACAACTAGCCATCTCTCAGTACAATCCTCACAAATGATCACAGGCAATATTGGCTTCTCTCCAGCCTTCCTCTCTACCCTCCAAGCTCCTATCTCCTTGTGTTTTTCCTTTTGGATGGTTAACCCATTACCAAGTGGAAAACAAAGCCTTCAAAACTGTGCAATCCTCAAGGATGAATCCTTGACTGCATGCATGAGTTTTCTCCATGAGAAAACACATGCAACTGATAGTACATTGTCCTTGAACATTAATCTTAACTGGGTATTTCTCAAAATAGACATGCATGAGTTTCTGATGAGGGAATCTTCAGTTAACTGGAGTAGCACTAGTTGAGTACATTAATGCATCAACTGGCTATTAACTCACTATTAGTTCCTCAAACAGTTTGGAACTAATTTAACTGGACTTAACTCAGTAAACTGAGTTAACTAATTACAACTCAAATATAACTCAATCTTATCTCCTTAATTTAAGGGATAACTCTTGCATGACTTCAGAAGACTTCTATCTTGAATTTCTCCAACTAATTAATTTAAAATAAATTAATTAATTATTTCCAAGTAGTTGTTAAGACTAAATTCGATTTTAATTCACAATTTAATTCAAGGACAAATCAAATTGGAATATTCTTCTTGCCATATTTGAACAACATATATATATATATATATATATATATATATATATATATATATATATATATATATATATATATATATATATATTCATTGAGTCGCATAACACCAACATCTTAATGCTTCTTTAACAACCCTTAATTCTAACCAAAGCAAATAAATAAAGAACTTAACAAGCATGAATATATACATGTGAGTATATGATAATTAAAGGATGTATGTAATGATGAGAGATTGGAAAAATAGGGATAAATTGAGCAAAAGAGATGGTTTAGTAAACAAAAAGGGTGTCAAATCAATGACTCATCAATCACATTAATGCCAATTGATACCCAACTTGACTTGGTACAATTGAGGATTTTTGGTTTAGAGTTCACCATGTTTGCATCATATTTCCTATTATCCTCAGCTTCCAACTTACCTATCTGCTCTAGGTAATCCTCCATGGGGTCTCCAATAATGTGCCATAGCACTTGCATTCATGGTATAAAAGTATACCTTTAATTACACTAGATATTGATAAAAGCCTCACAAAGTACTTTTGTTAGACTCCTTTCCCAATACATCTCTCTACTAGAAAGAACCCCTATTTTTATTATATATCTCCTATTTTTACCAAATACAACCTTTTATGCACACACCCCCCCCCCCCCCCCCCCCCCCACATCAAGAGTCCCTCCAAAAACTCCCCCAATACCTATAAACCCACTTACCCCACACCCTCCTCCCCAATACCTATCATATATTGACTCTATTTTTCAAAATTTTAAAAGCCCCTTTATGGCTGAACGTGATAAGATATTAGTCAACAAGGTGAATCACATATGTAATCCTCTATGTTATGCTTAATTTTCTAGTGGTGTCCATAGTGAGGTAGGTGTATCTACATACAATTTCATGAAATGTGCCCCACCCCATTCGAGTTGTAACATCATGGTGGAGGATGGTTTGTTTCATACCTCAACTTTTAACTATCTTGATTCTAGTTCTAGTTTTAACTCTACCCCTGATGGATTCCTCTTATTGAGGACCACATTAAATGGGTTCTTCTCAAATGTATCAATGAGCATAATTAATTCACAACAGTCCTTTGTATAATGATTGTTTACATTATGAAATTTGTAATGTACTACCATTGCAATGGTATTATACTTATACAATCGTGGGAAATGATTTGGATCTTGTATTAGAATTTTGTATATATCACAAATTCCAACATTTTATTTTCCCAACAAACTACCCAAAAACAAATTAGCCATTGTCATAGAATATCTTCAGGTCATGGGGAAATCATCCTGTAAGCGACCTTCAATCTTACACATAGTGCACCATACCACCGCTCTTCTTCTTGAATTAGATTTCACCAACACATGAATTTGCTTAGATAGAGTAATCAATTGGTAATGGAACTATGCTAATCATGGAGCTAATATGGGAACTAAAATATCTATCAATCTACTTATAGACTCCAATCACATAATGAATTACAAAGCTTCACGTTGCATCAACATATATTATTGTAGCAACAATGTGCATAGATGAGGTAACATCCTACCAATAAACCATTCTTTATGCTACACTTCTTTAGTAATTTAGCGTAGTTGACTCATAAAATCTTAGAAATATTACCCATGTATATCCAGGGGTAACCATAGGGGAAAAATTTTCTCTAGTGATATTGATTTATGGGCAACAGCCTCACACATCGCTCAAATAGTAGCTTCTCAGATACTTCTCACTCATCCTTGGTTATCCTATTCACTTGATCAGGATACTCATTAGATGGAATTGGGTTAAATATCATGAGGTACATTATCCATTGTTTTATAAAAAGTGCTTACATTTAATGCTTTAGGCATCTAACTGAGGATAAAGGGTTGAAGTTAGATAATGGAACATGATGTTTGGAAGTTATACTTGTTTCCTTCCTTCACCTTTGTTGTCATCCTTTCTTTCTTATTTATTGGAGCACTCTAGCACTTTTCTTTCACTATCATGGAGGGCCATGAATAAGAGGACTTTAGAGATATCGTTTCCATATATTTCCGTACTTAACATATGTGATTATCCTTTTCTCTTTTTTCCTCTATTTTTGGTTGGTTGTTGTCAGTCACTCATTTTGGTTCACTATTTATTTCATCCTGTGAGAAAAAGGGCTTGGAAATTCCCAGACGTTGTTGAAGTTGCAAAAGAAAGAAACAAAAAGCATGTGCTAAATGTTAGAAATGTAAAAAAATGGAAAGGGATGAATTATAATCAAAATCCAAGTTATCTTGAGCTTCACCCCCTCATGTAAGGCCATCACCTAGTCCCATGCTTACCATGATGTATAAAGAACATCCCAACTCATATGAGTAATTAATTTCCCATCCTAAAAGGGGATTCAAATGAAATTAATGAAACCCTTTAAGAATCCAATTAAAGAAAAAAAGGCTAATTAAGGGGTGGAAAAAGTAGTGTAAGGAAAGGGTAACTGAAGTATTGCAAGTGCTCCCCCTACAAAGGTTCTCATGGATGAAGGTCTCACATAGCCAATGTATAAGACTATGATGCTTCTCATCAACTCCACCCCTTACCATATCAGTTATCACTTACTCTTATTGATTGAAGGGTTGACTTGGAAATTTTTCCTCTCCTAGGTCTAGGAGCACCTAATATGTGTAATTAATGCCCCTCTTTTACCTAAATCTAGAAACTTGTGTGAAATTTTAAACTCGTGTGAAGTTTGAAAATTATACTTAATGTGATATAGTTACATGGCCTTTGAAAATAAATATTGTCCACTTTTTATGCTTTAGTGACTCTTATGTGAATGTTAGTTGGTCTTACTTGACTCCTTGAGCATATGCTTGATAATGATCCGAACATGGTCATGGTATTTTGGAGGACGTTGATGATGCTTCTCTTACACTTAATGGATGATGATAAATACCCTTTGGAGGGTGTTCCACTTAATGTTATACATTGAACACTTGATGACAAGTGTTGAGCTTGATGATGGCTTGGAACACTTCCAAAGAAACTCCTCCATCCATTGGACCTTGGATGTTTCCACTTGGGGCTAGCACATTACACATTAGCTTGGTGTGAAACCGTATGTATGGAGTGGGGGCTTGGATGGGTGATGTTGCGATAAAGGAGTCACTTTTTGCAACACGGCCCTAAGGTGAGGTGATATACCTTTTAATGATTCATTGAACCTTTTGATGAGATACATGTCTATTGGAGACATCATCACCCTCCTTGAGGCTTTACACTCGCACAAGTGACCTTTGGGAGAGAATTTTCCATGTTTTATTATTGTACTTTCATCATCGAGGCTATGTTGGGGGTTGACTTAAGACCTATCTGTTAGTGCTTGCTAGTCACCTGTGATCAAATGTACTTTTTCAATATGGTTGATAGGGTCCTAGGTCAAATTTTTATATTTTCAAATAGGTTTTAAAATAAACATTTGATCATTGGTTAGTCTGTCTAGGTATGTTGCTACTCCCTTCATTTCATGTTCAAATTGTCATCTGATCATGCCATCACTCATTGTGATGAATCATCAGTGAAGTGTCTTGATCACCATCTCAATCATCATCTCATGGTCAGTCATGTTTCAAGGACCAAATCATCAATTTCATACTCCATTAGATGTAATCATTAGGTCAAAAAAGAGTCATGACATCATCTAGATCATCATTGTGGGAGTAGTAATAAGGAAAATAGTTCTATAATGATCTCTAAAGTGAATTTTGATCTTTATTAAGATGTAATTATGTATAATAAGGTTTTAAGTTACAGTCCACTAGCATTTCATATCATTTTGTGAAAAGACAAGGTGGGGTCACATCACCACATAAGAGAAAATCAACCCGCCAGCCTATAAGAAGACCAAAGGAGAAAACGATTTTCTCATTCCACCCCCATAAGACATCACTCCACCAGAAAGAAGCATTTCCACCCTCTAAAAATAAATTTCTTGCCAACAAAGTGCCAAATTTCCTCCCTTGTTGCGCTTTTGTCAGCTCTGCTGCACTTTTCTCCAAATTGTTGCATTTTTCGTAAGGGAGAAAAATATTTTCTTCATCAACCACAGTCCCAGCACATCAGTAACAAGTAAGTGGGATTCATTTTCCCCTCCTATACCTTTATTTTGCTTCAGTTCATTCTTGAAAGCTTAGAAAATCACCATCTCCTAAGGTTTTGCTGCGCTTTTGGTCTCATAGTGTTTTAATTCATTTTATGTGAAAAACCCTAAATATCATGCTCAAACACCCTCCCTCACCCTCCATATCCCTTCCTTGAAAATTACCCTCACCCATTTCCCTCATTTCCCTACAAACCCTAGCCTACACTACACTTTCCTTGGCTAGGAATGTGTTTATCATTTCTATGCCCATTCCCCTCACTCATTTCCCAAATTTTCACCTCCCTACACTCCCTAACATCTATCCCTACCCTCCAAAAATTTATCCAAGAATTTAGACACTCTCAAACCCCTTTATCTCCCTCCATTCACAAAACTGCTCCAAATCCCTTGTTTTCCTAACACTAAACCCTAATTCCCCTTCCTAGTGAGCTAAGGTTTCAAAATGGATCCAAAGACCACAACCACTGATCAGAGAAAGCATAAAATGAGTTCATATTTTTAGGTATGAACCCACTAAAATACAGGATATCATGGCTTCACCATTTCTCAAGAAATCATTCCAAGATGCAGGTTGCCTTATTTTCTGCCAAAATATTGAAGAACTAGGTTTCAGTGATAAATTAAAAAGCGCCTTTACCACCAGTCTAAGGGGAGATGAGGCAACTATTGCAGCAGCCACTTTTACCATTTCAGTAGAGGCCATTTCCATAGCCACTGGGCTCCCAAATCATGGAGAGGTTTGGTTCAAAAGGGCAAACCTAGACATTGAAAATTATAAAATGTTTTTGAAGCCTCCTTACAAAGCTACTCCAAAGCATATTTTTCCTTTTATACACTTGCTTGATGCCCCTCTCATGAAGATTATCATGAAATACTTCACATGTGAGGGTAGTTTTTCAAGGATATATCAGTACCATGTTAGATTACTGATGCATTTCACAGGTGTTAAATATCCTAACCTACCTCACTACCTCTACAGAAGCTTGATAAAAATGGCAGAAAAGGTACATAGAAAAGGTAAATACCATCAAGCAAGCTTGTTCCATCATGGCTTGGTGAAAATCATTTTCTTCCATTAGTTTACAACGTCAACTTGTCTTGGGAGGCATTCATGCGGCTAGCTTCTCTTTTGCCTACTCCAACTCAATCTATCAATCAGTGTACACCTTTGGCATCACCAAGACCACAAGAAGTGGGTTCTACAAGTAGACCTGTAACAAGAACATCTAGGGCTGAGGTGACTAAGACATATACCAGAGGAAAGAGGCTTTTGTTTTCTCCTAGTAGTGTGGAAAGGGCCAAGCCTACTTCAGTTGAGAAAGAGACATCAACACATCACCATGAGGCACCTTTGCAAGAGGAAGAACAGGTAGAATTTGACACCTATATGGCAGATCTAGCAATGCATGAGGAGGACAAGTCACATGAGAAAATCATCAAAGAGAAAGAAGAAGAAATCAGAGGGCTAAAGGATGACTTGGCAAACGCCAACTATATGATTGCATTCCAACAGCAGGAAAACAGGTAGCTAAAGGTAAAACACCTCTTTTTCAACAACCTAAAACTGATGTGGTGGCAGAGAATGACAAAGGAAAGGCAGTGATTGATCTAGAACAGATTGAAGACACATGGTTTTAGGTCATGTTCAGAAGGCCAAAGACCAGAGGTTTATAGAGACAAGAAGGGCAAGGAAGTGATTCATCTCCTCCATTAGGTCAGTAAGACATTGGAAAATCATTTGAAGCAGATTTTAAAGAAATCAAGGAGTATTGACTTGACATCATTAATGATCACTTAGAAATGCTCCTGAAGAAGGAAAATGGGAACACCAAAATACAAAGGCGCATGGAAATGCATTACTACACTCGGCACTCGATTAGTCAAATCAGGATCAAAAACTTGAAAACGAAATTAAGGAAAACCCTAATTAAGCAAAGGAAGAAGGATAAGATTGACCTATTGGTTGAGGCCTCTCTCATTGCCTATCACATCATTTTCCAACTCAAAGGGGTAAGTTAGAACCATTTTTGAATAAAAATTTTAAACTTTTGAAATTTTGTGACTTTTGGCTATAACAGGAAATTTCAGTCAACCAAAAGCGCAGCGCCGCTTTTCCCTGATGCCTCCAAAACACAAAAGGTTTATATACTTGGATATCTTGTGACCTTCACGTATCATCCATGTAGTTTTTGTGCCATTTCAGCCTTCTGGTTGGAAGAAAATGCCAAAAACATGCCAAAAAACCACTTTCTACCATTGTTTTCACCCTGGCACTGCACTTTTAGAGTGACCTTGGGAGAATCCATTTTCCTCAACCATGGAGAGGCAATTTTGAATTATTAAGGACTCTATGGAAAACTAGACATCCTAATCTTTTGAATGATGCCTTCAGATCATATTTGGAACACTGGAAGTCACTCAAAACTGTCCTCCAAGCCGGCGATGTGCTTTTCCCAGAATTCGTTGCACTTTTCCCAGAAAGACAAGATTTCGGATTTTCTCCAGTCAAAGTCAAAGATGTTGGTCAAATTACTCCTCCCAGGTAATAATGTGATATAATTAAATTTAAATGAGGTGGACAATGTAAATTTCATGTAGATTCATGCTTACTTATGTTTGTAAAGTCAAAATGAATCAGTTGGTCTAATCAGGGAGTTTGTTTTTAACTTCCCTAGGTTTAGGTTTGGTTAGAGATAATCATGTAAATTGTTCCTATAATGAGGGATTCGACCCTTGAGAGGGGGAAAGAGTTCTTTTGGCATATATCTACCGAAATCAAACTCAAGGTAATGGTTGGACATCAGAGAGTAAAAGGTTTTGGAGATTGTATTCATCATCTTTTTACACGAAATTAGGAGGCTAGTTGCAGCTATTATTTAAGAATTCTTGTGGTATGATTTTGTGACATTGTTTTTATTTTGTAAATAAATTAAATGAAATGACTATTTATCCTTCCTTCCATATCTTTGCTTTCAGTGATCTCCTATGATTTTTTAAACTAAATTCTTAAGCTTGAGCTCTGTTTTGTTAGGAATTTCATGTTTATGTTATCTATCTTCTGATAAATGAATTCATGATATTCATGCTCATTTTTAACCTTTTCTTTTCCAACCCTACACTACATCGAAAAACCTCAAAGTGTCACTAAAATATACCTACCTTTCTCCTTTATATCCCTTGCAACTAAATCTTTTGAAACTTGACCTAGTTCCCTGACCTCTACTCCTGATCCAACAAAACCCTAAAATTTCAAAATCCTAGAGCTGAACATACATAGCCTAAAATATTTTCCTCTTCCAATCATTAATTGGCTGTGAGTTCATAGAGAGAGCGTTCTCTGGTTTGGTAGGGCTAGCTTCCAAATCCTAAGTGGTTTGAGGTTACCTCCGTCAGTCTCCTTTCTCAGCCTTGGGACACTGAGGAGTGTTAACACTATCCACCTTATATCACAAATTTTTAGGGCTTCATAGAATTATTAGCCTGAAAGGGTAAAGTACTAAGGGAGAGCTACCCTTATTTTCTATATGTAGGTGAGAATTTCCCTTCATTTCAGTGATTGCACACTTTGAGATATCACTTCTCTTATACTTTTCTTTTCTCTCTAATTCACTATGGAGCACTAGTTGAGTGACTTTCTCTTGGAGATATTATGGTGGATGGTTCACTTTTCATGGATGATTATTAGTAAACGTTTATTATATGTGTAGATAAATTTGATTTATCTTCATCCTATCTAGTTTATTATTGATGAATACAGGTTATTAAATATTCACCGTAATTTTGTTGGTATTTTTATATGTTAATTCTCCTTAAACAAGGTGTTTAAGTTCTCTTGATGTGGCCTAGGTTTTTTTGCCTCCCTTATTTATCCAAGAAAATATAAAGACACTAGAGGGACACAAATCATTTTCCCTTAGTTTCTTTGAAACCACATCCATCTCTTTTCTTCCAGGGATTTTTACTCCTAGACTCCACTAGCCCTAGATTAAGAAAGGCATTAGTCTTATCTCTTGTGTCAATCCTTTAAATCTCTAAAATCATTTTTTTTACTTATCTTAAGGTAAATTAGGGTTTAATACAACAAAATCATATATTTTCAACATTTATTGTCTTGGATGTTATTGTACTAGAGTTAGAATTTGTTTAAAATATATCGGAAAAGAAAAAGTGTCATTTTATGTGTATTTTCTAGCCATAAATTAGGGTTGACATCTAGGGTTTTGCTAGTTGTTATTTAAACCATAGAAAATTGTCATGATTATTTCTTTTATTTACTCTTATTTATCTCTCACTTTTCACTTTATTATCATATTGTATGGGCCTAAATTTCTTGTTATAAACTAGTATATTGTTGCTGCAATTTCTAATTTTTCATGCTATTTTACTTCAACAAAGTGTGAGTTACTAATTATGTGTATGGGGACCTTCTTTGAGTCTTTCCTGATTAAACTAAACTTCTAGAATATCCATATGACCCTTTGAACTCAAATTTTGAAATTACCTCTCAAATCATTATAAATCGTAATTGTTTAATCTATTAAAGTGTTGGTGATAGAAATCAAACCCATAGGGGGCTCTTGACTTGGTTTAACTGGGTCATTTGATCCCTATGGTCTACTAGGAAATCCTCCCTTGCCTTGGATGCCACCATATGCTTAAATGAGGGGATTAGTTGCTAAGGTGACTATTGTCCAAAATGTCCAAATTATTTACTAGTTTATAACAAGAAATTTAGCCCCATACAATATGATAATAAAGTGAAAAGTGAGAGATAAATAAGAGTAAATAAAATAAATAATCATGACAATTTTCTATGGTTTAAATAACAACTAACAAAACCTTAGATGTCAACCCTAATTTATGGCTAGAAAATACACATAAAATGACACTTTTGCTTTTCTCTCTTTCCCAAAATGTCCAAATTATTCTCGTAGATATCAATGTGATAACAATAAGCCACCCATAAGGTACTAAGAACCACATAGTAATGGATCACCTCCTCAATAAAGTGTTTCTAATTCTATTAAATATTAGGTATGTTCTATGCTTAGAGCAATTTATTTCAATTTTCACGGTTAGCTCAATATCTTTTCCAAATTAGCAATTACATCAGCATTAAAGTAAACTGCAGATAGAACATAAACATAAATCGTAGAAGACAAGCCAAGACAAGAGGACACAAGGTATGGTTCTATCCAGGGACAAACCCCAATGTGGGGAAACCCTTGATCAATTCTTCTTATATGTTCTTCAACAGTTCAGCAGAGAGAGAGAGATAGTACGTTTACAATAGAAGTCAACACTTTAACTTATCTAGATAAGAGCATAGATCATCTCTAAGAAGATGATACATGAGATCAGTTGAAGACATGCTACTTCAACTGATTCTCCAAGGTGACTCCTTCACCTATCATTGTGTTGCATTTCGTCATCATGTTGCACCTCACCGTGTTGCACCATGCTGCACCCATCATCACTATGCTGCATCTCATCATGCTTCATTAATCATGACTATACCAATCACTGTACTGCATTATGTGCCATTGTTGCACCATGTTGCCATACTGACCTATGTGTTGGTTTCATCTTGCTTGTTTGTTGTCCCTAGCTTGTTTTTTGTCCCTAGAATGCTTGTTGTCCTTTACATGCTTGTTGATGCATGCTAGCTGTAGCATTGCATGCTTGGTGTATTTGTTGCTAAGTACCATACAACTGTCCCAATGTTAGTTAGTTGTCCCTTGCATGTTGCTCTCCTTCGGAGACAAATGCTTCGACAGTTCCTGGTAGTTCCAGCTATTCCCGGCAGTTCTCGACAGTTCCTGGTAGTTCCAGCTATTCCCGGCAGTTCTCGACAGTTCCGGTTTCTGTCCTCTGCGTCAGCTTTCCCATCTATTTTGGATTCTTCCCTCTACATCAGCTTTCCCGGCTGTTCCGGCTTCTACCCTCTGCGTCAACTTTCCCGGTTGTTCCATCAGTTTCAGCTTCTTCCCTGTTATGCTCTTAACCTGCAAAAGATACCCAAATACAGAATATGCGAAGAAAGATACCCAGAACATAGAATAGTGAGAGACAACAACAAATATTTTATTATTCAGAAAGCAATGTTCACTGGCCTCTTCGAGGGGGCAACCTCCAATAGAGCAGAGCTCGATACAAAAACAATACACGATGCTCCTCGCGGGGAGTCTCTATCCTTTATATATGACTCATACATGCAATACCATGGATCAATACCATGGGTTTTATTAATACCATCTATCTAATACCATGGCCCATTTGCAACTAACTGTGGTCCCGTCATTAATTGCGGGTTAACCACTTACAATTATTAATATGGGCTTTATTGACTCTTTACTATGACTCGATCCCACTACATAAATAAGGGGGTTAGGGTGGGACCCTAACATGCCCTCCCCCTTAAGAATAGCCTTGTCCTCAAGGCTGAAGTTGAGGAAACTGCTGAAGAATAGTGGCTGGTTCCCAAGTTGCATCTTCCGGAGAGGTGTATTTCCACTTGACGAGAACTTCCCTAATCATGCGGCCACGCAGATGCCTTTCTTGTGTGTCTAGGACCTGTTCAGGTTAGAGCCAGATTGACCCTTCCTCGTCCAATTCAGGTAGACTTGTTTGAATTCTGTAATTTTTCCCAATCACTTTCTTGAGGCATGAGACATGGAAAACTGGATGGATTTTTGCAGTAGGCGGAAAAGCTAGCTTGTAGGCTACTTATCCAATGCGTTGAAGTACTTGATATGGTCCGTAGAATTTTGGAGATAGTTTCTGAAAACCCTTGTCTTTGAGTGATGTTTGCTTATATGGTTGCAGCCTCAAAAAGACCTGATCCCCTTCTTGAAATTGGCGCTCTGAGCGATGCTGGTCTACCTGTTGCTTCATGTGGTTTTGAGCTTGATGAAGATTCTCTCTAAGATGGGCGAGCATGGTTGCGCGGTTTTGTAGGAGTTGATCCACTGCTTGTACCTTTGAGCCCCCCTTGATATAAGAAGTAGGGGAAGGAGGGAGTTGACCATATACTGCTTCATAGGGAGTCATTTTGGTGGTGGCATGATAGTTGGTGTTATACCACCATTCAGCCAGAGGTAACCATTGTACCCAAAGATGTTGCTTTTCTGAAGTGAAACACCTAAGGTAGGTTTCCAAACATTTGTTGACGGCTTCCGTTTGACCATCTGTTTGTGGATGATAAGAAGTACTAAGTTTTAGTTGGGTGCCTTGTAGCTTGAAGAGTTCCTGCCAAAAATTATTGGTGAATATCGGGTCTCGATCGGACACAATAGAAGTGGGCATGCCATGCAATTTGAAGATCTGATCCATGAAAGATTGAGCGACCAAAGTTGGTGTAAACGGGTGGGGTAGGGCGTAGAAATGAGCATACTTCGAAAGTCTGTCCACAACCACCATGATGATTGACTTGTTTCCTGACTTTGGAAGACCTGTAATGAAATCCATAGAAACCTCTATCCATATTGCTGCCGGGATGGGCAACGGTTGTAATGTGCCTGGTGCTTTGACAGTCTCCCCTTTGTGGCGTTGACAGACATCGCATTTTGCTACAAAAGTGAGGATTTCCTTTTTCATGCCTGTCCAAAAAAATGATCTTCTGGTGCGAGCATACGTCTTCTGAAAGCCTGAATGTCCTGCAATGGGGGATGAGTGCAATTATGCCAAAATGCGACTTTTGAGGGTCGATGTTGGTGATATTACGACTCTGTCCCTGTAGCGAAGAATCTCATCCTGCCACGAGTAGCCCTTGGTGGAATTTGGATCCGCCTGTAATTGAGAAATGAGTTGGGAGAGCCCAGGATGTGAAAACCATTCCCTGTGAGCCTCTTCAATCCATTCTAGAATGGGAAGGGAAATTGCTAGCAGGGTACTTTCTTCTTCAAATTGGCGAGATAATGCATCTGCTACATTATTTTCTTACCCTTTCTTGTAAATGATCTCATAATCATATCCCAGCATTTTGGCAAGCCATTTATTTTGTTGTGGGGAGGATAGGCGTTGTTCGAAAAAATATTTAAGACTGTGATGGTCTGTGCGGATTTGGAAACGTCGCCCCAATAAGTAAGGTCGCCAGGTCTCTACTGCATGTAAAATGGCCATCATTTCCTTCTCATAGGTAGATTGGCCCAGATTCTTCCCACTTAGTTGTTGGCTTGTGAAGGCCAAAGTTCGCCCTTCCTGCATTAAGACCACCCCAATACCCGTACCCGAAGCATCATATTCAATGACAAAAGATTTGGTGAAGTCAGGTAGTGCTAAGACTGGAGTGGAACACATGGCATTTTTTAGAGCTGTAAATGCCTGTTGTGCGTCCTCATTCCAGAAGAATGAATTTTTCTTCAAGAATTGAGTGAGGGGCTTCGCTATGTGACCATAATTGCGGACAAATTTGCGATAATAGCCTGAGACCCAAAAATCCTCTCAGGCTCTTCAAGGTCTTAGGTTGAGGCCAATCCTGCATTGCCTAGATCTTTTTGGGGTCCACCTTGACACCTTCACGCCCCACAATGTGGCCCAAATACTCAACTTCTTCCAGGCCAAATGAACACTTGGAAATCTTGACAAACACTTTATGCTTGCGGAGCAGTTGCTAGAGTAGATCTACATGCTGAAGATGTGCGGCCCAAGTGCAACTATAGATGAGGATGTCATCGAAGAAGACAAGGACAAATTTCCTGAGATATGGTTTGAGAAGGTGGTTCATAAGGCTCTGAAAAGTAGATGGGGCATTACAAACACCGAATGGCATGACCAGGAACTCATAATGGCCTTCATGAGTTCGGAAAGCAGTATTTGGAATGTCGACTTCCTTCATGCGAATTTGGTGGTATCCTAAGCGAAGATCCAGCTTAGTGAAGAATTGAGCCCCATTGAGTTCATCCAGCAAATCATCAACCACCGGGATGGGAAATTTATCTTTGACTGTCAACTTATTAAGGGCCCTAAAGTCTGGACACATCCGCCACTCCCCATCTTTCTTGAGCACCATGACCACCGGTGATGAATAAGGACTAATGCTGGGACGAATGACACCTGCTTCCAAAAGTTCCTTGATTAATTTTTCTATTTCATTCTTTTGGGTGAACGGATATCTGTATGGGCGCACATTTGGGGGTTGGGCCCCTAGAACCAAGGTGATGCTATGATCATGTTCCCCTCTCGAGGGTGGAAGCTCATGAGGCTTGTCAAAGACTGGCAGATGGTTATTTAAAATCTGTTGCATCTCAAGATGAATCGGCAGAGACTTGGTTTCGACTGCCTGGATGGCATTAAATTGCACTATAACTCCATGATGGCCCTTTTTTAGCAAGTTTTCCATCCTATGCGAGCTGATGATAGAGGGAGCTCCCACCTGGAGTCCACGGAGGGTATGTGTGGAGTTGTTCTGCTTAAAACTCATATATAACTCCTGGAAATCCATTGTGATTGGCCCAAGAGTACGAATCCATTCAGCACCGAGGACAATGTCGCACCCTCCCATGTGTATGGCAAACATGTGGGTCTTCAACTGATAATCCCCCATTTGAAGTTTGACATTTTCACAGCAGCCTTCACATTTCATTATGCCCCCATCCGCAATTTGGACTTGGAAGTTAGAAACTGCTCGTACAAAACAATGCACTGCTTCCGCGACTTTTTGATGGATGAAATTATGTGTGCTTACACTATCAATCAAGACTACTACTGGGTGATTTTTAATAAAACCTCTGATTTTGAGAGTTTGAGGTGAAGAAATCCCTGCCAAAGCATGCAGCGAAATAACTGGTTCGTCGGGGACATTGTCCTTTTGGTTGTCCTCTTCTACCGCCTCATGTTCCTCCAGTGGTGGATCTTCCTCCGATGAGCTGTAATCAGTGGCATCAATTTGAAAAAATTTGGGCAACTGTACTGGGATACTAACGCACATTCCACGTTACGAGCTACCTTACAAGCATCCGTCCATGTGGGAGGGTGGTGCAGTAAGACATGGGCTTTTATGGCTTCTTTAAGACGGCTGATAAAACATTCTGTGTAGAACACATCTGAGAGACCCCTAGTGCGGAAGGCTAAGGCTTCAAAGGCTGTAATATATTCATCCACTGTGCCAGTCTGTCGGAGCTTAGTAAGACGACCCAAAAAAGAAGATTCCTGGTCAAAGCGTTCTGTAAGAGCTTTTTTGAAGGTGGTCCAAGCCACAAAAGGTCCATTGCAACGTTGATGCCATTCCCACCATTGCCACCTTTCATTGTCCAAGTACATGCTCCCCACCATAAGCTGAGTTTCATTATCTAAGATGTTATTCAGATTGAAATACTACTCCATTTGTGCTATCCATGCTGCCGGGTGAGAACCATCAAATTTATGCATATCCAACTTGGGAGGTCGCGGACGGGATTGTTGGTGGGGGCCCCCGAGGTGAAGAGAGTGGCTAGACTCACCCTCACTATGTCCATTGCCAATATACGCCTCCTCATGGGCTGCCTCCTTGCCCGTTGGGATTATGCTAGTTAGTCAGTCAAGCTGAATTTGGAGGGATTGCAAGGATTCTTCAAGTTTTTCCATCCTCTCATTGGCCATAGCTTGAGCTCTAGTTTCTACCATGCACCGACCTGATGTTCTTGAAATTTGGGACCGCCCAAAAAAAATTTCACTAAGAATTGAATGGTACCACCGTGCTCAGCTCGTCGTCCTGATTCTGATGGGCTAGATCACCAATAAGCGCCCCGGGAGATCTCAGACCTTTTTTTTTTTAAACTCCTAACGGAGTTTTACTCCTTCCTTAGGAATACTACAGTAGCCGAATCCTCAAAATGTCAATGCTACCAAAAGTCCTGCGAAAATCATGCCCCGGTATAGGAACCCCACACAACTACTCAGATCAGGTGGATCTGAGAGATCTGAATGGCGGATTGGATAGCTCTGAGCGGCGGAATAGATTGTTGCTGCGGATCTGATGGATCTAATAGATCGGAATGGCTGGTCTGCTAACTCAGAACTGCGGGACTGATGTCTGCTGCTGCTGCACCCCTTTGCGCGAGCGAATCTGGCAGAGATGATGCGTGATCCCAAGATAGAAAAGGGAACTATGGTCTCGAGGAGTGTCAGGTGGTACAGATCGCAATATACATAAGGGTCTGACAGTAGTACTCGGCCCAATGTTTCAGGGCTCTAACTAAGGAGGATCAACCGTACCCTTAGATGTACAACCCGACTACCCTATCGTACGGGCGAGTAATCTCTCCAAGTGTTGTTCTCGGTGTACTGTAGCAGCAAGACGACCGACGGTTTATCTATGGCTAGGTTGCAGAGGAGCTAAGGGGCTTCCGATATACCCAGAAGGTACTTGGAAGACAGTCCGTAAGCGGTTCTGTCTAATGCGCTACTACTTGAAGGGGTACCCACAGGGGTTACAAGGGAGTCCAACAAGCGTGACCACCTCTTGTATTTCCTGCATGCATGCATCCCCAAATCCGCAGGTTTATGCGCTCAACAACAGATCCCGTGGTTTAAAGACACCGGAACACGTCTCTAGCCAAAAAAAAAAAATTGCTAAGAATTGGAGTCCCACCGGCCCTGGAAAGTGCTCTGATACCACTTGTTATGCTCTTAACCTGCAAAAGATACCCAAATACAGAATAAGCGAAGAAAGATACCCAGAACATAGAATAGTGAGAGACAACAGCAAATATTTTATTATTCAGAAAGCAATGTTCACTGGCCTTTTCGAGGGGGAAACCTCCAATAGAGCAGAGCTCGATACAAAAATAAGACACGATGCTCCTCGCAGGGAGTCTCTATCCTTTATATATGACTCATACATGCACTACCATGGATCAATACCATGGGTTTTATTAATACCATCTATCTAATACCATGGCCCATTTGCAACTAACTATGGTCCCGTCATTAATTGCGGGTTAACCACTTACAATTATTAATATGGGCTTTATTGACTCTTTACTATGACTCGATCTCACTACATAAATAAGGGGGTTAGGGTGGGACCCTAACATTCCCTCTGCGTAAACAATTCCGGAAGTTCCGACAGTTCCCGACAATTCTGGTTGTTCCCAGTAGTTCCGGCTTCTGCTCTCTGTGTCAGCTTTCCCGGCAGTTCCGACAGTTCCGGCTTCTGCTCTCTGTGTCAGCTTTCCCGGCAGTTCCGACAGTTCTGGCAATTCTGGTTGTTCCTGACAGTCCCGGCTTCTGCTCTCTATGTCAGCTTTCCTGACAATTCCAGCTTCTGCCCTTTGCGTTAGCTTTCCCATCAATTCCCGGCAGTTCCAGCTTCTCGGTAGTTCCGACAATTCTGGTTGTTCCCGACAATTCTCGGCAGTTCCAGCAGTTCCTGTTATTCCCGGCAGTTCCCGACAGTTCCAACAATTCCGGATTTTCTCGACAGTTCTGACAGTTCCCGCTTCTGCCCTCTGGATTAGGGCAGTGTTATCCCTTAGGATCTCTCCTCCTACTAAAACCCAAAGACAAGTAGAGAGGAAGAGATCCCAATTGTGTTGAAATTACTTAAAGGCCACCTCTATTTATACTAAAACGTTGAGCACAAGTGGGGTTTACTTGGTTGTTGGCCGACCTTGACAAATTGTCCCATAACACAAATAAATTCATATCTCCATGAATACTTATCTGAATCAGATGATCTTTAGATCAATCCTACAGCTCTCAATGAGAGGGATCCAAGAAAAATATCAGCTTCCATTAATAAGATGATCCACATGGAGTTTGGCCCTAGTTGCCAATTTTAACACTCCCTCTCAACTAGGGATAACTCCATCTTCTGATCCATATGTCCGATTGCACTATCTCTGCCATCAGTGACCTGTACTGCGATGCTCTGTTGAACCATGAAGAAGAAGAATTGATCGAGAATGTCTCATACCATTCTCTACTGACCCGAAGTTAGTTTCATCTGAAAGAGAGTGTTATTGATCCCATATCAATATCACAAGAGAGTGTCTCAAACCACTCATACTGATCCCAGATCAGTTTCATTGATCCCAGATCAGTTTCATTGATCCCAGATCAGTTTCATTGATCCCAAATCAATGGAGGTCATCCTAGCATAGGGAGTACGGTAGATACATTGATGCGTCCATCGATATTACTACTATGGTCCCTAACCCCATTTCCCTGCTCATTGATCAGATGAGAGGTACTTCCCATGAGTCCCAAACTACATGGGTAGGATGCCTCAACAGGAGAACTAATCATCATGTCCATAGGAAACGAATCATCCTGCCCCACAGTCACCACGGGAGAACTAATCATCTCGGCCCACAGGAGAAATAATCATCTTGTTTCACAGTTTCCACAGGAGAACTAATCATCATGTTCCACAGTTGCCATGGGAGAACTAATCATCCTAGCCCATAGGAGAACTAATCATCTTGTTCCACAGTCGCCATGGGAGAACTAATCATCATGTTCCACAGTCGCCACGGGGTATCACAAGGGAAGTTTGACCCTATCATCATGTACATAGCGCACCACCAGGGGAGGGTGAGTCACCCTGTGGTCGTATGTTGCTCCAGTGAGTATCCCAAGCCCCCCAGAGCTCCTAGAGCTCAATGCATGCAACGTGAAGGACCCTTATAAGAAGGTCTCTTAATGACTCCAAGTCATTTAGGAAAGTCACAGATTTGACCTTTCCCGAGGCTTTGACAAAATGTCTGCGACCTGTACATCAGTCTCGATGCGATGGAGCCTCCTCGCTCATCGACTTACCATATCCCAGATAAGGTGGTATCTCATGTCGATCTGCTGGAGCAATCATTGAATACAGGATTCCTCAATAATCAAATCCCCCCTCTGGTTGTCACAGAGAATCACAGTGGTATTCATCATGTGTACAAACAACTCACTTAAGAGCTTCCGCAACTAGGCAGCTTCACACGAGATCATACTTGTAGCTATGTATTCGGTCTCAGTGGTGCTTATAGCAACCGACTTCTGCTTCCTGCTCATCCATGATATCGAAGCAAAATCCAAAGAGAACTAGCACTGAGAAGTGCTCTAGTGATCCTCCACAATGCCTGCCCAGTCAGCATTTGAATAATCATGCAGTTTCATATTTCCAACAGTGTATCTCAATCCATGAGAGATTGTGCTCCGAAGGTATCTCAGAATATTCTTGGCACCAATCCAATGAGGCTCAACCAAATATGAGCTCACCATGCTAACTACAAAACATATATCTAGACGGAAGTTCACCAAGAACATCAATGCAAATGAGTTCAATGAAACTCAAAGGAATTTCTGAAATCTGGTCCGTCGTCACCACCATATAACTTCTGAAAGTTAAGATCCTCTAGGTAGTCACTGGCTTGCAGTTTACCATTCCACATCTGAAATCCAACTCCCTCTTACTTCTGCAAGTGAGAGGGTCTGCACCTATCAAAAATAGGTCGTCCTCAGAAGGTGTCAGTATGAGAGGTATATCATCCACAACCTTCAAGCAATGGTTTGGATCGGTTTCACCCCTAGTGAATCTCAGCTTCATCAGACAGCTATCAATCCTCTCATACTATGCTCGAGGTGTTTTGCTTCAAGCCATAGAGGGATTTCTTCCACCTGTATACATGAGATTCCCGATCATGAATCTCAAACTCCTCGGGTTGTTCCAAACCTGTGGACTTGCTACATGAGGGGAATGGTCCCCTTGTTAGATTTTCCTTCAGTACATCTTAGACATGTACATTCATGCTCCTTTTGAATTCAAGAATCCCTGTCACCATCTGACTCACAGACCTCCAGTGCTATGTGTCAATGGACATGGTCCCAGTGGACTTCCTGCAACTTGATACAACCTTGAACTCAAAAAAATCTTTGAAACTTCTATTTTTTAACGCGTACCTTTCCATCGATGAATGACACCCTGTAACCTTTGACTTCCATTGCCGAAATGGACACCAGGTTCTTCTTGCGATCAAGTACATAAAATATATTCTGTAAATGAATCGATTTACCCTCATTCAATTGAGGGGTAACATTCCCTACACCCTTTCCCAGATAGGTGGCATCGTCTCCAAGTATAATCCCACGATTGTTTCCATCTCTACCAAATTAGAGAGTGCACCCTTCTATCCAATGAAGTCCCTTGAAGCACTACAATCAATAATCCAAAAACCCAATGAATCTGAAGGAGAAGGCTAATACAAGATAACGCTTCTTTATCTTATCATAAACGATTCTTCATACCTAGGGTTCCTTGCTTTCTTTGGCCATTTCCTTGATGATTAACATTACCTGTCATTCCTTTGATCATTGAAGATGCCCCTGGAATGATTGTTATCTTCATCAAGAGATGTATCTCTGCCATTCGAACACTCCGTCGCATAATGGCTGAACTTATTGCAGCCAAGGCATTTTCCTTTCCTCCACCCTTAGATCCAGACTTCCCAACGAAGTGATCTTTAGGTAGGCCATCAAAAACTTTCACTGCACCATTCTGATAGCATTCTCTGCTTCGACTTCACCCTCGGTGAATTTGAAGAGGGATGAGGAATCCACTTATCCTTTTGTCCTTTCCCAACTATCTTTGGTGATTTCTCTTTCACTCTTTCTTGGGCATTGCCTTCACCTTACCTCTGATACCATGTTAAATTTTAGGTATGTTCTATTCTTAGAGCAATTTATTTCAATTTTCATAGTTAGCTCAATATATTTTACAGATTAGCAATTACATCAGCATTAAAGTAAAATGAAGATAGAACATAAACATAAATCGCAGAAGACAAGCCAAGACAAGAGGACACAAGATGTGGTGCTAGCTAGGGACAAACCCCAATGTGGGGAAACCCTTGATCAATTCTTCTTATATGTTCTTCAATAGTTCAACAGAGAGAGAGAGATAGTACGTTTACAACAGAAGTCAACATTTTGACTTATCTAGATAAGAGCATAGATCATCTCTAAGAAGATGATACATGAGATCAATTGAAGACATGTTGCTTCAACTGATTCTCCAAGGTGACTCCTTCACCTATCGTTGTGCTGCATTTTGTCATCATGCTGCACCTAACCGTGCTACACCATGTTGCACCCATCATCACTATGTTGCATCTCATCATGCTTCATTAATCATGATTGTACCCATCACTGTAATGCATTTTGTGCCATTGTTGCACCATGTTTCCATACTGACCTATGTGCTTGCCGCATCTTGCTTGCTTGTTGTCTGTAGCTTGTTTGTTGTCCCTAGCATGTTTGTTGTCCTTTGGATGCTTGTTGTTGCATGCTAGCTGTAACATTGCATGCTTGGTGTATTTGCTGCTAAGTACCATATAATTGTCCCAATGTTAGTTAGTTGTCCCTTGCATGCTGCTCTCCTTCGGAGACAGATGCTCCGGCAATTCCCGGCAGTTCCGGCTTCTACCCTCTGCGTCTACTTTCCCAGCTATTCCAGCTTCTTCCCTCTGTGTCAGCTTTCCCGGCTGTTTCGGCTTATTCCCTCTGCATCATCAATTCTGGTAGTTCCGATAGTTCTTGACAATTCTGGTTGTTCCTGGCAGTTCCAGCTTCTGCCCTCTGCGTCAGCTTTCCCGATAGTTCTCAGCAATTCTAGCTTCTGTGCTCTGCGTTAGTTTTCCCGGCAATTCCCAGTAGTTTCGGCAGTTCCATCAGTTCTAGCGGTTCTGGCTGTTCCCGGAAGTTCCCAGCAGTTCCGACAATTTTGGCTGTTCTCGGTAGTTCCCGACAATTCTGGCTTTTCCCGATAGTTCCGGCAGTTCCAGCTTCTACCCTCTAGATTAGGGCAGCGTTATCTCTCCTCCTACTAAAACCTAAAGACAAGTAGAGAGGAAGAGATCCCAAGTGTGTTGAAATGGCTTGAATGCCACCTCTATTTATACTAAAACGTTGAGCACAAGTGGGGTTTATTTGGTTGCTGGCCAACCTTGACAAATTGTCCCATAACATAAATAAATTCATATCTCCATGAATACTTATCAAAATCGGATGATCTTTAGATCAATTATACACCTCTCAATGAGAGGGATCCAAGAAAAATATGAGCTTCCATTAATAAGATGACCCACATGGAATTTGGCCCTAGTTGCCAATTTTAACAAATACCTTATCTCCTACATATATGATTAATCGAGAAGATATCCCCTGATGTCATTATTGTTGTGAATCACATAAATAAGATGAATTTCCTTACTACTAGGGATATGAGGAAAAAACTCTAAACACTTGAACTTGATCAATGACCAATTTCCCCTTTGTATGTTGCCTAATAAAACCCATGTTACTAAGAAAAAACATGAGGAACTTGTCAAGGGATGTGTCAACACCCTTAAATATTGACATGAATGTTGTAAAAATAAGGGACAAGTTCAATAAGGGATTGAAATATACAAGGATGAATGGGAAAATAGAAAATCCTCAACCAAGAAAAAAGGGTATCCCAACAAAAGGATGGACTAGAGTTGCTTTACCTTTAAATGTTGATTGTGGTCCTCCTCCAACCCAAAATGATGATGATATTACTTTGAATATTGATTTGAGTAATGTTCTTGCTAAAGTAAATGTCTTTGTGTGTATTCTTGAATTAACTAAGTTTGCTCCTCAATGAGATAAGGAAAAAGAGTTCTTTGATTTTGATAAGGACCCTGAAGACCCTTTTGTATTGTTACAAAGTACACACATTTCTTCCTCACATTAGTTGTGAATAATTTCCTTCTTAATAATTACATGCTTGAGTCTATGGCTTCCAATAATGTGATTATTTTGAAGGTCATGAATCAATTAGAATTGCAGATTACAAGGCCTTATAAAAGTGTGTGTGGTTTTGACTCAAATTTGATCCAAGTTCATGGTCTCATAAAAGATATAAATTCATGTGTTACTAGTTTCCCTGATATATCTATGTTGATGGATGTTTTTGTTATAAATGTTCTGAATGTTTAGGGATACTTTTATCTAGAAAATGGTCGGCCACCTTAGGAGGAACTTTGAAATGGATTTGTCTTATGCCACAATCCCTTCCCCTAATGGAAAACCATTTATCCTATATAGAGAACCTATTGTAAAATACCATGTAGAAGACTTTAAGAAACCTCTAAATCATGTATCTACAATTGGTAGAGAATTATGGAATCATCATGAGTCCACAAATTCAATAATACCAATAAAAGACCATTCCCAAGACTCATCCATCTTCCCTTTCACTTCTAAAGAGAAAATTAATGATGTTACCTGAGAAAGGAAAGTTGATGAACATAATCAAGTTAAGCCTTTGAACCTTAAAATTGCTTGGCAAGATTTTGGTCCTAAAATGATTATAAGAAATGAAAAATTAAATGAAAGAGCCAATGTAGAGTTTGGAAGTGGCATATGCCATATAGATGATGATGTTTCCATAAAGAGATTGTCACTTTCCACCCATAGTGGTATTATCAATGATGATAACAAATTTAAGGCAAATTCTTGTGGTCAAAAGAATAAAAAATATATATATATACCTAAGAAAGGCCTTGACTACAAGAAAAAAGGGATCTTGTGCTTGCTGAAAATGACCCTATCCATACAATATCCATGGAAAGGTTGGAATTGACTATTTTCAATCTTAATGGAGTGAATTTTCCATTGCTAATTAGTGGCTAACTTCCTAGAACTTATATTGACACATGATTGAATTGTTAAGATGTTAGTTTAGCTCATAGTAGGTTATATGTTATGCATCTTGTTTTTTCATCCTTCCTTGCTTTATATCATGATGATTTATTGCATCTTCACATACCTTTTTTCCAAATATATTTCACCAGGGGAATATAAATTTTTCTATCTCGTTGGGGCTAATGAGACAAGGCTCTAAGCCATTCCAACAAAATACTCTATAAGGGCTCAAAATGTCACTTATGGGAATTGAACCTAGGTGGGGAGGATATCAATCACTCCTCCCAACCATATGAGATAAACGTAATTGAAAAACCTTTACACGCTCATTTACTTATAATAATAATAATAAATAAAAGTAAAATAAAGGTGGCTTAGAAGATGTTTATCACATATACTTTTATAACCTTTCATATTCTAGATTGGCCATATCAGCCTGTTACTTTAACACTAATGACTTTGTTTGTAGAATCTAGTAAATTATTAGAGTGATGTATCGTATAGGTCTTGGAGACTAGATATGTTAAGGTTCACATATGCTTTACAATGAGCACATGTCCCTGAGTTAAAGTTAGATGTTATCCATGTATATACAAGGTTAAACTATAAAGGAAAAAAAATTTCCATCATGCAAATTTCTAGATGGAAACCTCACATGCCCCTCAGATTGTATCATCTCATATGCCTCTCGCACATATTGGTCAGCCCATCCACTTTATAAATATACCCATCTAATGCAGGTGGTTCAGTGACCATGAGATACATTAGCCATTGTTTCATACGAATTACTTACCTTTAATGTTTTAGGCATCTAAGTAAGGATCATGGGTCAAAGTCAATTAATGGATCATGATGTTTGGAAATTATACTTATTCCCATGTTTCACTATGAGGCCATCCTTTCCTTTTAGTCTAGTGTAACCACTATAGGTACTTTCTTTCACTATCTAGGAGGGATATGAATAAGAGACCTTGATAAAGGTAGCATGTCAATATATTTCCATACTTATCAACTACCATCTATCCCTTTCTCCATTGTCCTCTCTTTTGTGGTGGTTATTGTTAGTCTCTTTTACTGGTTCCCCTTCTTGACTCATCCTATCAGAAGAAGGGCTTGGAAATGCCCAAAAGACATGTTACAAAAATAAAGAAATAAATATCATTTCCCAAAAAATAAAATGTAAAAGGTAGCAAAGGATGAATTATAATCAAAAGCCAAGTTATCTTGAGCTCCACCCTCACATGTGAGGTGAACACCCTAGTTCCATGCTTTTCAAGATCTATCAAAATAAAAGGGACTTAAAGAACATACTAACCCCTATGAGAAATGAAATACCATGATAAAAGGATATTCAAATGAAATTAATGAAAGCTTGTTAAGCAAGCCAATTAAAATAAAGGAAGGTTAAAGAAAGGGTGGAAAAAAAAATGTTCAGGAAAGGGTAACTCAAGTAATGCAAGTGATCCCTCTACAAAGGCACTTATGGATGAAGGTCTTGCATAACCCATGTATAAGACTATGACGCCTCTCATGAAGTCCACCCTTAACCATATAAATTATGACTTACATATATTCATTGAAGGGTTGATCTAGGATTTTTTCCTCCCACTAGCACTAAGAGTGCCCAATAAGGGGTAATTGATGACCCTTTCGTTTGGAAACTTTTGTGAAATCTCAAACTAGTGTGAAACTTGAAGAAGATAATGTGATATACTTACATGGATTTTGACATTAAATAGTGTCCATGTTTTATGCTTCAATGACTCTTGTATGTATTTTAGTTTTCCTTACTTAACTCCTTGAGCCTATGCTTGATGTTGATACAAGAATGGCCATGGTCCCTTGGAGGACGTTGATGATTTGTCTCTTACACTTCATGAATAATGCTAGAAATATTTTGGAGGGTATTCCACTTGATGGTGGACATCGGACACTTAATGATGAACATCAATCTTGATGATGGCTTCGCACACCTCCAAAGACACTCCCACAACCCTTGTACCTTAGATGTTTCCACTTAGGTCTAGGACATT
Organism: Pinus tabuliformis; assembly: GCA_031772625.1. Taxonomy (NCBI): domain Eukaryota; kingdom Viridiplantae; phylum Streptophyta; class Pinopsida; order Pinales; family Pinaceae; genus Pinus; species Pinus tabuliformis. The sequence goes on from CM062813.1 coordinate 1,084,843,678, forward strand.
GCATATTAACTTAACATGGAAACTTATGCATGACATGGGGGTTTGGATAGATGATGTTGGGCAAGAGGAGGAACCTTTTGATGATGAGACATGAACCTTGTGATGGGACCCAACCCACACTCCAATGTATAACTTGACACAGTGTTTGTTCGGTGCTATTGATGAAATCGGATTTGGTTGATGATTTGGCTTTTAATTATTATTATGATCAGTGGATATTTTTGGTAGTGGTTGAAATCATTTATTAAGGATTGTAAATGTGAAACTGACCTGTACTCCTGCCTCGGTCCTCGTTTCCCGCTTGGTCATTACGCAAAACCCTTTGGCATTTTGGTCATTTCGACATTTTCGTTCTGTTGTGAGAGCTCCGCGAGGGTTTCTATGGTGATACTCTGTTTTGGTTCTGTCTGCGAATGAATGTGGTTCCACGGGCTCGCCTGTGCTGTTGGCAACTCTATTCCTTGTTGTATGGTCCTGTTATGCGTTCTGGAGGTTGGTATGTTCGTTTTCCTTGGCACAACTGGTTATTTCTTTTGTTCGAACATAGAATCGATTGTTGGTTGGCTCTATCTGGTTTCCAACGGTTCCTATAACTGTGTCATGCTATAACTGGGCCACATTTGATTGCTAATGTCATCATCAAGCTAACATTTCATGTCTATGTGGGGGTGTGCTTATTGTTAACTAGTGCGCAAATTTGTGTTATGTCTAGCGTAAATATTCTTACATTCATCATTGCCTTTGGATCTGCCACAAGATGTGAAATATTTAACTTGTTAAATAGTGTACAATTCCATGCACTATCTACCATAGATTACACAAAAATACCATAGATACACTTTGAAGATGCTCGGAATTTAAAAATTTTGGTGCTTTTCATAATAAATTTGGTGTTTTTGTCATCATTGGATATGACAACTTCAAACTGACATATCTTCTCATATGGGAGGAGTTTTACCAAGTTTTATATATCATTCGTCTCAGAGAGGAATACCCAACCTTACCATATAGAGACTCATTTGAACATCATAATTTCAATAAAAACACAATGAACTTCGAGCTATTTTGACACCATTTGATGTGATCTTGAAAAGACATTGAATTAAATCATCAATGACATTGATACTTCCTTAGACTTCCGTTTGACATCAAATCTTGGAAAGACATCAGGCTATCATGCTTCTATATTTAACTCATCAATGACATTGTTGCTTCCTTAGACTTCCATTTTTACATCAATGACATTGGTTGTCATCAATGGCAACACTATATCCAACATTGCCTATATTATGGCATCCTCTAGCTTACACTCTCAAGGGAATGCTAGAGAAAATATGAAGAAGGAAGTTAGGTTCTCATTCTTGGAAATACTTAGAGGGGGGTGAATCAATGTTCCATTACTTTTAACATTTTTTATATTTTAAAACATTTGATGCACATAAATTATGAAACACATATATTTATAAGAAACACTATGTATTTTTTCTTTGTAAATAATTTTTAAACATCCTTGTATAATTAAGAAACAACTTACAACTTTTGTAGGCACCAACCTACATAATATTTTAGTCCCCTAGCTGAGCACCAACTTAGCAACTTCATAGGCACCAACCTACAAAAGACTCTAATCCCCTCAGTTGAGCACCAACTCAACAATTTGTAGGCACCAAACTAGTTCTTCAAGGTACTTCACAACTTCTCGTAGTTCACTCAAATTTCCTTTCTTTATTAGGAGTTGTCACTTAATTAAGCCACACTTAGTTTTCACCTTCAACATTGGTCATAACCACTTTTACTTCTTATACTCTTTCTCTGCTCTTTAACTCAGATTTACTCTTCAACTTTTTCTTAGCTCCAATCGAGCTTAACACAATCAGTTCCTGCTCTCACATGACATCAAAAACACAGATCGAGCCTTCAAATATATGTAGTCACCGCAATATTCTCACAAGGACTAACAATAGATCTTCATGAGAAAATTTTAGCTTCCTCTTCCCCTTCTTCGTTTTTTACTTATACACAACAACTTCAAGTTACTCTTGGTAGTGTTTCTTTGCTCAAACATGTGTCAGCTCGACCCTCTTCTCCTTCAATAAGGACCTGATTTACTTAGCTTGGATATGTTCTCCTTCAAATCGACCTTATTCCCTTAGATCCTCCTTGTTTCTTAGAAAAACTAGGGCCTGACCTCCAAAACTATCAGAACTATGCAAAATTCAGTGGTCTAAGACTCCACCTACTTGATAGGTCTAATGTCCATTCTGACAAAGGTAATCGGACATCCTTTTACAAGGGCTGCTTCAAAATGAGTGTAAAGACTTCCTAGAATTCAGTTTACTCAAAATCAAGAAACTCGACCTTGTCACAATTTTATATCCCCCACAAGAATCACAACAGAATAAAAAAATCGATCCTCCTTTAGCTCAAATTTTCCACAACTCCTAAGCTCATCTCATTTCCTTCCTTAGGTCAACCCTTTTCCTTAGCTTGGATCTTTTGGTCATTTTATACCTTAATCCTTTCTCAATCACTAAATTTCCTACCTTCGAATGAGCCACACATATGGTATTTATAATAAAGAAGTGGGGGGTTAAGGGGCCAACTTGTCCACTGGCTGGGCTAACTTGTTCACTATCTGGGCTAACTTGTGCAACTAGCAGAATGTATAATGAATATTCAAAAAATAATTTATCCTCAACCGTGCGGAGTTAGAAGGTGTTCCATATAAAGGTCTTGAAATATGTTATTTGATTATGCATCTTTCTCTTTCATTTGGATAGCCTCTGACATGACCATTTTCAACAGTCTCCACATTTTTTATTGATGGTAATATTTTGATATTGGTTTCTTTTGATAACTGCTCACCCTATATGTATTATCTCCATACTTCTTGTCAGTTTCTCCCCCTTTCTACATTCTCTTCCCATTTAATATCAATAGCAAAGGGTGCTCCTCTTGTCTGCATTATTTTTAAGCATTGCTTGACAAGTGTTCCTCTTTTTATATCATTGAGGATTGCTCCCCCTAACTTGTGCTTCATAATAACATTTTAAGCATTTCAAAGAGAAAATATGGGGTTGCTAGCAAACCTTCCTTGACCAAAATGTGACATTTTTCTTATGAATGTATAAAAAGTAAATGTTTTTTTCTTACTAATCACTAAGAAGTTCCAAGAATCTCAGAAATATTTCAATTTCAGGGTGAACCTCTATAGACTGCACTATGTAATTATTTAACAACATTATGTCCACCAACTTAAATTTCCACTAGCTTATTCAATCATTTGTGAGCAAAAATCTTTACCTGCCTAGGAAATGTGATATATAAGAGCACAACCTAACTATCTGGTCTAGTATTTTGAACTAATCTAGTAATTTGAGGCTCAAAATCCATATAAAACATCCTATCAGCTTCATCCATAACAAGGTAGGTGACTCTGCGAAGCTTCAACATCTTACCACTAGTGGTATATAAGATATCAATCATTCTCCCAGGTGTGCATACACAATTTCTATACTCCTCTTCAAATCACTAATTGGTTGTGCTACTCCTGAACCTCCATGGACAATCACACAATTCCATCCTAAAACCTTAGCAAATTTCTTGATATCAAAGTGAATCTGTTGAACAAGCTCTCTTGTGGGAGTCATTATGAGATTAGTTGGTCCATCACCTACATCAAGAAGAGGTTGATATTTGATATGCCTTAGCATAATAAAATACAAGAGTCTTACTCGAACCTATTTTTGCTACACCAACACAATCTCTTCCGCTAATGATCATAGGAAGGGATTGATTTTTAATAGACATAAGCTTCTTGAAGTCTACTTTTTTTATGACTTCAATGGTGTTATGAGTAAATCCAATCTCGTTCCATGTATTGACAAGATTTTGTATATATTTTTCCATGAATCTTCAACTTCAATTGCTTTATGTAAAGTGAAACTTTCTTTGATGTCATCAGATACATTTATCCTACTTTCCAGTAAAAGTCTTTTTTGAAAGGAGCATACTACAGCTTGGAGTGGTCCACAATGGATAGTTTCCCAACTTTAGTTTTCTTCACTCCCTCCATGAAGTTATCTTTATCTTCATCATCCACTTGATCTTTATTGAAGTCTTCACCTTCTTTGTTATCCATATCAATATCCTCACTTGGTTTAATTCTATCAAGTGTTCTTAATGGTCCTCTTTTCTTTGGAGCCTACACCTTTGGCTTCATTCTTAGTTTCATAACTAGAACTGGAATTTTCTATTGTGTTATTCAAAATTTCCATTTCAAATACAACCAATGTATTCACGAATGCATCTAAGGATCAAATTCATCTTCAAAATTGGCATTGGATTTATCCATCTTCATGATCTCTCCATGTGACATATTTTCATCCTCATTGCGACATCTCCATTTTAAGACACAATAACATCTCAATACACTTTTGTAACAGGTATCTTTAAAGAAACTCATCAAGGCCAAACCATTTTATGTCCTTAAAGAACCTCATGGAATCTCCATCATGTTCTATAATTTGAACTCACAAAATATCATTATCGTTCATGGTAGTAGACCAAAACTCAAGCACCCCCTTTTCTTCACTATTATATTCCTTTGAATATTGCCTAGTTTTCTTCTCTTTATTTTCTTCAAGATTTGTTATTCCATTCATAACATCATAAAACTTGTTGTACAAAGATTCGTGAATATTCTAGTATTTGGCCTCCAAGACTACTTTTTCTTTGAAAAACTTGAACACTAGCTAATCATGTTCATCCTATATTTCTACTATCCAATGCATTGGTGCCTTCCCTGTTACAACGCCCTAAAAATGAGTTTTGAGGCATAGCAAACAACATTCTCTTATTGCTCAGTAGATTGTGGTTGATCTCTTTTGTCAACAAATGATCCATACAAACTACCTCAAAGCATTCAATCTTGCATATACTTGAAGAAGCTTTCATTATAAATTTAGATCTATGTCTTGATAATACAAGTCCATATTTGGATCTTCTTGTCTTCTTCTCCACATATTGATGTATTTTTGTTTATGAATGGTAGAAATATATTCTTCATTGTTGTTTTAGGAGGTCATCTCCTGTTGCTTCTGCAGTCACATGTTATATGCCCATAATTGTGACATTTTTAGCATTTTGTATTGTACTTGAATAAGGGAGTGAATGAATTATGATTTCTATTCTTCTAGCCATTAGGACCTCTGATTTGGTTGCCTGTAATTTTGCTTCTAGAGGTTTGATAAAGGCCTCTATGATTATCCTTGTCATAGGCTCTACAATCTCTTTCTTTATGTCCAAAGTCCGTACATGGAAAACAAAGACCAAGAAATATAGTTTGATACCTGGGTAAGTAGGATTTCCTTGATGAAGTAATTACCTTGAAGTCTTTTTTCTATGGATAATATTTAAATATTTGTTGATATTTTTCTCTTATTTCATTGTTGTTTGTATTGCGCATGGATCCCTTGAGGGCATCAACATAACTTCTAGGTGTAGTAGCTCTTTTAAACTCATCATGATTTCTTCCCTTGCTTCCGCTATTGTCGGAGCTTTGAAGAATATTAACGTGACGTTCAATATTTTCTTCAATTTTATTTTTTGGTGACTTAAGGCTTTCATCTTCTTTGGATGAAGTCTCACTCACATAACCAAGACATGTTTTGTTGTATCGTGATATTTGTCTGCTGAGAATTTTATCCAACATTTGAGAAAGTTTTAAGTTCTTGTTGATCTTGTCTACTTCATTCCTTAATGAGACAATCTCTATTTCGAGTTTCTCACAATTTTATTATTTTTCCTTTAGTTGGATTTTCATTACTTCTTCTGTGCTCTTTTCTTCTTCTAGCTTAGTTTTCAAGGAGACGACTTCTTCAAATATTTTTTCTCACTCTCTTTGTCTTTTATCAACTTCTGCTTCTAGCTTTTCATAATCCTCAACATTTTCCTTTAGCTAATTTGATAACATTTCTTCTCTCTTTTCTTCTTCCTTTGCTTGACATCTCAAGAGGATAACTTATGTTTCATCAATGTTATGACTCTTCTCTTCAAGGATTTACAATTGTTATTTAAGCCTTATATTTTCTTTTCTAATCTTGATTATTTGTTCTTGTGCACCAACAAATTATACTTCAAAATCAATAATGTAACCTTCTTATAGATTTTTCTATCTCTTCTAATTTTCTTCGTCTCCTCTTGGGATTTTGGAGCAATGCCTTCTTGACTTTTCCATCTGTGTTTCTAAGGTCTACTTTCAAGTTGTTAAGTTGTGTCTAAAGGAACCTGTTTTGATACCAATTGTTGGAAATACTTTGGGGGGTATCATTATTTCATTACTTTTAACATTTTTTAGTTTTTAAAACATTTGATGCACATAAGTTATTAAACGTAGATCTTTGTAAGAAACACTTATACAAAAAAAAAAAAAAAAAAAAAAAAAAAAAAAAAAAAAAAAAAATTGTAAATATTTTGTAAACTTCCATATACAAATTAAGTACCAACTCAACAATTCGTAGGCACCAACCTACTTCGTCAATATACTTCATAACTTCTCCTAGTTCACTCAAATTTCCTTTATTTTGTAGGATTTGTCACCCAAACATGCCACTCTTAGGTTTTCACCTTTAACGATGGTCACAACCACCAATCCTTCCTATACTCTTTCTCTACTCTTTAACTTAGATTGACTCTTCAAATTTTTCTTAGCTCCAACTGGGCTTAACACAGTCAAATCCTACTCTCACATGACATCACAAAAACAAACCCAACCTTCAAATATATATGGTCAACATATAATTCTCACAAGGACTATTACAGGCCTTCTTCAGAAAATTTCAAATTGTTATGCTCCTTATTTTTGCACTTGTACACAACAACTTCGAGCTACTCTTAACAATCTTTCTTAGCTCATACATTTGTCAAAACAACCCTCTTCTCCCTCAACTAGGCCCTGATTTACTTAGGTTGGATCTGTCATCCTTCAGTTGAGCTTTGTTCCCTTAGCTTGGCCCTATTGCTTAGACAAACTAGGGCTTGTCCTCGAAAAATGTCACAACTGTGCAAAAATCAATGGTTTAGTACTCGTCCTCCTCAATAGATCTAATGTTTGTTCTAACAAAGGCAACCAATCAACCTTTTATAGGGTATCAACCTGCTCCAAAATGAGTGTAAAGACTACCAATTATTTGGTTTGCTCAAGCTCAAGAAACTGTTAGAAAATTATATATTACAGAGCAATGGAACACATAAAATATTGCAAAAATATAAAACACAAAAAATAGACACAGATATACGTGGTTCACCCAATTTTGGGCTACGTCCATAGAGAAATAGCCAGTCCTTCCTTTTATATTATCCAGCAAAATGAAGAGATACAACCTACAGTAGATTCCCTGTAATTCCCTCTTCGCTCTCACATAATCTCCTCTCCCTGTCTCGCTCAGAATACGCATCTACATAGTTGTAATAAAATTCCCTCATATATAGTGAGGCATTGCCTTCTAGGGAAAAAAACCCCTAAATTAAACATAACTTCTACCATCATATTTTCGCCTAATGAATGGCCCAGATTGACTACGAAATTACAACATTTTACAAGGCAATTTTACATCTATTTTTAGCTTCGGGGGCATTGCCCCCGATCCCCCGCTAGTGGGGGGCTCTAAAGAATCGTCGTCGCCCCCCTGGAACCCCCTAGCAATGTGAATAAATGGGCAACATTGCTACCACATTACGAAATGGGGTCCAATGCGGTGATACCTCTAAATAAAGAAGATAATTACACTCCACACCCAACAATCTCCCACTTTGAGATTGATTATAGAACCTCCACCGCTACTTCATTTACTGGAAAATGACTCCACTTTAGACCTGGTTGTTTCTCATCTTCATCATCATACTTGAAGACCAATTGAAACTGAGCATAATCTCAGTTTCTCCCTAGTTACAACTTTTGTTAACATATCTGTAGGATTCTTGCTAGTGTGTATCTTTTGCAGCTTCAACTGTCCATCTTCCAACACTAATCGTATGAAATAGTACTTGAGTTGTATATGTTTAGTCTTGGAATGAAATGTTGAGTTCTTTGCAAGATGTATGGCACTCTGGTTGTCACCATATAACCTGCCCAACTCCTGCTTCTTATCCAATTCATCCAGAAATCTTTGTAACCAAATCATTTCTTTACTAGCCTCTGTAGCAGCAACATACTCCCCTTTCATCATTGAGAGTGCAACAACATTTTGCAGTTTTGAAGCCCAACTGATGGTTGTTCCACCTACAGTAAACACATACCTTATGGTGCTCCCCTTGCTATCTTTATCACCTGCCATATCTGCATCAACATATCCCTGTAGAGCAATGTTTGAACCACCAAAGCATAATGTTTGATTTGTGGTACCTATCAAATACCTGAGAATCCACTTCACCACCATCCAATGTCCTTTTCTTAGATTTTTCATGTACCTGCTTACAACTCCCACTGCATGTGCAATATCAAGCCTTGTGTATATCATTGCATACATTAAGCTTCCAACTGCTGATGCATATGGAACTTTAGACATATAAGCCATTTCTTCCTAAGTCTTGGGACACACCTCCTTACTTAGTTTGAAATGGATAGCCAAAGGTATACTAACTGGTTTTGCATTTTGCATATTAAATCTTTTCAACACTTTTTGTATGTACTCACTCTAAGACATGTTAATTTTAGATTCTTCCTGTCTCTAGTTATTCTCATACCAAGGATTTGTTTTGCAGCACCCAAATCCTTCATTGCAAATGAGTTTTCCAATTTTATTTTGAGCACATTTGTTTCCTACATGTTAGAACCTGCAAGAAGCATGTCATCTACATACAATAACAATATAATATAGATGCCATCATTTTGCCTTTCTAGATAAACACAATGATCCGAGTGACACTAGTATAACCTTGTTCAGACATATACCTGTCAAATTTTAGATACCACTGCCTTGGAGCCTATTTTAAGCCATACAAGCTCTTCTTCAACCTACACACTAGTTTCTCCTTCCCTTTTACCTCATATCCTTGAGGCTGCTGCATATACATTTTTTCCTCCAAATCCCCATGGAGAAAGGTTTTCTTTACATCTAACTACTCAAGATGAAAATCTTTAGTTGTTACTAGAATTAACATAGTTCTGATTGAAGTCATTTTAACAACAGGAGAAAATATCTCATCAAAGTCTATACCATTTTTCTGTGCAAACCCCTTCACCACAAGTCTAGCTTTATACATTTTTCTACCTCCATCTTCTTCCTTAACCCTATAAACCCATTTATTCTACAATGTTGATTAACTACAGGTAATATTACTAAGTCCCAAGTCTGGTTATGTACTAAGGAGTCCATCTCTTCTTTCATGGCTTTCTCCCACTTCTTCCTGGTTTCTACCTACACTTCTTCTTCATAACATTTTGGTTCACCAGAATCAGTCAAAAATACATAATATAATGAAGGAGAGTATTTTTCATGGGGTCAACTTATCTTGGTATATCTTCTAACACCACTTTCAGGTATTTGAGGTACTTGTTATTGTTGTTGTTCTAACTGTTGATCATTATGATTTTCAAGCACCTTCACTTTTTCTGTGATCTCATCAAGCACTGTGTATTCTCTATTTTTTCTCCTGTTTCTTTTCCTACATCTGACCCTTATACAAAACCTTTTCATTGAATATGACATCTCTGCTCCTAATGTGTTGGGTTGTGTTATATTCTTTCCATGACTAGCCCACATAGTTAACCGGGGGGTTAGAAGGGGGGAGGAGCCCCCCCCCTTCGTTGCGTTGATTGCATAGCGGGGGGGGATCACAGGGAGTTTGAGGGGTGCAGGTAACCCCACTCTATGGGGTCCAGGGCAGTGCCCCGGAAAATTATGTTTTTGGACCCTATATTAGGTTGGGCGGACCTACCTATGGTTTTGTGCATGATTTTTAGCACATGGTTTTGGACATGATGGTTTTCGGTCCATGGTTTTAGACGCAATGGTTTTCAGCCCATGGTATTGGATGCTTCATCATGTATAAATATGTATTGTAACATTGAAAGGAACATAATGAAAAATCAAGCTGGTAGTCCCAATTTTGGGATCCAGGGGAAAATCTCTCTGTATACGTGTTTTATGTGTTATGCTCTCGCATTGTTTATTTTCTGTGTTTAAGAATTTGTATGAAGGTAAATTCTGTACAGGATTAAAACATACATTTGGTATCAGAGTTGTTTTGGATTCAAGGGGATGTCTTTGTTGCTGAGGGGTTTCGCTCAGGCCTATGGTAGACCCTGTTCAGTGGGAGATCTGCAAGATCGATTATGGTGGTGAAAGAAGATGGCAAGCAGTGGAAATAGAGAGATCGAGAAATTTAATGGTCAGAGTTTTGAGTTGTGGAAACTCAATATGGAGGATCTGTTGGTGGATAAAGATCAGTGGATCGCTATAGATCCAGGTACTAAACCAACGGGAGTGTCCGATGAAGAATGGAAGAAGTTGGAACGGAAGGCAAAGAGCACAATACGATTGTGTGTCTCAGATTCAGTATTGTTGAATGTATCAGGGGAAGCTACAGCGAAGGCCTTGTGGGAGAAATTAGGGACTTTGTACCAATCTAAGTCTCTAGTGAAGAAATTGTTCCTACGGAAAAAGCTGTATAACCTGAGGATGAAAGATGGAGACTCAGTGACAGAGCATCTAAATGCATTTAATACTGTGGTAAGTCAGTTATTACCTATTTATATTAAAATTCCAGATGAAGATAAGTGCATCAATTTGTTGTGTTCTCTACCAAATTCGTGGGATAGTCTGGTTATTGCAATAGGTAGCAATACAACTGCCTTGCAGTTTGATGAAATAGTCTCATCCTTGCTGATGGAGGAGATGAGATGGAAAAATATGGAGAACCAGAATGGTGATGCCTTGTCTGTACGAGGACGGTCCCAGAATAGAAACAAAAATAATTCATCGAGTGGCAGATCTTAATCTAGAGGGAGATCTAAATCTCCAGGAAAACTTGTAAAGGTGGTGTGCTGGAAATGCGGAAAGGAAGGGAACTACAAAAGGGATTGTAAATCTAAATATCCTAGCAAAGTAAAGGGATCTGATGATGCTCCTTCTGCAGAGGCGAAAACCACCTCAGATGAAGGTGGGGATGTGTACTTGGCTTCTTCAAGTACACATGTAGATCATGAGGCATGGTTGATTGACTTGGGTGCATCCTTTCACTTCACTCCCCATGGAGAGTGGTTATGCGAGTATGAGAAATATGATGGTGGTGATGTCTTCTTGGGGGATGACAGGAAGGCTAGAATCATTGGTCACGGAAAATTAAAGTTTAAGTTGCAAGGTGGAAGGGTTAGAACACTTCCGGGTGTTCTACATATTCCCGCATTAGCCAAAAACCTTATTTCTGTAAGCAAGCTAGATGATGCAGGTGTAAAAACAGTGTTCGAGAAGGATACCTGCAAGATGGTTTGGGGGGCACTGGTATTGATGCGGGGAGTTCGAATTGGAACTCTGTACAAGCTGCAAGGTAACACTGTTGTTGATGGGTGCAACAGTTCTGTGGTTCCTAAAAGTGTAGCAGAAAATCTAGTGGTCTCTGAAGAGAAGACCATGCTATGCATCAAAGGCTTGGACATATTGGAGAGAAGGACCTTCAAATACTTCATGGTAAAGGTATGGTAGAAGGTATGAGTAATAGCTCTCTGGATTTTAATTTCTGTGAAAATTGTGTATATGGGAAGCAGAATCGGGTGAGTTTCCCCTCTGGCGGTAAGAGGGCAAAACAGATATTAGAGCTTGTGCATATTGATGTGTTTGGACCTGTGAAGGTTCCATCACTGGGTAAGTCTATGTACTATTTATCATTTATAGATGACTTCTTAAGGAATACATGGATATATTTCCATAAGAAGAAATCTAAAGCCTTTGACAGGTTTAAATAATTTAAGGCTCTGGTGGAAAACCAAACAGAGAAGAAGATAAAGGTGTTGAGGATAGATAACAGTGGAGAACTTTGCAGTAAGGAATATGAAGAATTCTGTAAGAAGTGTGGTATAGCACGGCAGAAAACTACTCCATATACACCTCAGCAAAATGGAGTTGCAGAAAGAATGAACAAAATGTTGATGGAAAGGGCAAGAAGCATGCTCTATGGTGCCGGTTTAGGACAGGAATTCTGGGCAGAGGCGGTGGAGACTGCATGTTACCTGGTCAATAGGTCGCCTTCATCAGTGTTTTAGGATAAGACTCCACAAGAGGTATGGACTGGTAAGAAACCCTCTTTTTCACATCTGAGGGTATTTGGATGTGATGCATATGTACATGTTCCAAAGGAGAAAAGAACCAAGTTGGATAGTAAATCTGAAAAGTGCATCTTTATTGGGTATAAGGATGGTTTAAAGGGTTATAAGCTTTGGAACCCAGTAACAAGGAAGGTTGTATACAATCGAGATGTGGTGTTCAGAGAGGTGAAAGATGTTATTAAACATGAAGTCCAACCAAAGGAACCTAAGAAGATAAAGTTTGAGCTAAAGGAGGAAGAATCATACTCTACAGCAGAGGAGGAATCAAAAGATGAAGAGCCACAAACTTCGAGTGTGAGAAGATCAGTTCAAGAAAGAAGGTAGCCGAAAAGGTATAGTCCATCTGCTTTTTGTTCAATTTTTTCTTATTTGTTACTGATGATGATCCCAGAATTGTGAAGGAAGCAGTAGATTCAAAGGATGGAAAACTTGAGAAAGAGGCCATGGTTGATGAAATGGCATATTTGCACAAAAATGAGGCTTGCGATCTGGTGGAGTTGTCAGCTAGAAGGAAACCCATTGGCAGCAAATGGGTGTTCAAGAAGAAGACAAATTCAGAAGGAAATGTGGAGAAATACAAAGCTCGATTGGTAGCAAAAGGTTATTCCCAAGTGTCAGGAATTGATTTTGGTGATATTTTTTCTCCTTTTGCCAAGGTAGCTTCTATTAGATTACTTTTATCTGTTGTTGTTGCTTTTGATTTTGATGTAAAACAGATGGATGTGAAGATAGCATTTCTTCACGGGGATCTAGAAGAGGAGATCTACATGAAACAACCTGAAGGTTTTGCGGTGAAGGGTAATAAATAAATGGTATGCAAGTTAAAGAAGTCTATGTATGGGTTAAAACAGTCACCAAGGATGTGCTATCGGAAATTTGATACATTTATACGGGTACTTGGCTTCACCAGAAGCAAAGCAGATCACTGTGTGTATTTTAAATTAATTGGTGACAGTGTTATTTATCTCGTATTGTATGTGTATGATATGTTGTTGGTTGGAAATGAAAAAGAAATTATCCATGATTTGAAGACCCAATTGTCCTCCAAATTCAACATGAAAGATCTTAGTGCTGCAAACTATATTTTGGGCATGGAAATTAAAAGAGACCAGGAAAAGACGAAGCTCTGGTTAAACCAGAGGAAGTATGTCGAAACAATACTACAAAGGTTTAATATGTAGGATGGTAAACCGGTGAAGTTTCCTATTCCTGAAGGTGTGAGGTTATCTGCTGAACAGTGTCCCAAGACACAAGAAGAGGAAGAGGACATGTCCCATGTTCCATATGCAAGTGCAGTCGGTAGCCTGATGTATGCAATGGTCTGTACTAGACCAGACATTGCACATGCAATGGGATTATTGAGCAGGTTTACGTCAAAACCAGGGAAGGAGCACTGGACAACAATGAAGCGAGTTTTCAGGTATTTGCATGGCACTAGTGATTATGGTTTGTGCTACCAAGGAAGACTAGGATTGGACAGAGTGTTGGATATTTGTGGCTTTGTTGATGCAGACTGGGTTGGAGATCTGGATCAAAGAAGATCTACAAGTAGGTATGTGTTTAACCTATTTGGATGTGCAGTCAGTTGGATGAGTAAGAAACGACCTGTAGTGGCACTATCAACTATAGACGTAGAATACATGGCAGCCACTCATGCAAGCAAGGAAGCAGTTTGGTTGCAGAGGCTGTGTTCAAGTATGGGGTTAGTACAGGGAGCTATAAAGATAGACTGTGACAGCCAAAGTGCAATTTTCTTGGCAAAGAACCCTACATATCATTCAAAGACAAAGCACGTTGATGTTCAGTATCACTTTGTGAAGGATATGATAAAAGGTAAAAAGGTGTTGCTGGTAAAGGTGGACACTTTGAAGAATATTGCAAATGCATTGACAAAATTTGTGAGCTTTGAGAATTTTTATTGGTGTAGAGAAACAATGGGCATTGCAGGGCTGGATAAATGACTAAGCTCTCTTGTGGCCCCATGTGGAAAGAAAACAACAAGTGGGAGAATGTTGGGTTGTGTTATATTCTTTCCACAACTAGCCCACGTAGTTAACCGAGGGGTGTTGCGCCGATTGCGTAGCGAGGGGGGTCACAAGGGGTTTGAGGGGTTCAGGTAACCCCACTCTATGGGGTCGGGGTAGCACACTGAAAATTTTTGTTTTTGGACCCTATATTAGGTTGGGCGGACCTACCTATGGTTTTGTGCATGATTTTTCACACATGGTTTTGGACACAATAGTTTTCATTCCATGGTTTTGGATGCAATGGTTTTCAGTCCATGGTATTGGATGCTTCGACATGTATAAATATGTATTGTAACATTGAAAGGAACATAATGAAAAATCAAGCTGGTAGTCCTAGTTTTGGGATGCAGGGGAAAATATTTGTGTATATGTGTTTTATGTGTTATGCTCTCGCATTGTTTATTTTCTGTGTTTAAGAATTCGTATGTAGGTAATTTCTATATGGGGTTAAAACCTACATAATGATTTTGTGTTTTTCATAATCATAAAAGCGATAACCAAAATCATTAACACCATATCCAATAAAGGTACATTTCTTTGATTTTGCCTCAAGCTTTGTTCTTTTTTCTTTATTAATGTGGAAAAAGGCTTCACAACCAAAAGTCTTTAAAAATGAGTAGTTTACCTTTTTACCTATCCATGCCTCCTCTGGAATACCATCATCCAAGGAACTTGAAGGCCCTCTGTTTATTAGATAAATAGTAGTATCTACATCATCTGCCCAAAATTGTAAAGGCAATCTTACATGCAATCTCATGCACCTTACATGCTCCATGATTGTCCTATTTGTCCTTTCTGACACACCATTTTCTTGTGGTGTTCCTGGAACTGTCTTCTCTCTGAGAATTCCATTCTCTGAACAGTACCTATCAAACTCTTTGTTGCAATATTCACCTCCATTGTCTGATCTGAGACACTTCAACCTTTTTCCTATCTCATTTTCAACCTGTTAGCACTTGAAATTTCACCTCAGGCTGAAAAGGCAAATCTCAAAGCTACATCAAACCATTCAGCCTCGTAGCTAGCCCTACGGGGCAGGAGAAGGCTCTCTCCGGTCAATCTCGGTAGATTTTCAATAGGATGAGATGACCAACAAGGTAACACTGATATTAGGCTAGTAAACTAATTTGAAGGTTGATTTGGGGGTTTTTGGGTTTTTTGGTGGCAAATTGAGGAGCTGCAATTTAGGGTGCGGGGATTGGACACAGTTTCTGCAGGGGGGTCTTTGGGGCGAGGTAGGAGCTTGTATTGATGTCTTTAGCTGAAATGGGTGATTAGGAAGAAAGATAAGAAGGCTAAAGAGAGCAAACAATGAATCTGAATTCTCTTTAGACAGTAGAAAACATAGAAATTAAACAAATTTGAAAGCAGAGCATGGCAAGCATGAATTCTAACTTTATCACTTCATTTGTTTAATATGCAGCAGTATAGAAAGGAAATGAATCACATAACATAGCTTACAATAACATGAAGAGACACACCATCAACACAATGAGTCCACAAGAATCCCAAAGATGACTGCAAAACCCTGGTCTTCCTTAGCCAAAAATTGCAGAGATACAAGTGATAATACAATGATAGCTTCTCCCTCAAGAGTCCAACCATGAAAATGAGCATGAAAGTACATAATATAGATGATCTAACCTCTTTCCCTGCCTCCATGGGTCGAGCTCACTATCCTAGGAGCTGTTTGAACAACTTCTAAACTAAGCACTACAAAATAGGCAGTCAAAACAACTTGCCTCTAAAAACTTGGAAACCAGTTCATATAGTCAATTTTACCCGTTTACATGAGAGAAACTTCTAGAAGAGTAAAACAAGAGTAAAAGTACCCAAAAAGTGCCACAAGTACAGTCAAAAGGACCATCATCGACCTCAGCAAGTCAAACTGGAGCTAAACTGCAAATTCTGGGCTGAACTGGTCAAATCTGGCACAAATTCCTCAACGGGTCGCGCACATCCTCCTCAACGGGTCGCGCACTTTGGAGCCCTTTTTGGAGGCCTTCCCGGTGTCAGAATAAGGTGCAAGATAGCTCGTTGGAAAGGTCTCTGAGTCTACTTTCCAACCCAACCAGAATTTTTAGATTTGGAGGTAATTTGCCTAGTCAAAAGTAAATTCTCCCAAGACTACCTCTGCAGCTCAAAAAAGGGGCAGAAAGTCAAAATTTGACTGTATTTTGACCTTTTGGAAGCCCAAAACTCCATGAAAACTCAAGGTAATGCATGGGCATATGTAACTTTGCATGAAAAATCCATCAATGCTGATTTTTCGCAAAACGGAGCTACGATGACAAAGGGTCTCACCGGGGGTGAGACCCGTTGAGAGGCCAAAACCTGTAAATTGCCCAAAAATGCCAAAAATGAGCCAAAACTTCCAAAAAAATTTGTGCTTGGTGCTGTGAAGAGGCTAGTGAGTGTCATGATGAGTGAGAGAAGCCTCGGCCAAGATGCGGAGTGGGTTGGCCTTCTTCTTCCTCTTAAGTGCCTCGGTCAACCTTCTTTGGAACATTTTCATCTTTGCTTTACAAACGTGCATCCTAGCCCAATAGTGGTTTTTCATGTTCCTCAGTAGCCTTTTCTCTTGGTTGGCCTTAGCCAACAGCCTCTCCAAGTGGGCATTCTCCTGAATGAGCAAAGACTCCCGGTCAACAGGCAATGGATCACCGGGCCTCCTACGGTTTAGGACTCGGTCACTACGAATCCTCCAAATCTCATCAAGTGCCTTCTCCTCCTCCAACTGTGTGTTCCACTGCTCTAGATATGTGATGGTCCATTGGGCACCCTCAACTCTCCGCTGCAAAATATCATTCTCGGCCCTGAGCTGCTGAATGATCTCCTTTGCCTCTTGGCTAGGAGAACTGACCTCAAGATCGATCACTGGATCCTCATGAACCATGGGCTCTTTGCCCCTCTACAATACCAGTGCTGGCGAAGAAAGCGAGGCCCCTTCCACCTGCTGTGGAGATAGTACTCGCTGCTCTGAAAATGAAGGCGAGACACCTTCCACCTGCTGTGGAGATAGTACTCGCTGCTCTGAAAATGAAGGCGAGACCCCTTCCACCTGCTGTGGAGATAGTACTCGCCTAGCTGCTGCAAATAAGGCCCTTGGGCCTTTCTGATAGGTGACCATAGGAGTGGAGCTAACATGTCGAGTGATGGGAGCATCAGGCTGCTGAGATGGTCCTCCCTCCTCATGAATAGCCTCCTGATGTGGCTGAGGTGGCACTGTGAAAAACTCACGGGAGATAAACTCCTCCCATAAGATACCCTGCTGAGTCAACTGATGAGAAACTATAAGCTGGATCAAACCATAGTGACAAAGGCTCCTGTACTGCTGGGCCGGGGTCTTCCTCTGCAACATGGGCACCATCCTCTGAATGTTCTGAAACAGGAAGACCGGGAGGTTCATCATCCTCACCCGGGTGAAATGCATCAACAGGCGAATGTGATATGAATACACCTGTGAAAATCTGCCCTCACATGTAAAATAATGCATGATAAGTCTCATGAGGGGGGCATACTCACTCCGAAGAAATCTGAATGGGAAAACACCCGTCAACAGTTTCACAAATGATGGCCGGACATAAGGCTCAAAGTGAACAAAATCAAGTAATCGGCGCTTAGGCCACACCTCACCCACATTTGGTATCCCTGTAGCCTCTGAGATCACCTCGGGTGTCAATATGAAATTCACCCCTGCAAGAGTGACATGTCCATCATGGAGGTGTAAGATAAACAAGCGGGCCAACTCTCTATGATGCTGAATCTGAGAGAGCCTCTCACAAAACTGATAGCATGACATATACTGGAAACAATTCAGTGCCAAAGGACAAGCCTGTAACTCTGCCAAAGAAGTAGGCTCCTCCCTCTTATGATGACCTCCCTTACCCCCTCTACGAGGCCTCCTCTGTTCCTCAATCTCTGTAGATGATGAATGGTCATCACCTTGCTCATAAGTCTCGGTATCTGACATGGTTTTGGAGCAAGATGGGCAAACTGAAGGACAAATTGAACTGCTGCCTCTGCCTGCAAAAGTACTGAACTCTATGATGTTTCAAGGGGAGAAAACATGAGGGGAATGTTAGGGGAGGGAACTTCTTAACAAGGAATGGGAATATATGATAATAACAGGGAATTTTCAAGGGAAACTTTACAAATTGTCATGCATATAGGAACAATTTTAACATTGGGAAATCATTTGCAAAGAACATCTCATATGGGACAAAACATGTATGATAATGAACATGGAAGGGGCATACATGTATCAATAGGGACATAGGGACACCATACACCAAATTTGCTTATAGGAGTTCATGTGTGTCATAAGGCAAATTTTGCTCTTTTTGTTCTTAAGGAGTACATGCACATTATTTTCACATAAAGGGAAAGTGTTCATGTACAAGGGGATGTCAAGGGTATATAGGGGTTATGTACATGCCTTTAGATATACAGCAACATTTAATTTCACATGACTCTTTTCTTTATTTTCAAATGTATCTTTTCTTTTTGTTTTATTTTTTGCATGTGTATGGTAGAGGGAATTAAGGTTTTGTGTGCTTGTGAGAGGGGTAGGGTTTATAGCTTAGAGATGGGGGAAAAAGGCAACATTTTATGTACAAATAGAATGGGACAGAGATGCAAGCATGACTATGAATGAAAGAGGGGAAGAAGGAAGGGACCAAATGGGACAAAAACACTTGAAACAGTCACAAAACCCTAGCATTTTACAAACATTAGCAAACAGCCACATTAATCCATTCATTTGCAAATTTAGAAGATGAAATCATAGCATACATCATTATTTTCACCACCAATATCAACAACCATGGATTAAGAGCCTACCTCGACCAATTGAGCAAATTTGAAGTGGAATAAAGGAATTTGTTTGAAGTTTTGGTAGCAGGCAGTTGAACGGGTCGCGCACAGCCCAACGGGTCGCGCCCGTTATGATTTTGCACTGCCGGGGACCGCTGGACGGGTCGCGCACCGCCCAACAGGTCGCGCACGAGCCTGGACGGGTCGCGCACCTACAAACTGCCCGAAATCTTTGTATTTTCGCCTCCTTCGCCTTTCACTCTCTCACAATCTCTCTTACAAGCTTGAAATGCACAATGAGAGTGAAAGGAAGGAACATTACCTTTTATAATCTCATTTTGAAAAAATTTCATCCAAAAACCCACTTTATAAAGTCTATTTTGTCACTTTTTTAAAACACTGATTTTCTTGGTTTCCTTTATCCTGAAGTTGATTTTTTGAGTGCTTTCACTTGATTCTTTTTGCAGGTAGATCATCTGAAGGACTGTGGCAAGGGGACCAGGGTTGTTGCTGCCTTTTTGAAATCATTTTGGAAATTTATTCTTTTTACAAAAATTATCATGACCTTGGCTTTAAAAACAGGGTTTTTAAATCCAAGGCTAAAAATGAACTGTACATGATGAAAATTTCAAAGGAGCATGTTTACCATCCTCCTTCTGGCTTGCTGGTCACTCAAGGACTTTCAGAGACATGACCTTGCTAAAACAACTGACCAAAACCCTAGACCTAGAATTTCGACATTAAGACCAAACAAGAGCAACTTGACAAACTCAATGACCTGATATGACCTGATCCAGCAAAGCCAAAAGGGATATGAATAGACCAGCTCCTCCATCAGGGTTATGGCATGCCTAACGGGATGCAAATTTTGACACTGATGAGACACCTACTAATGCAAATGCAAAGAGCTTTGATCACTGATGGAGGGCTTTCAAGACCGACACTAACACAACCAAAGCTTTACATTTCTTGAAAGTATCAAATGCATCAGATTTATTTCGAATACAATAAATCCAGGTTTTTCTCGTTGCAACATCAATAAAAGTAACATAACGAGAGTCACCAAGAGATGATACTTGAGTAGGTCCCCAGACATCTGTATGCACAAGCTATAATTTTTCTCTCTTCTTTTCTTTCCCAACACTGAGGAATCTTACTCTCTTTTGTTTTCCATAAACACAATTCTCACATAATTCCAAATCAACATGCTTAAAACCTAGCAACAAATTTCTTGAGTGAAAAATCTGCATCCCCTTCTCACTGATGTGCCCGAGCCTATGATGCCACAATGTTGTATCTGCTCCTGTAGAGGTTAAAGCATTAAAATAATTAGAAATACCATTGCATAAATACAATGTACCAACCTTTTCTCATTTTTCTATTACCAAGGTTCCTTTAGTGACCTTCCAGGTTTTGTTTGTAAAATTAGTTACACAACCTTCACCTCCCAACTTCCCTACTAAAATTTTTCTTTAGATCTGGAATATGCCTTACCTCCTTCAACAACCATTGATTTCCATTCTACTGTTTTAAGAAAAGTGTACCCATTCCAATGATTTTACAGGGTTTATCATCACGCAATTGAACCTGTCCAAAATCTCCTTGAACATAATCATGAAAATGTTTCCTATCAGGTGTGGCATGGAATGAGGCCCCTGAATCTACCACCTAGGCATCAATAATATTTTCTAATGAAAGAATCAAATCATCTTGCAACACATCACCTGTTACATTCGCTTCATGATTGTTTTCTTGATGTGTTTCTCTTTCTTTTCCCTTCAAGACTTGCAGTCTTTCTTCAGGTGTCCTTTCTTCCTACATTTCTAGCACACTATCCCCGATCTGGACTTGGATCTATCTTTCCTTGACTTACTGTGATATTCTGGGCTCTTTTCATTTTTATTCCCCTAGTCTCTGCAGTCAAAGCATTACCTGATGTCACACCGGAGATTTTCCATCACATTTCCATGTTAAGGATTGCACCAACAACATCATCAAACTTTAAAGTACTAGATCCAGAGGCAGTTACTAATGGCCATAACTAAACCATTCCAACTTTCTAGAAATGAGCATAGAAATAATAGAGCCCTAACTTCATCATCAAAAGTTACCCCTACAAAACTTAACTGACTTGTAACTGTATTAAATTCATTTAAATGATCAACAACAGATCCACCTTCTACCATCTTCGTATTAAATAAATGTTTCATAAGAAATACCTTATTTGAGGCCGAGGGTTTTTCATATAGTTTGGCCAATTCCGAAATTAAACCCTCTGTTATCGTTTCCTTTGAAATATTAAAGGTTATCGACGCCGCTAGGCGTAACCGTATTGTTCCAAGTGTCTTTCTGTTGAGAATATCCCATTCTGTGTTTGTCATACTCGTCGGCTTCTTTGTCTTTCCGCTCAATGGTAGGTATAGATCATTTTGATTCAAGTAATCTTCCATCTGCATCTTCCACATCTGGTAGTTTTGGTTGTTAAATTTTTCGACCCTAAACCTACCATCTTCTGTCATTGCTCCCACTCGAACCAGGAATCCTTCTCTCCTACGAGTTTATCAGTCAAATAGACCTTCAGCTCTAATACCAGCTGTTAAAAAATTATATATTACAGAGCAATGGAAAACATAAAATATAGTAAAAATATAAAACGCATAAAAACAAGAGAGACACAGATATACATGGTTCACCCAATTTTGGGTTACGTCCACGGAGAAACATGCAGTCCTTCCTTTTATATTATCTAGCAAAATGAAGAGATACAACCTACAGCAGATCCGTTGTAATTCCCTCTTCGCTCTCACACAATATCCTCTCTCTTTCTCACTCAAAATACACATCTACATAGCCGTAATACAATTCCCTCATATATAGCAAGGGGTTGCCTTCTAGGGCAAAAACCCTAAATTAAACATAACTTCTATCGTCAGATTTTTGCCTAATGAATGGCCCAGTTTGACTACAAAATTACAACATTTTACAAGGAAATTTTACATCTATTTTTAGCTTCGGGGGTGCTTCACCCCGATCCCCCACCAGAGGGGGCTCTAAAGAATCATCGTCACCCCCCCCGGGACCCCCCTAGCAACGAGCAAAAATGGGCGACATTGCTACCACATTACGAAATGGTGTCCAGTGCGGCAATACCTCTGAATAAAGAATATAATTAGGCTCCACACCCAACAGAAACTTGGCCTTTTCATAGTGTTATATACCCCACAATATTCACAACATAATGACAAAATTGATCCTCCTTTAGCTCGTATTTGCCTCAACTCCTCAATTCCTCAACTCCTAACCTTGGCCCACTTCCTTCCTTAGCTCGTCCCTCTTCATCAGCTCAGATATTATGGTCATTTCACACCTTATTCGTTGCTCAACCACTGAGTTTCCTAGCTTCAAATGACCCACATGTGTGGTATTTATACCAAACAAGCAAGGGGTCAAGGGGAAAACTTGTCCACTAGTTGAGCCAACTTTTCCATTGTTTGGGCCAACTTATGCCACTGGCCAAATGTATAATGAATATTCAAAAAAACATTTCTCCTCAACCATGACGAGTTAGAAGGTGTGCCATATATTGTTGGAAACGTCTCGAAATATACTAATTAACTATGTATATTTCTTTTTCATTTGGCTAACTTTTCACATCAATAACAACCATTTTCAACACTTATGTATGGGAAAAAAAGAGATGGACGGAATTTTGTTAATTAAATGGAAGGAGACAATTAAACCAAAGAGGAAGGTGGATGGGACCTAAAGAACATTCGTTTCTTTGGAAAATCATTGATAAAAAAATTCCTATGAAGAGTAATCAAAGATGAATTCCTATACAAATAAATCATAGTTCAAAAGAACATAAAGCTAGAATTTGTCGTTGATTGTATTGGAAGTCATATAAAGTCCACAAAGAATGTGTTTACTTATTGGAAGGCTTTAGTACAATCATTTCCATTAATAGGAAAATGGTCGGTAAGGAAAATTCAAACAAGATAGCAAGTTTGAGCTGGGTTGGATCCATGGATAAGATGTAGAAGTCGATACAGGTTGCCAAACAAATTGAGAGAACAAGTTCATATTAAAGGAATATATACTCTTAACTAGATAGCTAACCAAGAGATGTTAATATTGGGTAGAAGGGATGGATCGGGGGCAATATACTAGGGATGTAAGAGGAATATGTAGACATTGTGGAATGCATATATTGGAAACCTATATCTTATTCATGTAAAAATTATTGAAAAAGTGTAATGTCCCCTAATAATAATAATAAATAATATAATATAATATTAAAATATAAGTAAAAAAATAATTAACAATAAAGAAAAAATAATAATCATAAATAAATAGTCAAAAATAAAGAAAAGATAATAATAGAAAATAAATAATAAATAAAAGATAATAGTAATAAATAAATAAATAATAATGAAGAGAATATAATAATAATAATAAATAAAATAGTAAATAATAAATTGGAGTTCTAAATAAATATATTTAAAAATAAATTGTAAAAATAAGTAAAGTTAACAAACAAACAAAAAATTAAAAAGGAATAAAATAAGAAAGACTTAAATTAAGAGAACTATAAAATTAGTAAAAATAAGTAAAGTTAACCAAAAAAAAAAGTAAAATAAATAAAATAAGAAATAGTTAAATTAAGAGAAATATTATATTAAGTAACACTTAAAATAAAGAAATAAAATTGCATGTTGACACATGGAATGTGTGGATGCAGACTCTTTTCCATTTTTTTAGTCTATTTAATGGCGATGAGGAGGATGAGATTCATTCCTTCATCCATTCTCTTGAGAGAAAAGTGTTGTGAGACAAAGGATTCCCTAGAAATAGTACGTTGATTGAAGGCTCGAGGGTGGTCACTGGTAGAAAGATTATGTGTCGATGAGCTTACAGT
This sequence comes from Pinus tabuliformis, assembly GCA_031772625.1. Taxonomy (NCBI): domain Eukaryota; kingdom Viridiplantae; phylum Streptophyta; class Pinopsida; order Pinales; family Pinaceae; genus Pinus; species Pinus tabuliformis. The sequence continues at coordinate 1,084,867,763 of CM062813.1, forward strand.
TGGGTGGAGAGTTGTCCCCAAAATATTTGTTGTGGTTAGTAGAATTCAAAGAGCATCCAACTCTAAAAGAACAAGTAAAGAATATGATTGATACAGGTAAGTCATCTCTACTCATGTTTTTCGAAAATTCTATGATAAATAATTGAATAATTGTGTGTTGATTGTTAAGCAAATAATTAATATTGTATATTTTAAATCGAAGTTGTTACAGTATCAGAGTATAATTTTCGTCTTTGAAACATATAAACCCATACACAACTATATATAACTACTATTTTCTAATTATTTAAATTTTGAAATTGATTAAAACTTTTTTATAATTTATATAAAACTTGAAGTTGAGTTGTGAATTTCCTCGATTTAATTCTCAATTTTATATTAGCGCATTATATTGGGATGATAATCTACCCATACATGTTTTCACAGTAAACTTAAATAATACAAAGCAGATTAAATTTAAGTAGCATAAATTTTATAAATTAGAATATATTTAAATAAATTTAAGTAGCATAAATTTTATAAATTAGAATATATTTAAATAAAGAAAAGGGCCACTCATCAGTTTTAACTATTTATATGGATATGGAGGTATGTAAATGGTTAGGTCGAATTGTGTTTGGTTGTGGTTAGTTAAAATGGAATGAAAGTAAATCAACCCCATGGTTATGATATAAGACATGAAATTTATACTATTTAATATATCCTTTCACAATAAAAGGCAGGAAAGGAAACCATGAATACACATGTGCTTATGGATAAGAGTGTTTTGGGACATGAATTTTGTACTATTTAATATATCCTTTCACAATAAAAGGGAGGAAAGGAAACCATGAATACACATCTAATTATGGATAAAAGTATTTTGGCATAAATGCACCTAGATAAAATCATGTGTAGAAAGTATTCAATTTGATGTATGAAGTTGTATGGGTATCAAAAGTTAGCATAAAGATAGTGGCTTTAAAGTATGTTTTAGTTGTCAATATTTTTAACAATGACTTAATTTTATATGTTAAGTAATATTTTAATGAGTTTTGCATGTAAAATTAAATGAAAATTTTAGAAAAATATTTTGAGAAGATTATAGAAATAGATTAAACAATAATTTTAGAGAATTTTTTTTGGAATTGAGATGTTTATTTAACTTTGTTGTGAGAATTTTTAAAGAATTAGATTAAATAGGGATTTTAGAAATCTATTTTTTAAATTAAGATGGTTCTTTAATTTTTTCGAAAATATTTTTTTAATTTATTTCAATTTAGCATCACCTTTGAAGAAATTTCTTCTAGAATGGCTTTTTTTTGAACTTGTAGACATACTATGTCAAGAGCATAACAAACATATGCATTGACATTCTTAAATTGAGAAAACATTATTTTGAACATTTTATCATCTCCTAGGTTTTAGAAAAATATAATTGACTAGATCGAATTAGTGCATGCAACAAAATTTGATCTAATAATTTAAATAGTTGCAAATGGATCTTAACTCTACTAGTTAGCGTGAAAATGCAACTTTCCAATCATAACCTAAATAAATGAGAACCTCGAAAGAAAAAGGACAAAACTTGGACTTAGAAAAAACTCAAAGATGGGCACCCTGAAAATGATTTCAGAAGGGATATTAGTATTTTATTTTATTTTAAAGTGATTTCCAAAGGGTCCCATTTTCCTTTTGGCGTGGACTACACATTTTAGAGTATCAAACTTGTATTGAGAAAGTGAGATGAAATAATTTCATGTATGTAAATATGTCAATTTAATTTATGAAATAATAAATTATAATAGTTGTGTAATGAAGTATGTGAATTTAATTTATAATATAATAAATTTATAGAAGTTTGTGTAATAAAGTTGGGATAGTAAAAGGTTAGTTTGATTGTTTAAAGGAATATTTTAATATATAATTTTAATTGGATATTTATTTATTAGGTTAAAAACAAAAGTTAGATTTGGACTTATATATGATAAGATTATAATTTTTATTTTATATTTTTGAATTTTGTAGTTAAAGAGTAGAGAGAAAGATATGGATATATGTGTTAGTGATTGCATAAATAGTCAAGGTTATGCAAATTCTTTAGTGAATTTCAGGTTATTGAGTTGTTTTGTCGGCTTGTTCTGAGAATGTCACCTCTTAAAGAGAAAAAGAAGGGTAGTAAGGGGCTAATTATGGACATTAATGCAAGGTCATTAGATGTGAAATATTGTACCATCACTTAGCTCATTTACCTAGCCTATGCAACTTAAGAAAGTAAAGATAACACCAACTATTTATACAAGATGGGGAACTTATAGGTGAATAAATTAAGAAAACAAAAGTGCAATTCCACATGAGTAGATGGATGATCCAAACTTAAACAGGAATGCAACAACTTACAAATATAATCATAAATATGGAGATGCAACAGGAAAACACTTCATTTCATTAATAGAAAAATATTGAACTATGCTTACAAATAGAATGGAAATAAGATAGCTCGGGCAATGGTAGCTTATCTCTAAGAAGAGATGTGTCGGCTACATGCCTCTGAACTGTGTTACAATGAGGCTCAAAGGCCTATTTATTATTGATGAACAATGGAAACCCCTAAACATCCAAAAACCTAACCCTAGGAGATGAAGCGCCAAAATTGTGGGCCATGTTTGGGTAAATTGGTACATCAACTTCCCGGGGTCGTAATTTTGGCATACGATCTCTGTTTGGCTATCATAATACCTCATTTTGAAGATTTCGAAGAGAAGGCCAAAAGTAAATTGGCAAGCCAATTTGGGACGTTTTAAATCTCTTCGTTTTCCCTAAAAATTTCGATTAGGGCCTCAAAATGGCTCCAGAAGTTCAGGTCCCGAAAAACTACCAAAAATAGTAAATTGTGCTACAATTAAGGAAACCGAAAAAAAAACTGCCAAAAATAGTAAATTGTGTTGCAATTAAGGAAACCAAAAAACTGAAAGAGACAGTGTTAGGGGTCCAAGTGGAATAGGCAGGTGGCCACCAATATCCACCTGGATCATTCCTCCCCCCTTAGGAAGCATTGGTCCCCATTGCGTTGAGTACCTCCATGAGATGGGGAAACTTTTGCTGAACTTGGTCCCTTGTGAGCCACTTGCTGCACATTTACAAAGGATTTTTCTGTGTCTTTGTACTGTGAGTAGATATTACTTTTCTGCATTGAGTAGTAGTTGTGATCAGTTTTTAAGGTGTAAATCAGACATTGAAGAAAATGGCCAGAACCAGTGAAGTATTACAGTTCCTTAAAACTTTGATATTATCTACTGTTGATGACACATTACAAATCAGCAAAGGATCTCTCTCATAAATTCAGACATGTTTACAAAATGCACAAGAAAAGATCGATTTTTTGCAGCTTGAATCACAGCTACAGCAAGAAGAGCTACATCAAAATAGACACCATTCTGAACTTGTTTTTGTTCAGAACATTGAGACAACCACCCATCAGTAGCATGTTAATAATGGTACAGTTCATTCAAATAAAGCAGCAGTTGTATATGCAGATGCAGAAACTCAGTCTGCACTTCCCAAGCCCATCATCAGACCTTGGGAACAGCTTGTCCACAACAAGCACAGAACTGGTCTTGGATATGACAAGGACTTGTCCTTTCATATTCCAGACTACTCAAAGCCCATTCAGTTTCAGAGTGTTGGATTCATTGATGACAGTTCACCTGCTTCTCATGACAGTTCAGCTTCAGCTGTTCCAGATTCTGCCCCTCTTCCACAGCAACAACAACAACAAAAACAACAGATTGTGAAATGCCAACACTGTGATCGAGTTGGCCATTTGAAAGATCATTGTTTTGATCTTCATCCATGTAAGCATTGTCATAAAACCAGTCATTCTTCACACAGATGCTTTAGAAACAAACGTCCTGCAAGAACAAAGATTCATCTTGGATGGATCGCTTCTTGGCAATGGGCATCAACAGCCAAGAAGATATTCCAAACACATGTCAGAACCTGTTCCAGAGTATTAAACAGTCTTGCAGTTGAGTTTTCTCCATCTTCTCACCTTGTATCTGACAGGGGGGAAAATGATGGTCATCTACAAGCTTCAAAGTCACATCAAGCGAGCCTGAGCCACAACCTGCCACACCAGTTTCAGAGTTGTAGCCAGAGACAAAGATGCCCCTGAACATGCCTTCAGTTGGCAATCTGGGACACTTCCTCTAGCAGAAGACTCCGGCTTCTTGCCAGTTTTGGAAGAGTTCCAGGAATCGCAGAGTTGTTGGTCATCCTTAAACCATCACAGATTAAGAACACTTCCTCTAGCAGAAGACTCCAGCTTCTTGCCAGTTTTGGAAGAGTTCTAGGAATTGCATTAAGCATTCCAGAGTTGTTGGTCATCCTTAAACCATCACAGATTGAGAACACTTCCTCTAGCAGAAAACTTCAGTTTCTTGTCAGTTTTGGAAGAGTTCCGGGAACTGCACTAAGCGTTCCAGTGTTGGTGGTCATCCTTAAACCACCGCCCTTTATACCAACATTTCATAGAGCACATTCAGCCTAGTGCTGCCATGCATTTTTTGCACATTTTGTATTACAGCTCTCTTCTTGGACTCATACATAACCCTTCGGATTAAGGGGGGGAATGTTGGACACCTAATCCTAAGTGGGTTAGTGTGGAAGTCGAATGGACAAAAGGAGTCCAAGAGACCTTGGGATCTGAAACCCAAGAGTCACATATTTGTACTATAACTGTATATCTATTGTTAATAAAAAATGAACTCACATGATTTATCTTTCATATTGTTTTTGCTTTCCATGTGTGTTTAACAGAGTTGGCCAGCTTTGACAACCCGATATAGTTGGATCTTCTGCTGTCGAGTGCTCTTGATCTGTGTGTCCATGATCTGATCAGTGGTGGCATGTTCCATGCAGTCTAGGTTTAGCTTTATTGGTGTGAGTTGTTCTGCAACGTCGGATGTGTCTAGCAATGGTGGAAAGTATGGCAAAAGGTGGTCTACATTGAACATTGGGTGCATACCAAGGAATGGTGGAATGCTAAGCTCAAAGGCATCCTCCCCTCCATCCTTGGTGATGGTGTATGACCCATATCAGAGCAAGCGAAGCTTGTTGTGGGGTCCAGCGAGGCGCTCATTCTGCAAATGTAGCCAAACTTTGTCGCCCACCTAGAACTTGTGTGGCACCCGATGTTGATCATGACGCTGCTTGTACTTAGCATTGGCTCTATCTAATATATCATGGACCTATTGGTGGATGTATAGAATGCGCTCAATGAAGTTATTAGCCCTGTCGACTTCGAATTGGACATGAGCCAAATATGCCCAAGTAGTTGCAAATGGTATGACCACATCAATGGGATATAATGGCTAAAATCCCAGACCTACCTGAAAGGGGTTGCGGAGATCTGTTGTAGTTGTGTTGGACATAGGAAGGGCTTTCATCCCATGTGTGTGGGTGCTTCGAGTTGTACATGTGTAGAATGTGTACGATCACCCTATTGACAACCTCCGTTTGGTCATCAGTTTAGGGATGAAAAGTCGTGGACTTAGTAAGTTTTGTATCCAACATCGACCAGAGACTTGACCAAAATGCACTCAGGAATCTGTTGTCCCGATCTAAGAAAATGGACCATGGGATCCCAAAGTGTACCCACACTCGGTCAAAGAAGAGCTTAGCAGTGGCCTCTGTTGTGATACTCTTCTTGCAGGGCGCCATGATGTCTATCTTAGAGAATTTGTCGATGACCACAAAAACGCAATCGTTGTCGTGCTTAGTAGAAGGAAGGTCTGACATGTAATCCATGGAGACAGATTCCCAAGGCCGACTAGGAGTAGGTAGAGGAGTATACAACCTTGCTTCTTGATGGTTGGTTTGGCAATGGCGCAAGGGGCGTAGGATCTAATGTACTTCCCAACATCCTGACAAAGTTTCGCTAATAAAAATACTTCTTCAATACCACCACTATTTTCTCTACTCCAAAATGTCCAGCGACCCGACTGTAGTGCACCTCCCAAATCATCTTGGCACGCTCGCTTGAAGGAACACAAATGTGTCCCAAGTAGCATAACTATGCATCTTGAAGGTGAAAATTTGTAACTTGCTTCCCTTCCAAGAGTGTCTGGTATGTGCTGCCGAATTCTGGATCACTCATGTAAAGATGCGGCCACTCAAAGGTCTCATGCCCACAGGAGTCGAGCATAGTGATTAGCACCATGACTGGTGGTTGGTTGAGGCAATCAGTTACATTATTGGTGTTGCCCTTCTTATACTTAATGATCAAATGGAATTTTTGCAGGTAGGTGGACCATTTCTGATGGCGATCATTCTACAACTTCCCTTGTGTCTGTATGAACTGTAGAGGTCGGTGGTTTGTGTTGATGATCATTTCCTTCCCCATAATGTAATGCTTCCATTGACGGCAGGCCTACACAATGGAATACATTTATTTGTCGTAAGTGGGGTACTTTTGGACTATGTCTGAAAGTTTCTCATTGTGGTAAGCCATTGAATGCCCATGCTGAGTAAGAACAACACCAATAGTATAATCGGAGGCATCTGTCTCAAACTCAAATGGTTGTTGCAGGTCTGGTAATGTGAGCACTGTTGCATAACATAGGTGATTCTTCAATTTGGAGAACGCTTGTTGTTGGGTGTCAGACCAAAAAATCTTTGCTTTTGCTCCGCCCTTGGTGACTTGACTTAAAGTCCAAGTGATATGAGATAACCCCAATATGAACCTACAGTAGAATTTGGCAAGACCCAAAAAGCTGCGGAGCTCTGTTAGTGTGGTTGGGGCTGGCCAATACCAAATAACTTGTATCTTGGATGGGTCCACATGTACACCCTGCTCATCAATTATGTACCCCAAATATTGAACCTGGGTTAGGCCAAAGGTGAATTTCTCCAAGTTAGCACACAATTGTTGTCGTAGGGTTTGAAGAACCTTTCGAATATGGTGGAGGTGCTCGTCCCAACTCTGGCTGAAGATCAATATGTCATCTAAATGCACCACCACGAATGCATTGGTGAAATGTTGCAAGATGTCATCCATCAGTGTCATGGAGGTTGCAGGGACGTTCATCAATCCGAACGGCATGAACCACCATTTGAAAAGGCCCTCCTTGTATTTGAAGGTAGTCTTCCATACATCATAGGGTTCTATTGGCACCTGGTGATAACCTGACTTCAAGTCAATCTTGCTGAAATATTTGGCCCCCTTGAGCTGGTTAAGAAGGTCATAAATCTGCAAGATTGGGTACCTATTCCAAACATTGATCTTGTTCAATGTCCGGTAGTCAATACAGAGCCTCCAGGTCCCATCCTTCTTTTGTACCAATACAATCGGGCTCCCACAGGGTGATGAGCTTGGCCTGATGTGCCCTTTTTGAATCAGTTCCTGAATTTTCCTCCCGATCTCATCGTTCCCCAGCACAAAGTGCCAATAGGTCGGCCCATTGGGCAACGGCGCGCCCAGGGTCAGATTGATGGAGTGCTTGCCCTCACCGTGCAGAAGTACCCCTGTAGGTGAGGCGAAGATATCCCTGTACTCCTCCACAACCTTGTCCATCTATTGTTGTTGTTTAGAGGATCCCAGCTTAGAAGTCGTGGCCACAACCTTCTTCTTGCCCTAAGAGTGAATCATAAGGAAAAAAAAAAATCCTAGTTTGGGAAATGATCTTACTGCATTGTTATGCAATGATCAAAGAGATGGTGGTAGGCGGGGCTACCTCTGGTATCCTGTACAAGTTGTTGGCCAAGGTAATAATTAAAAAGTGAGGTTTAGGCTCATATACAGCATGTCGCTTCCACAAGTATGGTTGTCCTAACAATACATCACAAACTTCAAGAGGAGAAACATTGCACAGTACCTCATCCGTGAAGGGCTTGATGCTGTAGGGAAGGCGACACTGCTAGCTAACGTAAAGATCTCATCCTTGGTGAAGCCACCTGATGGTGTACGACTGTGGATGTTTTGTAGTCTTTAGGCCCAACCGCTTCATGACCTCTGCTGAAATGAGGTTCTTTTGACTCCCGCTATCGACAATGAACTGCAGCGGAGAACCCTTCACCCACATCTGTGAGTGGAAGAGACGTTCCCCCTCCTCTGGATCTTCAAGCTCAATCTTCTGGATCTTGGTGGTGGTCATGGTAGCACTAGGCTCTGCATCAATGATCTACTTCCCTTTGTTAGTTCCCTTTTCGGGTTCTGATTCAGAGTTGGAACATGCGTCTGATTCAGAAGCCTTCAGCTTAGCGGCCAGTGATTTCTTGGCCCGACACTCACTTGTATTGTGAGTGGAGCTCTTATGGAACTCACACCATTTTCTTGTGTCCTTCTTTGTCTTCGAGGTGTTTTTCTTTGCTTGCGGCTTCGGTGGGCCATCCTAGGTAGCCCTGCCTTGGCTTGGTCCTTTGTTCTATGGTTTAGGGGTGTCTTTTCCTTGCCTTGGATTCGCAGATCCAAAGTCTCGCTTCTTCTATTTAAACTTCTACTCAATCTTGACAGCGTACCAGTACGTTGTGCCGAGCGAGGAAATGTCCAGGAACTCCATCTCGTCCTGGATGTACTTGTGTATACAGCCATGGTACTTGAGCACCAAATGTCGTTCAGTATCCATGATACCCAACTTCATGCAAAGGGTATGGAAAATATTTGTGAACTCCAACACATCTTGGTCCCTTCCCTGTCGTAGCGTGGTCTACTTTGTGTATTTATCTTCATAGCTCCCAACAGGGTAATTGTTCCTTGATGGCGTCTCGGAAAGAATCCCAAGTGGGTGTGGCTTTGAGAAGTGCAAAATTAATCTTTGCGCGATTGGAAAAGTCATGAACTGAAAAATATACTTCCAACAGATTTAAAAATTTATCTACGACGTCTACATCTATCAGGCCTTCAAATATGGGAATATCGAAGTTACCTTGTACCTTAAAAGGAGTGGCACCTCCAAAGTGGCTTCTAGATGAATATGCATCGCTCGTGGGTAGTCGTCAAAGGATCTGTGCAAAGTTATCCATCATTGTGTCCCTTTGTCGCTCAAGGGCTTCCTCGAGCAACATTTTGAAAGGATCTCCTACCCCCTCATTTTTCTTTTCTTCCGCCATGGAGGTCGTTGGGTTTTGTGAGGCTGATCTTGCAACAACTCAACCAGATCAAGCCCTAACTACTTATACCTTGACCTCGTTGGGGACATGCAAAGAAAAACAGAGAAAGAGCAGACCGCTCGAATACCACTGATCTGAACTTAAACAAGAATGCAAAAACCTATAGATATGATCATAAATACAAAGATGCGGTAGAAAAATACTTTATTTTATTAATAGAAAAATATTGAACTATGCTTACAAACAGAATGGAAATAAGATAGCCCGGGCGATGGTAGCTTATCTTTGAGAAGAGATGTGGCGGCTACATGCCTTTGAACTGTGTTACAATGAGGCTCAATGGTCTATTTATTATTGAGAAACAATGGAAAACCCTAAACATCCAAAAACCTAACCCTAAGAGATGAAGCACCAAAACTATGGGCCTCGTTTGGGTAAATTGGTACATCAACTTCCCGGAGTCGTAACTTTGGCATACGATCTTCATTTGGCTATCATAATATCTCGTTTCGAAGATCTCGAAGGGAAGGCCAAAAGAAAATGGTTAGGTTAGTTCGGGATATATTTTGTCTCTCCGTTTTCTCTAAAAACTTTGTTTAGGGCTTCAAAATAGCTCCGGAAGTTCAGGACCAGAAAAACTGCTAAAAATACTAAACTGTGTTACAATTAAGGAAACCGAAAAACTGAAAGAGACAGTGTTAGGGTTCCAAGTGGAATAGGTGGGTGGCCACCAATACCCCCCTGGATCAATGGAAAAAGAAAAGTAGTATATTGTCAAATGTTTTAAGAATGAAAGGAAAGTTCCAAGTTGATCTCTAAAGTTGGTGGGAATATTGAATAAAGTTATCTTATGCAAGAAGGGAAAATGCTAAACTTGTGAATTTTCTAGTGATGATATTGCAATCCATCTAACCATGACCAAATTGGAATGATGATGGTGAAAAGTGAAAAAGTTATAGAAAAACACTATAAGGGAATGAGTGGAAGTTTCACAAACAAGCATAAGAAATCAATAAAAAGTAATAAACTATCTTAGAATATAATGAAAGATTTTGCAGTTAATTATGAAGTTGATTTAAAGGAGTTGTAGGAATTATGGTAACATTTGATTACATAATCCATGAATGTTGCATGATGAGAATAAAGAAGCTAAAAATAGAAATTGAGAATATTTTGCGAGCATAAACTGGGAAAATGCACTATTTTCATGGTAAGTCCAACATTAGTGATAGTCGAGCATGGTGCTAATGTGAATAACAACAATATGAATTTTAAAGTAGCTAATTAAAGTTCATACCATTCTTAAGGTGTATAACATTAAAGAGTGAAGGGAACTGAGAAAATGTAATAATGTCTAGGGCTAAATTATGGGGTCTATCTCAAGTGGAAAGTTCTCTTAAGGATGTTGATGAGTGGGTTGAACAAAATAATTGGTAAGGGTAAAAGTGATGACTACATAATTTAAAAGCGTTAAGGTTGGAATTTGTGAATACTTGTAATTATTGAGAAATGGCAAGTGATAAACTAGGAAAACGTTTCAAGGATAACGATTGTTTAACTTTTGGAAAAAGGAAATAAACTATATAGAATAATGAGAAAATATTGAGCATGAAGAGAGGTCAAGTGGTATTGAGATGGGAACTTGATCAGATAAGCAGATCTTTTGAGGATGTACAATGACAATTATGTGTGTGATGTATAAATCACCAAGGGACAACAAGCCCTCATGAAGGTGAATTAAGCATGACATAAGACTTAAATAATGATGACCTAGTGTATTTGTTCCATCTAGATAAGCAAAATATGTATAGTGATCATGGAATTTTAATTTGGTATTTATGATTTAAAGAATGATTGTACAACCGGTATATCATAACAATGAATTCCCCTAAAATTTCCTTGGAGGCAGATTACATAGATTAAGTTTCAAGATAATGAGGCCCATTTGAAATATAACAATGTACTTAAATCAGTATACCTACAGTGTAAATGGTCAACTTCCTAGTTGACAGAAGTGGAAGTGATTATTGAAAAGTAATTAGTATCTTGATGAAAACATGACATTAATAGTATTGGTGAGATAGCCTAGAGCCTAAAGGGATGTAGAATAATCTTATTTTATAGTTGGTATTCATATTTTATACAAACAAATGAAATTGATTTTTTTTATGAACCGTGATAAGAATGCTCATAGTGTATTATTGTTCTATACTTGATAAGTACTGAGATGATTCTCATATTAATGATGTTTCATGATGTGATGGATATGATATGCACATGGAACATGATGTTATGATATGATGTATATTGACATGTGGTTTATTTATTATGCGATGTCATGATATATATTTGATGCAAATATGTTGATGTTATAACTTATGATGGTATTTCATGATGTGAAGCATGTAATTATTGAGTGAAAATTTTATTACATGCATGAGTATGTAGTTTTTACTATTCAGAATGTTGTGACAATGATGTTGTATACTCGTGATGAATATGGTATGCATGAAGTGGCATATGGGTTATTTTCTATGATGTTATATTATAACTAATGCATTGGTTGCATATTGAGATGTGGTAATTGACAAGAACTCCACAAATGGGCCGAGAGGGCCAGTTTATTTGATGATCTCATGGGAGCCCATACCTACGAAATATGGGTTGGGGACAAAGTCAATCAATACTACATATGTCAGTGGTTCATTTGTCTTGTATATCTCTTGATGGATATCTCTTGAGGGGTTATGGGACCATCTTGAGGAGGTCAAGTGCCTGATATTAGATTGGGATGTTGAAGTTTGATGGGGGTGTAAAGACTTCGATGCCTGGGGTTGTGCACCTCAGTGAGTGTGAAGGGAGTGGGTCAGCCTTGCAAGATTCCCGGAGTCATTGAGTAATGGGACCGGATGCCTGCCTTGGGGCAAATGACGTTTAAGCTTTGGCGCGAGCCTTGGGGCCAGTCATAGGCTATGGTATAGACCGATGAGACTTATGCCTAGTTCCAAAAGTGGGAAAAATGACAGAGATTCCTTGGGATTTCCCGAGTGTTGTGGAAAATTTCGATACCCGCTAGTTATACTAGTTCAATAGAGGGTGTAGGGAAAACGTGAAGTAATAAATAACTAAATAAATAAAATGTTAAATTATTAAACTTAACTTCGAGACGAAGTTCCTTAAGGAGAGAGAGTATGTAATGTCCCCTAATAATAATAAAATATTAAAATATAAGTAAATAAGTAATAAACAATAATAAATAAATAAATAAAAGATAAAATGGTAAACAAATAGTAAAAAATAAGGAAAAGATAATAATAAATAATAAATAACAAATAAAAGATAATAATAGTAAATAAATAATAAATAGTAAATAATGAAGAGAATATAATAATAATAAATATATATATATATATATATATAGGGAAAAAAAGAATAAAATGAACAGAAATATAAAAATAATAAAAAGTAAAAAAGAATTCCACATCATAACTTCAATGTCATGGGTATTATAGTGCATCGAGTGGTGATGAAGTGTTGGTGGTGAGTTTTTTAATACATAATGGGAAAATATAATGATAATGTGATGGTAAGGCTAGCTCTTGGATTTGTTAAACAAATATTGTAGATATATGTGTTAAAAGCCTATGCATATTTTATTAATTATAATGCTTTATTATTTACATATGTTAGTTCATGCAATGTTTTATTAGTCCTTGCCATCTGGCAATAGCATGGGACTATAGTAATCGAAAGGGCGCCATTTTACATTAATTCAGCTGCTTGTTGTCACAAAGCATCATGAATAAGCAAAGTTTTATATTTCGCCATCTTATTTGGCCTCTTCCCGAGGCTGAGAGGCAAAACTATATATTATAGTTATGCATTTGGATAACATTTTGAAACTGTTGAAACTATGTTGAAACTAATGTTAGCATTAATCGAAAGAAATAAATGCTAATTTACAAACCACAACTAGTTGGAGTAAATGTTTTCATTTCGTAAGAAACTTGTAATTTCTAGGTGGTGCATGGTACATACTGCATGTTGTTGCCAGGTGGTGTATATTGCATGTTGTTGTTGTAGGCCTGTGCGCAGAACTATAATAGGAATACGAATAAGAAGAGTGCATTAGAAAGTTCAGACTTGCTTAACGACCTTGTCCGCCTTACTTAACAACCTTGTCCGCTTGGCCTGCCTACCTTCCTGCAAGACCAAGTGGCCATCCAAGAGCGACGAGGATGAAACCAGTGCTCTGGATCTGTTAATAACGGGTATGGTGGGCATGCACTCACGCTGGGAAAATTTCTTGGTGCTCATGAGAGAGATGCAGACCCATTTCTGATTCCCTTTTTTACATTTTTTTGCAAAAAATTCAAGCAAATCATATGCTCAGTAACCAATATCTTCTCTAATCAATCCCTTGTGAAAAAAAATGTAATATTTTTCTAATTTCCTAGCTATATTGGGCTTATTTTGGGTTGTTGGGTAGTAGGATTGAAATCTCTTTATGTTCAATTCTGGCCAGTGATATGTATATTTCTCATGTCTAATTTGAATGTAATGCATTGAATATGTATAGTTTTCATATTTTTCATATCTAAATTTAATGTAATACGAGGAATATGTGTATTTCTCATAGCAAACAATGTAATACAAGGAATATAATAAACAAAACATGTATATTTTTTTATAAACACAGGAAAAAAACTAACGAACTTAAAACATACTGACCACAGCGCTGCAGAAGCGTTTGTGTTTAATTAGAGTAAATTGCAGAGTCACCTTCATAGAAGGCACATGAACTAGTTTTTCCAAACCTATGATCACTAAAATGTAACTATCCATGTAAAAATGGCGAAATATAGCTCCTTGTGGAGACATGGGTTCTTCTTCTTCATTTAAATTGTCTTTTCTTAGACTGATATGCCTCAAGTCTGGTTGTTTCTTCACACAGGACCATAATCTGCTCTCATTGTCGTCCATGGCTACTGTTGTGGCTTGTCCACAGTCCATGGCAGAGTTCTGCATAGTGCAATGGCCTCTAAATATTTTATGTCAGCGTGTTTCAGTGTTATTCAATGCATACTGATCTTTCCATAAAATATCTACAAATACATCTCCATTAATGAAACCTCCGCCAACAGCTCAAAGCAATGCGGCTCCTCGCATTTAATATTCGAAGACTTTGCCAAATTAACCTACGCTACATTGGATGATTTGTAAGCACATAACAGCAAAGGCCGCATGCATTGAGATGTAAATAATTAAACCGAAGATAGCGAGAAACCATCATTTGTCAGCGAGACGACGATCCAGCAATAGAGAAGAGTTGGAATTTGATTGTTGATTAGTGTAGCTTCGTTATGCTCATCCGCTTCAAGCTAAAAGAACCAGCTACGCTACACTTTGAGCTTCCTTCATTCAATATATATAGAACAACAACATTCCACATGACTGGCATTTCCACACGACCAGTAGCAGAATCGACATTATGGCTCCCCAACAGCTCATCTATTATGCAAATAGGGAGATCTTCTATTATGCTCACCACGGGTATGCCCTCTCGAATCAACCATTCCCCTAACTACTTTCTACACCCATTCTAGGTTTTCATGATAGCCGAGAGAACCTCAGCTCATGTTTGTTGCTACTACAAGTACTAACCAAGCTTATAAGCTTTTTTGTTCAACTATCCAACACGCAAGATTAACATAGAATGGTACCTATCACCATTGTCCTGCTCTTCATCCATGTTTCGATCATGCATTATGATATGATGTGTTATGTTCAACCACGTCTCTTGTTATGTTCAAGGAAGTCTCCATGGCGCTTGGCTTGTCTCTCGTGGTGGGGCCAAAAACCCGTGTTTCCTTGAGTTCTTAGCAGCATAAATAACCGATATATTTCCATGTGGTGACTCGGCAACTGATCTGAAGGGTATTTTTCAGGAACAACTTAGTAGTGTCAAGATTCAAATTGCTTCTTTTTGTTTATAATATATATGGATAGCACTATTCTCGTGTTTCATCGAACTTAGTGCTTTTCTTGATCAGTTTTTGTTAGTTTTTTATTTGTAAATTCATGTAATGTGTGAAAACCGGTGAGAGCATGGAATAGAAGCGTGCCTTCTATGATGATTATTACTTTTCTTCTTTTGTGGATTTTCGATTTGATAATTGTTGAAGAAATGATTACAAGGTTTAATCGTATTGTATGTTTCCAGGAAGAAAATAGACGAAGCGAGTCCTAGATACCGCCACCTTGGGTAATTGTTGCTTTGGTCGTTCTAGGTTTCAACGAGTTTATGGCACTTTTGAGGTATGTTATATGCATTCTTTTGTGAAATAATGTATATGCTTCCTTTCTTATATGTAATGAAGTATGCCAACTCGCCTGGAATCATTGTTGGAATTTATTGCTAACAGGAATCCAATCTATATCAGCGTGATTTTTGTTCTTTACCTATTGGGCAAAGCTCTTTTTGTGCAATTGGACATCCCTAGGGAGTTTTGGCATGGATTTGCAAGTAAAATTATAGTTTGGGACATATTTGCTTCTGTAAAACTTTCTCACTTCTATTTAATAAGCGTGATAGTGTTTTGACGCTATTAGCATTGGTCTCTCTGTGCATTTACATTTATAATGTTTGACATGTGTACTTCATTCAGCTTTATAGAATATTTCCATTGTCGGCTAAGTTTCAACCAACAATTATGGCCCTCTTAAAGAGACTTGCTGATGAGGGCCAGAAATTCAGTGGTTCAAAAGCATCAAGCAATACCACTATTCTTCGTTCTGAAAACTATGGAGTTGGTGTTAAGGATGTGCAGTTGCAGGACCCTGCACGAAGTTCTTCTCGGTCAAGTTCTGTTGAAAATGTCGAATGCTCGCGTTCTATAGGACATAGACAAAGCGCACCTGTCAAGGCCACTTATTGATTACCCAGTTCATTGGATGGTATCTTGTCGTGATGTTTTGATAAACCGCAATGATACTATGCACTGTTGATCATATGAGAGGAGTTTGCTATATTTGTGTGGATCAAGAAGCCAAGTAGCCAAGTTGACGGATAAAGGAAATCCTGGCTAGCTGGCCAGCCTAGCTGGCCAGCAAGGGGCTGCAGCGTGAGACTTTGAACTTCCTTACCTTAATCTCTTGACCTTGCTCCTTGACTTTTACTTGATACGATGTGATTCGATAAGCCCAGAGGGTGTGTGTGTTCGTTCGTTTACTATGGGAGTTCTGATTCTCAGTATGCTGGTGGTTCCCGTTTCTTTGGGCGAATCAAGTCAGATGTAATATCTCAAATTGTAGAATTTATGTTTTTTGTCTTCTTCTTGCTTGGTTCTGTAGGGGGGTCATCATTCCTTCCTGCCCTTAGAGGGTAAGGGACAGCTACTACCACAGCTTCCAAATGTTAAACCTCTCAGCTCACTCACTATAAGCGTAACTCTCCTAAACTTGTCAACCATGCACTCCTCAACCACCCATTCGCTGCACTTAAGGCAGGGACTAGCTACCGTGCAACCCCTCTTGTTTTGTTTATTATTTACAATAAATAATACACGATTATATTTTTTCCCAAAATAATATACAATTATATTAATTATAACTTTATAATAATTACAATGTAGTATTAGTTGTAATATTTAAACACATGTCATATTTATTTGTTATATAATATATATTAATCTAAAAATATATGCAAATGCAATGTATTTTATCAAATAAATTACATTTTATAAGGTACAATATATTAAATGTTCTATATGATATATTATATTTATTATATTTCATAAAAAAAAATCGATTTTATTTTATATATATATTTTTAATATACATTATGTACATTATTATTTATATTAGTTATTTATAATGAAGTTAAATTTTATGTGGCTGGACTTGGGTAATGAAAAAGGAGTTTTATGAGCTCTGCAACTTGAGCGAGGTTTGAAGTTGGCGCTAAGGTTTTGCATTAGGGTTCCATGGCGGGACGCGCAGGGGGGAACGTCGCTCCCTCCTACAGTCATGCAGTCACAGAGGGAGGCAAGGAAGCAAGAGGAAAACATTTCAAAAAACCGTTGGAAAAGATTTCAGAAGCAAGAGGCAAGGAGACAGTTGGAAGAAACGAATTCCAGGATCAGGAAGGGCATCAACAGGAAACAAGCAAAGAAAAGGAGAAGGGAGGCGGCAGCAGAAAAACGACTCCTAAAAAAACTACAGGAGTCTATAAACCCAAGTCGAGCATCATTCCCTGGTTCATATTGAGTGATCCAGCGATTCAATCGCACAGGGACCATATGAAAGAACATGCGATCATCTGCAATTTCATGGGGTTATGGCCAACAAAGAGGGCATTACACATCCGGATTAGAAGCCATTGGAATCCAAAGGGAGAAATACATTTACATCTGGGTTCTAAGGGCTTCTTCATGGTGGTGTTCATGAGCCTAGAGGACAAAGACAAAATGTTTGAAGGGGGCCTTACTTCTATGCTATGGCAGGACTTTACATGCGGCCATGGATGATGAACTTTGTCCCGAAATGTGAAACATTTACATCCGTACCAGTTTGGATTAGACTATACTCTTTACCTCTGGATTACTGGCAACCAGAATCTTTGAAAACCATAGGCAACAAGCTGGGGCATTTTCTGAAGATATCAGAGGCAACTCTTAAAGGTAAATATACCTCCTTCGCTCGAATATGTGTGGAAATGGATCTATCTGGAGCCCTTTCGAAAGCAATAATTTTAGAGGTATATGATGAAGAATGGGTACGAACGGTGGACTATGAGCACATCCCATTTAGATGCTACAAATGTCATGAACACGGCCATCTATTCAGAGACTGCCCAACAAACAATATGGAAGGCAATGGGAAAACCTCTTTGGACAGAGATCACGAGGGTTTCACCAAGGTTGGAGGCAAAGGGAAAGGGGGTAAACGGTCACACAAGAAGATTAGTGAAGACAGATACATAAGACAAAACAGTTTTAAAATCCTAGAGGAAGTAGAGGAGAACGTGGAGATAGTCCAGGATAGGGAGAACGCATTTAGGGAGCAGGATACGAAAGCTGAAATGGAGGACATCATAGAAAACAACCAGCAGAAGGAGGAGCTACAAAGCTACATGGAAATCAACAAGGATGATGAGATGACTCCAAGTGAGGCAGGAACGGAGGACCATGAACTACAAGAGATTCTAGACAAGGAAAATCTAGATCTAGAAATATTTCTGGAACTAGGAAAGAACAAAGGAGTGGAATCCTTGCCAAAAGAAGATTATGATCGAGTTCAACAGCGCTTTCTATGGAGGGCACAATCAAATGGAACTGGTGTCAAAAGAAACTACGAAATCCAAGAGCAAAGTGGGGTCAAAATGATGGAGAACTCACAGGCACAATCTCCAAAGAACTCGGGAAGGAAAAGAGGAAGAAAAAGACAGAATGAACTGCTAAATGAATGTGGAAAATTACTGATTAACTCAGGTAAGATGAAATTCACAACCTGGAATATTAGAGGAATAGACAGTAGAAGGAAACAAAGGAATCTAAGTTACAGAATAAAAGAAGAAAAACCAGATATGGTCTTTAGTCAAGAAACCAAATGTTCAATGGATAAAATAATAGAAATTCATAATAAATGGTTAATCAAGTATGAGTATTTATATGTTAAGGCAATTAACTCAGCAAGTGGGATTCTTACACTGTGGGATCCACAAAAATTTGGTATCTTGGATGCTTCAGCATCCAAGAACTATTTATCTCTGGTGTGTAGTCCTATAGGTGATAAGGAGATATACATGATAACAAATGTTTATGGACCTCAAAAGCAAGCAGACAAACTCAAGCTTCTTACCTCCCTGGAAGGTCTAAGAGCACGACATCCCAATATGCCTTGGATAATTGCAGGTGATTTCAATATGATAAGATCTCTTTCAAAAAAAAAGAAAAAAAAAAGGAGGCACTAGGCAGCTAGGCAAAGACTATGAAGCCTTCCAAGATTTCATCATGAACATGGGACTAGTGGATATCGAGACAATAAATGGAACCTTCACTTGGAACAAAAAGATAGGAGGGGCTTCTCAAATCGCTTCAAAACTTGATAGATTTATTGTTTATGAGGATCTCCTCCTCATAGGACCAGCCATCACAGCTACCCTTCTGCCCTTTGGAGGCTTGGATCATTGGCCAGTTCAGCTAGAGGCTTCCTTTATGGGCACTCCGAGAAACAGGCCCTTCAGATTCGAAAATGTCTGGCTCTCACATCCCAAATTCACCAGTAACATTAACAAATGGAGGAAAGAGGATCTGGATATTCAGGGTACTAAAATGTACATGCTGCAGTAGAGACCGAAACATATTAAATCCAAACTTAAAGCTTGGAACAAAAAGGAATTTGGCGACATCCTCAAATCCATAATAGAAACTAAGCAAAAACTCCAGGAAATCAATCAGATCAATATCACAGAAGGCTTCAATGAAGAGAGGCAAAAACTAACTAACATTTTGCAGGAAGAATGGGAGGATCGATGCTTACAAGAGGAAATTTTTTGGAGACAGAAATCCAGGATTCAATGGATTAGAGAGGGAGAAAGAAATACTAAGTTCTTCCACAAATCCACTATGGCCCATTGGGCACATAATACAATCACAAAGATTAAGGATTCTCAGGGTATTGAGCTTGTCTCTCATAAGGACATGGAATCGCATCTAGTTCAACACTTCTTCAACATTGCAAAGGAGCCAATGGAGGATAGATCTAGGTTCATTGATCAGTTCACCCAGTATATTCCCAAGTTGGTCACCAGAGAGGACAACCACAATCTGAACAAGCCAATCTCGGAAGAGGAGGTCAGTGAGGTGATCAAGGAAATGCAAAGTGGTAAAGCACAAAACCTGGATGGATTCAATGTAGACTTCTTCAAAGCTTGCTGGGAAACAGTCAAACAGGACATTCTCGAGGTTGTGGAAGACTCAAGAAAATCCAAAAAGATTCTAGAAGCATTGAATGCTTCCTTCATAGCTTTAATCCCCAAAAAGGAAAATGCTATGACTCCAGATGGATTTAGACCCATAACCTTATGTAATGTGGTGTATAAAATCATCTCCAAAGTGATAACCAATAGAATCAAGCCCCTGCTACCTTTCCTCATCTCGGAAGAGAAAATAGGCTATGTGGAGGGAAGACAAATTCTCAACAACATCATCCAAGCACATGAGGTGGTACATTCTCTCAAATGCAACAAGCAATCAGGTATGATCATTCAGTTGGACCTCGCGAAAGCCTATGACAAACTCAGTTTGTCTTATATCAAAGCTACTCTAAAAGCCTATGGCTTTGACCAAAACTGGATAAGATGGGTTATGGCACTAGTTACCACGACCAGTTTTTCCATTATGCTTAATGGAGATCCTTCTAGTACCTTCACACCTTCTAGAGGGCTCAGACAAGGTGATCTGCTCTCACCTTTTCTCTTCGTCCTCATGATGGAAGGGCCAGGTAAGGCAATCAAAATGGCAAATGTTGAAGGACGAATTCAGGGTATCAAGCTCACCTTGGATGGAGAGGCTAACACTCATCAACAATTCGTGGATGATACTATGTTGCAGGGCACACCCATAGTTAAGGAAGCAATAGAAATCAAAAATATCCTAGACAACTTTGCTATGGTAGCAGGTACAGAGGTAAGCCTAAACAAGTCCAAAGTTTTTTTCTTTAACACTGATATTGCTATACAGAGAAACATTACCAGGATTCTTGGTTTTCAAAGGGAACAGTTGCCCTCCAAATATCTTGGCATTCCTCTTACTGATAAAGCTCTAAGCAAGAACATATGGGAACCAATTTTAAATAAGCTTCAAGACAAGATCAGAAAATGGACAAGCAAATCTTTAAACTTAGCAAGGTGACTTGTGCTCACACAAGCGATCTTGCAGGCCATTCCCATTTCCATGTTTGCAGCTACCCTGCTCCTCAAGGTATTAAGCAACAGATAAGGAGCATTCAAAGGGACTTTATGTGGGGTAGAGGGGAAGAGAAAAATAAGTGGGCTTTAGTTGCCTAGGACAAGATCTGCAAGCCCAAGAGCCATGGCGGCTTGGGGTTGCATGATCTAGAGACTCTCAGCAAAGTTTCGAGAGCTAAGCTTTGGTGGCGATGGATCAAGGAGCCGAATGCCCCCTCGGCCAAGCTTTGGAAATAGAAGTACGCCAAGCACTGGCAGGAGAAGGATCATATCAGAATGTTAGGACAAATCAGGGGTTCACACATTTGGAACCTTGCTTGGGAAAACAAAAGCATTGTTTAGCAACACTATTTTTGGGAAATCTGAGCAGGGGACCACGCTCGTTTCTGGGAGGACAGTTGACAACAGGAACCCATTCTGAACAGGCATGACCTGGCAGCCCTTAAGAGAGACACAGATAGCAAAGTTCTGGTATTGGTAAAAGATTTCTGGGACCAGGGAAGGATTAATGGAAAATGGAGGAAATGGAAGGATCTAAGTTACAGTAATGAGAGTCCTCTGAAGGCCAAGGCAGATGCTCTTACCCAAGAATTAAAGCATAGACGGATTCTGGTTTCCTCCTCACCCAACCAATTAAGATGGGGGAAGAATAGTGAAGGTAACTTTAACCTCAAAAAGGCAAAACAAGCAGTCACAATATTTAACTTTGTAAATATTGATCAAGTCTGGAAGGAGCTTTGGCAAACTCCTCACTGGATGAAAATAAAGTTATTCATCTGGCTTGTGCATCAAAGAAAGATCCTAACTTGGGAAAACCTCCTAAAGAAAGGCTTCATTGGCCCTTCCAAATGTCACCTCTATGGCTTACATGAGGAAACGATTGAACACCTTCTCAACCTCTGCCCTTTTTCTGCTAAAGTGTGGAACTGGGTGGCCTCCATCTTCAGACAAACCGACAGGGACAGTCTCAGTATATCCAACACTTTGAAAAACTGGAGGAAGAACTTCTCAGGGAATGAAATCATTAACAAAGCCTGGATGCTAGTACCAAGCTTTATCATTTGGAATGTTTGAAAAGAGTGCAACAAGCGGATCTTCAAAGATAAAGCTAGCGAGCCCCAACATATAATCGATCAAATTCTAAAATAGCTTAAAGGCACAGTAAAAATCCTATTGAGGTCATTTCCTAAGGATTCTCCTCTGCCTCAAGAGGAGAATATTATACTTAATTTGGGACTCCAGTCCATCAGTCCTCAAGGAATAATAAAGGGAGTGAGAACAATAAATACAAGGGCCAGTAGTCAGAAGCCCCCTCCACAAGGATTCTTCAAGGTAAACATTGATGGAGCTTCTAAGGGTAATCTAGGGTTAGTTGGCTTTGGGGATGCCATTAGAGATCATCAGGGGAAAATAACTTACATCTTCCATGGCCACTTGGGGAAGGCTACCAACAACATGGCTAAACTTCTGGCATTAGAGCAATGCTTGGAGATCTTGGTGGAGGCAAAATTACAGAATGCTATCATTGAAGCAGATTCGGAATTGATCATTAGAGCAGCCAAGAAAATACACAATGGAACTTCGTCAGATAGAGTGTCGAAGAACTGGAAGCTTCTGCAGTTTTTCTACCATATCCACTATCACCTGCAAACCCTTAAAATGATTAGATTTGTTCATGTGAAAAGGAAAGCAAACATGTTGGTGGATCAGTTGGGCAACGAAGGAGTGACTAACAGGAATAGGGACTCTCGACATGCTTGGGAGTCGTTACCTACCAGAAAACTGTGAGAGGATTGTTTCTATCTGGCAACCAAAGATATGGAACTATGGACGAATAGCACTAATCGACGGGATTCAAGAGACAGATGGGAGGATGGGGTCACCTAAACTGTCTACACTTTTGGTTTTGGCTGCTCTCCAAAACTCTAATCACTCTATGTTGCATGATGAAGGTAAAAATTCAGGAAGCATCACTGATCTAGTTGCTAGTTTGCACTGGACATAGCAGGTTTTTGACAAAGAATCTAGGCGGAAGGAGCATAAATGCCAGCGGGAATGGTCATATGGTCAATGCTTGGCGACAGAGCACTCTGGTTTTTCCGCGAAACTTCAGAAACAAAACCACAAATGGTATATCGGACGGGTTAAGAATGGTTTATGGTTTTTCGTATTGAGCCTCCGATTCCACTCATCGTGTGACACGTTGCGGTGTGAGGTGAGAGAAAACCGCCCTCATCGGATGGTTAACCCCCGCGCTTCTCGTCCGCCCGATATCCATGATGGTCGTTGGATCGGTGTTGAGTAATCAATGGTGGGGATTGGTTCGTGCTTGTTGCTCAAGAGTTCCAGACCCGAAATTGTTTAGTGAACTCTACCTATAGTTGTTGTCGGGTCCATTTGTAGGTGGTATATTGGTCAGTTGTGGGTCCCTTTGTGGACCCTCGGTGGGATGCTTGTGGGATTTTTGTGGGCCTCGGTCCTTGGAGTCCAAGGTTCTTTGGGCTGCCATTGGTTTTCTGTCGGCCCTGTTGTCTGGGACACTTTCTTAGAGCGGGTGCATTTTTTTGTAAATTATGTAATTTTGGCTAGATTAATAGAAGGTTCATCTCTTACTTTAAAAAAAAGAAAGGGTTAAATTTTATGTGCAATGTTGGTCATAATTTTTTTTTTTTTCAATGCAGGTATCAAACATAAGTGATAGAAAATAACTAAGCAATAATCAACCACACAAAACTTTTGAGCCATGGTGTGGGGTGAACTGAATTTAAAGTGCCATATTGTCTAATTTAGGAACCATAGTTGTGAATGTGAAGCGTTGTGGAATGGCAAGACAACCCGCATAGTTACGTGCATAATGCCAGACGTTGTGGCAACTAAAGGTGCCACATTGTCTTCTCATGACTAGCACCATTATGAGTAATGAAAGGTGGCAAAGGGACGCCAATCATCCAATGCTAAGTACAATCAATCAAAGGGTGTACATAAAGATCAAAATCCAAGCAATACACGAAAGGAATCGTCAGACATTATCATGCCAAGAAAGAAGTGAGTTTTCAAAAGAAAAAATGAAGGGTCCCCATGATTATTATGAAAAAATTATGGAGGGGTTGTGGCCAACAACGCAATGATGACTCAACCAACTAAGCTAACCCTTAGGGCTTATGTGTGTGTGTGCGTTTTTCCAAAGATTTTTTTTTTGGGAATTGGGTATCACTCAAGGAAGAAAGTACGCCTCCCTCTTAGCTCGAAGGAAAGAGAGAGGTTTTTGGCACTAGGTCAACCCTCAGTATAGACTCACTTAAGAGCACATAAAAAATATTATATTCTAGAGTATCAAAATGTCAATTACGAGACTTGAAATTGTGAGGAGAGGATAAGAACTATTCCATGCAACCACCCAAGCTAAACTCAATTGAAATATATATATATATATATATATATAGAGAGAGAGAGAGAGAGAGAGAGATGTTTAAAACATTTCCATATTATGTTGCTCAGTATGAGGGAGATATATAATTCCTTCTATGCCTAACATGGAATTTAAAAATATATTTAAAATAGAAAAATATTTCAATATGGACCTTAAATTAAATTCATCTTAACTCTAGATATATCATGCACTGAGAAAGATCAAACCCCTTGGGGTGCAATACTTTCCTCAATTTTTGCACTCTAAAAAGGTTTACATGTTGAAGGATTTGATCACTCTCATCACATGACAAATCTGGTGTTAAGATGGACCTATCACTCAAGGAAGAAAGTCTGCCTCCCTCTTAGCTCGAAGGAAAGAGAGAGGTTTTTGGCACTAGGTCAACCCTCAGTATAGACTCACTTAAGAGCACATAAAAAATATTATATTCTAGAGTATCAAAATGTCAATTACGAGACTTGAAATTGTGAGGAGAGGATAAGAACTATTCCACGCAACCACCCAAGCTAAACTCAATTGAAATATATATATATATATATATATATATATATATATATATATATATATATATAGAGAGAGAGAGAGAGAGAGAGAGAGAGAGAGAGAGAGATGTTTAAAACATTTCCATATTATGTTGCTCAGTATGAGGGAGATATATAATTCCTTCTATGCCTAACATGGAATTTAAAAATATATTAAAAATAGAAAAATATTTCAATATGGACCTTAAATTAAATTCATCTTAACTCTAGATATATCATGCACTGAGAAAGATCAAACCCCTTGGGGTGCAATACTTTCCTCAATTTTTGCACTCTAAAAAGGTTTACATGTTGAAGGATTTGATCACTCTCATCACATGACAAATCTGGTGTTAAGATGGACCTATCACTCAAGGAAGAAAGTCTGCCTCCCTCTTAGCTCGAAGGAAAGAGAGAGGTTTTTGGCACTAGGTCAACCCTCAGTATAGACTCACTTAAGAGCACATAAAAAATATTATATTCTAGAGTATCAAAATGTCAATTACGAGACTTGAAATTGTGAGGAGAGGATAAGAACTATTCCACGCAACCACCCAAGCTAAACTCAATTGAAATATATATATATATATATATATATAGAGAGAGAGAGAGAGAGAGAGAGAGAGAGAGAGAGAGAGATGTTTAAAACATTTCCATATTATGTTGCCCAGTATGAGGGAGATATATAATTCCTTCTATGCCTAACATGGAATTTAAAAATATATTTAAAATAGAAAAATATTTCAATATGGACCTTAAATTAAATTCATCTTAACTCTAGATATATCATGCACTGAGAAAGATCAAACCCCTTGGGGTGCAATACTTTCCTCAATTTTTTCACTCTAAAAAGGTTTACATGTTGAAGGATTTGATCACTCTCATCACATGACAAATCTGGTGTTAAGATGGACCTATCACTCAAGGAAGAAAGTCTGCCTCCCTCTTAGCTCGAAGGAAAGAGAGAGGTTTTTGGCACTAGGTCAACCCTCAGTATAGACTCACTTAAGAGCACATAAAAAATATTATATTCTAGAGTATCAAAATGTCAATTACGAGACTTGAAATTGTGAGGAGAGGATAAGAACTATTCCACGCAACCACCCAAGCTAAACTCAATTGAAATATATATATATATATATATATATATATATATATATATATACATACATAGAGAGAGAGAGAGAGAGAGATGTTTAAAACATTTCCATATTATGTTGCTCAGTATGAGGGAGATATATAATTCCTTCTATGCCTAACATGGAATTTAAAAATATATTTAAAATAGAAAAATATTTCAATATGGACCTTAAATTAAATTCATCTTAACTCTAGATATATCATGCACTGAGAAAGATCAAACCCCTTGGGGTGCAATACTTTCCTCAATTTTTGCACTCTAAAAAGGTTTACATGTTGAAGGATTTGATCACTCTCATCACATGACAAATCTGGTGTTAAGATGGACCTACACTAGTGTTGTATAGAGTCTTGAAAATCAGAATTATCATTAACCATGTGGTGATGTAACCATGATGTCATTATGTAATGTGGTTCCCATTGAGTGGTTCCATATGGCTCCTAGTGAATGGTGCCATGTATCACCTAAAAACGTGCTAATTGGTCACCCAAGTTTCCATTTGTACCCACCATGTTGCAGTCATATGTATTGCCATGTTACCCTACTAATGCCATCATGATTATGTGTCATGCTATAACTGGGCCACATTTGATTGCTAATGTCATCATCAATCTAACATGTCATTTCTATGTGGGGGCATGCCTATTGTTAACTAGTGCACAAATTCGTGCTCTATTTATCATAAATCTTCTTCCATTCATTGTTTACCTTTGGATCTGCCACAAGATGTGAAATATTTAACTTGTTAAACCATGTGCAAGTCCATGAACTATCTGCCATAGATTACACCAAAATATCATAGATCCACTTTGAAGATGCTCGACATTTAAAAAAATTGGTTATTTTCATAATAAATTTGGTGTTTTTGTCCTCATTGGAGATGCCAACTTCAAACTGACATATCTTCTCATATGGGGGGGGTGGGGGTTACCAAGTGTGATATATCATTGGAAAGGTCTCAGAGAGGAATATCCAACCATACTATCTAGAGAATCATTTGAACATCATAATTTCAATAAAAACTCAATGAACTTCGAGCTACTTTGACACATTTGATGTGATCTTGATAAGACACTGAATTGACTCATCAATGACATTGTTACTTCCTTAGAATACCCCTTGACATCAAATCTTGAAAAGACATCAAACTATCATGCTTCTTCATTTAACTCATCAATGACATTGTTGCTTTCTTAGACTTCCCTTTTGACATCAATGACACTGGTTGTCATCAATGGCAACACTATATCCAACAATGCCTATTTTCTAGCATACTCTAGCTTACACTCTCAAGGGAATACTAGAGAAAATATGAAGAAGGTAGTTAGATTCTCATTCTTGGAAATACTTAGAGGGGGGTGAATCAATGTTTCATTACTTTTAACATTTTTTATCTTTTAAAACATTTGATGCACATAAATTATGAAACACAAATATTTATAAGAAACACTTATATATTTTTTCTTTGTAAATAATTTTTAAACATCCTTGTATAAATTAAGAACCAACTTACAACTTTTGTAAGAACCCACCTACATGAGATTTTATTCCCCTAACTCAGTACCAACTCAACAACTTCATAGGCACAAACCTACAAAAGACTCTAATCCCCTCAATTGAGCACCAACTCAACAATTTATAGGCACCAAAATACTTCTTCAAAATACTTCACAACTTCTCGTGGTTCACTCAAATTTCCTTTCTTTATTATGAGTTGTCACTTAATTAAGCAACACTTAGTTTGCACCTTCAACCTTAGTCATAAACACTTGTCCTTCTTATACTCTTTCTATGCTCTTTAACTCAACTTTACTCTTCAACTTTCTCTTAGCTCCAATCAGACTTAACACAATCAGTTAATGTTGTCACATGACATCAAAAACACAGACCTAGCCTTCAAATATATGTGGTCGCCACAGTATTCTCACAATGACTAACAAAATATCTTCATGAGAAAATTTTAGCTTCCTCTGCCCCTTCTTCTTTTTGTACTTGTACACAACAACTTCTAGTTACTCTTGGTAGTGTTTCTCTGCTCAAAGATGTGTCAGCTCAACCCTCTTCTCCTTCACTTAAGCCCTGATTTACTTAGCTTGGATATGTTCTCATTCAACTTGGCCTTGTTCCCTTAGATTTGCCTTGTTGCTTAGACAAACTAGGGCTTGACCTCCAAAAGTATTAGAACTATTCAAAAATCAATGGTCTAAGACTCCACCTACTCGATAGATATAATGTCCATTCTATAACCACACTCCTCCCACATCTACCCAAGTAACCGGCCAACTAGGGTAAACATGCAGCGAGAGGCTACTATGATATGATTCAACCTCCTTGGTGACCTTAAGGAAATGGAATCAACGAAAACACATCAACCATACCTCCAGGAGACATCCCATCCACTCAGGCATCCTGCCCCTGGGTCCCACTGATCTTTTAGACCTCTTGACATTTAGACGCTCTCATGTTATGGGCATGCCAACGTCTAAGGACCTCTGGACACTCTCACAGGCTTGCATACCTGCGTCCAAGGGCTTTTCCCAATAGACTTGTACGAGCATCCGTGGAATTTAAGGCACTTTTCTAGTCCAGAATTCCGAGCACTACCCAAAACTTGTTGTAACTTTCAGAATCCATCAAACACATGAGAACAATAATAATAAACCAAAAAAAAACTTCCATACTAGGCCTGACCATCCCCAACCAGGACTGACATTCTGTCAAACACTTGGCGTCAATGCAATTTACAGGTCTAGGATACAATACAGAACATGAACGACTAAAAAATCTTATGATACATGACAAGAAGGATCACCACCTTCCCCCTTGAACTGTTATGACATCAATTAGGTCTTTCATCCATCATTTTAACAATTAAAAGTAAATACATGAAATAACCATGACATGATCCAGTCAATTAACCATGCTTATAACCAGCATAAAACCATGGAAATAACAAAGATATAATAGTCATTAAATCTACAATTAAAAAAGTACAAAAGCAAGATAACTTAGCTTCCATTAATCATAGGCAAATATGACCAGGTTCCGGACTTCCACGTACCACCTTACCGTAGACATGGCTAAACCAAATATTTCTTTCAGCCAATCACACATGTGCCATATTCCAAGCATGAATCTGGGATTTCATGGATAAACAAATCCAAAAACAAATAAGGGAATCTAGAGGTTAAACCACATCCACCCTCACCAAATCGTGATCGCACCAAAACAGGTGCTCTGATCCCAAAATCAAGCCGAACTTTGAATGCCATCTGGAATCTACCACTATCCTTGAGGAATTTTCCCTCTCCTTCTCTCTTGGACTTTACCGCAATCTAATCCCGAATCACTAGGCCCTAAACTGAGACCAATCTCTCAGGCTTTACTGCAATCCAAACCTGGATCACTAGGCCCTAAACTGAGACTCCTCCCTTAGGCTTTACCATGTATCCCGCCAAAACCGATGAAGGGATTCCTAGGCTTTTGGGAATGAACCTTGAGGCCACCTTTGCCCCAGATTCCAAAATCCATCTGGAAAATCTAAATATCAAAAGTGAGATAAACATCCCAACACACCATGACATCTGGAAAAGGCAAGGCTACGCTCAAAACCATTATCGTAACGAGGCAAAATCATGCCACTGACAATAAGAGAACCATACACCAATATACAAAGCCATGCATGTCAAAACCAACTAGGAAATCACACATGCAATATGTTACCTGCAAGTATTCCGGTTGAAGCTGCTTGACCATGATTTTCCTTACTTGATCCTTGCTTTCCTTCCTTTCCTTTCTTTATCCTTCCCTTTCTTTCTTTTCCCTTCCTTGCTCCATAACCTTAGCAAAAGCTTGAGCCAAGAGCTTGCCAACTGATCCTTAGAAGCCTTTTTATCAATGAGGCCTTTATTTTCTTAATTTTACATTATTTTCCTTCAATTTCCTCCTCACATGCAACTTGTGTCCTTTCCCCTTGCTTTTCTCCTAATTTATTTTATTTTCATAAATAAATGTGCCAAAAATACCTTTTTTTCCTTTTTAATGCCTTTGCCTTTGCCAATTTCCTCTAGCCATAAACACATCCAGTGATGCCCACTAGGATATCTTTGCCCAACTTTCATCTTGGAATACTTGTCCCTCACCCATGGTCTTATATTTTTATATTTACATGGATTCTTCATCAAGGTTGTTACAGAACCCTCCCCCTTGTGGAACACTGTCCTCGAAGTTAAATCACACCTTCCCTTCCTCTCAGTGGTAGTGCAATTCCTTTCCATCTCTAACCTACCTCATTTTCCTTGCTCTTTAGCCCCCTTCCTTTGGCTCACCCTATTGCACCCTTATACTATAATTTTTCTTCACCTCCTTTGTATCTTTTCCTGCCCCTATTTTGTCTCCCTTTTCCATATTCTCATTCTCTTAGCTCCTTGTGTGTGCCATGCCACGTGGATGATCTATTTGTAGAAGAAGAGGAGGTAAGCAGGGGAATTCCTCTGTCTCTAGTAAAAGCGATAGCCAAGTCGCTTCAACCTCTCAACTTTGTGCTTAGGTTCAAGCTCAGGAGTCTATGGATTATTACTAGGTGTTTTATGGATGATTTCCTTCTGTGGACAGAAGAAAACTCCCTAGACCTAGTGGCCTGATTGAGAAACAACCAAGGAAAAAAAAATTCTTTCCTTAGAGAAATTTGTAATATGGAAGAAAGACTTACTTGGAAACTAATATAGACTCTCGTCTTCTCCCCACTTGCAAGCATTAGCTCCAACTCCAAATGCTATAAGCGGAACCTGCAAAATGTCTAAAACAAGTAAGAGAACCAAAACATACAAATAACATATACAAACATCTCTAAACAATAAACCAAGGATTCATTGTTCTACATATGCATAAATGAGACATAATGTATAGGAAAACAAGGCATTTTTGTATTAATGAAAGTAGTTGAAGAATACAACCCTTTAAGACCTTGACCTTGTAGATCTCTCCCAGTTATCTTGTCCTTCCTTTGTCACAAAAGAAATCCTTCAATCATTCCTCAAGTACATGGGTGGATTATGGACCTGTTGAAGCCTCGAAAATTGGGTCTACAACAAGGGGGATACCCACCCGGTCCAGACCTTGGTTAGCAGCTCCTTTTCCGTTTGGTATAGTGGGTCCAACTGGGGATATGGGACCAGTTTCCCAATTTATGTGTGTGTGTGTTGAGAATTGATATTTCCTTCCTAATCATTTCTAAGTAAAGATGCTTTTATTCTAAATCTAATGTAATTGTATTCTAATGAACAGAAATATCTAATTCTAAAACTAACCCGGGATTTAATCTTTCAGTTATGCGATCTAAATTTGATTTCAAATGGAAATTGGTAATAAAGATCATTCAACTGCTATGAGAAAAGAATTCAATAAAGATAAACCATTTCGTATAAAAAGTTAGACGAAATGATTGTGGAAAACATATCGCATAATAAGTTACTCATATGTTAAGCATGAATAAATAGCTATCACCGTACAGAAGTGCCAAATGATAACTCAAGCATTCAAGCATTCATATATAAATAACAGAACAGGAATATCACCTAAACACATAAGCAGAAATCGTTAAGAGATAAAAGTACCATTTATAACTAGTTCTACTCATGAGCTTCAGCAATAATGATCTATCTCTTCTTAATCCAACATCTACTAAGAGTACAAAAGTGCAACATCAGTAGTAGATATTAAACGCAGATATCAATAAATCTTGTTCCATTCATTCATCAAAACCTCCTCGGAGGGTGCAAAAGTGCATGTTCTGAGGACAAGTTTTTGATAAATTTCAGGACCCTTCTCTAAATGCATGAGAAGGGTTTAAATACTACTAACTAAATCTAAAAATAATTTATTACAAAAATGTAGGATGTGGTTTAAATGACCGTCCTCATTTCAGGCAAAAATAAAGCAAAATTAAAACTAAAACTGAATCTAAAACTAAAACTGGCAACTAACTATCTATGTATCTGTTCCTTATAGTCGCAAGCGTTCAGCATTTGCTTGAGGAGAGTTGGTTGGCCGACTTCCGACTTTAGTTGTCCTTTGAAAACGGAATCGGCAAGTGCTGGCGCCATCTTCTCGGCAGAGTTAATGATACATTTGAGAGTCATGCACTGGCTGTGTGGTTTTACCAAGTACATCCAGTAAGAATCCCAATTCAACTTGGTTAACCTTTTGATGGACTCTGTCCTTTCTTCAGCCTTCTGTCTCTAGCTTGTATGTAGATGTTGTACATTTGGTAGATATTTACATACCACTTGAGAATATCCCTGATAAATACCACTGGTTTTAGATTTCAAGTTTTGCTTTTCGCCTTTAGCGTTTTTTTCTACAAATTTCCGGGCTTACAGGCAACTGAGCGATTAGAGGCTTTCCTTTTCGAGGGTTTTTTCCTAACGATGCGTGATTAGAGGAAACTTCCTCCGTTTCTCGATCTGGGCTTCCCTGGTGAGATTTTCGCCTCATACGTGCTTTTTGTTAGAGGATATAAAGCTTAAATTTTGTGAAAATAATGACTTCGTGAGTTCTTGGTTCTGAGCTTTAAATTCTCTATTCGTGATATCAACATTATTCAGTACCCATTTGACCATGTCTGTGTATGGAAGAATGTTGGGCCTCACCGCTATCCGATGCAAGAATGAACATTCTAGTTCTGTAATAGATGCCTCGGACAACCCGCATGAATCTACAGTCGCTGTAACCTCCATTACTCTGGGATTTTCTTCCTCAAGTAGGTTGTGCATGCTTTCCCAAGTAGTAACACCGGCATCTCTGTTGCAGGTGGTGTCTGTGTACAAGGGCGTCATTTCTTTATCTTCAAAACTCGGAGTTTTACCCTTCTTTCCCATAATATTCTGAACACTGCTATGTATACTTCTCTGCTCTTCGCTCCTACAGTTTACAAATGAGGCAAGAGTAATGATAAGAAAAAGGTGACGGGAAAGCTTTAAATGCCGAAAACATATAAAATATATCACCCTACGTGAAATGGCTCTTCGATCAGATCAAAACCATATTTCATTAATGATTGCCAACTAACTCATTAATTATCATTAACGTGCATAATTTGGCATCGGTTTATGGAAAAAGTTTTTTCAAACAATGAGCCCTATAGATCTACGAAAGGCGATTTTGCAATTTGCTTCGCAATATCGCAGATCGCAATATCGTTACTCCGTTGCATATGGCAATCATCCATTAACGTGTTTTCTGCGAAATGCGATTTGCGAGACTCGCTATCGCATATCGTCAGTTTGAGGTATTTCACCTTAAGTGATATTTGAGGCATGCGATGTGATGAGTATCTTTCAGTGCATGATTTCGCATCGCAATTTCACAATCTTAGGATTCTGCTTGTAGGAAAGTATCCATTACCTTTTTGCGATGCGACACTCTTTATTGAGTAAGTGGATTTATTCGAACTTATCATAAAACTTAAGTCTTCTTAGATTTTTCGGGTATTCTCCTAAGTTTATGATAATAAGTTTTATTCAAAAAGAGAATACAAGCACTAA
This sequence comes from Pinus tabuliformis, assembly GCA_031772625.1. Taxonomy (NCBI): domain Eukaryota; kingdom Viridiplantae; phylum Streptophyta; class Pinopsida; order Pinales; family Pinaceae; genus Pinus; species Pinus tabuliformis. The sequence continues at coordinate 1,084,901,457 of CM062813.1, forward strand.
CTTTTTTTTGAATAAGGGTCCCCACTTATTTAGTATTAGTAATAAAACTAAATAAGAAAGGGGGTTGTTGCTGGCCACAACAATTGGCGATTCACTTGGAAGAACCAGTTATCTCTGCTTTTCTTTTGAATTTTCCAAACTTCCAAAACATAAATTTTTTTAGAAAATCAAACTTTATTATAGAAAGATAAAGTACACCATGCTTGCAGCTGTCAATGATAGTTTGTTTCTTCTATGTTAACTTTGGTTATTTACTTCCTAGAGCTATTCATTGTATTTACATCAGTCACTACTTGGTTTATAAAGATAAAAACAAAGACTCCTCTGTAAATTAGTTTTAAATATGATCATTTGTCGTAGGTAGAGCCTCTGCTACTAGCAAGCATTTATAGCCTCGACAGGGTTACCTGTTACCCAGCAATGATCCTGTATCCTACTTGGAGAAATATACGATTTTCAAAGAGAAATCCATATCCACACTTATTGCTTTTATTTTCTTTTAATCCTTAAAGAATAATGCCTTGGTTTGGTAGCCAAATTATGACAGTGCCACTCACTTGATTTATAACTTTATTGAACAAGCTGGCTCGTGATGAGACCCCTTGTCTTTTGATTGCAACAATCTCGAGTCATTGCCCTGTTGTGGTATGCAGTTTTGGCAAAGTCACCAAGCTATAATATCTATGATCATGATAAGTCAGCTCGTGATGAGACCTCTTATTCCTTAGGTCAAAGTGTATTGCTGGATCTTTTCTTGAAGCTCGTAATTTCCGAAGTGGGTAGGCAGTCATTGTTTCCTTAAGAATAGCTCTGGACGACAATTGTAGAGTTTTTTGGAAAGAGCTTTTCTACAAAGAATCTTTGTTTTGTTATTGATACTTTTCATTTGACTGATATAAAACAAATTCCCACTAAAGGTCGCTTTTTATCAAAATTTACAAGGTTGAAAGTAGTATCATTTTCAGGCTTATAGATTTTGATTGTATCTTTCAATAGTAATGACCAATTTTCTAAATCAATTCTATTTATACAAGCGAAAAACAAAATCTAAAAGAAATACTTGTCTTTTTTGTGAATTCCAAATGTAACCATTTACAACTGGTTTTATTATGAAAGTAAAGGAAAACTAATCTACAAAAATAGAAGAATGATCTCCTATGGGAAGTATTTTTTTAGGATCTTCCCGTTAATAGGTAAAGACTCTCTTTTTCCTATTAAATCTTGTAACATAAAAGTAGATGGACCTATGATTTCTGTAATTTGGAAAGGGCCAAGCCACATTCGTTGAAATTTCGTATGTTTGCCCTTTTCCTCATGAGCCTTGTCCCATTTTAAAACTAGATCTCCAATCTGAAAGTCCTTTCTGGATATCATGTTTGAATCAAAAGAAGCTTTTACTAATGCTTGGTGATGAGCATGAGTTATTTTAGCCTGTTCTTGTTGCTCTTCTAGCTTAAGGATTTGCAGCTGCCTTAGTTGTAAGGAAGAAGTTGGTGTTTCGTCAATATATTGAACTAAGGCCAAAGAAGGAATCGCTAGATGAGTTGGAAGGACCACTTCTTTCCCATAAACTAAATTAAAGGGAGAAGTGCCAATAGAGGCTTTCTGCGTTATTCAGTCTGCCCATAGAGCATATATTAAGGATTTGTGCCAATTCTTATGAGTTTGATCAATGGTTCGCTTAATGATTCTGATTAAGTTTTTATTCGTTGATTCAGCTAACCTGTTCCCCTGTGGGTAATAATTGGTAGAATATTTAAGCTTAAAACCTCTTTTTGAGTGCAAATTTAGTCATAGCATTGCCAGAAAAATACGATGCATTATCAAACATTAAAGTAGAGGGTAAACCAAACCTGGTGATTATAAATTGATCTATGAAATCAATGATGTGTTCGGCATTAGCTGTTTTGAGAGGAACTGCTTCTACCCATTTAGTAAAATAATATGTAGTTGTAAGGATATACCTATGCTATTTAGAAGAGTGAGGAACGATCTCACCTATTATATCCAATCCCCATTGATCAAAAGGCTGCTCAATGTTGACTGGTTGCAAAGGTAATGATGGTTTCTTTTTTCTCCCACTAGTAGTTTGACAAACTTGACATTTCCTTACGTAGCTATGTGTGTCTTTGAATAGTGTAGGCCAATAATAGCATGCGCGCAGGATTTTATGTGCTGTATCATCTCCAGCATAATGTCCACCCATTCATCCATCGTGGAGTTCCTGCAACACCTTTTCAGCTTCAGATTTCTCAAGACATCTAAGGAGGACAGAATCATAATCCATTCTAAAAAGTACATCGTTCATGAGTTGATATTGCTTAGCCTTCAACCTTAGAGCTCTTTTCTTTGTATAATCGAGGTTTGAAGGAGCATATCCATTCTTTAGATAAAATATGATATCAGCATATAATGATTCGACATCGTTTAGGCTTACCTCATACATTTGTATTTCTGTAGATGGTGTTTCGGAAATAAGCGATGCTCCAGCTAGCATTTTGCAAAAACCTTGTCCTTTTACAATATTTTCTGGTTTAATTTCAGCGTCATATTCTTGTAAGGCAGTAACCCAATTGGCTCTTTTCTCACCTACGTCTTTCTGTACTAAGAGATTTCTTACCGCTAGAAACGGTACTATGATTTTTGTATGGGTTTTAAGTAGAAAGGGTCTGAAATGTTTGATCGCTTTGAAAACAACATAAGCTTGTTTCTTGATGTCTGAGTAATTTAATTCAGCCCCTTGTAGATTTGAACTAAAAAAGGAAATTGGGGCTTCCGCCTTGTCTTTATTTGCTTGAGTGAGTATCGCAACATATGATTTATCAGAAGCAAATGTATATAAAATGAAAGGATCAGAAAAATTTGGAGTTGCTAAATATGGAGCGTTAACAATCTCTTGTTTAATCAGATTGAATGCTTCATATTCGTCTTGGCCCCATTTAAAGATTGAGTTCTTCTTAATCATTACTTGTAAGGGAGATACGATTCTTGAAAAATCTAGAACAAATCTCTTAACAAAATTAATCTGGCCAAGGAAAGATTGCATAGCTTTCTTGTGTGAGGCAAGGGTATTTCAGAAATCTCCTTGATTCTGTCAGGATCAATATGGATTCTAGATTTTGACACTATAAATCCAAGAAGCTTTCCTTCACTTAATGCAAAAAAGGACTTTTTTGGGTTAAGTGAAATTCCATACCTTTAGCAACTTTGGAAGATATGTTTTAAGTCTCTTAGATGATTTCCTCGTTTTTTGGAATATACAGTTATATCATCCAAGTAGATTACTACTAATTTTTTCACTAATCCCTTAAATGCAGTGTCCATGGCCCTTTGAAATGTGGCGCCAGTGTTGATCAGACCAAAAGGCATCTTTTGATATGCATAAGTACCCCATTTGGTTATGAACGTGGTCTTTAATTGATCATCGGGATGGACCAAAACTTGATTGTAGCCAGAGAAACCATCCAAGAAGGACATTAATTTTGATCCTGCTACTGCCTGTAATATTTGCTCCATGGGAGGAAAAGGAAAATTGTCCTTTTGGCAGGCTTTGTTAAGATTTCGAAAGTCAATGGAAATTCTAATGTCTCTGTTTTTCTTTCTAACGGGAACCATATTGGAAACCCATTTAGAATCTCGAACGAGAAAAATGATTTTGGCTTTCAATAACTTATTGAGCTCATATTTGATCTGGTTTTCTAGATTAGGATGGATCTTTCTCAGCTTTTGCTAGACAGGTTTTTCATCGTTTATCATTAGGATAGTATGTTGAATAATAGAAGTGTCGTAAGTCTTAAGTTCATCGTAGTTCCAGGCAAAGACACTTTTGTATTGTTTCAGGAGGCGAACATACACTAATTTTTCTTCAGGGGCTAGGCCAAGACCTAGATTGATCTTCTGCTGCTTGGAATCAATTCCTAGATTTACTAATTCATAGTTCAGAGTTGAACTTTGAAGTTTTGAATTGGTAGATCTTTTGAATTGATCTTTCAAATCATATAGGTCTTCCAATTTGACCAATGACTTTGGCATAACATTATTAGTGTTATCTTGTTGCAATTGTTTGTCATGTTGGTCCTCATCTATTATCTGATTAGTGTAAGATCCCTCTGATGTGAGGAAGCTTAAAATATCAGGATCATCGTTGAAAATTCTCCAATTGGTAATGTTATCAGGAATCGAGGGTCTAAAGATTAATTCGATTGAAAATCTATCTGGGCTATAGTCTTCTAAGGGAATGAGCTTGGAAGCTACATTTGCCAAGAGGTCAGCACTAGCATTCTGGAGTCTAGGAATTGATGAAATATTGAATGCTATAAAATGTTTAGTCAGATCTTGTACTAAAGATTGATAATGCTTTAAATGACCTGATAGACAATGTATAGTATTTCGTACCTATCTGATAACAATTTCAGAATCTCCAAAGACTTGTAGATATTTGATATCTAATCTGATTGCTTTGTATAATCCTTGGACTAAAGCCTCGTATTCTGCAGTATTATTGGTGCAATCAAACTCGAGTCTGCAAGTTAGCATCATTTTGTTTCCCTCTAGGCTGATTAGTATGCATCTTACTCCTGCTCCTTCGTTAGACTTAGAACCATCAAAAAATAACTTCCAAAATAAAGATTTATTTACAGGACTATCTATAAAATTAATACATTTAGAACTATATGTTTGAGAAAAAATTTCTACTTGAGATAAAACAGAATGTTCTAAGTAAGGCGAAGTATGAGCATTAAAATTTCCTAAGAAAGAATCAATATAATACTTTCCAATTATATTGTTGTTGTATGTTACAGGTTCATTTTCTCCTTCTAATTCTGTTAATATGTATTTCTAATGTTTTTCTCGCTCAACCTTTATTTGATTTGGTTTACCATTGTAAGGGAGCCACATATGCGACCAATTAGTTGCAAAATATCCATGAAGTTTTTCAAACCAATCTCTGCTAAGAATTAAGCCATAAAATTCTGGAATATCTGCAACTAAAATGTCGATAACTTGACATACCTTTGGATTAGATGACAGCCTTATGGTAACCTGATTTAGTTCACCGATCACTTCAACTTGCGACCGATCCAGCTGAACTATGCATACAGCAGATTTTTGAGGTTGAACGTTCAACTTTGCACATATTGATTTAGGTAAGATATTAGATGAAGCTCCTGAATCAACTAAACAATTATGCAAATTTTTGTTGAAAACTTCATAAGTAAGAAGAAATGGGGGAGTATGAGATCTTGACCTTCCTCCAATTAAAGTGATATCGTTTGGATCAACTTTATTAGTCACATTAGTTGGAGGTCTTCCCATTTCGTGAGAAGCTTGTGAGATTACAGCGGCGAGCAGAGGTGCAACTGGTACTGCTTGTAATTCTTTCAAAAGAATCTTTTGTTGATGTTTTAACTTGCTCAACTCATAAAAAGTAATGTTAGCCCTAGTATTCTTCATGTCTTCTATGATATTATACTCCATCTCATCAGAAACAATCAATGTTTTAGATTGAGCTGGTGAGTCTGTTTGGACTGGGCTTGTTTGAGTCGCTTTGGATGATGTTTTCTTTGCTGCGACTTTATCCTTAGACATCGAGCTTGCGCTCTTTGGCTTAGGAGTAGTTTGAGGAGGATCGAGTTGATTTCTACTTCTAGTACTGACCGGGGATGCCTCTTGATCCTCTTCATCTGGGAGGATGAAATCCCACATTCCCTGTACTTCTACAACTTCTTCTTCATCAATAGGCTCTTCGTTAGCGATTTCCTCTTCTTCTTCTTCTAATTCAACATTTGTAATAGCATTGGGAGGCTTTGAATCAATCGAAGGATTTCTTCTATAAGGATTGTACGGCTTTTTAGAAGAAGTTTCTGCTACTTGTTTCTTTATATCAACCATTTAGTTAGACATGGTTTTCAAAACTTTCTGCAATCCTTCTAAATCGAATGGGTCTTTCGATTTTTTCTTTGGATCTTATTTAAAAGTAACCTTCTTAGATTTTCGTTCATCAACAACGTTTTTCTTTTCTAGGGCTATGATACATTTCTCTACTGCTATTGCTTCTTTCATATTGTCAGCTAAAGTCATTTTGTTAGCTCTATCAATGAAGATTGCTATGTTTGATGGTAGAGCCGATATGTACCATTCACTTCGAACTTCTTCACTAGGCTTGGAAGCGGTAGGAATTTTGTTCAACAGTTTATTGAAACGTGAGTTGAAATCTTTGATAGGTTCCTTTGACTCAGCCCTAAGGTTAGACAGGTCATTGATCAGTGTCGCAGTAGACCTGTCATCACCAAACTTAGTCAAGAATTTTTCTTGGAAAATATCCCAACTAGTAATAGATCCGGATGGTAATGAGAAATACCATGATCCGGCTGCTCCTTGCAAAGTATAAGGAAAGAGTCGGACAATAGCGTCTTCATTAGTAACCCCATTGAGATTTATGGATAACATAAAGTTATTTATATGTTCTTCTGCTAGCACACCTGTTTCAGGATTGAACTTAGACATTCATTTTTCAGGATGGGCCGGTATTTGACTCAAGGGTAGCAGGCATTAACACTGCCCCTGGGTTATTCCATGGAGATTGGGCCATCGTTGAACTACTAACAGAGGAAAGCACAGAAGATGCTCCCTGTGGTTGGGACGATGAGGATATTATAGTTCCAGATGATTGAGAAGGAGGTGTGGAAGTTCCAATGGACTGGTGGACAATAATCTGGAGTGGAGGAGTGGATGGTTGACTTCACGGTGGAGAGGTTGAGATGGATGATGATGACGAAAGAGTCTCGCTATCATACCCTTTAGGTGATTTCCTTGCTCTCTTCCTTGTAGGTAGAGGTAACTTAGTTGGTTCAATACCAAAATTTTCACTCTTCAATCTGGTAAGAGGATGAGCAGGGTTATATTGCGAAGTCACACTACCTTGAGATTTTTCAGATTTTTGAGGTGATATAGAAAATCGTTGAAGTTTATGAATCAAAGATTCAACTTCAGGAGGTTCAATAGTAGATTTCTCTGAAATATTCGGGTTTGTGGCAGTGGTTGTTGTTTTATCGACTTCTTGTTCAAGATTTAAAGATTCTAAATGCGATGGAGAAGTCGAGGGAGATGGTGAGGGCGATTTACTCTCAGAATGGTATTTAGATTTAGATTTACTTGCCATTCACAATTTGGGGCCCTCCTTCTAGCGCCAAATATGTTGAAGCCCCGAAAATCGAGTCTACAACAAGGGGGATACCCACCCGGTCCGGACCTTGGTTAGCAGCTCCTTTTCCGTTTGGTGTAGTGGGTCCAACTGGGGATATGGGACTAGTTTTCCAATTTATGTGTGTGTGTGTTGAGAATTGATATTTTCTCCTTATAATTTCTAAGTAAAAATGCTTTTATTCTAAATCCAATGTAATTGTATTCTAATGAACAGAAGTATCTAATTCTAAAACTAACCTGGGATTTAATCTTTCAGTTATGCGATCTAAAGTGATTTCAAATGGCAATTGGTAATAAAGATCATTCAACTGCTATGAGAAAAGAATTCAATAAAGATAAACCATTTCGTATAAAAAGTTAGACGAAACGATTGTGGAAAACATATCGCATAATATGTTACTCATTTATTAAGCATAAATAAATAGCTATCACCGTACAAAAGTGCCAAATGATAACTCAAGCATTCATCTATAAATAACAGAACATGAATATCACCTTAACACATAAGCAGAAATCGTTAAGAGATAAAAGTACCATTTATAACTAGTTCTACTCATGAGCTTCAGCAATAATGATCTATCTCTTCTTAATCCAACATCTACTAAGAGTACAAAAGTGCAACATCAGTAGTAGATATTAAATGCAGATATCAATAAATCTTGTTCCATTCATTCATCAAAACCTCCTCGGAGGGTGAAAAAGTGGATGTTATGAGGACAAGTTTTTGATAAATTTCAAGACCCTTCTCTAAATGCATGAGAAGGGTTTAAATACTACTAGCTAAATCTAAAAATAATTTATTACAAAAATGTAGGATGCGGTTTAAATGGTCGTCCTCATTTCAGGCAAAAATAAAGCAAAATTAAAACTAAAACTGAATCTAAAACTAAAACTGGAAACTAACTATCTATGTATATGTTCCTTATAGTTGCAAGCATTCAGCATTTGCTTGAGGAGAGTTGGCTGGCCGACTTCCGACTTTAGCTGTCCTTTGAAAACGGAATTGGCAAGTGTTGGCGCCATCTTATTGGTAGAGTTAATGATACATTTGAGAGTCATGCACTGGCTGTGTGGTTTTACCAAGTACATCCAGTAAGAATCCCAATTCAACTTGGTTAAGCTTTTGATGGACTCTGTCCTTTCTTGAGCCTTCTATCTCCAGCTTGTCTATAGATGCTATACATTTAGTAGATATTTACATACCACTTGAGAATATCCTTGATAAATACCACTAGTTTTAGATTTCAAGTTTTGCTTTTCGCCTTTAGCGCTTTTTTCTACAAATTTCTGGGCTTATAGGCGACTGAGAGATTAGAGGCTTTCCTTTTCGAGGGGTTTTGCCTGGCGATGCCCATTTAGCGCTAGGCGCTAGGCACTAATTGTGCATCAGAAACTGCCTCCGTTTCTCGATCCGGGCTTCCCTGGTGCGATTTTCGTCTCTTGCATGCTTTTTGTTAGAGGATATAAAGCTTAAATTTTGTGAAAATAACGACTCCGTGAGTTCTTGGTTCTGAGCTTTAAATTCTCTATTTGTGATATCAACATTACCCAATACCCATTTGCCCATGTCTGTGTATGGAAGAATGTTGGGCCTCACCGCTATTCGATGCAATAATGAACATGCTAGTTCTATAATAGACACCTCGGATGACCCGCGTGAATCTGCAGTCGCTATAACCTCCATTACTCTGGGATTTTCTTCCTCAAGTAGGTTGTGCATGCTTTCCCAAGTAGTAACACCGACATCTCTGTTGTAGGTGGTGTCTGTGTACAAGGGCGTCATTTCTTTATCTTCAGAACTTGGAGCTTTACCCTTCTTTCCCATAATATTCTGAACACTGCTATGTATACTTCTCTGCTCTTCGCTCCTGCAGTTTACAAATGAGGCAAGAGTAATGATAAGAAAAAGGTGACGGGAAAGCTTTAAATGCCGAAAACATATAAAATATATCACCCTACGTGAAATGGCTCTTCGATCAAATCAAAACCATATTTCATTAATGATTGCCAACTAACTCATTAATTATCATTAACGCGCATAATTGGGCATCGGTTTATGGAAAAATCTTTTTCGAACAACGAGCCCTGTAGTTTTGTGATAAGGAGATTTTGTGATTTGATTTGCAATATTGCAGATCGCAATATCGTTACTCCGTTGTGTGTGGCAATCATCCATTAACGTGTTTTCTGCAAAATGCGATTTGCGAGACTCGCTATCGCATATCGGCAGTTTGAGGTATTTCACCTTAAGTGATATTTGAGGCATGCAATGCGATGAGTATCTTTTAGTGCGTCATTTCGCATCGCAATTTCGCAATCTTAGGATTCTTCTTGTAGGAAAGTATCCATTACCTTTTTGCGATGCGACGCTCTTTATTGAGTAAGTGGATTTATTCGAACTTATCATAAAACTTAAGTCTTCTTAGATTTTTCGGGTATTCTCCTAAGTTTATGATAGTAAGTTTTATTCAAAAAGAGAATACAAGCACTAATTTTTTTTTGAATAAGGGTCCCCACTTATTTAGTATTAGTAATAAAACTAAATAAGAAGGGGGGTTGTTGATGGCCACAACAAGACCTCTAGACACAAATGGGTAGCATGAGGGCACAACTAAGAGTCTCCAAAATCCAACCCAGTTCTAATAGTAGCCAATGCATTTATAGGAGAAATGAGGAGGTTGTAGATCCATTAAACTAGGGTAAGATCCACTTTAGAAGGGGATAAGCTCCATGGGATAAGTGGTAAGATGTCATTTGTAGGAATTTGTGGACATCCTTAATAGAGAATGGAAAATTCCACGATAGAAGCCTCTAGAAGCGGAAGCTTCGGAATTATTCTTAATTTTTTCCTCATTTCAACGGCCATCGCACTTGCAGTGAAAGCAACCTGTGCTAACCAACGCTTTTCCTTTTGATGCAAACTGTGTCATCACACTGTCTAAACTAAGAAAGTGTGATGGGGACCTGTTGTGCCCTACAACAACCCCCCCATTTCATATCACTTATATTCCAAACAATTAACATATGAAATGGGTCCCCTTTAAAAATTTAATTGGCATTAATGAATTTGTTCAAAAAAGGTATGATAATCAAACGAATTTGTGAATGAGAGCCTTTTTGAATAAATATCAAGCAATTTTTGGTTTGTGCGAAAAAGCAATCGCAAAATCGCATGACGCAATAACAAGAGAAACACATTTAAATATCACCTTGGTCCTTGCCGATGCGATATCGCTATCGGCGATCGGCGGTATTCAATGCACACACAAAAAGAGCATATATCTTACACCCCGATGCGATGTGATATCGGCGATCGGTTATCGGCGCTGCCTCTTGTGGAAAATTGCCTTAAGTTATAAGCCCCGACCCGATGCGATATCGCTATCGGTAGTCGGCGGAATCCCAAACACTTTCACAGGACGCTCAGGTCTTTTCCCCGATGCGATGTGATATCGCAATCGGAAGTCGGCAAATCATTTGACATACATCTGGTAATGTGCTCATGCGCTAATTCGATGCGATGTCGCAATCGGCATTCGCCAAAACAGCTCCCAAATGATAGTATCACTCACACCCCCAATGCGATACGATGATGTGTAATGATGATTAGAGTTCTTAAAAGGTGATTGCTTCAAGCTTTTAAGTTATATTTAAATTCGGTTGATAAAGCACAGATTTCAAATGCCGTTAAATGCAGGGATAAGGTAATGCATGCGTATTTAAAACTTTGCCCCTTCGATTTAACGAACACTTACGATTAGACCTTTAAAAAATCTGTTGCACGCTTTAAGGGGTCATTCAGCCTAATAACGATGTAATGGTCATTTATGGAGCTGCAGGCCGTAAAATCACCATCATTGCATCTGCGGTGTCTTCTTAAATAATTAGATCCGTAGCCCCTTTTAGAATTGATCTTGCCACGCTTCAAAGTGATATATCTTTCCCATTATGGATTGTCATTGTTATTTCCTCGTTACGATTTCTCTTGCATTTGTGTAGAGTTCAGTTGTCGAGAGAAGTTTGAACATGATGGGGAAGAAGTTCAAGAAGGCTGCGGGTTCTACTGCAACACCCGTCGCAGGTCAAGCTGCCACGGTTTCGAAGAAAGGCCTAATCTCAGATACTACATGCACCGGTCTTCCTAGCACTACATGGCAGGGTACATATAATCTGTTAGAAGCCGAGCAACCGGCGAAGACAGTGACAGAGGCTATCGTGGATGAACAAAGGAAGTCTGATGCAACTCTCAAAGATTTGGCCGACTCCTTTTTGCACAGAATAGCAGCAAGAGAGCAGGTCCTACCTTTCACTGATGTGGTACGCTGGGCGATCGAGGAAATTCCTCTCACTGATAGAACTTTTCATACAAGGGATGGAAGAATTTTCGGGTCGTTCAAGCCTGATGACCTAAGGCGAATGTATCATTTGCCTGAACCGGAGCTATTCTATAACAGAGCCTTCGTGGAGAAGTTCGCGAATGAGAATGAATCACCATCCGAACCCCTCCGAGATTGGAGGCAGAACCCAGCCAAACACAAGCATGAAAGTTCGGGTAAGTACTCCAATGCTTCTTTGGCTTCTCCCTATTGCTATGCGGGGATTATGATGTGTAGATTGTGGGGATTACATGACTCCGCTAATATCCATATTGACATGGTTCCCCTAATGGAAGCGGCTGTCAATAGTACAATTATGGATTGGGCCACTATTCTGTCTGATAAGTTGGTCATAGTTGTTCGTGAATTTAGAGCCAAAACCATAGTCAGCGAAAGGAAAATCCCACCGTTTTATTACTCTGCTTACATTATGGATACCCTGTGTTTTAATTCTGAGTTTCCTGTCCTCGGTTGGAGATGGACCACCCATGATCCAACACCCATCCATTTGTACCATCGGAAATTGTGGAAGTCCTCTTACAAGGACCATTTGTATCAAATTTGCAATGGTTTCATGGTGCCTATTCACTATTCTATTTTCGACAGACCCATCCCAAGAATTTCTCATGAAGCTTCTTTTGACTTACCAGCCGTAGCTAATTGGTTCGGGGAAGAACATTTCACCTATATTAGAGTTTTTGGAAGCAGAGCTAGGCCGCACGTTCTCCCTTTATACATCCTAGACAAATTGTTAGCCCGGGAAATCTGCTACCAGATTATGTCTGAGAGTGTCACACAAACTCTCAAAGAGGAGAAGAAAAGAGGTTGGCCCTCTTTTCCTTTAAGAATTGGAGTTTATACTCTACTTAATTACAAGCATGCAGAAAAGGAAGCAACAAAACTCCAAATGATATCCCTGGCCACTATCCCAAATAGACTCTATGATCCAAACAAGACTGCTTTCATTGCCCTGGAACAGGCCAAACTGTCAAAAATTGTCCATCAAGAAGACGAGTTTGATGACCTGTTCATAGGTGCCGGTTCAATAAGCCAAACCAAACAGCTTGCTGCAGTAAGATACAATGATGTGGCGTTAACTGAGTTTAATAAACTTAGAGAGCAGAGGTTGCAAACTCTGCCTCTAGATTTATTATCCACAACCCCAGTATCTTCCTCAAGCGAGCCTGGTCGGAATCAGATACGTTCACCTCCTGTTACAACTAAAGAACAGGATAAACAACAGGAGGAAAGGCAAAACAAGCTGCAGGCAGAAAGGCAGAAAAAGGAGCAGTTAGAAAGGCAGCAAAAAGCACAGAAGGATCAAGAGCAAAGAAAGCAGAAAGAGATAGAGGAACAGAGGAAGAAGAAAGAAGAAGAGAAAGCAAAGAAAGAACTGGAAGATAGGCAGAAAAAGGAATTGGAGGAGCAGCAGCGGAAAGCGCAGGAGGAGCAGCAGAGGGCAGAACAAGAAAAAGAACGGAGCAAAGCCCACACAGAGCAACATGAGCAAACCTCTACCGATCCTGAATTGATTAAAGAATGGAACCAATTCGATTCCATTATCAGTGGTAAGGAAGCCTCCAAAGACTCAGACACCTCTAAAACAAGCAATGCTCCTGATACTACTTCTTCTCAGGTTCTAGAAAGAACCAGCGGCCCACCCATTTCACAGGATGTCGAGGTAATCACTCAAGACCCGTCCGATCAAGTTGATCTCCAGGTGGAAGAAATTCCTCCCCTGGATATTTTCTACAGCCCAAAGCATAGAGCCATTGTTAGGCGCTCTAGGAAGAGACGAAGGCTTGATCAACCTTCTATTTCTCCTGAGCGAACAGTCACGGGCAATGTGGTCTGGAAAGGGGAATTGGACCCCTCCGATGATCTAACTAAGCTATCGCAATTCGCGGGAGCTTATTCGGCAGCAACTATCGACAAAGCATCAGAGGTAAGTCTTATGTTGAAGACTAAGGACCATGAAATTTATGCATTACAGGCAGAAGTAATTGAGGCGAAGAACAAGGCAGCACAGATAGAAGAGCAGTTGCTGGCTCAATAGCAAGAAAACAATTTGTTAACCCAGCAGCTGCAAATCAAAAAACAGAAAATAGACCAGAGCGCAGTCCAGAGGCAGAATGAATTGTCAGAGACATTGGCACAGTTGAGAACGGTGAATGAGCTGATAATGAAATCAAAAGATGAGCAAATAGCTCAGCTATCGGCACAGCTCGAAAGTATCAAGGACGCCCAGAGTGTTGACGATTTCAGAGCGGAGGCAACTCGAATAAATGGCGCATTAATATCTCAGATCAAGCTCTTATGCCGACAACTTACTGACGCTGAGTCATTATGCGAAACATCCACAGCAGTATGTCAGCAGATAGAGAAAGCCAGAAATGAGCTAGATCAAGCCGAAGACACCATATCCGAATATCTTGAGTGGCAAGATTCTGAAGAAGGGAAAGCGGCAAACTTGCCCCGAATCTATGAAACGTACAAGGACATACTCTTCATGGAATGGAACACCCAGGTAATGAAAGCGGAAAGGGCGGCCTCAAGATGTAAAATGATTGCCAGCAACATGATCAATCTAGTCAACGACACACTCTATCTGGTAAACATGATCTCCCAGTGCACACCTGGAAGCATAACAACAGCAAACATGCTTGAGCAGAGAAATTATCCTGATCTGGAGAAACAAGGAAGGGTAATCGCTGGAGTAAATACTTTAACCTCCGACGCATACTGGCTCTTTCTGATTAAACCACACTCTCAAAGGTCGGCTCTCAACTGTTTAACAGATGCCCTCCGATACCTGATTTCCGACATTCAGGATGCCACATATGATGCCCAGCTAACTTCGCGTCTCAACACTCCACCAGAAGTGGAGCCAATGCTGGCGATATGTCAGCGAAGAAGTAAAGGCAAAGAGACCACCGAATGAAGCATCGCCGTCGACTGCCAGATCGCCAGAAAAGATGATGATATTTGTTAATGCCAATTTAGTATCTTTTCAGTTTTTTAGACATTTAGATTAGCATAGTATTTATAGACCCTTTCATTGTTTTGGAAAGGGTCGTAAAATTTTGTAACAGACTTAAAAGCTGAAGTTTGCACTACTGTGCTTCAGCCTATATTCTTTTGTGAAATTCGACCAATAGTTCTTAATTTAACGAGAAGGCTGTTATATTCAATTGTGCACTATTGTCTATTGTTTGGAATGCTTTCTGGTTTGAAGGAAGAACTGCGACATAGCGATTGATACACTGGATTGTTAAGCAGCTTACATGGTACTTTTATCTGCATCTGCATTCCTTCCTTTTATATGAATTGATGTGTTATTATCTTTGCTATTGTTGAATACATGTATACGATATAACAGCAAATCTTCATTTCATTTCACTATTGAATGTTTTGTGATTTGTTATCTCTTTTACTCATACGTGTGCCAATGATATAAATGAATAAGTGTAGTAATTCGCTATTATCGCTCTGTATAACTAATTATGCAGAGCAATCTTAAATGATTTAAACCTCTATGCTTTAGTGTTAGAGTCATCTATATGCCTGCCTTAAAGCACAGATTATCAAACGCTACGCTTTGAAAGATTGATAAGATCCCGGGATAGATTTTAGTTATTATATTCTTGCTAATAGTTTAAGTCCATCGCTTACCGCTAGCTTAATTCAGAAGTCACTCATCCATCCCATTTATCTATATTTCTGGGAAACTGGTCCCATTATCCCCAGTCGGAGCCACTACTCCAAACGGAAAAGGAGCTGCACTAAGGTCCGGACCGGGTGGTTTCCCCAATGTTGTTGCAACGATTTTCGGGGCATCAACAGGACCTAAATTACGGTTTTTAGCCAATAGAATGTTGAATTCTTGTAACTCCTGGAAAGGACATGCTTTTGTCTTTGTAGGGGATGATTGCAAAGTTTGAATGGATTTTGATTGATCCAGATTCAAGTTAATTTGGTTAAATGTGACAAAATGGCCTATAACAAATTGCCCCTAAAGTACAAATTCATAAGTAGTGATTGAGGATTGAAGTGATTTACCATGTGAAAAGTTCGGATCAAGAATAGACTGTTTGAGATCATCAAGTGTCTGTTACAATACAATATCATCATGGTATCATTGTTGAGGTAGGCATACCCATACTTAGCTTATAAGCCATTTACATGTACAATAATCAAAGTGATGTTCACTGATGACATATTATGGGCCCATGCTTGCATGTATGAATCCTGAAATCGCAACCAGGATGGATGAAACTAGATCTGAGGTCTTCTACCTCATCACTCGATAGTATGAGTCTAACCATGTGAATAGATGTGATGGAGTCAAACATTGTAGACACCATTTGATTACCAGTCATTGATGAAAGTCGTCAATAGAATCAAGAAGAACCAACGATAATGATAATGGCCCTCAAGGTACTTATGCGCAATCTATGAGGTGTGAATGAATGAGAAGAATTTGAACACCATACCGAAATGTTCCAGTCGAAGGCCAATGATGAAAACCTGTCACTGAAAGTGAGGAAACTTGTCATTGAGGTATGCAAGCTCCAAGGCACTGAAGGAAGCTTCTAAGTCAACCTCATGGATAATGTCCTGATGTCAATAGGAAGTGACCAGTGCATGAGGACCATGATGTATCCCCCATCAATGACACGAAACGGGTATTATTATTTGAGACAAAATGTTAATGATTAAAAGTTGGTTTAGGGGCGATAGACATGAAAGAAGGCAAAAATATTGTAGCAGATGTCAATTAAGCATGGACTTTATCTTGAACATATCAACGATACTTTATGGAGTTGGAAGCATTGAATCAAAGACCCATCATGAAGGATTTCATTAAGGTATGATCAATAGAGAGGCAAGCGGATCGCCCAACCGCAAACAGTCACGGAGGTGAGAGAGTGTCATGTTCAAGAGTGACTCACTGCCATAAATAGGTATTAGGTCATTTTTCCCAATTTCCCAACCATTTCTAGTCAATACTTGATATAAATGTTGGGAAAACTTGTTAATGCTATGCAATCTCCCTCATTAGTATTAAAAATATGTGTTTAGGATCGTCTCATATTAACCAAAATGTGAAGGATTATGTGTCAAGTGTTATGTGTCTTTTATGAGCAATTTATGAGATTAATTAGTTGTTTAAAACACATGTATAGCAATTGAAATTGTGGAGAAGTAAAACACAACAAACTCATAACACAAAGCTGATAAAGAATTTCACCTCTCCCGGGCTACATCTCCTTGGACCTGCTTCAATGGTTAGGCCCTCTTTGGATTAATGGTCAATTCTCTTATTACATGAACCTGCAGTGCTCCAATGGATTTGCAACCTGCTCCATTGAATTCAAAAGACCCAAAAACCCCAAAAATGACTCTCCAGGCTCTGCAATTGGACTTCAATTGATCTAGGCTTGACCTCCTCTCTTGGTGGCCCTAGGCTTCCTTAAACTTCAACGTAGCAAAATCACATACAAAAGTGCCTTTATGCCTTTGCTAGTTGTTCCATTGTGTTCATAGCATCAAAATAATCTAGGGATGACTCTTTCTTAGCCAAAATTGGTCGAAAACTGCCAAATTTATGGCTTCTTCAGTTTTTCCTAGGAAATCTCCACTAAATCTGGAGAAACTTTAGCTAACTCCACCAAATTTGGAGTTAGTTTCGGATTTAGCAGACCCGCCAAAAGCTCCGCCAAACTAATTGCGCTTAATTAGTGATAATCATGGATTAATTAACCACTAAACTCACTTAATTCACACGATTAACATAAGCTTCGACCTGTGGTTATAGTTATGGTCACATGTTAGCAATTAATGCTAGTGGTTGACCCCCAAACTCCACGGTTTAGCACTTTAATTACAAACTACATCCTATGATTGTTAAGAAACATATGTGTGGTATAGTTGTAAGGTGCTATTCTTTTGTGGGTGAGGTCACAAGTTTTACTCCCTCGCCTACCAATACACTTTTGCTTTACCTTTGAGAGGGCACATGATGGCCTCTGGGCTTGCCACGTGTCACCCTCTCATTGGTACACCCAATATTCCATAGAACAATCATGTACAAACACTTGTCACAATGGGATTGAGCCACATGTCAGAATATTTTTCTGGATTTAGTGGACCCGCCAAAAGCTCCGCCAAACTAATCAGGCTTAATTAGTGATAATCATGGATTAATTAACCACTAAACTCACTTAATTCGCACGGTTAACATAAGCTTCGACCTGTGGTTATGGTTATGGTCACATGTTAGTAGTTAATGCTAGTGGTTGACCCCCAAACTCCACAGTTTAGCACTTTAATTACAAACTACTTCCTATGATTGTTAAGAAACATATGTGTGGTATAGTTGTAAGGTGCTATTCTTTTGTGGGTGAGGTCACAAGTTTTACTCCCTCGCCTACCAATACACTTTTGCTTGACCTTTGAGACGGCACGTGGCAGCCTCCGGGCTTGCCACGTGTCACCCTCTCATTGGTACACCCAATATTCCATAGAATAATCGCGTACAAACACTTGTCACAACTGGATTGAGCCACATGTCAGAATATTTTGGGAATATTCCCTAGAATATTATTTTTGCTAACTGGGTTGTACGGATGCCTAGTTAGCATCCCAGTCACAAAATTTTACCTGTTTGACAAAATGGACAATAGGCTCTAACTTTCTCATACAAACTCTGTTTTGAGTGAAACAAGTTGTGTTGGGATCGTATTGCCGAGATGGAAGCTTTCATTCAAGTTTTGATCGATTCCGAACACTTTTATTTTTGAGCAATTTTTTGCCCCTAATCCAGATTCCAATCACTCCTTCCCACTGTCAGGATTTTGGGCCCACAAAAGCTGGTTATATGATGAGAGATGAATACTCTTATCCTTCCCAAGTTCTATCAATTGATTCTACCTGGAAAAATCTCCATGACAACCACTTGGGTTCACTGACATGCCTTTCCTTGCAAATGGCTTGGCACTTCAACCAATGTTCTCCTTTTGTTGTTGACCCAATCCAACACTTGTCGGTTGCTTGCTGATTAAACACCCTGTTGTACCAGAGCAATATCTCAGTGCTTGGAAAGATGATTGATGGCCTTCCCACTAAGAATTATGTTCCTCTTTTGCAACACATGCATTCGATGCGAGCTTCTCCTTGGAAACCACTTTTCTAAGTTAAGCCCATCTGGTGAACTACAACAATGAGTTCCAATATTAGTAATAACAAGAAAATAAATGACCATTCTTTTACCTCCATGATTACAAATTCCACATCTGGAAGAATTCATTCACCATCTCTTTCGCTTCTTGGTGTCAACACATCAAATTGCATTGTAGACCATTTGATGTTTTACAAGGGCTGGATTTTTTTTGGCATTTTTGTCAACTTTCTCTTCTTGATTCCATCATCCTCTAGTATTAACATGCTGCTCATGTCATGATTTGAGAGTGAAGTTTAATCGTGAGCCTCTTGCTCAAGCGTGGACCTTCCAAAATCCTTCGACATCTTGTCACAAGAAACACCATTAACCTTGAAAAACACTCATGCAAGAATAAAACATGACGACCTCTTCATTTTGCTTCTTGTCTCTATCATCCTCCAGTTCAACATGCTACTCATGTCATCTTCCACTTCAGCAGTATGAACTGTTGACTAGGTAGTACCTGCAAATTTGTTTTCCCTTTCCACTAGTTGCATGCTTATGAGAATCTTCTTGCAAAGTGGGTATAAAACTTTTGCATTACTCATGAACACAAACTTCAAAAGCTTGAGGGTATGAACATGTAATGAAATTCCCTCTTGGAACACCTTCATGTGCCTCCTTGGCTTTGGATCATTCTCCATCATGTTGTCCATAACCAAGACCCAAATACCTAGGCCTGTCCTCAACAACAATTGGCTCAACTATGCCTTTTGCATGTTTTCCTAACCCTTTACCTTCATAGACCATATTCATCAATAATTTGGACCCTATTCCTCTAGTGTGTCTTTAAAAAGCACCAAAACATTCATTTTGAGAGGAAATTGAAGATAAACTTGAATTTCATACGTCATGTTCATGCACATACTTGGCTAGGGTTTCCTTGGCATCATAGAGTAAAATCGACATCTCATGCATCTTTTCAAGAAGCTCTTGCTTCTCCTCCTTCATGGCCATCAACTCCTCTTGAAGTATAGTGTTCTCCTTCCTATCTTCAATCATCTCTTGCACCATATCTCTCATGATGAAAAACTCTTGCAACATCTCTTCATCAAAGAATCTTGCTAAGGAAGAGAGATTAGAGACATCACTTGTTGAAGCTACCATCACATAAACTTGCACATTGTTAATTCTCCTTTGCAGAAATCTCAAGAAATCAAGAAAATAAACCTTCAGCTCTAATACCAACTTGATCCATAGCTGAATGTTAGTTTTGATGTGTTAATTTCAACTTCAAATTTAAAAACAAAAGCTTCTCTATTGTTTCATGTGCATAGGTTTTCTTAGGTGTTTGTGAAACAAGTAAATTTATGTCAAGTTTTATGTTAGAATAATTTTCAGAATAGCATGAAAAACAAGTGTTGAACAACATCAAGTAAAAGTACAACAAACCATTAAGAAAAACACTTAACATAGTGTTTTGATAAAGGAGTTCACCCCTCTTGGGCTACATCTCCTTGGTTCAACTTCCATGGCTTGGGCCTCTTTATTTGCTCAAAATGGAAAAAAGTACAGTTTACAATGCTTTACAACTCCTAAAACCTATGGACTCAATGCATGTAAAAACCCCAACGATGACTCTCCAAACTCTGCAAATGGACTACAGTTGTTATGGGCTTGACCTCCTCTCTTGGTGGCCCTCGACTTGCTTAAACTTCATCGTGGAAAAATCATGTACATAAGTGCCTCATTGCCTATGAAACCTATTCCATTGTGTTGAAAATGTCGAAATCATCTAAGAACACCTTTTTCTTATCTTCATTTGGTCAAATTTTGCTAAAGATATGAGAGTAATAGTTTTCTCCTAGAAATCCTCCACTAAAACTAGAGGAACTCCAGTTAAGGCCACCAAATCTGGAGGCAGGCCCGAAAATGGTGGCAACGCTAAAAATCCCGCCAACCATAACTAGAGTTTAATTAAATCTAACTGTGTATTAATTAAATCTAATCCTGGATTAGTGTGCACTTAAACCACATGGTTAGGCTAACCGTTAGCCTTCACCCTGGTGGTCTCCACGACGTGGACACATGTCATGGTTAATGCAATTAAACCACGCAGTTAAGTGGCAAAACGTAACCCATACAGTCTTTAGTGGAGTGGTCACATGGATGTGGCTTCCGGCACAGTTTTCCGATAGTTAACACAAATAGTTCTGAAACCGCTAGCTGACGGTTTCCGTGGAGGGTTCACATGTCAAACATTAACTGTCGTGGTTTGGGTTATTTGGTGGTTGGTGTTAACTGTAGCATTTTCCATTGGCGTGTTCACATGGAGGGCTGGCCTGCAGGCTAGCCCTCCTAACCGCCAATCGCCCAAACCTTAAACTTCAAATATATGTTGTCCACCATAAGGTTAAGCAACAAGCAGTAGGGGAGACAGTTAAGTCGCGGCCACTGTTGAGGGGAAGTTGCAGGTTGAACCCCGACACCTCCATAAAATTTTAATACACCATCGTAGGGGCACGTGGCAGCCTCCGGGCTTTCCACGTGTCACCTTCCCATTGGTCCACCTCAACCACAATTACCCAATGTTGCACTGCCACTTGTCGCGATATGAATCGTCCACCTGTACAGGAATATTTCAAGAATATTCCAAGGAATATTCTCCTTGCTGACTGGGCTATACGGATTCCCAGTCAACATCCTAGTCAACCTTTGCCAAAATTTTGCCTGTTTGGTGAAACGGTCAGCGGGCTCTAACTTTCTCATACGAACTTTGTTTTGAGTGAAACAAGTTGCGTTAGGATCGTATCACTGAGATGAATGTTTTGTTCAGGTTTTGATCAATTCTGAGCACTTTCATTTTTGAGAAAATTTTTGCCCCTAATCCAGATTCCAATTAGTATCTATTTATTTTTTGCAAGATTAAGGAGGATAACATATGCTTGATAAAAAATTTCATCCTTCAGATGAATCCTTCTAAGTATTTTTAACGAACCCTGAGAAGGAGTGGTTTGATCTCGTCATACTCGATGAGTCTTACGTTGTTTAATTATTTTACTAGTCCAACGAAGGTATAACTCAACTTATTTTTCATGTTTAGAGAGTTTGAAAAAGAGGCAAAAAAGAAAACTCCAAGAGGTTCCTTTTTGTAAATTAGTCTCTTGGGCCCAAAAAGGCATAAAACAATACCCAAGAGAACCTTTTAGCCATGTTCGACTAAAGTATTCATTTTTCGTAAATATTCCATCTAGTCTAGAAAAGGGTTAAACTTATATTGTGCAGACATCTTTTCATTTACTTTAACGAGTTCAAAATGATAAGTGCTCGACAATGTTTTCATGTTTTGAGAATCTAAAAAGAGCTTAAAGAGGACTCTAGGGGATTCCTTCTTTGTAAGCTTTACTAGCCCAAAAAAATGATAAAAGTGTATCCATTCATCAAAATGACATGCATTTACAATTTCAATATATATAACTTGCATTAGGTTTTTCAGTTATCATTTAACCTGCTCCTAACCATAAAAACATAAAAAATACATGATATATGGAAAAATTAGATAAAAATAATGATTTATTTTGACTATAAAAGAGGTAAAATCGATTTTGATTTTACCATTTTACCATTTTGAAAGAGCTTTGAGTGGTTTTTACCCCGATTTTTCAACAGAGGATTGTGGCTAATCTAGTGGACTATTTTCATTATCGTCAGTTCCAAGTAAGGGATTTGTCCTTTCTCATTATTTTCATGGTTTCGTTTTTTATTCCATGCATTTTTTGGGATTTTTTTTTAGTTTTTAGGAACTAGAAATTGCCCTTGGCCCAAGGCACTTTTCCTATACTAGGAGGTGTGATGGGTCTGTTAAATTCACACTGAAAAGTGTGAACTAACACACTTACCAAGAGGGGGAAGTGCGATGGGATGCAATGTCCAGGAATGGGCAGTGTGATGGGCATAGTGAGGGTTCCAAAAATTTAATTTTGAGCTAGTTTTCTGCCAAAAATTTTACATGATTTATTTTACATGTTTTTTCTTGTCATTTGCAAGTATTTACCAACGCGAAAATAGTGCTTAGTTGGAGAGAAAGGGAACATGAAATGCAATGTATGATGGCAGTAAATGATCCAGCCACAGTTCAGGCATTGAGAAACTCTGGGCTACCAAAGTTCTTTCATATTTTGGGCACGAGGGCCCAGTTGGAGTTGCTACAGTATCTAGTGAGAGCCTTAGACGTACAGGGGAAATTATTAAGGATTGGTGAGCATATTGTCATAATAGATGTAGAGGACATCTATTTCCTGACAGGGATTTCACACAGAGGGGATCCCATTTCTTAATTTGGATATAGGAGAGGTAGAGAGATAGTGAGGGATTACATAACTATCCATTTTCAATCTCATGCTTAGCCTAGCAAGGATGGGAAAATCAAATTTAAAGATGTTCATGAACTTCCCCTCAAGAAAATCCTATTCACCATTACACGTTTAGTTGGTGGCGCTGATCCTCACATGTCTACCAAGACTTAGATGTATTATGCTTTGGAGTGTCGAACACCTACAGTCTTCAATTGGTGTGAAGGGATTTTGGTCAAAGTGAGGGAACAACTCAATAGGGAAAAGACCAGACAGTCAAACAACTTCGGGTACGACTCTATCATAGTATCATTTGCTTTGTAGAGGGTACCATTATTATGACCTCAACTGATATCTCGTGAGGTACCCAGACCTAGAGAGCCTCGTATGAGGCAATGGGTAGATTTGATGTCTCGACACAAAGGAGGGATTATGATGAGGTTCACTCCTACTTTCTGCAAATGGATGCAAGAGTAGATGATCATGATTGAGGACTACCCTTATGCTGGAGTAGATTTCCATGGAGATCCAAAGATTATTTTACCCGAGGGCAAGTAGTGGGGTCATGCAAGTAAAAAGCATTGTCATTTTGGATATGTTTGGTTTTTAAGTTTTACAATTTTTTATTTTTATTTTTTATGAGTGTTAGAGACTAACTATTGGTTTTGCATGTAGACATTGGGTCATTGCGACTAGTGGGCATGTCCTCGCTCCATCGATGAGCACAACCATAACTTGGATAAGCTAGAACAAATGGGGTAGAGATGGAGGAGCTAAGAGATCCAGACTTAATAGAGACATTAGTCGAGTTTGAGCACCATGTAGAGGGTCTGACATGACCTGTTCTAGACATTGGGGTTGATGATATCACAATCCATTTACAAAGATACACCAAAGGGGTACCAACTCAGATCAATCGACTGAAATGCAAGGTTTCTCATGTGATTTTGTGTTACTGTGATAACTATCGTGATTAGTCACCTAGGGATTTAGAGCCACCTTTTTTCTTTTGCATGTATTCAAATATTGTAGGGCATGAGCCATATGTGTCTTAGACACAATTTTGTAAATCTCAAATAATATTTACAGATATAATCTATATATGTTTTCTACTTTATTCTGTTATCCTATACAATACGTGATGATGATTGTATATTTACAAATGTTGCAAATGTCTATCTAAAC
Organism: Pinus tabuliformis; assembly: GCA_031772625.1. Lineage (NCBI taxonomy): Eukaryota > Viridiplantae > Streptophyta > Pinopsida > Pinales > Pinaceae > Pinus > Pinus tabuliformis. Next base: position 1,084,925,738 of record CM062813.1, read on the forward strand.
CATAAATAACCAATGAATTTGTTAATGTATTTAGACTTTTTGGGACATGTTGATAATCAATGTAGCCAAAATGTCTTTCCAAAAGGTGAAATATAAAAAACATACGCAACATAGTTGGACTTCTTACTAAATAAACGTTATTTAGATGTAGCACCATGAGTTGTGAATCAAGTCTGATGACCAAATGACGAATACCATGTGAAATGGAATCAAACAATAGTTCGATCATTGTGCTATACTCAATGATATTATTAGTTGAGCGACCAATGCAAATTCCTTGCAAACTCACTAACTTGTCATTAGGAGCATAGATTTCCCATGCTACGGAGGAAAGGTTCCAGGTACTACAGCTATCACCATCAACATAACCAACATATGGTTGAGGGAACACCGACATATGAAAATCAAATATAATCTAAGATAAGTAGAGGCGATAGAAAACTCTCAAGAAATCACACTGTAAACACACCAGCAAACATATACAATATGTACATAGTGACTACGCAAAAAAATTATAAGCATAGTATATTTTGAGGTACAACCCATTGCAAGGTTGTGCCAAAGGAATTTCGTCAAAGTCTTCAAGCTTGTAGGCCCCTTTTGCAAGTACATGTTTAACTATATATGGACCTAACCACATTGGTTCGAGTTTCCCAACTCCTAATTGATTGATTTATTAGTCATACAAGAGAATCAGATCACCTTCTGAAAAGGCACGAGGTTTAAGGTTTTGGTCAAATTATGCATTGATACGTTTTAGAGAAGGTGTGAATACAGTCACGGTTCAGACAGAGGTTCGGTATGCCCACAAGGATGAAAAAATAATAGTAGGCCAATTCATTTTATGAATCCCTACATGCATTGAAGCTTTTTTTTCAAGACCTTATTGATGTCTTTTACACAAGAATTAGCTTGTGGGTAGTATGGAATTGAGCTATCATGCCATAAGCCCAACTTGGCAGTTAGTTCAGACATCATGTAATTGCAAAAATGTTTATCATGGTTCGTGACTATAGCTTGTGGTACACTGAATCTCGCAATAACGTGGTTAAAGAGGAATAATGCAACAATTTTTCCATTGTTGTTGTATGTAGGCATCGCTTCGACCCATTTAGTAAAACAGTCTACTCTAACAATTATGTAACGATGCCCCCCCTCACCAAGCAAGGATTACATGTCATGAAGGCGATACCCCATTTGGTAAAGGGTTCAACATCGACAACTGGATGCAATGGAGTAGGTGGAGCATGGGATTTATGGTTATATATTTGGCATGCGTGACAATTTTGGACTGCTAAGATACAATCTCTAAACATAGTAGGCCGAAAGTAACCAAAACATAAGAATTTATGGGTGGTAGCATATCCAAACATATATCCATCGCACGCTTCAACATGAAAATAATTCAAATCTTTCTTGGCCTTCTCATGAGTGAGGCATCGTCGAAAGATCGTATCAACAACACGACAATAAATAATGTCGTCGATTATGATGTAATGACAAGCCTGGTATCAAATTCAACGTTGGTCAGAACGAGTGGTTTCAGGCTGGAAATTTTAGGTCTGGAGATAAATGATGATATATCCATACCATGGATCAGTGGAGTCAATAAAAAAAAATGTTTCAGCAGGGAGAATATCATCAATTGTTGATTCTAACTCAAGAGAGGGAAGGTCGCATATCAATTCAACAAAGACTAAAAATTTCTTAGACTTTGATTTAATGAACTCCAAATCAAACTCTTGGATTATAACGATCCACTTTGAATATTTCCCCTTAACAAATGACATGATAGGATGTAGGTCATAAGGTTGCAATTAGAAACAATAATATTCTTGTGAAGCAAAATATAGTGGCCAAGTATTTGAACTTACACAACTGCCAAAGCTAACTTTTCAACATGAGATTACTTGGCTTCAATGTCGGTCAAATTACATCTCAAGTAATAAATAGGGTATATGTTACCTAAGTTATCTTCTTGTACCAATACCATAGCGATAGTGGTAATGGCTGCAACAAGATACAAGAAATAGTCTCAATGATAGTTAGGGGGATACAATTGTTGGGTGTGGAGCATGATTATTTAGAGGTCTTTGTTTCAGCCGGATGTATACACCAAGAAGATTGTACACCCCTCCACGCGGGGGGGACTTGTCCCCCCTGTGGGGGTCCGAGGGGGCTAATCCCCCTCGGCTGGGGGGTCCAGGGGCCAGCGGTCCCCCGGCGGGGATTTCGGGGGCAGCGCCCCTAAAGGTAAAAACAGATGTAAAATTGCCTTGTAAAAGTATAGTAATTTCTAGTCAATCTAGGTCGTTCATTAGGCAGATGATCTGACGGTAGAATTTATGTTTAGTTTAGGGTTTTTTTCCCTAGAAGGCAACCCCTCTCTTTGTATGAGGGCATTGTATTGAGGCTGTGTAATAGATGTGTATTCTCTGAGCGAGAAATAGAGAGGTGAGACTGTGAGAGAAAACAGGGGATATTACAGCGGATCTGCCATAGGTTGTGTCTCTTCATTTTTTGCTGGATAATAGAAAGGAAGGACTGGTTGTTCGGGGTGGACGTAGCCCAAACTGGGTGAACCACATATATCTGTGTCTCTCTGGTTTTATGTGTTTGTGTTTTTCCACATATTATATGTCTTGCATTTCTCTGTTTTATATATATATATATATAATTTTTCTAACAACTGGTATCAGAGTCGAAGGTCTATTTGGCTGATAAACTCGCAGAAAAAAAGGGTTCCTCGTTCGAGTGGGAGAAATGGCGGAAGATGGTAAGTTGAGGGTCAAGAAATTTAATGGCCAAAACTTCTCATTGTGGAAGATGCAGATGGAAGATTATTTGTATCAAAAAGATCTGTACCTACCATTGAGCGGAAAAGAAAAGAAGTCGACGGCTATGACAGATGCAGAATGGGACATTCTCGATAGAAAGGCACTCGGGATAGTACAGTTGTGCCTCGTAGTGTCGGTCACCTTCAACATTTCGAAGGAAACAACGAAAGAGGGTTTGATTCAAGCGTTGGCGAAACTATATGAAAAACCCTCAGCCTCAAACAAGGTATTTCTTATGAAACGGTTATTTAATATGAAGATGTCGGAAGGTGGATCTGTTGCAGACCATTTAAATGATTTTAATACAGTTACAAGTCGGTTAAGTTCTGTAGGGGTAAACTTTGATGATGAAGTTAGAGCTCTATTATTCTTGTGCTCATTGCCAGAAAGTTGGAATGGTTTAGTAATGGCCATTAGTAACTATGTTTCTGGATCTAGTACTTTAAAGTTTGATGATGTTGTCGGTGCTATCCTTAGCGAGGAAATGCGACGAAAAAGCTCTGGTGAGACATCGGTTAATGCTTTGAGTGCAGAGTCTAGGGGAAGAAGAATGGAAAGAGGAAAGAGCTCAGGATATCGCAGTAAATCAAGGAAAGGCAGATCCAAGTCCAGATCGGGGATAGTGTGCTAGAAATGCGGAAAAAAAAGGACACCTAAAGAAAGATTGTAGATCTCGAAAGGGAAAAGAAGGAGATGCACAGAAAGAAAACAATCATGAAGCAAATGTGACAAGTGAGGTGTTACAAGATGCTTTTATTCTTTCTTTCAAAAATATTACTGATTCCTGGGTGGTAGATTCAGGGGCCTCATTCCATTCCACACCTGATAAGAAATATTTTCATGACTATGTTCAAGGAGATTTTGGACAAGTCCGTTTGGGTGATAATAAACCCTGTAAAATTGTTGGAATGGGTAAGGTTCTTGTAAAACAACAGAATGGAAACCAATGTTTACTAAAGGAGGTAAGGCATGTTCTAGATCTGAAGAAAAATCTGATTTCAACAGGGCAGTTAGGCAGTGAAGGTTGTGTGACAACTTTCATAGATAAAGCTTGGAAGGTCACCAAAGGAGCCCTGGTAATAGCAAAAGGTGAAAAGGTTGGTACATTGTATTTATGCAATGGTATTTCTAACTTTGTTAATGCTTTAACTTCCAAAGGAGCAGACGTAGCATTATGGCATCATAGGCTTGGACACATGAGTGAGAAGGGCGTGAAGATTCTTCACTCAAGGAATTTGTTGCCGGGTTTGAAGAATGTTGATTTGGACTTCTGTGAGAATTGCATTTATGGAAAACAGAAGAGAGTCAGATTTCTTCAGAGTTGGCAAAGAAAAGAAAAGCGAAAAATTAGAGCTTGTGCATACAGATGTATGGGGACCTGCTCAGGTATCATCTCTCGGTGGCTCTCATTATTATGTTACTTTTATTGATGATGCAACTAGAAAAACTTGGATTTATTGTATTCAGAATAAATCTGATGTATTTGATACTTTCAAGAAATGGAAAGCTTTGGTTGAGATTGAGACAGGAAAGAAATTGAAGTGTCTCAGATCAGACAATGGAGGTGAATATTGCAACAAAGAGTTTGATAGGTATTGTTCAGAGCATGGAATTCGCAGAGAGAAGACAGTTCCAAGAACATTGCAAGAAAATGGTGTGTCAGAAAGGATGAACAGAACAATCATGGAGCGTGCAAGGTGCATGAGATTACATGCAAGATTGCCTTTACAATTTTGGGCAGATGTTGTAGATATTGTTGTTTATCTAATAAATAGAGGGCCTTCAAGTTCCTTGGATGGTGGTGTTCCAGAGGAAGCATGGACAGGTAAAAAAGGTAAACTACTCTTTTTTAAATCCTTTTGGTTTGTGAGGCCTTTGTCCATATTAATAAAGAAAATAGAACAAAGCTTGAGGAAAAATCAAAGAAATGTACCTTTATTGGATATGGTGTTAATGATTTTGGTTATCGCTTATATGATTATGAAAATCACAAAATCATTAGGAGCGGAGATGTAATATTCAATGAAAAGGTCTTGTATAAGAATCAGTTGCAGGAAAAGAAACGGGAAAAAGAAAACAAGGAATACACAGTTCTTGATGAGATCACTGAAAAAGTAAAGGTGCCTGAAAATAATAATAATCAACAACCACAACAACAACAAGCACCACAACAGCAACAGACACCCCAAACACCTGAAAGTGGTGTTAGAAGATCTATCAGGATAAGTATACCCCTTGAATGATACTCTCCTTCATTATATTATTTATTGTTGATTGATTCTGGTGAACCCAAATGTTATGAAGAAGCAATGCAAGTTGAAAGCAGGAAGAAGTGGGAGCTAGCCATTGAAGAAGAGATGGACTCCTTAATGCATAACCAGACTTGGGACTTAGTTAGGTTATTTGCAGGTAAAACTACATTGCAGAATAAATGGGTTTACAGGCTGAAGGAAGAAGATGGAGGAAAAAAGAGGTACAAAGCTAGACTTGTGGTGAAGGGGTTTGCACAAAGGAAAGGTATTGATTTTGATGAATTATTTTCTCCTGTTGTTAAAATGACTTCAATCAGAACTATTTTAAGTCTAGTAGCTATTGAAGATTTGCATCTTGAGCAGTTAGATGTAAAGACAACCTTCCTCCATGGGGTTTTGGAGGAAGAGATATATATGCAGCAGCCACAAGGATATGAGGTAAAGGGAAGGAGAAACTAGTGTGCAGGTTGAAGAAGAGCTTGTATGGCTTAAAACAGGCTCCAAGTCAGTGGTATCTAAAATTTGACAAGTTTATGTCTGAACAAGGTTATACTAGATGTCACTCTGATCATTGTGTTTATATGAAAAAGAAAAATGATGGCAGCTATATTATATTGTTATTGTATGTAGATGACATGCTTGTTGCAGGGTCTAACATGCAGGAAATAAATGTGCTCAAAAGAAAATTGGCAAATTCATTTGCAATAAAGGATTTGGGAGTTGCAAAACAAATCCTTGGTATGAGAATAACTAAAGACAGGAAAAATCACAAATTAACATTGTCTCAGAATGAGTACATACAAAAGGTGTTGAAAATATTTAATATGCACAATGCAAAACTATTTAGTACACCTTTTGCTAGCCATTTCAAACTTAGTAAGGAGATGTGCCCAAAGACCTGTGAAGACATAGATTATATGTCTAAAGTTCCATATGCATCAGCAGTTGGAAGCTTAATGTATGCAATGGTCTGCACAAGGCTTGATATTGCACATGCAATGGGAGTTGTAAGCAGGTACATGAACAATCCAGGAAAAGAACATTGGATGGCAATGAAAGGGATTCTTAGATATTTGAGAGGTACCAGAAATCAAGCATTATGCTTTGGTGGTTCAAACATTTCTCTACAGGGATATGTTGATGTAGATATGGCAGGTGACAAAGATAATAGGAGGAGCACTACAGGATATGTATTTACTGTAGGTGGAACAACTGTCAGTTGGGTTTCAAAAATCCAAAGTGTTGTTGCACTTTCAACAACAGAAGTAGAGTATGTTGCTGCTACAGAGACTAGTAAAGAAATTATTTGGTTACAAAGGTTTATGGATGAATTGGGTAAGAAGCATGATATGGGCATGTTATACAGTGATAGCCAAAGTGCCATTCATCTTGCAAAGAAATCCACATTTCATTCCAGGACTAAACACATACAACTCAAGTACCATTTCATACGATCAATGTTGGAAGATGGAGAGTTGAAGCTGGAAAAGATACACACTAGCCAGAATGTTGCAGATATGCTAACAAAAGTTGTAACCAAGGAGAAACTGAGAATATGCTCAGTTTCAATTGGTCTTCAAGGATGATGATGAAGATGAGAAACAGTCAGGTCTAAAGAGGAGTCATTTTCCAGCAAATGAAGTAGCGGTGGAGTTGCTACAATCATTCTCCAAGTGGGAGATTGTTGGGTGTGGAGCATGATTATTTAGAGGTCTTTGTTTCAGCCGGATGTATACCCTAGTAAGATTGTACACCCCTCCATGTGGGGGGGGGTGTGGGGGGGACTTGTCCCCCCTGTGGGGGTGTTATCACTTAGAACTAAAATTGATATATGTAACTTTTCATCCTAGCCTGATGACAAAGGTCAGTGCTAGTTTATTTTTGTTTTAATTTTCTTCCCTTAGAATCCGAAGTTTTGAAGAGTTTTTGAGTCAAGTTATTCTCAGCTCCCATTGGTTCCCCTCCATCTACCATTGTTTTATAGCCACCTGTTATCTTATGTCAGCCACCGTGCCTTTTTGTAATTTCGCAGCGCAATCATGATTAGGCAGTTTCGTAGCGCAATCATGATTAGGCAGTTTCGCAGCGCAATCCTGATTAGGCAGTTTCGCAGCGCATCATTCAAATTTAAAACTGACCGCGCTGCGAAATCATGGATTCGTACATTTCGCAGCGAATCTTTCCCGAAATGTCAAATCCGTTAGGTGAGTCATAGGCTGTGTCTTCTCATGTCAGCTCATGTACCCCTCTTATCACATTTCACCACTCATTGCCACTATCACCACCACTAGATCTGTTGATACGCATGAATCATCATTTCCAAGAAAGACCACCGTGCATAAAACTTAATGATGGTCGTAAGTCTTGCATGAAATGACAAATCTGCAAGATTACAACTTGAAAGATTTTAAACGGCAAAATTTAAAATTCAACTGCAAAGATAATCAAGCGAGGCTGATAATCAAGCGAGGCTGATAATCAAGCGAGGCTGAATTCAAATAGAAGCTGAATCACAATTCCAACCGGAGCTGGTAGTTATTGTTTGCGAAGATTTGGAAGAATCAATGGAGAAAAAGGAGCACAGATCCGGCAAATGTCTAAGGACTGAGCCTGAAGGCTTAGATATAACGCTGAGAAATAAAGAGGTGGAGAAAGCATTTAAAAAGGCCGGGTGCTGGAATTTTTGCAAAAAGTTACAAGGAGGGCATGCACAGGTAACCAAAGAATTTGCACTTAACTTCACAGGCTTGAATTCAAAAGTAGCCATGATAGAATTGCAGGTTTCGCCAGAAGTGATATCTACTGTGACAGAGATCCCACGAGGACAAGAGCAATGGTTTAAAAATTTCAAGTTTGACATGAATCCTTGCAAGGAGTTTTTGAAGGATGAATTTGTAAATGAAGATTTAAGTAAGGCAGTGCCCAGGAGTTATGTCAAAGAATATTATGCTCATTTACTCACCTGCATACAGAAATATCTAACTTGTGAAGGAAGGTATAACAAGGTTTACTCTTACCATTTTAAACTCCTTTTGCATTTCACCGGGAAGGTCTCCATAGACTTACCTTTTTATCTTTTCCGTAGTTTGAGTAAGATGTGTGATAAGGTACAGCTGAGGAAAGAGGATTGTGAAACCTATTTGTTTCATCATGGTTTGATCAAACTACTGGTTTTAGATGGGCTCCAAAAGATAGACAGAGATTGGAATTCATTCATTTTTATGGCTGGCTTCAAAAGCCAGACTGGCCTCACTCCTCTACCTGTTAGAGATTCTACAATAGCTGAGCTCCAAACAGAAGCAAGAGCTAAAAGAGTTCCAAATTCACAAGTAAGAAAACAAGTGAAGCCACTCATCATCCAAGATCAACCTCAGCAATCAACTAAGGAAAAAGCTCATGGTAAAAAGACTGTACCTAAAACAAGCACATCTGAAGTAGTCTCAAGGATAAGGACAAGAAGCCAGATGAATAAGGAAAAAGGTAAAGTTGTAGCAGTCGAAGAAAGTCCAGTGTCCAAGGGAAGTTTAAATGCCTTATTACAGGCTATTGACATTGAGCAGTCTCTACCAGTCCAAATTGAGTTGATACAGTCAGAACAAGAAAGCACCAAGAAAGCCAAGGCCTCAAAAAGGCTTAAATTTGATGAGCCAGCTGAAGAGTTTGTTTTTAAACCTAGAAGACCTATGACAAGGAGATTCCAGCAAGTACAGGAAGCACTGTCAAGAACAGAGGAAACAGGGGAAGGGACACAACGTTGGCAAAAGAAAAACACAGGCAAAACAGTCATCACATCTAAAGAAGATAATATAGCAGCCATAAAGAGCCAATTAGAATCAGCTAAGCATGAGATCGCCAAATTGAAGAAAGCTGCTAGAAGACATGCAGTCATACACGCAAACTATTATAAAGCTCTATGGAAAGGGAATGAAACTGTAGAAGCCCAGTTGAATTCAGTGGTTGATGGCCATTCACAATTTCACACCTGGACAGTACCAGCAATCAAAGAAGCCAAGTACATCAGAAGGATCAATATGCAACTGAGAGCTGGGAATAAGGTTATGAAGAAACAAATTGAAGATCTGAAGGCACAACTAAGCCAGCTTAAAGGACCTGCTAAATGAGTTTTCATTTCAAGTAAGATTCCATTTCAAAATTTTGATAAATTTGCTTGATCTTATCTTTCTGAAGAAATCTAAATCCCTATTCGGCCTTTGGAAAGTCTAAAGAAGTTTTTGGCAATCAAGCACTCGGTTAATAAAGGTCTCCGGTTAAAAACAAGTTGTTTTAAATAACTCAGCAGTTTCGTAGCGCGCTACGAAACTGCTGAAAGTGATGATTTCAACATAAATCAAACAATTTTAAACTATAAGCGGGAATTTTGAAAGGGGAATGTCTACAAGGTATGCAAGGCATCAGCTGAAGCTATTAAGATTCAACCAGGTCAAGACAGGTGGAGATAATATGCATTCGAATCCAACTTTAGATCTTTATCATAAAGTGAGCATATTTACCACACTTCAGGATATGTGAAACAGTTTGCAAGAATTTTGGCTTTCACGCATGAAAACGGTGGACAACACATCAAAGACGTGGCAGTCTGCTCCATTTTGGGTAATTAAAAGATAAAGGATATACTTCGTTGGATCCGGACATGTTAAAGCAAACTAAAGACCGGTACACAGGGGCAGTTTCCTATGTTTCATGGTATTGGAAAACATGTGTCATTAAAGATCAAACATGGAGCCTTGAACATCCATTACAGCCAAACTAAAGGGGAGCAGATGTCAAAGAACGAGAACCATTGTAATCAGGGCTATTATTAGCATAACACGGTGTTAGAATCGTACTTGATTTAGATCTCTAAAAACTCCAGTCAACACTTTGTTGTATTTATTAAGTAGTTAGAGTTTAAGAGTTGTCAGTAATAGAAGTAGTTTTCGAATTCCCCTCATGCTGGAGGAGGAATCTCGATCAGTTAGAATAAGAGCTCTATATATAGCTGAAACAACAATGTAATCAGGGTTGGAAATTTTATGAAAAAAGCTGGTATTTGGCCTATGTAAGACTCATTTTCAGTAATATACATGCTGGACTTTACTTCTCAGGATTCATGAAGGATTTTTTATGTTCAGAATATGTGATGTTGTCCTTTTCTTAATTCTTACAGTGGTATGGATGTATAATCACTCAGAATTCACTGAATGTGCTCTGACTTCCTGTATACATTTATAAACTGTGTGGTCCCATATGAGTTTATGTTCTGAATGTTTAAATGTTGAATGCCCTGACTTCCATGTAAGGTTGAGTTCATTGTTATATTGAGGTGTTGTTGACTCCATAAGCCCAATGGATAGTTTTGTTTAATGTGTTTCCACCATTCATATTTTTCACAGTTGTTCTATAAGAGTTAGCCATCTTATCTTTAATCAAAATCATTAACCCATCAAGAGAGAGCCCTCTCAGGTTGAGGAGGCTAAGCCTCAGCCTAAAGTAGGTTGAAATAGTTACTCAGAGTCAACCTGACCAGCAGCCTGTCAGGATCTGATTTTGAGATAACAGGGGGTACGGGGGCCAGCGGTCCCCCGACGGGGGTTTCGGGGGTAGCGCCCCCGAAGCTAAAAACAGATGTAAAATTGCCTTGTAAAAGTATAGTAATTTCTAGTCAATCTGGGCCGTTCATTAGGCGGATGATCTGACGGTAGAATTTATGTTTAGTTTAGGGTTTTCTGCCCTAGAAGGCAACCCCTCTCTTTGTATGAAGACATTGTATTGAGGTTGTGTAATAGATGTGTATTCCCCGAGCGAGAAATAGAGAGGTGAGACTGTGAGCGAAAATAGAGGATATTACAGCGGATCTGTTGTAGGTTGTGTCTCTTCAATTTTTGCTGGATAATAGAAAGGAAGGATTGGTTGTTCGGGGTGTACGTAGCCCAAACTGGGTGAACCACGTATATCTGTGTCTCTCTGGTTTTATGTGTTTGTGTTTTTCCCAATATTATATGTCTTGCATTTCTCTGTTATATATATAATTTTTCTAACAACAATAATGATGCTCAGGCTAATACATCTTTTAAGGCATCAAAAGCCTTTTGACGGATATCATCCCAATAAAATGGAACCATTTTTTCAATAAACGAGTAAATCCTTTGGTAAGTTCTACATAATTAGGAACGAAACATCGTAGAAAGTTAGCCTTCCCTTGTAGGCGTTGTAACTGAATGAGAGTGGAAGGAGAAAGCAAATCAAGAATTGCCCAGACTTTCAGGGGATCAATATGAATCCCTTTCTTAGACATAAAAAAATCCTAGAAGTTGTCTAGATTGAACATAGAAGACACATTTGTGTGGATTTAATCAAATGTCACAATGTTGGCATTGTAAGAATATTTCTCTGAGATGCGTCAGATGGTCTTGACGACATTTAGAATGGGTAGGAAAATCATCAAGGTATGGTTGCATGATATGATGAATGTTGTGAAAAGCATAATTCATTACCCGTTGGAAAGTTGCTCCTGTATTCTTAAGACTGAAAGGAAGTTTGCGATAAGAAAATGTACCCCATGGACAAATGAATGTAGTCTTATGTTGGTCTGAAGAGAGTATGTTTATCTGATTGTAGCCAAAGAATCTATCCATAAACAAGAAAATCTCACTCCTGACACAAGCATTAATAATTTGGTCGATAAAAGGGGTTGGGTAATTGCCTTTGGGACAATCTTGGTTAATATCCTGGTCATTGACACACACTCGAATCGTACCATGTTTCTTCATTATGGGAACTATATTTGAGACCCAATCAGTTAAAGGAACACAATAAATGAAACCAACATGCAAAAGTTTATAAACTTATTCTTTAATCGTAGCAGCTTTCACCAAGTGGAGTCACTAAGTTGTTTTATGGATGATTTCCTTTTGCAGACATAAGCAAACTCCCCAAACCTAGTGAGCCGATCTATAAACAACCAAGACAAAATTGCTTTGCTTTCCTTAAAGAAATTTGTAATATGGAAGAAAGACTTACTTGGAAACCAATGTAGACTCTCCTCTTCTCCCTTCTTGCAAACTTTAGCTTCAACTCCAAATGCTATAAGTGGGACCTACAAAATGTCTAAAATAGGAAAGAGTACCAAAACATACAAATAACATATACAAACATCTCTAAACAATAAGATAAGGAGTCATTGTTGTACATATGCATAAACGAGACATACTGTATATGAAAGTTAGGCATTTTTGTACTAATGAAAGTAGGAGAAGAATACAACCCTTAAAGACCTTGACTTTGTAGATCTCTCACAACTATCTTGTCCTTCCTTTGTCACAGAGGCAAGTCTGTAATCATTCCTCAAGTACATGGGTGGATTATGGACCTCTTGACACAAATGGACAACATGAGGGCATAACTAAGAGTCTCCAAAAGCCAACCTAGAATAGCAGGAAATTCATTTATAGGAGAAATGAGGAGGTTGTAGATCCATTAAACTAGGGTAAGATCCACTTTAGAAGGGGATAAGCTCCATGGGATAAGTGATAAGACCTAAATTGTAGGAATTCAAGGCCATACGTAATAGAGAATGGGAACTTCAACGATAAAAGCCTCTAGAAACAGAAGCTTTGAAATTACTTTTAATTTTTTCCTCATTTCAAGGGCCATCGCACTTGCAACGAAAGCAACCTGTGTTGACCAACACTTTTCCTTTTGATGCAACCTGCGTCATTGCATTGTCTGAACTAAGAAAGTGCGATGGGGACCTAAATTAGGGTGTTTAGCCAATAGAATGCAGCATTTTGGAACTCTTGGAAAGAACATGCTTTTGTCTTTGTAGGGGATGATTGCAAAGTGTGAATGGATGATGATTGATCCATACTCAAGGTCATTTGGTTAAATGTCACAAAATGGCTTGTAACACCAAGAGCTCACCCTCAAGTTAGTTTGACAAGAGATTGAATGTGTTGAGGTGGAGGTGGGTTGGAAAATGCGTTGCACCCCTGATTATCATGTTTATGCAACCACTCAAGACTAGACACCTAATACTAGAACTAAAACTAGTTTATGTTTCTATGGGTGCATGCAAGCTATTAATGTTTATTGGGATACCAAAATTCTTATGGACTGAGTTCTCATGGACAATGCCAACAATCAACAAGAGAACTCCATCAGGCTAGTAGAGGTAGAGCAGAAAATGGATTGTATGGTTCATAAGCTCACTACTCTCATAAGGAGTTCAACCAACCACTCCTTCTCCTTGGATGAGAAGGATGTTCAGCTTACACAACTGCCTAGAGACTAATTCTAATAACTACTATGCTTCACCTATTTTTTGATTTCAAAAATCAACAATTTCATATATTTAATTTTTCCAATGTATGTCATGACTTAGGATATTCAACCTATTTACATGTATTTCTACATATCTAATGCTCTAATTAGACAAGGTCTCAATAACCTCAAAATTCTAAACCTATGCTTCTAGTCTGGTTTCCCTTCAAGTAGACCAGAAGGAATTATTTTTTACTATGTAGTTCTCTTTTAAAGTAATACAAAATACCTAACTTCAAAAAAAAGATATCACCATTTTGCAAAGTTAATTCAAAAATTCCCACAAACAAAACAAAGATATATGTTAAAAAACACAGTATCTCAATTGAAAATTATGTCTCCTAAAAAAAATCTTCGAGATTCAATGTTGGAATCTAATTATATGGTGGTTGTTACCATAATTGCAACATTCACTTCTTTAAACAATACAAAAAGCCCTTTCTCTTTTTGAATTCATTTTTATTATTTTTTATAATAAATTATTGTTTTCATTATATAATATTTGCTTGTTATTTTTGTATTAGTTTATTTGTGATTTGTAAAATTATATTTTATTAAAAAAGTCTAAAATCTCATTTTACTTAACTACCCTAACTTTTATAGATATACTTTTATAAATATAGATATAGGCATAAATAAATCATTTTAATGAAAAAATAAATCATTTTAAGTGAAATTTAATTATTTACAATTTTGAATTTAAAATAAAAAAATAAAAATAATACCATTTTCAATAAATTTATTATTTTTCATTACTTAAACTATAACTATAATTTTAAATACATAATTGATTCATAACATTAAAAAAAAAAATTCATAACATTAAAAAAAAACTCCAAAACTTTCAATTTATATCAATATAACAACTTCAAATTTATTATTCCAACTATACATTAAATAATAACTATATAACCTATCACATCCAATATCAGTCAAAGAATAAAACACTATATTAAAAGATACTTTTCGATACATTTTAAAATACAATCCCTTTCTTGGACATTTGAACTAAATTCGAGTGTTTCTTTTTCAAAACTGCTTTCCAAAATGTGAAAGGACCGTTGAACTCATTCGAGTGATTTCTCTTTAAAGCCAAAAGACAAAAAAATTATCCATTTCTGAAAGGTTAAAGACAAACTTGTCCTTTTCAACTCCATGCCATGTTTGGAATTAATGGCGGAGATTCAGTGGTTTTATATCACTGTTCAAAATTTCATTTTCATGGATTTCACTTTCTATTTTAAGATAATCATATATATATATATATCTTACTAGTGAAGTTCATAATTTCTTTTTACATTTTTCATCACTCATGTACACATGTTATGAAAGTCATTCTGGTGTACATCTCCATAATTTAATTGACAAAATCACTACATGGAGGGGTCTCTTGCGCCACAAATAAAGGAGTTTTATATGTCAACTTGACGCTAAGCTATTTTGTGATCTTAAATCAGGTTAGTATTACTATTTAGTGTGTAGCCATTTTTTCATAAATTTAATATAGGATTCTATTAATGATACAAATAAGTTACAAAGAATTATCCCATAGAAGAGGTGTTCAACACCTTCCAAGCTAGAAACAAAAAAATAAAGGATGGGTCTAGACCAGAGAGATACCCAACGCCTCTCATAAAAGACATTACAAAAAATCCCACCTTTAAGAGTATTAATCTCTTTTGTTTATACACTTTATTTCTTTTCTTTTTCCGAACATCTACCCCCCTATTGATTGGTGCCTTATTGGAGTGTAGTCCATAGGGAACAATTGGAGAGGAACAAGAACCTTATGAGATGCTTCTGACTCGAAAAGGAGAGATATGTTTGTTAGAAGTAATGCTTACTTCAGAGTTGATTGGGGTTTGCTAGAGATTGTTGAGATATTTTGTCAACCTCTAACTCCAAATTTGGAATAAGTTGGATCTCACAACACTTATATAAATGTATTGTATCTGAGTTTGAATAGAGAATAATTTTGTATGTGCAATTTATTTTCTTCATTTTAGTATCAAAGCTAGTAGCTCTAGGTGTAACTCACTTACAGGAGGGCCCAATAATATGTCTTGGTATTGGTGTGAGATTTTATGTGGGAGGATTTGTTTTGTTTTCCTATGTGGATTGTATGATTAATGCATGCTTTTCATCCTTGCAAGGAAGTCGTTTTTAAGTAATGTTGAATTTACAAAGATTTAAGCGGGTTGGAAATCCCCTTCTATACATGATCGTAGAGTTAACGTTCTTAATGCAAGGATTTTAGCTTCTTTATTGGATGACATAGAACTTAGATGGGATATTCATGGAGTCGATGCCTTTGGAAAATGTTTTAGGTCTAATGAATTTTGGCAGTGGAGTTCAACGTCGTTGAATGCTGGAAGGGAATTATTTATTTGTTTTATGATACAGCTTAAATGGATAACCTAGAGTTACATATTATTCTAGCATGCCTAGGAGTAACCTCAGATGCCACAAGAATATTGAATTTAGATTGAGCAGAGTCAATCACGATGGAGATGCCATTTACAAGTGCTAGTTAATCAACCCCTCGATATGGGAATCAATTCCTCTAGCAGAAATTTCCCACTTTACATAGGTGACATGCTATCGGTGCAATTTCGTGTATTCAATTTGTGGCTAGATGAAAATCCCCAATTCAAAAAATCCATGGATTGATATGTTGTTGGAGTCGATAGGTGTGTCAGAATATTGAGGTAGAAGTTGATTCCATTGACCAAAAGAGGGTAAATTTAGAATTATTTCTCCCATCGCCATTAGTTTCATTGTGGGCTCTAATATCTTTTTCATCGTGTTATAGGAGAGCCATTTATTTTGATAAGTCACTACCTCTCTTGTTGTTACACAAGGTAATAGTTTTAGATTAGTTTCTTTTGAACATAAAATATATAACAATTTGAAAATTTCAATGGCCTTAATTTTCATACTTTGAAGGTAAAGATTCAACAGCGAATGATGCATAAAAATTATGGGGTATAGTAAAATGCACAAAAGTAACACCTTAGATCCTAAGAAATTAATTGAATGGGAAAAGAGGGAGGATAGAGCTAAGTCTATCCTTGGACTATCTCTTTTAGATTCCTAGCTACATCTTATTGATTTAAAAAATCATTTGCAGAAATATGGGAACAATTGAGTAAGATATTTGGCAACAAGCTATAAATGCAAACTTTTCCTTAAAATTACAATTATTCAAATTAAAATTCATGATGAGACATCCTTGTCTACTTAGATAAATAATCTAAAGTCTCTTATAAGGTAGTTGACGAAAATTGGTACTAAAGTAGATGATGAAGATGCAAAGGTAATTTTATTAAACAATCTATCTTCAAAGTATGACAATATTATTTTTACTTTAAGTCAATTGTCCCCTTGAACACTGGATGGAATGATAGCAACACTCTTAGCAGAAGAAAAGAGGATGAAAGTAGGAGACACGAAAGTTAGTTCACAAGCTAAAAGTGCATTATTTTCCAAGGGAAGAATAAATAAAAACAAGAGTTTAGTTGAATGCTTCTGTTGTCGAAGACATCGACATACAACCTTGGATTGCAAAATAAGTTTCAAAGATCTATTAAATGGAAAAATAAAATAATAAGCCAACATAGCTATCTTTGAAGACTCACCAGATTCTTGTAGTGATAATGAATTTAATACAGATCCTCTCATACTTTTCTAGAATATAACTATTGGTTATGTATGTTATATTTATTTTGTAAAATTATATGATGAAGAACCAATCATATAACATAGTAACATAAGTTAAGCTAGTGGTTCTTGATGTACTTCAGTGTTAAAATAACACATCATTGATTTGATTATGTCTACAATATGTTATAAGTTGGTGGTTCTTGTTGGACTCTGGTGCTCCAAGAACAACAATTACTAGATATCTTTGTGTGTTTGTGAGCTTGTGTATGTGAAAAAGGTCAAGTTGTATGATTGATTTTGGATACATTCAATTTCTAAATTGCTTTCCTATATAAATAGCAAATACAATGAGCTATGGATTTAGACATACAGAAGTATGTCAATAGAATGATTTAGTATCTAGAGTATTTTTCAAAGTATGTCAAGAATCATTGATCACTACAAATACATCATCGATCATTAGAAGCAATTGCATCTTCAATGGATGAAGTGACAACTTAGAATGAATGGTTGAGAAGGAGTGTAGTCTACACGAGTTCAAAAGTGGATAGAAACGTTGATGTAAACCAAACTAGACAGATATCAAAGTCCAAAAATATTGTTACGTGATTTCAGTGTTGTTATTTGTGAAGTAAGCATTATGGGAGGGTGTTAAAAATAATTCTTACTTTAGGGTTGGTTGGGGTTTGTTGGAGATTGTTCAGGTATTATCTCAACCTCTATTTCCAAATCTGGAATAAGATGGATCTCACAACACCTATATAAATGTATTGTATCTGAGTTTGAATAGAGAATAATTTTGTGTGTGCAATATTATTTCTTCATTTAGATATCCATATAGCTTCGAGTTGATAGAATCATGTGGTCACTTCAATCTAATGAACAAATTAACCAAAGTCCTTTTGATAAGATTTTATGATAAGCTATAATTTCGTGGAAAAGAACAATAAAGAATCCCTTGGAACAAAAAGGTACCTCATAGTTTGTCATCTAAGTTAGCGTAGTTATAGATTCGATGAGAACTGTGACCTCAAATGAAAATTTTATCCCTAAAAAGCCATTTTTTGTCTTAAAAACACCAAAACCAATCCCCAAATAAAAGACTAGTGCAACTAAAATGACCTTTTTTTCTAGTTGAAAATTAAAAACCTTAAAATGAACTGCCGAATAAAAAAGTGATGCTTCCATAATCACCTCATTTTTTATTTTGGAGTTAAAAATACAACTTATTTAAAATCACGGCCTTAACAACCAATATAATTTCAAACAAAAACCTTTAAATCAACCCCCAAATTGAAAAATACCTGTTTTTTAGGGTTAAAATTATAATTCATTTAAAATTGTAGCCTCAAAAAGTTTAAAATCGATCACTATATCAAGAAGTGATGATGCTAATAGAGTACCCTTTTTTATTTCAATGTTAAAATTACAACTTGTTTGATACCATGACCATGACAACTAGTGTTATTGCAAATGAAAACTTCAAAAGCAACGAATTAAAATGCGGTGTTACCCACAATACCTATTTTATGTTTTGAGCCTCTTGTTTTCAACCTCATTTTTTATTTTGATTGAGACACCCTAATTTGGAGCTACAATGAATCGGGAGGAGAATATTCTACAAAGACGAGCTTAAGTTTGCATTGTTACCAAGGGAAGAAGATAATAACTGGTGGTGGACAAAAATATGGAAGATCTTGGACCCTCTTAAATCTATCATTTTAATGTGGCATGATTTGATGGGTAAGGTATTAACCTGAGACAAGGGTGGTAGGAGGGGAAGCAATACTCTATGGCCTTGAGAGGACAAAGTGTTTAGGTACTCATGGGCTCTTAGACATATGACAAATAGTCAAGTAGAGATATATGGTCTATACTATAAACTTTTGTTGGCCAAAGAACATTAGGTGGACACACTTATAATTATGGAAGATTCTCTCCTACTCCTACATCATCTGGCCAAAGGCTCCCTCCCAAAGGAGAAATATATGGAAAATGTCATGAAAAGAATAAAGAAAATTGTGGAATATATCCCATCCAAAGCATATTTCCATGTCCTAAGAGACTTCAACATAGAAGAATATAAGTATGCTAACAAGGGATGTAAATTGAAGAAAGGTGAATTAATGGTTAATGACCAATTTAGGCATGTCCCTAATGTTGGATGATGTCTATTAAAAATGTTTTAGTTAAATTGGTTGATACAAGAAAATATAAAAATGGAAAATTGAGGGCCCAAGTGACTTCATGGTAACCCCGAGGAAACACATGCAAGTAGACAAATTGTCATGAAATATTTCATAATCAATTAGTAGTGTTATGTGTTGTAAATTTTGTGTTTTGTTGGGGAGGTTTTGCAAGGTATTCACCTACAAATCCCCTATTATTGTTACTTAGATATATTCTCCAGAAGAAAATCATATATTCCTATTGGAAAGGAGAAAACGATTGGAAAATTTTGATGAATTAACTCTATAATTCCTGATGTATTTGGTACAAACTAGGCACAAAATTGTATAATACAAATAATATTTCCAGTTAAAAAAAGGCATTAACCTGGAATCTTCTATTAAAAATAAGATGAGTTGGTACTAGCATCTATCTACAATGCAAGACAAGTTTGAAATCCAATAAGCATCTATTTATGCAATGCTCTTATTCACACAATGTTTTGCCTAACTCAGAGCTTCTAATTGGACAATAGGATATTTGGTTAGGCTCTACCATAAAGGATTGTTTAAAACCCTAGTATGAGAAGCAAATTTTGAAAAAATGGAGAGTTTTAATTTTCCTTATTGTATGGGCTATTTGGATTTCTCACAACTTCATTACTTTCTAGGACAATTATCATCCCTTTTCTCAAGCAATGACCCATATTCAATCTATAGTGCCTTACTTCCTTATTGGAGAAATCTTCAAGACCTTCAAGTTATGAAGCAGATGAACCTGGATAAACATCAAACCCAAGAATTTTTTGATGGAGCTTGCAAAGATAGAGATTTAATGATGGGCTTGGGATTTATTCTTTTTTTATTAGACACATATTACTATTGTTTAAAAGCCGATGGAGGTCGTGGCACAAACAATGTTGGAAAATTTAGTGCTTTGCTTTATCTTTTCAAACATGCTTTTTAGCTTCCATTCAACTCTTTGTCGGTCTTTGGTGACTCAATATTGACAATCAATTGGATGAAGCATACATTTTATATGGTCAATAATTCCTTATTTCATTTGGTGGTCTTGTTAAAGATTCCAAAGGGCCAGTTCCAAAGTATTGGTTTCCAACATATTTTTAGGGAACAAAAAATGGAGGCAGATAAACTTTCAAAAACAAGATTTTATCTAGAAGCCAATATATTTGTACTTCAAGAATTTGAATTCCCCAAGATCCAGTCGAACAAAATTTATTCACGAGTTCATTCATAGTTTGTTGTGGTCACATTTAATTGGAACATATCCTTAATTTTTTGATACATAACATTTTATTGAAAAGTTAGTCTATGATTATTTGTTCCTTTGCACATGATTTTGATTTTGCCTAATTAAAAGTACATTTGTTTTATGAGTAAAGTATGTGTGTGTGGGGGGGGGAGGTTGAGAAGCCTAATTTAAAAAATAAACAAACAATGAGCCATTTATACCCAATTTTATTTTTATTTTTTAAAAGCATTTAAGAAAAGAACTTAAAAAACAAAATGATACACAATATTTCCTTAAAAAATAATTTATTTGTTTATCATTTTAACAAGAATAAAAAAAATCATATTATCAAAATGGAAATAGTTGAACTAAGAACAATGAAAATACATATATTGAGCTTACACGATTCACACTAAACATGTCTATCCAAAGGATTATACATAGCTTACTAATGTCCTTTTACAAAATCTTCAAAATATATCCACTATTGTATATCATGTGGAAAACTCATGATGCTAATTATTTTAAAAACACAGCCTAAAGTAAGGAGTGATGACTTATTGCTTCATCTAATTTATTGTTGGTTGCAAGTTGGTTCTGATTTTGCAATATCCATGGCTTTAATCATTTATATTATTGTGTTCCCATCCCCATTATTTCCTTGCTCTGAGGTCTAGTAATTGGAAACCATTGAAAGAGTATCCTTGTTCATAACTTCTACCATATTTTTCAAAAGATTACACTCTATCTCCAGAATTGCTAATTGTTGTTTAACCTGCAAGAGGGTTTTCATGGTTTATGCAAATTTTGCTGTGAATTGGTTATTCAAATTCCTTGAATTTGGAAATAAGAAAGAAGATGGAAGCTTAAGGTTCTAGAATGAAAAGGAAAACTATAAGTATGTGACAAACCTCCAATCTATGCACGATAACAATCGAGATGCCCAAGCACCATAAAAGCAACACTTGCCCAAATGTTAGATGACCCTTTGGAGTTATGAGAAAGCCAAATATTCTAGCCTTTTTCTCATAAAGGGAAACTATACCCCAAATAGGCATGCAAATTATAGGGGGGAATTCTCAAAACTAGGATAAAGTAGATATAATTGAAAATAGGTAACTATATCAAAACTGCAAATGAAATAGCTCCAAATACAACTAAGAACCCAATACCAAGGTGCCTAAACTAGTGACAAGGCACATGATTTTTGGAATCAAAGACTCAGAGTGAAACTTAAACCTGACTAAAAAAATAAATAAAGGTAATCCATCAACTACATAACCATTCTTCTATAACATAGTTTGAATGTGAGCTAGGGAGAATAACAAAAACCAAAGGCTATCTTAGAGAGGACTAAGCAATAAATCCTAGAAATTTCTCACCTTAGTGGAATGCATAAAATTTCTATCCCACCTATGCCAAGATGGAATAAATTCACAACTTCAAAACCAAATGCTCTTGTAACCTTAGGCATATGTGAAAGGATGGGAGGCCTCTTTGTGTTAAATACTCTTCCTTGAAAAAAGAGCCTACTCAGGGGTGGCATTTAGTGATTAATGTGATAGGTACTTAGCCTTTCTACAAACATTAAGATATGTTGAGGTAGATTATGTTTGGAATGTGTTGCATGTATTTGCATGACACACATTTATATTCTTTGCATGATGCATGTGTATATTCTTTACATGCATTCACATGACTATCTCCTAGCTATGCATGTTCTTACATGTGCTTGCTTGGCTATCACCTAGCTACACATGTTCTTACATGTGTTTTCATGGCTATCTCCAAGCTATGAATGTTTTTGCATTTATTCACTTTGGTAAACAAGTTAAAGCTATAACCTAATATAGGTAAATGGATTAGGGGTTTGGATACTACATAATTCTATATATTGCATTGTAAATGGCGAAGTTAATGTAATGAGAATTAGAGGTGTGATGTTAAGGTTTGTTGGTTTTCCTCATTAAGGGTTTGATGGGTAAATCTATGAGTATTGTGTGCGAATGCTATTGTTTTTCTTTTCTATTTACACCAAGAATTTGCTATTCTTTTTATTTTCTATTTACACAAAGAATTTGTGTGCATTACTTTACTACAAAGGTTTAGAACACATATATTGGAGGCCATTTATCCATAACACCCCATTTTCAACAATTGTTTCAGAGGAGCTAATAACAAGCTATTTCTTAAATCTTTGAAGCTTCATGTTGTGCTCTAATGACATTTCTTGATCATAGGCCTGATCACTTTAGTGGAGTTTCTAGCTACAATTAATTGAGAAATACTCTTTTTTGTTGCTAATATCAATATCTTAAATAACAACTTTTTCTTTGTCGTTAGAGAGAATTCCTAACCCTTGAACATATGGAAATTCTATTATTTCTTAGGATTATAAAGATCCCTTCATTCTTCTTTTAAAAAAAATAAGACTCCCCCCTCCCCATATCTATATCTATATCTATTGACCTTTTTTCCTCTTTATAATTATTTTTGAATATAAAAAAATTATACTAGTATTTAACTTTTGCTTTTCCATATATATAGCCTTTTTTTCCTCTCACTTTATAATTATTTTTAAATATTAAAAAAATAAACTATTAATTAAATTTTACTTTTATTTTAGTTTTTAAATTTGGTTTTAGTTCATATTTTTTTTTTTTTTTTCTTATGAATTACTCCTAAAATGTTTGTTTTTGTTCTATTAATTAATTTAATTTAATTGTTTATTTTTCAGAATTTTAGACCTAAAATATAAAAAAAATGTGTTGTGAATAGAATCATGTTTTCATTTGATGGTTGATTTTGAGGTTTTTGATTCACACGATATCAAATGTTAAGGTTTCAGTGTCAAATAAGTTGTAATTTTAACCTCAAAATAAGAAAGAGGTGCTACTAACAACACCACTTTTCGATTCATGGATTGATTTTAAACTTTATGAGGCCACAATTTAAATGAGTCACAAATTTAACCTCAAAAAAAGGGGGCGACCTTTTAAGCACCACTTTTTGATATGAGCGCCAATATCAAGGCTTTTGTTTGCAACATTATAAATTATAGTTGCAAAATTTTGGAAGTTTAACCTCGAAAAAAAAGGGTGTTATCGGTAGTAAAACCTTTTCAAAAAAGGATAAAAAGAGCTACTAAAATCAAACTCTAAAAAATAGAACTCTCTAGAGTTCTCATCAAGCTGTTAATAGGATTTATTGTAGCTGACCAACCATCCTTAAAATTATCAATAATAGGTTGGTATTTAGAAGACAAAAGCTAAAATACACCCCCATCTCTATCTCCTTTAGCATTGGAATACCATATGATCTCTCTACTATGAAATCATTGTGTGAAGGGTCGAAGCCCATGATGTTGTTAACTTTGAAAGAGTAGAATGAGCCTCTTCCACCTCATCCTTAAAGGGATGGAGCTAGGAGGATGAGGGCACACAAGTTCCTAGGGCTTGTCCGAGAAGTCCGAAGATTAGTTGCATGGAAACATCCTTGATAATGTCATAATCCATGAGAACGAAATTGTCTAAGAGTTGCCTTGCTTCAAAAAACATTCTTTGATGCTTTGAACGGATCCCCACCTTCATCTTAATCCGAGGCTTTAAAATGGAAATTGAATTAATGACTTTCACAATTACAAGGATTTTCCTTGTAACAAACGTCACAAAGAATTGAAGAGCTTTAGAGGCCTGACACATTTTTTAAATCTTCAAGTTAGATAACCACCCCTCAATATTTGGTGAATCAATTTGTTCTTGGATTTAGATCTAAGATATTTTCTTGCCTCTATTTTTGTAGGTTTTAGATCCCTAAAAGTTATGTCAATGTTCCTCTTGGATTCCATGGATAATACCAAGGTCTCATAGGGCTCGAGGATAAATAAACATTTGGATTTTACCTTTGATTATAACTATAGTTACATCTTGGTTTGGTGCTGGTATAGTTATTGCCCCCTTCTGCCTTTACCTTTTTAGAGATAGGGTTTGAACTTTTGAGATTAGTTGGATCCTAAGTGTAGGAACTTAAGCTAGTCAAAATCTTGTTGACTAAGGCCAGTTACCATTGAAAATGGAGCTCAAATAGATGAAGGTTGTGGAATTCAACTGGTGTGAGGACAAGCCCTTCTTGGCTATAGTGAGTGCATCTTGCTTCTGCCATTACAATGAGTAAGACATCCACATCATTTTGCTCAACATGGCGATTCTTCTTCAATGGACAAGGGTTGGCATTGCTACTATCATTGGTAAGATGCTTCTTGAAAAAGCTTACCTACAAAGAAGCCACCATTCAAAAAATGTTTAGTACCTTTATCCTTGATCCTAACCTTGAAAATCATAAACCTTTAATATCTAACCCTTAATTCTTAACCCTTTTACCTTCAACTAAACCCATCATCCTCAAACATCAACCCTACTTCTAAATTATTATCATAATTATTTAACCATTGTGTAGTGATATGCGAACAATTCTTTTTTATAAAGAAAGTTATCACAACTTACATTATTAAGTGAAAAATTTACAAAACGATAAACTCATCGATGGTCCTTCAAGCTTACTACAATGAACCCATCAATGATTAATATCTACCATTTACAATCAATATCAAATATATATTTATGTTGAAAATAATTCAATGTTGGTATGTTAGTGACAAGTCATGTTTTGACTTCCCCACTAAATAGAACTCGCTAAAACAAAGCCATCCAATTCAAAAAACTCTACGTAAAAGATCATATACTCCCATTTTTGCATCTACCCCACTCTTGCTCTTGATTTTGAACAATAACAAGCTAAATGGGGATAGTTTAAGTTTCTAACCATGGTGATTGTTTTACCTCATATTATGGAGCCATAGGTCCCTTTCGGATTTCAAAGAATTTGTTTCATACCTCCTCTTCACCTTCTTAAATAGAGTCTCCTTGTAATGAGATAAGTGGGATGGGAATTACTTCCATAATTATCGCTATATCAATGCCTTTATCCCAACCCTTTGAAGATGGAAAAATATCATTTATATGTGCTTTAGGTGTGGGGTCCTCTAAGATCTTGCTTGATTCCATCTAATGGTGGTCTATTTTGGAAGAAATCTTTCCACTAAAACGACTTCTTATTTTTTCCTTTAGCATTATGGAAAGTTGCCTTTTCAAAATAACATTGCCACATATATATAATCAAATATTGTCTACATCGAATAATACTAATGTTTTCTAGTTAAAGTACTATGTAAACAATTATCTTCTCTTTAGAGGGTTAAGTGAACCCTATTTATTCTTTCTCTTATGACATGTTACTTCACAAGATCTTAGGTAGAGATTTCATACACTTTTGAGAGCAATAAGGGGTACATCAAAAATCAACCATATTCCAAATGTGGTAAACTTCCATCAATTTACTATTAAACTACAATGCTAATTTCCGAATGCATGTGAGGGTTAAAGATACATGCTACGTAACCTTGAACCATTATTCTGAAGACGATGAACATTCTTCATGCTCCCACTACCCTTAGTGCATCACATATGCCATGGGTTCCATCCAAAAAACTATATTCACTTTACACACAAATATGGTCCATCAAACGCTTAGAGGTATGTAACAGTGAATAATGAGGGTAATTACGTACATCATGAATATAACAACAATTACAAATTGATTATAGACATCATGAATATAACAACAATTATAAATGACAAAATCTAACTAATAAAGGAAATGATTTTTTTTTGTCAAAATCATGCACAACAATTTCAAGCTAGATTGTAATTTCTTGTTGTTTAAAATCCAATTTTGAATGAATAAAATAGATTCAACACTTTCAAAAATCCATGAAGCACATTGAACAACTTAAAATTATTATTCTTAAAAATCTCTACATGATTTTGTAAAAATTGACAAAAAAAAAGTGTCCAAAAAAGGGGTAGAGGCCATTTCATCTAATAATTAGATTACGTGATTATAAATTAATTGATATATAATTATAAACATTATGTAAATATATAAATTATAAACATTATGTAAATAACTATTTACAAATTCAAAATGAAAACAAATTAATTTATATTTTTTTAATCAATTTATATTACACACCATATTTTAATTTATTTGTCATTATTATTTTGATTTATCAACTTTGTTATCATGTTTTTTATACTTTCTAAAATTTTATCTTCATATTAAATAATTTTTATTCTATTCTATTTTTTTACTATGTATTTTTTTCTCTTTCACACACACTTTACAAATTCAAAATTAAAATCACCTAAGATTAAATGAATCTAAGTTAATTTAATTAATAATTAATCAATTTTTATAACATACAATATCTTATTTTTTATTATATTTTTTTAAACTGTGTGCTACATCCATGCGTAATAAAGTGGACAGATCCACCCTAAAGGATCTACCCGTACGCTTATGGTTGGGTAATCAGAAAAACTGGTAATCAGAAAAACTTCGAGTTGATTTGACTGTGTGGGCTACATCCATGGGAATAAAGTGGACAGTTCCACCCTAAAGGATCTACCCGTCAGCTTATCTAGTTGGACCCGTCCCTCAGCTTATCTAGTTGGACAGCTTATCTAGTTGGACCCGTCTGTTTATAGTTGAGTAACCACAAAAACTTCAAATAGATTTAACCCTATACGTCTCAATTAACAAGTTACTTAACCAATTAAACTATCTCTTAGGACTTCTTATTTATTAATATTATTATTATAATATATACTCTAATTAACCTTTTACAAATTACTATATTTTCTAAATTTTTAAATTTAATATTAAATCATTTTTATTCTATGCCACCTCTTTTACCTATCCACTTTTTTCTCTTTTCACACCCAACTCTTTTCTCTCATCTTATTACAATAAACATAACCATTAAAATTTTAGAAAAAGCCACAAAATGAGGTAATAATAACAACTATTTTTGAAAAGAACACAACGACGCACCCGTCAAGGAGAAACCAATCCCGGCTTCCACAACCCACACCCTTTGAAAGGTCAACACGCCGCGCCCGTAGGGTGACCTGAAAACCGGCAGTATCTCATGGAAACGTGCCCAATCAACGCCCCCATGACTCACCACGTCATCATCATCCATGCTGGATCGTCGGATTCATCGACCATAACGCAAGAACTTTAATAGCATTAAAAATCAAGTTAGCCCAAAAATTAGGTAGAGAGCTATAAATACCCATAACTAGAACGCGCAATTCAACTAAAAGGTCATTCCTCTCGGTAGGATCCATTTATGTTGCAAAGGGTCACTGTTAGTAAATTGAAAGGTTTTCTGTGTTTGTGGGATTCTTTAATCTCCTGCAGTTGCATGTCAAGGGTTCGAAACTTGCGTGGCTTTGAATAGTGCCGCGGGGATCTGGATCTGGGCCATTCTGTGGAAGCTGGTGCCAAATTCTATCTTGGAGAGCCTATTTTTTCAAAGATTGGCTCAGTTCTACTTTGTTATTTGAGAGGTGAAATTTTCTGTTCCATAAAACCTAAAATCCTTGTGTTCCTTTTAGTTTTAGTTTTCCATTTAATTTGGGTCCTGGGGAGGGTAAAATCTTTAGATTAGTCTCAGTTTTGATTTGTCACTTGACAGGAAATTGTCTGTGGCCTGGAGATCCTGAAATTTTGGTGGATTTGGTTCAGTCTTTGACCTTTCAGAATGGAAACCAACGGCGTGCACGAGTATGGAAATGGGAGCTCCTTCGAGGAGGCGTTGATCGATGAGAACGGTCATGCTAAAAGCACAAATCATGGCTGGACGACGGTGGTTTATCCAAAGCGGCAAAGAAAGCAGGTTAAAGAGGCGAATTCTGCTGATTTTGACAAAGTGAAATCGAACGGAGACGGCAAATCGATTTTCCAGTCCTTGGAGTTGCATGGGGAAGAAAGGCGAAGGCGAGCCGAGGAGCAAAGGGCTGCTGCGGCTAGTGCTCTGTCTGCCGGTGAAAGTAACGGTAAAATTGCCGCGTCTGATGAAGATAGTGAGGAGGAGGCTGCGAATCAGAGCGGCGCTGCGAATGGCGAAGAGAAGAAGGTGAAGCAAAAGAAGCCTAAGAAGCCGAAGGTTACTGTAGCCGAAGCCGCCGCGAAAATCGATCCTTCGAATCTGGCTGATTTCCTTGCAGAAATTACGGTAATTTTTTGAATTTTCCTGTGTTCAAAGTATTTATTAGATTCATTCTTTGAATCTTCGTGCTGTTCAAGGATCTTTCGCATGCTTTTTGGGCATCCTGAATTTTAAGAGTTGCTTGATTCGTTGGTAGATCCCCAAGGCTTTGAATTGCTTCTGGTACGGATCGATTGACATTTTGTCATTAGTAGATTATATGCTGCAGACATTTACAAGTGTTTATTATTTTGTATATGTTCTTTAAATGATCTCAGGATATTGATCTCCTCTCCAAACGTTTATATAAAGTCTGTAAGAGATTTTGAAAATTTATTATTCTTATTAATGATTTAGCATTTCTTATGTTCTTTACATGGTTAAGCATTCTTCATCTTCATTCAGATAGTTGAACTATTTTAGCTATTTCAAAATATTTAGGATCTTTTTTCACATTCCTCATCAGGATATTTTGTCACATTCTATATCTTCATCTGCACAGTGATATAATGGTACTGTTAAAAGGAATTTTGGCTTCTATGGATTAAATGCAACCTTTTAATCATGTTTTGTGTATATGAGATTAGTTGACAATTCCGCGGAGGTTTAGATTATACTTGAGGTGAACTTGCTTGGCCTTGCTGGCGAGCTGAATTAATTTGGTCCCACGTTTGATTCTATGCTACTGAGTAAAAAATGCCAGCAGCTATTCAGACACTCGTCTATATAGGTCAGATGCTGATACATAACTAACTTTTAGGTTATTTGCGGTTTGCTGAATCAAATTTGATTGAAAAAGATTTATAGGTCCTTTGAGTAAAAATGGAAAATATGAAAAAAACTGTTTTGAAACTCTTACACTCTAGATTCTTTCTGGAAGGTTTTTTTTTAAACTTTGATATGAATAATGTTTAGCCTTATTTTTTTCTTTTGACACCCTTTGGGACTTGTCTTGTTCCTGCGAGTTCTTTTTCTCTTAGGATCAAGATCGGTGAATGGAATTTAATCAAGAAAGTATTGGAAAACTCAGCTTTATAAATTTTTATTTGAAATTCATTGACGAAACTTCCTGGTTCATTTTCGTTCTTGTTGGTTTACAACTTTTGAGATTTAGTTTTTTTTTTTTTTTGCACATCAAGTGAAAATACAATTACTTAGTGAACTGAACTACTGGGATGAGTGGTTTTGATCAACTTTTGGAGCAAGTATTAGGAAAGGATTTGATTTCTTCTAATTGGGTTCTGCCTCTGGTGTTGGGTCTGTAGGCCTCGTATGAAAAGCAGGCTTATGTTCAGTTGATGCGATTTGCGGATTACTTTGCACGAGCATTTAGTTCGGTCAACTCTGCCCAATTCCCTCTGAACAAGATACTGAAGGAGTCTACTGTGGCCAAGCTTGCAGAAGTAAGTTTAAAGTTTTCTACTTATGACAATATATTATGATGTAATAAAAAGTTCCATCTTCTTGATGACGTATGTCTAGGGCTGCTTATTATTTTCAAATATATGAATCTGCGTCACATGTATTGTATATTTAAAATAACTTATTTAGTCATATTGCTGTAACTCATTTTCTCTTATAGAGTTTTGGATGATTACTTAAGTGCAAGCTTCCTGTTTTTTCTTCTTCGTTCTTAGCTTCTAACATGCAGCCTAGAGATTATTTTTCTTATGCCATAAGGGATGCAACCATGCTTTGAGACTCCACTTTCCTTCTCAATGTATTATTCACACCATGCTATCTTTCCGTATTCTACAAAGCGGTTGAATCATTTAGCATGGTCTTTTTAGTTTTATTTGAGAATCTGGAGTTAGTATATCCCATTGTGTTAATATTAATTTTTCAGAACAGAGATCCATGATCCTAGGATTACATTAAAAAACATTTAGAAAATAACTGAACTTAGCATACATTCTACCGTGTATGATGGTGATTACATGATTGGGATATCTTATACCTTATTTATGTCTCTACAGAGGCAACGGCTATGCTTGCAATTATATGATTTGTGATATCTGATTTTTATGTGTGTCTTCTGCAAATTTCAGATACCTCTTTGTTACATTCCAGAAGCTGTAAGCAAGACATCGGCAGATTGGATTAATCAGCAGCCTACAGAAGAGCTGAACAAGTTCAGTTTGTGGGCCTTCCGTAGTGTGCTTGAAGATATAGGCACTCAAGGGGGGCATAAAGGATCAAAGCAAGCAGCACAACCAGTTGCAGTGAAGACAAAGGTGGGATTATAGCTTCAACAGTATTTAACATCTTTGCTTCACATACTGAGTTCAACCCATATCTTCTCTATATTTCAATGAACTCCATCTTTTATCTTTTTACATAATTGCAGGTAGCATTATTTGTAGTCTTAGCAATGGTGTTGAGGAGGAGACCTGACATCTTGCTACAACTTTCACCGACGATTAAGGGTGAAGCACAAATTCAGGTTCAGGATAGATTGCCTATGATTGTATGGTCTATTGCACAGGTTAGAATGGACAATATATTCTCGGTTATTTTAGTTCATGCTTATATTTTGTCTGTCAATGAAAATATATTGTTTAGGGTAAGTAACTTGTTTTTTTTATAATATTGCTTTTCCAGGTTTGCCAGGTTGACCTGGTAATTGGAATGTCTACATGGGTGCAAATTCTTCTACCGTTGGCAGTTGGTAAAACAAGTACACCCCTTTCTTGAGACCTGACTTTGCAGTTGATAGAAAGGTAGGATGCTTTTTTGGACTTAATCTTAGTTATGAATTTGACTGGGTTATTTGAAGTTTCAGTGTCAATGCGTGTCATGTATATGGAAATTATGTGTAGAGTACTAGAAATAAGACTTGGTCATTTTAAGTAATACGTCTATTTATGGTGTCTGTATCCATTTGATATCTGATTGATCAAAATTACTGCAATTTCATGGTCATTGTATTACTTGATTGTGCAGCTGCATATTAGAAAATACCAAGGCTCGACCAATTCTATTAAATGGTGCTATCAGAAAAGGAGAACGGATAGTTCCACCATCTGTACTTAATCTCTTAATGCAGGCTGCTTTTCCACTTGATTCAGCTCGGACAAAGGTAAATGTGAGGCATCACTCAGTGTAGGCCTCATTTTAGTTTCTTGGTTTTGGACTTTGATAATCTTTGCAACTTTTATTTGGATATTTTCGATGTATAGTTGTTGGGTGAATTTATTTAGATGCTATTGTAATTTTAGCGATTGCATGTCTTGATACAGGGGACCGAAAGGTTTGTAGCAATATATCCGTTCTTGAGGGAGTTAGCCCTGACGGGTTCTCATAGAAGTAAAGCAACAAGACCAGTAGCACAACAACTTCTGCCTTTAATGGCTACAGCAATAAGTGAGGGTAAGTCAAGCGCATTGTCGAGTATATATTTAGGTGCATTGAGATACATCATAGAACGCATATAGAAGGGAGCCGTTTCTACGAAACAAGAGGATGCTTTGTAATTGTGAAGTGTGTCTGATTTGGATGCTCCATAGGGATATCTTTTTGAAGATTGAAGATAGTATGAATTGTTAGTGGTTCCCTTATAAATTGGACATTGCAGGATTATGATATGCAATGTTAGTGGTTCTCAAATAAATTGGATACTGCAGAATTATAGTATGCATTGTTATTGTTCTGATGGCTGTTTCAAAATCTTTTGCAGAAAACCCAGGTTTAACAAATGAAGCTTCTGGCGTTTTTATTTGGTGTCTAACCCAGAACTCAGATTGCTACAAACAATGGGTATGGTAGCTGTCTAATTCATGAACTCTCTTTCTATATGATACTTCTGGTATTGGATTCAGTTTCAAATCCTAGTAATATTCTCTTGATTGATCTGCAGGAAAAACTGCATATTGAGCATATAAAGGCAAGCACGATTATATTAGAGAAGCTGAGTGCTGAATGGAAAAACAATGTGTCAAAACTTAGTCCCTTGGAGGATTTAAAACGAACCTTGAAGTCTCTAAGATCAAAGGTAGATGTGTTGATGTTGTACTGAAATTCATTTGAAAGAATGCCGTAAAAATTTATGGTTACAGTTTGATGGGGGCTGCAAATATGGTTCTCTAAGGTTCTCAAACATTTTTATGTGTCATACGTTTCTAATACTAACATTCATGTTGTGTCACAGAATCAACATGCCCTGGAAGGTGAAGATGGGGATGCCCGTTTTCAAGCTTCTGTGAAGGCCTCTGACAAATATTGTAAGATATTGTTGGGGAGGCTCTCGCGCACAGCTGCTTGTCTTAAAGCAACTACAATCACAGCTTTGCTGATACTGTTGATTGCATTCTTTGTCACGCTTGCACTGCCAAGTCTGGAGTCCGGGGATTTGAAGAAGAGAGCTTTGGAATTCAGTCGAAGCTTTTCAAGTTGATCGTGTGTTTCAAGTTCCATTGGATTTTTGCCGTATCAATTCTTTGGGGATATGCTTTCCTGAATGTCTCTCCTTGAATAAGAGGGGTTGTAAATTTGCATTCCAAAGAAATCTTACTAATTGATAGGAATTCCTTTTTATTTATTTAGTGAGTGAATTAGAATATTGGCCTGTATTCCCCAAGAGATGAATGGGGAGAACCCTCCTCTATACTACAATATCTCAACAATGTTTAACAAAGTCTCCCACATAAGTGGTGGCTGCTTTTCTCGGATCCGGTCCTTCCAATTTATATTGCCCTAGAAATTTTGTATGCAAACTCTATTTGTAGGTGAAAGATAAATAATTATCTGAGGTTCTCTGTTTTGACTATCTCACCCCATGATTAAATTTATGAGCTGTCAATGCCACCCTTGGGATTTATTCAATTGATGCAAAATAATTTGCTGATACGATCACTCTAGACAAATTTGTATGGATCTCTGTATTGCATTAGTACATCGTGTGTCGGGTTTTATGGCCACAAGAATATGTTGTTCCATGTACTGAAATACTGATGGTGTTGTACTATAATCTGTCTCATCTCATCACATAATTTTGTCAGTTATTTCTCTATATAGTTTTATAGTCTCATGTATTGGCCTCTGTGAAACTGCGTTAAGCGTAGGTGTACTCGCATTGACGTGGATCTGAGATACACATTCGGTTAAATGACTTGATGTGGTGATATTTGATATTGTGGTTGCCCATTCGCTATTGACTCTGCATTTTTTATATCTTGATATTATATATTTGTTGCTATCAGCAATATTTTGAACTTACATGCACATTATATGTTTTATGGTTTTTGACTTGTCAAATATTATATGTTTATTATATTAGTGGCATGACTTACTGACACCGTGTTAGCATGGTACAGACAAATATGGACACACATTTCCCATTATTTGACACATGCCAAATCATGGAGTTCAGATATATATGGCCAATCTGGTTTTTTAGATCCATGTTGTCTATTTTTTTCTCCTTTACAAGAGAAATATTGAAGAGCATCTTTTCAAGCCTCGTTGTTATCACATAACAGTCACGGCGACACATGTTTTTATATTTTGTTACTACTGGTTGTTGTCTGGGAAAGTTGTGCAAATCATGTGAATGAAGAGGATATTTTGCCAAATCAATTTTGTAAACTAATCAATCATTGTGCTTTTCACAACCAGAGTTCTAATTTCGTCATGTAATTTTATCAGATTACCATGCTTTTTCACGACCAACCAAAGTTCATTTGTAAAATAATCACTTAATTTTGTCATATCTGTGCTAGACATGTTGACATCCATTCTGTGACTTTATTGAAGAACTGAACTAGAAGGCCAATTAAATGCTTTTAACAAATGAATATATTACTTTGACAGAGATGATGTGACTATTGGAAAGTTTGTGGAGACCCCTGAAACCATGAAGAACCGACTTGGAGAATAAATATATTACTTTGACAGCAATGATGTGGCCCTTGGAAAGTTTGTCGAGACCTCTGAAACCATGAAAAACTCATTTGGAGAGCCAATTTTTTTTGTTTTGCTTTTTTTTTAAAGCAAGTGTTGCTTTAACAGTCTTGTTGTGACTATTGTAAAAGTTTGTGTAGATCTGACACCATGTCGATGAATGTGGTTAAATGAGTATGTACAATTGTCGATTAAACCATGAGTCGAGTATGTACAATTGTCGATTAAACCATGAAGAACTCATTTGGAGAGCCAATTTTTTTTTTTTTTTTTTTCTTTTATATAGCAAATCTTGCTTAAACAGTCTTGTTGTGACTATTGGACTATTGGAAAGGCTTGTGTAGATGTGACACCCATGTCGATGAATATGTGGTTAAATGAATATGTTGTTGTGACTATTGGACTATTGGAAAGGCTTGTGTAGATGTGACACCCATGTCGATGAATATGTGGTTAAATGAATATGTACAATTGTCGATTACTCCGCCTCCAAATGGCTGTCATGGATCTTGTAAAGTTTGTGTTGATCTCTGAATCCATGTTGATGAATATCTGGCAAATGAATTTTGATAAGGATGTGGCCAAATAAATTTGTACAATTGTCGATTCCTTTGCTCTTAGATTTTGATAGTTGATTATATTAATGCATATATTTTTTTTCAAATTTTGTTGATGTTTATTACATCTCTACCTTTTTGTTGATGTTTATTACATCTCTACCTTGAATGGATTTTTATGGCTTATTAATGTAACAGAGAATTCTTTTTTCTGGCTATTTTTTTTTGTAAGCAAAGGTAGTAACCGCCTTTTTTCTTTTCAATTATATTAAACAGGGCAACCATATACATTGTTTTGGTGGCCTCACCCATTCCCTAAGGGAAACCAGGTCTGTTGGCCACCTTAGATTGTTATAGGCATTCCAAAAACAAAATTTTGCTAATCTGTCCATATTGGCTACATACACCAAACAACTGAAACTACTTATCAGACTACTTATACACATGCAAATAACATAGAAAGCAAAACAAAACAGTTAACAACAAGCCATCTGAAGCTCATTCTCCCCTGGTTCCTGTTTGCTGGTCCATCTCCATGGGCATATGCACATGATCAGCTTGGCTGGGGCTATGTCCAACCATCCTGGACAGGATTTGTGACATCTCCTCAATCTTTTTATTCTGGGTTATCGTAATAACTTGAAAATTCTTCATTTCTTTCTGAATCTTAGGCACCCTATTGGCCAGTTCAGCGACTTCCTTAGCCACCTGTTCAAGGGCTTTAGCCAACAAACGCTTAAGGACCCAGTAGATATGCAGGGATTCTCTGTATAGGGTCATCCTGCCCCTAGTATTGTCTGGGTTGGTCACCTCTTTTGCTAATTCCTCTGTTTCAAAACCCGACTGCTCTTCTAGTATGTTGGATTCCATGTTCTGAATAATGCCCTTGATATTTTCAACGGTCCTTTCCTGATAGGCACGGGCAACTTAAACCGCAGTCAGGGTCGTTCTCCTTCCCCTGTGCTGTCCGCCAGATGAGTCTGCATTCCTCCCACTCTGGGTTTGCTGCCTTGGGCGACCTCGACTGCCACGACCTCTTCCCCGGCCCGAGCGCGCCATCTCTTGTCTTTCACTCACCTGTAAGCATTCATCAATTGCAGGAGTTAGATTGTGGTTATGCTTCTCATCATCTGACTTTGCCTCGGCTCCTTTGGATAATCCCTGGCTTCTACTACAGTTCCCTTTGTTTTCATAAGTTTGTTTCTGCTCTCTCCCATCCGGGTAAAAAAACTCAATTATACCTTCTGCCATACGGACCAGATGATGGGCAGTTGGAATAATTCTCGGGTCACCCTTACCATATTTCTTCTCCTCTTCTGCCTGGGCATACTTGTCACTGGATCCCTCTTGCTTTTTCCCACTCTTATTTTTGTGACCACTTTCCTTTTTCGTAGTATTTCCCTCCAGTATAATCCCTTATTACCTTCTCCATGGGTTACAGAGGGGCTCTCATAACTCTCGTCCTCCCCAGCTTCACAACTATTAAACATCTCCTTTTTGACAATAGCGCAATATGGAAAGAAACAGACTTCACAGTGAACACATACCCGTGGATGTCGACCTCCCTGTTGAGAGCTTCTGGTTGCGGATCTTGCTGCTTCACCCTTGTCGCAAACAGGATAAGATTACAACTACCTCCCACAGTCTTCATATAAAAACTACTCTCCATCCGAGTCTCTGCGACTACCACCTCCACTCCTACTCATCTGCAAACCACTACCGCCACTGCGATGCCTTGAGGCTTGGGATGAGTTCCTACTCATTAGATTTGTTGGGGGTGCCGCCTTTTCCCAGGAGTCACCACCACTTGCCCTCTCTATGCTATGATTACTCCTGTCATCTCTACCTACCCGGCTCTTCATCCCGATCGGGAGCCAGCTGTCATTGCTTTCTTTAAGTCGTGTTTTCATGATGATCTTGAATGAGGATCGTCCTAAGCTGCTCAAATCTAGAATCTTTTGAGTATGTCGTCCATAGGCTGTCCATTTTCTCCCTTAGTTCCTGAACTCCCCAGTTCGCAAGGAAATTAGCTGCTTGATTGGCCTCTCTTCTGACATGCCTAAGAATCATATAATCAAATCTTCCCAAAATACTTTCCTTGAAGAGACCTCCAATTCTTGCAGGGCCGAGATTTCCTTTAGAAGCACTGTTGAAGTTCAATTTTATAAAACCCTTTGGGGGAGGATAAAATTGCTTGATGCCCTCATTTCCCATCCTGGGCGCTTTCCACAACTGGGGGGCCACCATCCCTTGATTCAAGTTTAGTTTCTTTAGGATCTGTTCTTCTTCCTGCGACAGTTCCCAGTCCTCTTCTCTCCATGTATCCGCAAGAATGGTTTCCCGAATGTGACTCAGGGTTTTTTCCCATAGTTGGCTGTGTGTCATCTCTTTGTTCTGGAATACCCTCCTATTTCTTTCCATCCAGATCATCCACAAATTCATCCCAACTGCCAGATTCCAAGCTCGTCTAACCACTGGGCTTGTAAATTGACCATGTCCCCAGATTTTGATAGTGTTTTTAATACTCTCTGATCCCTGTGGGTTTTACTAAAAAGCCACCTTACCTTATCCCATTGTCACTGAGCTTCTACACACGTATTCAGTAGGTGTTCTTGCGTTTCCAGCTCCTGCTTGCACAGAGGACATCTGGGGGGACCCTGAATGCCCCTCTTTTGGAGTTGATCCCAGGTTAGAATGCGCCCTTTGAGGACTAACCACGAGAAATGAGTCACTTTCGGCCACCAGTTGTCGTTCCAAAGCTGTTTCCAGGTACCTGTCAGATCCTCAGGTTCTCTATTAATCAGGAGATGGTAAGCTTCTTTTGTTGAGAAGCTTCCCTTTATTTGGTGTCCCCATCTCAGAATGTCCAGACCCGTTCTTCTGGGTATTCTTCTTTTCTGCATTCCCTTTCGGTATAGTTCTTTTTGCTCTTCGTCTATTTGGTCCACCCACTCTTCCAGGCTTTTCAGGTTCGCCATGTTTCCTCTTGGCTCTCTATCTTCTAGAAGTCTTTAATAAGTATCATTCCTTTTCTGGTAGCTTCTTGGTTTAGTCTCCTAAGGTA
Source organism: Pinus tabuliformis (assembly GCA_031772625.1). NCBI lineage: Eukaryota > Viridiplantae > Streptophyta > Pinopsida > Pinales > Pinaceae > Pinus > Pinus tabuliformis. Next base: position 1,084,963,861 of record CM062813.1, read on the forward strand.
TGGTATTCCATTCATTATTTCCCTCTGTTGCCATGCCTCCTCTCAGAGTCTTGCTGAACCGCCGTCCCTGATTTCCCAAAAGGCATGTCTATTTATCATGTCTCTGTTGAGACTGGCTAGATTCCACACTGTCGATCCTTTTGGCATGTCCCTAATTCTTAGAATTTCCTCAGGATTAGTGGGCATGTTATATTTTTTTGACCAAATTTGCTTCCATAGGTCATTTCCTCCTCTCATCCACCGCCACCAAAGTTTTGCGCCCATCACTTGGTTTAGAAGATAGGGATCTCTAAGGCCTAATCCTCTCTCCATCTTGCTTTTCACCACTTCCTTCCAAGAGACTAAAGCCCATTTCTTTTGGTCTTTATTCCCTCCCCAAATGAATTTTTTGAAGATCTCAGTCATTTTGTTGCATGCTCCTTTTGGGGCAGCCATTGCCGAAAGTTGATATATAGGGATAGATTGAAGAATTGCCTTAGCTAACATAGTTCTGCCTGCAAAATTCAAGGTTCTAAAAGACCAATTTGCTAATTTTCTTGTTATTTTTTCTAGGGTTTTTTGCCAGTTTACCATCGTTAATGGATTTAAATCAACGGGGTGCCAAGATACCTGGTTGGTAGTTCTCCAAAGCGGAATCCCAACGTTCTAGTCAAGAAATTTCTTATATTTCCAGATGTGTTAAAAAAATACATGCAAGATTTATCATTGTTAATTTGAGTTCCTGAGGCTGTGATGAAAAGGTCTAGAATTGCTTTAATTCTGCGGGCTTCTTTGAGAGATACATTACAGAACAGCATGATGTCGTCGACAAATTGCTAATGGGTAATAGGCAGGTTGTTGCCCCAAATTTGGATTCCTTTAAGGTGTTTCGCTCTAACTTCTTTTTTGATGTATCTCCCCAGGCCTTCAACCGCTATAATAAACAGGAAAGGGGACAGAGGATCCCCCTGACGGAGACCTCTGGAAGCTTTGAAAGGCTGAGATGGGGTTCCATTAACCATAATAGAGAAGTTAGCTGATGAGATCATAGATGATATCCATTCAATCCATCTATTACAGAAGCCGAAAGCTTTCAGGATTCCTTTCAGGTACTTCCAGTTCAGGCGATCATAGGCTTTGGAGAGATCAAGTTTAATCATCATACCAGCTTCTTTTTTGACCTTTAGGGAGTGCACCATTTCTTGGGAGACCACCAACCCATCTAGGATTTGCTGGCCCTCCACAAAGCCCGTTTGCTTAGGGGAGATGATACTAGGCAAGAGCGGTTTGAGTCTCTTCGCTATAACGGTAGCTATAATCTTATAAATTACGTTGCAGAGAGCAATAGGTCTGAAGCCCTGAGGATCTTCGGATTTATTCTCTTTTGGAATGAGAGATAAGAAGGTTGAGTTTAGAATAGAGCTTACCTTTTGATTCTTTCTTGATTCTTCTACAACATCCAGGATGTCTTGTCCAAGAAAGTTCCACTCTGCATGATAGAATTCCACAGTAAATCCATCAGGGGCTGGGGCTTTATTCTTTTGCATACCTTTCACTATTTCTTCTACTTCTTCTAGAGTGGCTGCCCTCATCAGAGCAAGGTTTTGGTCTCTATTTATTTTGCTCGGGATTTCATTACACAATTTTTCAATAGCTTCTTCTCTGTCGACACTTGGCTCTGTCAGAATATCCTTAAAGTGCTTCACCAATACCTGCTCAATCTCCTCATGTTGCATAACTCTTGTTCCTTCTTCATTTTTGATAGAAAAAATTCTATTTCTCTGCCTTCTTTGGATCATAGCTTGGTGGAAGAACTTAGTGTTCCTTTCCCCTTCCCTTAACCAATTTACCCTGGATTTTTGCCTCCACAAGATTTCTTCTTGTTTACGTCTTTCTTCTAATTTCCCTATTATTATTCCTTCCTCTTTGGCTAGTTCATCGCTTTTGCTTGTATTTATTATTTCTTGTTGGATTAGTTCCATCTTCTGTTCCAGTCTTTGTTTATCCTCCAGTATATGCCCAAATTCTTCTTTATTCCACTTCTTGATATTTCCTTTCATTTCTTTTAATTTCAACTGGAAAATCTGCATTTTGTTTCTTCCCCTCTGGCTACTTTGATTCCACCATTTCTCTACCTTCTTCATAAAGTTTTGGTTCCTGAGACAAAAGGCTTCGAATCTGAATGGTTTTCGTTTCGGGCTAGCTTTAATATCAAGTTCGACTTTAACCGGCCAGTGATCCGATCCCATGCTTGGGAGAATCCTTGCTTCAATGTAGATGTCCCAATTTATAATCTGTTCTGACAATAGGAATCGGTCTAATCTGGAGGCTATCTGATTTCTACCACCTCTCCTGTTGTTCCAAGTATAAGTTCCGTTAGTTCTCTGTATGTCCACAAGCCTTTGAGCAGCAATCCAATCTCCGAAGGTTACCATGTCTGGCTCTGGTCTTCTGAGTCCTCCCTTTTTCTCAGTTAGAGATTTTATCATATTAAAATCTCCACCCACTACCCACGGTAAGCTTGGGTAAAGGTTGCGCAGAGCTGCCAAGTTTTGGAGAAAGTTCCTGCGGTCATTCTGCATATGAGGCCCGTAAACATTTGAAATTAGGAACCATTCTTGGGATCCTAAAATTCTAAATCTCCCTGAGAGGATCCTTGAGATACTCGTCCAATCTTCAAATTGGACCTCCTCTGGGTTCCACAATATCGCTACTCCTCCAGCGCTTCCTATCGCGTCTTGACCCATAATCTCATAATAAGGTTTGAAATTTTTCATTATTTCTCTGAGTTTGCTCTCCTGAACTTTTGTTTCTTGGATTAACATTATATTCGGCTTATCCCTCCTGAGTCTCTCTTTCAAGTATCTCTGTTTTCCCTTACTGTTCAGCCCTCTGATATTCCAGGTTGTAATATTCATTTCAACATTTTTGGGGATTGATGGAAGACCTCTGACAAAGGTATCACTTTCCCTGAATTCACCAAACTATCTCCTACCATCTGAATGGTCTCACTCATCGGTCTCCTTCCTCTCTTCCTGCCGCTTTTCCCTGTTATACCCATCTCTGAATTCTGATCCCCTTGTGATCCGAGTTGCTCAGGTTGCTTCGCTGTCCATCTTCCTTGTTTCTCCTTGTACCTTTGGAACACATCCTTATAGAGCTGTTTCTGTTTCTCTGGTATAAATCTTTCATCCAGATGTTTCCATTCCTGTAGAAGTTTCCTCATAATCTTTTCTTCTTCTCCTTCATTTTCCTGTTGCGGGTCTATTTCCATTTGGGTCTGCTCTTGGATCCGCTCTTGTTCCCTATCTTCTTGTGCGCTCTCCTTTTCCCTTACTGTTTCATTCTTTTCATTGTCCTCTATCCTGATTTCTTTCTAAACTTCTCTCGGAACTTCTCGAGTGTCTGTTTCCTCTTCTTCTTCCACTTCCATCTCTAGATCTTTCAGGGCTTCGCACTGATTCTGGCTTTTCTGGTTGCTTTCCGGGTGTGAGGAGTTTAATTTGGTTTTTCCTTTTTGGGATCTTGTTCTTTTCTGGACTTCCGTAAATCCATCTCTGTTTTCTCCATTCCTCCTCCCTTCCTGTTCTGCTTTTTTTCTTTCTTCCTCCTTATTTGATGGATTATTACTTTGATTCAGCGGGCATTGTTTGAACAGATGGCCATATTCATGGCATCGTCTGCACCTAAAGGGAATGTGTTCGTAATCAACTGTCTGCTCCCATACATCATCATGATATTCTATTTCAATATGGTCTGGCAGAGGTTCCGTGATATTCATATAAACGCAAATCCTGGCATATGAAGTATATCTCCCTCTCTTTGTCGTCTCTGCTACCTTCACAAAGGCTCCTATTGAATTCCCAATTCTTTCTAAAATCTCCGGATCCCAGAACTCAATCGGGAGCTTGAATAATCTGACCCAGACTGGGGCCGCCAGCATCTTTTCTTTCTCCGGGTTATAACATTCTTCCCATTGCCTCATGAATAACCCTGCGATGTTAAAGAAATAGGGGCCGCCCTCAAAAACCCTCTCTTTATCTTCTAGGTTCGTAAAACACTACTGTGAAAAAACCTTTTGCCCCAAGTTTAAGGTCTATATGTCCTTTCGGTTTCTATTTTTGTTGAATCCATTTCAGAAGATCCTTCTCAGATGGCCAGATCCCTATAAACTTACAAATAAGAGCATGATCCTTCATATAACCTCTATACTCTTCTAGTTTGTTATTCAGAATTACGAACTTGGGTTTTTTGGATGCCCGCGGTAGACATTTGTTTCCTGGCTTCGTCTTCCATTCTTCTCCCATCACCGGTGCGGATTTGCTATTGTTTTCATGTCCTCCATTTGCGCCATAGCGGCTTGATTCTCCCGCTGTAACCTCCTTGTAGGAGGGGATCTCTCCCCCCCGCTTGCTTCCTCCATTCCCTGCCGCCTTGCCTATTTGGCTTCTTCTTTTCTATATTCCTTACCTAAAACTTGGTTTTTGCAGGCGCACTCAAGGTCTCCTGCGCTTGCCTTGGAACAGGACCGCCTGGAGCCGTCTGAACCAGCCTCGAACCCTAACCCTCCATCGCAGTTCTTCTCTCGATATTATTCGACCCAAATTATCTTTCCCTTTTTTATGGCTTATTAATATGACATAGATAAATCTTATTTTTTAGTATATATATATATATATATATATATATAGGAAACTAGGTCTATTGGCCACCTATCTACGTCAAACGTTGCCTAGAATTTAAAAATGATAACAATTGATATTCTATGATGTCTTCATCATTCATTGATGTAACATTTGCATGAGCTATGATGTCTTCATCATTCAATGATGAAACATTTGCACATATAGAAATATTAATGAGATCATCACAATTTAAATTTAAATTTTCTCCAGCATTGTTTTTTTTTTCCACGTCTTTTCAATCAGTGTCATGTGGCTCATCCAATTGATTTTCAACACTTTGTTCCTCTTCACACCCTTCTTGAAGATCAGCGCGTGAATCTTGCACAACAGACTGTGCCTCTTGATTCTCATGGTCATCAAGAGAACCACATTTTTCTGAAATTTCTTATGACTTGAACATACTGTGCATGGTAATTCCAAATGCTAAACATCATCATCAGAATAAAAAATATATAAAAATATAGACATGTTGTTAAAGTTTAGCTTATATTGCTGTGAGATTTCTTTTCGACTCCACACGGTTCTCTGACGAGCTCCAACAACCTTGTTACCATGCAGGCGAGAAACTTTTCCCTTTGGAAGCTCTTCAACTATAGAACCTTGTAGACTGTGGCTTATGTGCCACGCAGGTCTTAGTGCCCTTGGCTTTGGCGACGAGCAACAAAACGACCTCTCACAAGCTGGAAATGTTCTCAATATCTAATTTTGATGCACATATTTCTAAAGATGGGTTCAAATCAACAAAAAAAATCGCATTTTCTGTGGCATGTAATAATTTACAAGAAAATTTAGCGATTTGGTTTTGGGATCTCCATAACTTGCAACTTTAGTTTCTCAAACAATTAAATTTCCAAGACAAATCTACTGACAGCAATATCGGATCGTTGCTATCCAAACACTCCCTCCGCGGCGGATCAGGTTGCAGGCCTCTCAGGATCTCGACCTAGTTCTCTTTCACTATTGTTCGAAACCATTGACATACACAAGTGATGATCTGATGATCTCACAGCGATGGAAACTCTTTCACCTCAACCAACGGTAAATACTCCTCAACCAATATTATGGATCCTCATCTATGCATGTATTTAATCTGCTCCACTTTCGCTAAGTGAGTTCACGGGATCATACACTGATATTCCCCACCCCACTGAGGCTTTGCAAACCCCCAAAGCACTTTCTCTTGGTGTTTTTTTAGGGCCTAGATACACAAGTCAAGCAACACACATATAAGATGTAAGTTGTTGTTTGAATAACAAAGTTGGATACTTCGCTTCCACTCGGCGTACAAAATTCAACCCAAAACTCGCATCTCTTGGCTGTTCACAACGGCGAAAAATCCCTTTGTAACAGAACCATGCCCACTCAAATATGATGCACACTCCACCAACGATTACAGTGTGTGCCACTCAACAATTCTAGGGACAACAATTAAATCGAATCTCAGTGATCATATCGACATTACACGCTGAGTGATCAACTCTCCAGATCACGCGACAATTAAAACAACAATGAGATATCAACATATGGCTAATGGTAGATCGGAAATACTTGCATTCGCTCCAGGTATTCCTCCTCGACAGTCTGCAGCAACTTGCTCGACTCTACACGCTCTCCGCACCAATCCACAGTGCAAGCGTTCACTCAGGCTTGTGGACCAAACGATAACTACCTCGCATCAATCCGCAGCAAACTAGGTCGGCGTGAGTTAGCACCACGGACTCGCGAAGGTCTTCGCATATGTACACCTAAAATCTGTGAAGATTGACAAAATAAAATGTGCGGGTAGTTTCACAGTGGGATCGGTGTGTTTAGCCCTTCAATCCAAGCGACGATTTTGCCTCAGTTGCGCTCTCCACTCGGCTTATAGGATCGACAATCGATATTCTATTAATGAAATGGATCTTTAGGGGAGATACCTAGAGAGTGCCTGAGCACTACACACAATACACACACTATTAATCAATCAGGAGAACAACTTAGTACATATAGGCATTCTCACAATCATAGTGGTTTCAACCACTCCCTAGATAGTAGGATCTGATATCTAAGATTAGAGTCTCAATCTTATCATCATCACAACAGTGATTTAAGTTTAGCTTTCTCCATTAATTCCAACAAAAAATAGTTTTCCTTACCATCCTTGGCAACTTTTACTATATAATCTTTATTAAAATAGTAAATGCTAACTGTCACATAGACAAAATTCTACTGAAAGGGCTGCTTCAATCATTTGACGAATCCATTGGGGTTGGGACTTCCGCGCTTGAAACCGAGATTTCACTTTTCTTCATATCTTGAAGGCCATGTTCAATCCTGTTCACTGTGAGGTTGTTGTGATATAACTGCAATTGGACAGATTGGATCTCCCTTTGCAGATCCTTCATGCTTGGCTCAATTGGTCTATCTTTCTCTGGTTATTCTCTTTCCTTATAGGTTGTCATTGCGTGGGCAAAGATGTTTTTCATGACCCAGTACTGCTGAATTGTTTGGCGGAACAAAGTTTGGTGTCTTTTGGTATTTCCAGTGTTTAACCATTGTTTCCCAATCCTCTACCTCGATTTCTTGATTTGCTATGTTATTGTTTAACTCTCTTTCCCATTCGGATATTACTGCTTTCACCTTCGGCAGTGTTTTTACGATGTATGCATTAATCAGGTTTTGCATACTCTCCTTCCTAGATTCCCTGCCTCTTTTACTGGCGTTTCCCATTCCTTTGTTTACTTTCTTTCCCGATTGGTTACCTTCCTTTGCCATCTTAACCTCCTTTTGATTTTCTTCCTCCTTTTCCGAGTGACGAAATATTTTAATGCTTAATCAAAACTTAAAATTCGAAAAAAATATTTACAAATACACCATTTGTGAAAATTCTAATTTATGAATGTATAATATATAGGAAAACCAATCTTGACAGACAAGTTAATTTATCCATTTATGTCATTTCTAGATGAGTCAACTAAAGAATAATCAAAATATAAACTCCATTGTGAATGGCAATGCTCATGTTTGCAAAATGATATTTCACAATAGAATTTTTACACGGTTTATTCTTTCACTTTGCCAGAAAATGTTATAATTATAATTATAAGTCTATTTCATTGAAAGAATAATAGAAAGTCTAAAATAATTGATTATTCTTTTTAATAACTTATTTCTCAAACAAAACTTAATTTTCAGATTGTTATTAAAGTTGAACTCTATCATTCTATTATGCTAAAAAAATATCTCTAATAGCCCAAAATAAAAGACAATTCTATCATGCTCAAAAATATCTTCAATACCCCCAAAATAAAAGACAATGATGAAGACTGAAATTTTGTAAAGTTATACTAGGAAATATCTCTAATACCCCACCAATGATGAAGACTGAAATTTTGTAAAGTTATACTAGGAAATTTCTCTAATACCCCACCAATAAAAGACAATAACAAAGAGATGAATTTTTTGTAAGTTTGCTGGCAGTGCTCATTTGCAAAATGATTATTCACAATAGAATTTGTACTTGCTTCTTTATTTTGACTTGGCTAGAAAATGTTACAAGCCTATGTTTGTTAATATAGGTTGTGGTAGTCACTCATGTTCTTCATCGAAAGCATAAATATGAGTTTATTTTCTTTAATAATTTGTTTCTCAAGTTATTATTGAGGTGGAACTTTCATACTTAAATATCTCCAATACCCCAATCCATAAAAGACAATAACGAAGAAATGAAATATTTGATGCTTGCTGGTGGTGTGACAGAAATGTAAAAGAAACTCACTTATCTTTTCGCTATTGTAGTTGTATATGAATTGTCAACTAAAAGAGTTAGAATTCATATATGGTTTTGAAAAAATAATTTAACAAATGTTTTCTAATAAATTTACTCTCAATTCAATTTATTACTATCCTTACTAAAACTTTTTCTCTCATAAATTAATACTCTTTAAAATATTGTTATAAATTTAGATTATATTGGAATTTGGAAACAACTATCATTTCATTTTTATTATTAGGAATAATTTCTCATGAATAATTAAGAAGTATCAAGGTAAATGTAATTTATAATCTTTTTTACTAACACTACTTGTTTTCAATATTAAAACAATAAACTATATGGTTTTAACATAATGGAAAAATAAAAATTAATACCATCATCCCATCTTAATCCATTACCTCGATTTTTTATTGTTGCAGGAAATAAATGGTGCATAGGCATAGCATTATTTTAAAATAATCTCAAAGATAAATCTAATATATTTAATAGAAGAACCATAACTTAAATATACCAAAATGTTCACTAAATTATAACAATTACATAAAGACTACAAAAAATTGAGAATGGTCATAATGAGGGTTATTTACTAACTTCATTTGAAATGTTTTGCACCTCCAACAAATGTTTCCAAATGATGGATCAACAAGTTATTCATTAAATATTGCTCCATATTGTTACTTCCTAAGTTCTAACCTCAATTTTTGAGCCTTGTGAACCATAGGATATTCTAATATTAGGTGTGAAAAACAAATATGTTGTCTCCTACAAGTCGACATAAAATCTTGTTACCCCTAGGAAGTTATCTTTCGTTCAGTAAGACTCCATTATTTTTTAGATGAAATTCTATGGTAATTTTCCTTGTGCTAACTCAAGTAAAAGATCAAGAAATACTTGCGATCCTAGTCAATGAGCATTTGATGAGATAAAGTTCTATGGTTGTTTATGGCCATGTTTTATGATGGAGGATTGAGGTTGTTTATGAGTGTGGTGTCATGAGATGGAGTTCATTCTTCACAGTAATTCATCTCATGCTTAGAGGCTTTCAAGAGTATCAATTTTGAGAAAATGTAAAAAGAGTTGTGTACTCATCACACTTAAAGATAAGGGTTATGGTCATGAAGTGTATTATAATTGACATTGTGCCCATGGACAGGGATTTATCTTAACAAATGAAACATTAAATAGGTAATGCTTCCACAATATTAAATAGGTAATACTTCCACTTCAATATTAAATATGGATGTTGAACTAATACATTACCTATTGTGGCTGTGAACTAATATGTAAGGTGGTGGACCATGCTTGTTGTAATCCTTTATTATTTCCCTTTGATGTGATATTTCCCTCTCCCATAGGTTTCTTCCCCTTAGCAATATGTAATCATATCGACGAGATAATATTATCATGGAATTATTCCTCCAAAAACATTAATAGAGTCGTGAAGAAAGATGCAAAGGGAAATAAAGAATTATGTTCGCTTGCCTCTTCAAGGGGAAAACTTGCATGAGATGCCCTAAATACAATCACAAATTTTGACAAAACATTATATAACGTATTACTCATTATATAGCTATCCATATATAATCTTAACTACCTATGGCTTCAATTATAAAGAGTAACCACTAATTAATTTGGGCCTTAACTAAGTATTTAATGGTCCCAATGAAGGCAATCTCATACATTAACAAATTTTCTAAATAAAGGGGTTAGGGTAGGACCCTAACATGCATTCCCCCTTAGAAGGTAGCATTGTCCTCAAGGTTGAATGTGAGGAAGTATTTTTAGAATCAATATTAGTTCCCATGTGGTATCGTTTGTTTGAATATATTTTTGTTGGATTAATACTTCCTTAATTTGCATTGGTACAATTACCATTGTCTAGTATCTAATACTACTTTTGGCTTGAGCCAAATGGAACCTTCATCAAGTTCCAGTTAGTTGGCATGCACTTTACAATTTGATCCCACAACATTTTTCAAACAAGACACATGAAAGACTAGATGAATCTTGTAGTGGGTTGGAAGAGTCAACATGTAGGCAACTTGATCAATGCATTGTATGATTTGATAGAGTTATATTTTAGGGAATTTATCTTTAAGTGACGTCTATTTATAAGGTTGTCGGTGAAGGAACACAATCCCTTCTAACAAAATAACTTTTGGAGCTATGTTGATCAACTTGTTTCATTCATTTTGCACCATAACTGAGCTGTCTTTGAGGATGAAAACACTGGCTTCTCTAGTGTGAATCATTCTATCTATCTTTTGAAGGACAATCAACCACCACCATGATGAATGATTTGTTGCTCTCTTTTGGGAGTTCCATGATAAAATCCATTGAAATGTTTGTGTATATCTATGTTGGGATTGAAAGATGTTGAAATGCTCCTAATATCTTCAAAATTTCTCCCTTATTTCTTTACAAGCATCATACGATGCTACAAAAACCTAGATATCTATTTTCATGCCTTCATAAAAGAGTGAACACTTAGTTATTTTATATGTTCCATGAAAAACAAAGTGACTTGTTATTATGATGAATGTGGTTTCTGCAATACTCATTGTTTTAGAGTTGTATCTTTTGTCAAAACAATGCACCTTTATAATGTAATGTATGCAATATACTTAAGATAATAAATATAATGTGACCACAATAATGGAATAGACCTATTGAGCAATTAAAACAAAATAATATAATAATAAGGGGTGTTTTACATACACCACTAGAAATGCTCATGAGAAAGTATAAATACACATTGTGTATCATTACATTACGTGTGTTGAATTGCATCATATCCTTTTATTTGTTAGATGAGAAAATGTGCATGTGTGTATATCATTGTAAATACTATATCAAGCTGGATTTATAAAGCTCCATAGACAATATGGTTACTTGATGGGTGACGAAAATGTGTATGTGCCTATATGTGGTTATTATTGTAAATAATGTAATGAGCGTGTTATAAAGCTCTAGTAAACGATATGTTTGTCATGTTTTAGTAGATGGTCATTGTAAATACTATAACGAGCTATGTTATGAAGCTCCATGGGCAGTATGTTTTGTTTTCAACAGTGTTGTTGGTTATAGATTTCATTGAACACCGAGGGCGGTGTTCCCCCAAGGGGGAGGATTCTATAACAACCTTGGTTAAAAATTCATGTACAAATATATAAGACCACGGTCATGGGACACATAATCCAAGTTGAATAGTGGGAAAAACATCCTAGTGGGTGTTCACTTCGGTTATTACGGCTAAGGAAATTGACAAAGGAAATGACAAAGGCTTTGGAAAGGCATGAGACATTTATTGGAATTTTATTTATGAAAATAATGGAAATTAGGATAAAAGGAAGGTGAAAGGTCACAGGTTGCATGTGAGGAGGAAAATGAAAGAAAATAATGGAAATTAAAGAAAATAGAGGCCTCATTGATAAAAAGGCTTTTGAGGATTAGTGGGAAAACTTGGTCAATATAGAATTTTGTTAGTTCAGTTTTGGAGCTCTCTCTCTATTCTCTCTCTCTCATACTCTTGGACACTTAGAGTTTCTCAGAGCACTCTTGGAGGAATGTGGCATACTTGGAGTTTTGGAGCAAGAAGGCAAAGGAAGAGTAGGAAAGTGCAAGAGGACATAGGGATTAGCAACTACAACGAGTTTTGCTTGCAGGTATCGAGTTGCATGTATGTTTTCCTCACTAATTTTGGCATGCATGGCACATGCCTGTGGTTTCTTGGTTATGATCTGTCATTTCCATTGATCTAGGGGATTAGTAAAGTGCTCAAAATTCAAAGTGTTCAAAAGTGCTCGAAACCTATACCAGAGTGTATATCTCGATGACTTGTATCCAACGCAACTTGAATCGCTCAAAACTGATATTGTATGCCCCCGATATTGCGTTCTGATCGTTTTCCCAAACAGGGAAAAATTTGTTGGTTGGATGCAGGACTGGTGACTAGGCAGTTTGTATGATGCCTGGGTAAGGTAACTGGGTAGGCTAACTGTGCATCGTGGGCCAATGGCAAGCTTCCAAGTGTCCTACTGTGATTGGTTCGATTTTCAGTGTATTTGATTGGTGGTTGAGTTTTTTAATTGGGCCAATGGTGGGATGCCATGTGGCGCAAGCATGGGCTACCACGTGGCACCCTAGGGTCAAATAAAATTTGGTAAGGGTCGGCCAGAGGCCTGACTGGAATTGAACATAAGACCTATGGAGCAATAATACAACACCTTACTGCTAGGCCGCAAGTGGAACTTAACCTCTATATTTCCAAACCTTTATTTAAAGTTTCGCGTTTGTGATGTTGGGGGACAGGGCTGGGGCTAAGCCCTGGCCCCCAATCACCCTGCGCCCACGAGACCACAGGAATCATGATCCGATGGCTCAGGCTTATCCCCTTCCAAAGGTTCTGACTCCTATCGTTATCAACCACCATACCAATGCCAATCAACGGGGAGGTGGAAGCCTGGGGACCATCCCACGGTCACCTACTGCCACGGAACCACACACCATCACAACAAAGGGCTCGATGGAGAATTTTGAGATGGGTGCAAAGTTTTGGGAATAAGCCTCGGTTTTATGGCTTCCACAGAACCATATGTGACGAGCCTGGGGGCTATGTCGATGGGGGCGGGCGGTTAGCCCCAACCCCTAGGCACATGGCCCCATGTAGCCCAGGTTTTCTGCCATAGGCCTTATAGGGAATTTAAATGAGGCAAAAAAAATGCACCTAATTCGGTGCGAATCTTGTTGGCGCCAGGCGAAATTGTCACTTGGCGATTTCGAAAAAGGCAGTATTCGTAGGATGGATAGCAGATCAATGCATTTTGTAGATCAATTAGCAAAGAAAACTTTGAGAGAGCATAGATTCTTCAGTTTTTGGCCAAATTGAGCCCAACAAAAGCCGAGATGGGAGTTTTTAGCTATTCTAAAGCCATTGGAGACATAAATTTTTACATTCTGAGCACTATAAATCCATGTAAACACAAATTTAAGCACTTAATGAAAGAGACCCAACATTGGAAGATGGACCAGGAGATGTAGCCCAGGAGAGGGGTGAACTCCTTTATCACTTTTACTATCATGTGTTTCTCATATGTTAATTTGTCTCTATTTTATGCTATTAAATAAGTTTAAAAACCATTATTTTATGTGTTTTTCAAAGTGATCCATTGCCTAAAATACATAAAATTTTACTTGCAATTTTTCCATCGCCTTCAAGTTTGTATTACAGATCAGGCATGGATGATTTCCTGTGTTGACAGCGGCTTTGCCTAGCGTTGCCATTTCTTGGACAACCATTGTGTTGTGGTTTATTTCTTAGTTCTGGTTGGTTTTCATGTTTCCTTTAGCTTGGGTTGAGTTAGTAGTTCCAGGAGCCTTGGTTAGACGAACAATGTGGAGCCCTGTAAAAACTTGGGTTGAGTTACTATCCTTGGAGCCTTGGTTGGAAAAAAGCTTTGGAGCCCTTGGTGGATTGAGTTACTAATCCTGGAGCCTTGGTTGGAACAAACACTCTGGAGCCCTGTAAGGCTTGGGTAGAGACCAATTTGGTGATGGTTTTGTGATGTCCGACTATGAGGTGGAATCACTGTTTGTTGGGTTAAGGTGGCTTGGCCTCTAGAAGCCTTGGATGATTTTGATTGATGTGTTTTATGAGATCCCACATTCATGCTTGGAATATGGTACAAGGGTGACTGGCTGAAGAGAGATTTGGTTCAACCATGTCTACGGTCGAGTGGAAAGTGGTAGTCCCATATCGCGTTGGATTTTGCATCATTAATATGACGTTATTTCTCCTTGTTAATTCAAAAACATTATACTAGTTTATATGTGGATGATATGGATGTGATTTCCTTGGTATTTTTGTTTCTTATGTTGGTTATGAACATGTATTATGACAGTGGCTATGTATGGCTCTCATCATGTTTTTACTTGTAAATGAATGAACAATGTATCTATGCCCTAATAAATGATAATGCAACTAAAGTGACAAGGAAACAATTCCTCATAGCGAATATCAGATAAGTACGAGACCCCTATGCTCAGATATGTTGTTTAAACTTGTAGATTACATATTTGTGACATGTTTGACGAAATTCCTGTCATGGCTGGTAAGGGTCCAGTTAAGTCCTTGTTTAAGCAATTGCATTTGTCTCCTTATTTTGTTGTTATATTTCAGTTCTGAAAGTGTCATTGAGTTCTAGGCAATGATCTAGGCTCTAAGCCTGAAAAGGTGGCTCAAATGCCAGAGACACAGACACAGAATTGGGTAGAAAATTCCCTAGACGCATGCATACCCATGCTGTGGGAGCATCTAAAGCCTCATGGATGCATGCATGCCCATATCAAGGGATCATATGGGAGTTTAATGGTTTAAAAACTTAGTGGGACCGAGGGGTTGGTTACTTGAGAGGTTGGGATGGTTCCTAGGAGTCCTGTTGCTATTGTGGAAGGTTTGTATGGTGTGTTTCCATCGGTTCCACTTACTTAAGGTGACTTAGGAGGTCAAGTCATATCATAGTAGCTTCTTGTCACATGTTTACCCCGATTGGATGGTTACTTGGGTAGATGTGGGAGGAGGGGATTACAGAGTGGTATCACAGAGGGTTTCGTTCTCTTTGGGTGGTGCCTGGTTTTCGTTCTTTTTGGGTGATATCTGATACTACAGAGTGGTATCAGAGCATGGTTCACTGCTCGGACTGGATGGGCGGTGTGTTGGTCATGCATTCATGTTGGTTACATATGTGTTCCTTATGCTTGTATTCCATGTGTTTGTTGCATTTGCATGGTGTTGATCATGGTTGTAGTGATATCACCATGTGAAGGTTGACCATGTTGTTGTGGGATGTGTCATCATGAGTGTATGGTTGTATATGCATTTGTTATGCATGTCAGTGTCTATATGTTATTATGCATGCATTTTCATGGTGATGGTTGTTGTGCATAAGGTCATTGTATGCAATTAGGCCATCATGATGCCATTGGTAGGTTATCGTGCTAATTTGTTGGCTGAGATAGAGCAAGAGATGTAGACCACCAATGCGAGATTGCAACACTAAACTTCGGGGTAAGAGAAGATCGTCATACAGGTTTGTATGGTGGGCATGCATGTATGTGGTTAATGGTTGTTATAAGAATTAGGGTTACTTATATGCTTGTCATTTATTGTTGTCATGGTTACATGTATGATAAGTTCTAGCTGATTAGTTTAGTCATATGCACATGTGTCAGATAATCATGAATGATAGTAACCTATGGTTGTATGCATTTCTATTGTTGTTTTATGTTAGATAACTTGATGATTATGTTATATGTTGTTGATTAGTATGTTATAGGTTAACTTGTTGTTGTTATATGATAGTTAGCTTGATGATTATGTTATATGTTGTTGATGAGCATGATATATAACTTGTTGTTATATGCTAGTAACTTGATGTTAAGGTTATTACATTAAGATTTTGATCTTATATGTATCATACTAATTTGTGTTAGTCTATGCAAATGGTTAAGGTTATGACATTCAGGTATGAGTTAATATGTTGTCATATTATGTCATACTAATGTAGACTGATCATACATACGTGATTTTTATGCATGAACGACAAATGTTTATGAGCTTATGATATGAACATGTATGTTAATTACTGTTATGGATATCATGATATTCTTTGTGTTTGAGATGATGTGCTATGAAATTATATCATGCTAACTACATTGATTATGCAGACAAAATAACCTCCCCTGAGATACATTAAGGTATGAGTTTGCTTATGTCGTCTACTTAGTGCTTGAATGTTTGACCATGTCGTCCATTTGGTGTTTGAGTGTTTGGTGTCTATTATGTCATCTAGTTGATTTATCTAACATGGCACATTTATAGTTTGTTTGGATTATTAATTGCATGATATAATTATGTGTATGTAATATTTCTCTAAGGAATGATCTTGTTTTAAGATGGTTTTACTCACACATATGTGTTGAGATAACTGCTATGTACTTGAGTGTAAGTAGGTGATAGTCGTAGCATTATGTATTATGGTTGATGACTATGAGTTGACTATGAATTATGACATGATTGTTAGTCTTGGTAAAGGTTTATTTCAAATTGATAGATATGATTGTCTTGATATTTTGAACATGTGGTTGACATGTATGAGAAGTTGCAGGAAACATGCTTGGTATTAACATGACAAGGTAATAGTTGATTTATTTATATTAATATCCATTGGGTGATGTGACAGTACATCGTAAGACTCAGTGGCAACAAAGTAAAGGTAAAAGACAGGAATGGGGTGAGAATTCCTTTGGCTATGTTTGGAAACCGCAATTCCAAGCGAATGAGTGCTTTTCATATAGGAAGTCTTCTTAACACTGATTTGCCTGACATTATGTGGATATGTGCTATATTCATGGACATGTAAAGAACAACTGGTTCTAGTTATATCTAAATTCATCAAGGGAATTGGAGTCCCTAGAGAGATGGCATGAATGTGTTCGGTTACAAGGCAACACACTTGGCACAACAAGATAAGGTAACTGGTGTATTGTTATGTTTATTTATGCACTGGAAATTATGTGTTTATGGCAGTATGATGCAAGGGATTGCATGGAAAAAGAGACTGCCATGAAGTTGTGAAGAACGCTCATATTGGGATTTCCCTTGGAGGCTTTGGGAACCATGGGGATTGAGTTATGGTGTTTGTTGCTAGTCTCGTGATTTTGGTCTTTTGTGATTTGTTGTGCTTGATTGTGACTTTGTTTACATCTAGTGTATGACCATACCACTTTGTTTGCAAAGTCGTGTTGTTATTGGTTTTCAGGGTTTTATTTTTGTTTGTATTTCTTGTTTTCCTTTCATGTTTTGTCTTGGGAATTGGTTTGGGAAAGAGGAAATTTAATGGAGTTTGGGGAGAGTTGTGTGGTACCCAACAGGTGATGTAAGGACTAGATGAAGCTTAGTGCATGTATAAGGGTAATTGAGGCAAGCGTATGACAAATATTTGGATTGGTTGGGTCCATTGGTGTAAATGGACGATGGCAGGATAGTCATGAGAAAAGTTATCAGGAAATGTGAAGTAAATGAATCTGAGGAATCTGATGCCTTGGCTAAGTCGGGAACTGCTGCTCTCAATGTTGTGCATTCTATGAACGGATAAAGAAAGTTCTCCTAACCTAGACCTTATGCTATCTGGTAATTATCTTGTGATCATGATTATGATGATTTTTGTATGTGTATACATGTATGTCATGGATAACAGGGTCGTCATGGATCATGGTTGTTTAATGCTAATGTTTATATTTATATATGTGTGTATGTATGTCATTGTCTAACATGATCATGATGTTTTATGATAATGTTTATGTATATGTATGGCTGTATCCATTTATCTATGTGACTGTTCGACAAGGTTGTTAGGGTTCATTCTTGTGGAGGAATGATTGCTTATGTAGGTGAATGTCATGAAGAGGTTCCTGGTCTTATGAGGAATCAAGTGGGAAGAGTAGCCCGACAGATCTTTGAGGTCAGTATTATGAGGATATGAATTGATATTGTATGCTTGTATTATGCCTATGTTTAGGTTATGATAGGTAACTCCGAGGCATACATCAGTGAAATGAAATCAATGTGGTCTGTGATATGTTGGGACAAGCATGGAGAAGACACTAGAAATAAATTTTCTTGGTAGAGACAATGTGGTTTTGGATGTGTGGTACTATTGTTGTGCATATGTTGTACATGTTGCGTACATGATGTTGTGTGCATGTGGTGTTGTGTATATAGAGTGTGTGTACATGTTGTTTATACAATGTTGTGTACAGGGTGGTACAAATAGTGTTATGCGAATATTTCATTGGCAGTGTTGGGTATAGATGGTGCTATGTACATGTTGGATATGTGGTGTTGTGTACATATTGTATTGTGCGTGTGTTGGATATGCATTGCTGTGTACATAGGGTGGTATATACATGTTATATATGTAGTGCTATGTAGATATGGTGTTGTGTGCATGTTGTACATGTGGTACTATGTACATATTGTGTGAATGATTGTACAAATGGTGTTGTGAGCATGTAGTGCAGTGTACATTTTGTACATATGGTGTTGTGTGCAGGTGGTGTTGTGTACGTCAGGCGTTGTGTACACATTGTATAGGTGGTACAATGTACATGTGGCGTTGTGTACACGTTGTGCAGGTGGTGCTGTGTACATGTGATGTTGTGTACACGTTGTGTAGGTGGTGCTGTGTATAGGTTGTACTGTGTACATGCAGTACTACGTATGTGCATTGTGTAGTCGTGGCATCGTGACACGTGTATTGATTGTTTTGTACTATGTGTATTGTGTTGTACAATGGATGTAGGAGTATGTATGTGTTGTGTCATACATCGGGTGTAGGTGTATGTATGTATGTGTTGTGTCATACATGGGGTGTAGGTGTATGCATGTATTGTGTTGTTTAATAAACTAGGTGTAGGTGTATGTATGTGTTGTGTTGTACACTGGGTGTATGTGTATGTGTTGTATGTCAGGTGTAGGTGTATGTATTGCATGGTATTGTATGCCGTATGTGGTTGTATGTGTGTGATGCACACTATGTGTATGTGCACATGGTTGAAGAGAAGGCATTGGGTGTTTTTCTGGTGTGGCAACTGATCTAGAGTGCGTACGTAATAAGGACAAAGGTAGAAGCTAAGTATTGATTAAAGGATAAGTATCAATATTTTATTTCAGTTTATTATGCATGTGAATTATGACTTTGGTCTATGATGATTACATGTGATCTGTGATTCTGGTCTATGATGATTACATGCGATCTATGATTATGGTTTATGATGGTTACATGTGATTTATGATGGTTGTGTTTTGAGCTAACTTGATGCGATATGTTTATACATGATGATTTAGTCAAAGATGCTAGTTTGACTTGTGACAGGAAGCGAACATAATTGCAAGTATACCTTATTGATGGGCCATCAATGAGGTGTTAGCCTCACTCTCACATAAAAATAATCAATAAGTCCAAAATATTCAAAATAATTAAAATTGTAAATCTTGGATTAATTCCTATTTATCTATTCTAGAATGTGCATTAGGGGAATTTTGAGGTCTAAAATGGGCCTCCTAAGAAAAATGTATAACCAAAATAAAATTTATAAGAACCAATAGGATTCAAGATGATGATGTCAACCATGGGGGAGATGATTCACCATTTTTGGAGTTAAAAAGTAAAAAAGATTAAAAAATAATAAAATAATAAAACTACTTTTTCAACTTGTATTTTTAACTTATCTCCCTAAGTTTTTACTCAAATTTTGAGTAGGATTACTCGTTGGATGCAAAATTTAATTCGTCATCCAAAGAGTACCTATGTTGAACACTTTCGATGGACCCTACTACACGAAAAATGAAAAATACATGAAAAACGTTATTGCAATCACGTTTTTCATGTAGCAAGGTCCATCGAAAGTATGCAACATGGGTACTCCTTGGATGAGGAATCAAATTATACATCCAAAAAGTGTTTCCGCTCGAAATTTGAGTAAACCGATAGGGAGATAAGTTGAAAATACGAGTTGAAAGAATAGTTTTTTCTTTTTTTCCCTCTAAAATTTGATGATGTAATCTAATCTTATTTTATTATTTCCACTATTATTTTATAATTTCTTTAGGAGGCCGATTTTAGACCTCAAAAATCCCCTAATGATTGTCCCTCAAACTTGGGAGTTTGTTTGGGTCTAGTTGGTTGAGAGATTCTCTCCAACTAGTTAGGCTCCTAGATTACTGTATGGTTGAGATATTTACTCAACCAAAGTAATTGAGTGTCCAAGATAGATGCACTATCTTGAGACATACTCTTGATTGATTAATATTGTATCATTCTCATTATTTTAGAGAGAGTGTGTGAGACAATATACATTAAGGCTTCAGGCCTTTTCCGCCATGTCTTTGGTGTCCCTTTCTCATGATGTAGTTTTTCATTAGTTTTTAATATCCTTTAATTGGTATCAAAGCTTAGAGTGCTAGAGCAAAGAGTGTGATTGTTGACTGTGGAGAGCATGAAAGAGCCATGTGGTGAATCTGCATGCTATTAAAACCAGTATGAATGCAACATTGATTTGGTGAAAGGATTAGTGCATGAGGAATTGATTGATAGGATATAGAATGTTACATTTATAAGATGCATATTCATAATTCGCACAAATCACATATATTTGCAGATCTGAAGGAACTAGGGAAACATTGAAAGAGCGATTGCAGTGATCAAACAATTACACTGATGCATTATCATGCATTCTCATGAGGGAGAAATTCGTGTTGGTAAATTTGACAACAACGACTCCTTCAAAACTTGTCTGGAAGAGAAAAGTTTCACATCACATAGATCCATGGTAGCAAACATTTACAAAGCTACACTGGTTCCTTATTTGAACCGCCGCCAACAGATAAAGATCCATACCCCAGCCAGCGAGGGCCTGCCACTACAAGGTTCCAAGCAAAATTCGATGCAAAAGTCATGGCAAAGAGATTCGACAAAATCGTAGTGCGCATTGCTGGAGGGGCAATTGGTGCATAACAATTCGATTGGAGAAATGTGGCAATCCTGATTTGTGTAAAGGCAGCAAGCGAAGACAAGATACTACAAATATCGATTGTGTTAATCTGATCTGGTTTGCTGAGTCACATAAGGCTCAGTGGAGCATTTGTGGATTGTATACCTGCCAATAACTATTATCCGTGGTGAATAGAAGCACTGTGTTGGTAATTAAGCAAAGTAATGAACCCTCAATAACGTTCTTCGCCACTCTAAAGGAATTGAGAGAGATCTTGCATGTTTTCATCACTATTATCTATTATGACAAGGTGAGTAGTGACATTTCAATCTTTTTCATTACATAAATTAAAGAAAGAAATGTAGTACCATGATATGGATCAAAGACTAGATGTGTTGCATAACTTTTAGTTTTGGGAAATCAATAACAAAATTGGGTTCAAAAAACAATTCAGCGCTATATAACACAAATCATTGGCCGGGGAGTGTAATTCAATGGCTTCGATTTGAGCCTCTGAGATAAATCCTATGATTTCCATTTTTTTGCACTCTGATGGTTGAATTCATCGTTTTTCAGAGCTTGGGTTCACTTAGGAATGTGGTGAAATATATTTCTCCAACATCATTTTTTTAGCTAGATTTCACTGCCTACAAAAGCCATGAGTACTTCAAGCCTATTTGGTGAAGCATCGCACGAAACTATTCTTTTTGGTATGAACACAAACTGAGATTTCAAGAAGTGGTTAGAGTAATTTTGCCAGATTTATGTTTATAATTGTAGCTAAAGGTATTCAACGCTTTTTGAGAATCATATTATGTAAATAAAACCTTTGCGGCCATCCAATTCATTTTCCGGTAAAGATCTCATCATAAACCACCTCGTTTGAGGTGTCAGGCCCAAAGTAATAGCAGGGAACAATTGTTTTCTATTGCTCAAACGAGATATGTTTAGGCAAGCCTGGTTTATATCTATTTGTGTGTATGTGAGGGATACCTTTAAGGGAAACTTTCCTTGGACATTCATTAGGGGATTTTTTAGGTATAAATGGGCATCCTAAGGAAATTATAAAATAATAATGGAAATAACAAAATAATATTAGATTACATCATCAAATTTTAGAGGGAAAAAATTATATATATATATATATATATATATATATATATATATATATGTTTTTCAACTCGTATTTTCAACTTATCTCCCTATGGGTTTACTCAAATTTCAAGCAGAAACACTCGTTGGATGTAGAATTTGATTACTCATCCATGGAGAATCCATGTTGCATACTTTCGATGGATCCTACTACACAAAAAATGAGAAATACATGAAAAACGTGATTGCAATCACGTTTTTCATGTATTTCTCATTTTTCGTGTAGCAGGATCCCTCGAAAGTATGCAACATGGGTACTCCTTGCACGAAAAATGAGAAATACATGAAAAACGTGATTATAATCACGTTTTTTCATGTATTTCTCATTTTTCGTGTAGTGGGGTCCATTGAAAGTATGCAAGATGGGTACTCCCTAGACGAGGAATTAAATTTTGTATGCAACGAGTTAGATTTACTACACTCTTTCTCTATAGTGCCAACCACTATCAGTTTTGGAACCTCATGGTGGATCTCAGTAGTGGTGGAACCTCGAGCCTTATCGGTTGAACCTCATCCTCTATGTTCCATACATAGAGTGGTTAAAGAAAGTAGTAATGGTACAACATGAACATCATGAGTCTCTCCTGATCTCAGCCAAGCGGAAGCTCACACATAGTTTGGTGTCCTTTCTTATTAGCTAGCAGGATATCCCAAACACATGTATGGTGTCTCATCCATGCGATCCTTCCTTTCTCCACTCTTGCTCGAAATTTGAGTAAAAAATTAGGGAGATAAATCGAAAATACAAGTTGAAAAAGTAGTTTTATTATTTTATTATTTTTTATTATTTTACTTTTTTACTCCAAAAATGGTGAATCATCCCCCATGTTTGACATCATCATATTAATTCCTATTGGTTCTTATAAAGTTAATTTTGGTTGTACATTTTTCTTAAGAGGCCCATTTTAGACCTCAAAATTCCCCGAATGATATAGAAAATATGTATGTTGAAATTTAATGGTTTGGAGCTTCTTCTGCAGTGAAAGTGTAACAAATTGACACTTGCCGATATCTAGTCATTGCATAGTTGGAGGAGAAACCTTTGTGTAAGGTTGCATCGAAGGTGTGATGTACTGCATGGGATTCAACCATGTTTTGTGCGTAAATTTATGATGTGGTGAGCGCCTGATTACTAGGTATGGAGAGTTACTGGAATTACAATAAGAAAAATCCTTATTTTAATGTTCACAAAAAGGGTCAAAGTTGTCATTTAGTGGATTAAGTGGTTGTTTAATTACATCAAATAGGATATAAAAAGGGTTTTATGGTAATGGAGTGATAAGGTGTATTTTTTATTTGTAATTAGAAGGGGAAAATTTTGATAATTTTGGAATAATAAAGTTGTAGTTAGCAGGTTTTTAAAAATTCTTAGTTGAAGTCATTTTTCATGAAGTGTTGAGAGATAAAGTCACTTGTAATGTAAGTGGTTCAAAGTCAATAATTGTCATTTTTCAAGCGAGTAAGTCAAGTCAAAGTCAAGGTCAATCTAAAGTCATTGATTGTAATTGGGTGCATAAGCAAAATTGATAGGAGGTTGAGTTCTTGCAAAGTCTAAGTCATTTTAACTTGTCATTAAATCATTGTAAAAATTCTCTTGGGTGAATTTCGGTGGTATCTGACACCCTCATCCTATTGAAGAAAAAATCAAGCGAGCGTGTTAAAGACCAAAATGGGTAAAGGAGGAAAACATCTTCAGAGTGCAGAGCTAGAAATTAAAGAATTGAAAGAGTATAATCATGAATTACACAACAAAATTGAAGTACTTGAATGGAAGTTAAAGCAAAATCAAAACATAATCAATCAGATGACTAGCACATTAGAAGCAACAAACGATCTTCAAAATGAACTAGATATGAAAGAACAACTCATTAATGCACTCCAGATAAAATTGAGTGAAAAACAAGATCTACTTGATGCAAGATGTACAAAAAAGATAACTGCAATGTGTGACATAGAATACATCATCCAAACAACAAATGAAATTTGTGAAACAAATGACCTCTTTTAGCATGTTGATGAAAGTTGTGACACAAATGACATAGATGAGCTCATCGAGCAAGTTGTGCTACTAAATGATGAAACTAGTAGTACTGAAGATCTAATTGAAAAGTTTGATGCAACATGTGATACAAATGAATTGTTAATAAAGATGATTGATGCTCAATGTGATACAAATGACTTAATGAATCCAACACAGAATATCAACAACAATAGCATGTGTGAAGAACACCAAAAAAATGGTCTTTCCAAGAAGGTGATCAGATCTTGGGAAGAAATTTGTTTCAACAAAGATTGACATGACTTGGGATACAACAAAGAAAAAACTTTTTATGTTCCAGATTTCTCAAAACTAGTTCAGTTTGTAAGTGCAGGTTTTCTAGAAAATACCCATAATCATGTTAAGTGTAACTATTGTAAGAGAATGGTCATATGGAGAGTAAATGTTTCGACCTCCATTCTTTTCACCATTGTGGCAAGAAAAGCCATCTATCTGAGAAATGTCAAATTCAAAATAAGACTAAAGTGACAATTAATTATGGATGGATAAACCCTTGGAGATGGAATCTAGAAATGAAGAAACTGCATAAGTCCTACAATATACTTAAGATAGAGGTAAATATAAAGTTTCCTGAAGAATTAAAAAGAGAAACTCTCCTACACCTTAAGGGGGGAGTTTAGAAATAGAATGCAGATGTTTGTCTCTCCTTTCAACTGACAAAGGGGGGAAATGATAATATAATTAAAAAGGTTGTCAGACTAAAAATTTCGACAACATAATCAAAAGCAGCTAGTGGTCAGTTTCGACAACATCAACAAATCAACTAGTGGGCATCATCAAATTTTCCAGCGAGCATAAAAAAATTGGCCAGTGGGCATTGTCGAATTTTCCAGTGGGAAAGCGATTGGGAATCTGAATACACAAATATGACAGTGGGCGTCATCAATTTTTTGTCAGTGGACAAGTGATCGAGATGCTGATTGAGAGCATTTGTGGACATTCTTTTGTTCACTTTGATGGTCATTGGACCAAGCAAAGGACATATGGATCCTTTTGAATTGGAGCTTGAAATTTGATGGAGTTGTCAAGCAACTTTCAGGGATGTATCAAACTTGCAGCTGACTCATGTTTCTTGGTTTTCTCTCTTCATATTAGAGTTTTCAACATCTAGTTTTGGCGGTTTTTCAGGCAGTTCTTCATTGAGGATCAGCTCAACAGTTTCAACATGAAGACTTGGAGATGGTATCAGGTTCTTAATTTGGACTTATGATTTATGGGGGGAATGTTAGCCTCACTCTCACTTAAAACAATCAACAAGTCCAAAATATTCAAAATAATTAAAATTGTAAATATTGGATTAATTCCTACTTATCTATTCTAGAATGTGATTATTCCTCAAACTTGGGAGTTTGTTTAGGTTTAGTTGGTTGAGAAATTCTCTCCAACTAGTTAGGCTCCTAGACTAGTGTATGGTTGAGATATTTACTCAACCAAAGTGATTGAGTGTCCAAAATAGACGCAATATCTTGAGACATACTCTTGATGTATTAATATTGTATCATTCTCATTATTTTAGAGAGATTGTGTGAGACAATGTACATTAAGGCTTTAGTTTTCTTCCTGAGGAAATATATCCATGTATTCTTTGAGAAGTCATCTATAAATTAGACATAGTACACAGACTTACCCAATGATGGAACTGACACAAATATACATCATTGTGCACAATCTCTAATATCCCTTTCGCCCTCGTAGCACTAGAGGGGAATCTCACTTGATTTTGCATCCCATATACACAATATTCACAAAAATTGAAATATAAAGAGAAATTAGACATACCTTCTACCATACCATTACCATTTAGTATTCGAAGACCCTTCTCTCTAATGTGTCCTAGTCTTTGATTCCATAACATAGTATTTTCTCCAGAGACCACTAGATTTTCTGCTCCACCTTCAGGAACCACAAAACTGTTGCACCCATCAGTAAAATTTCTACCTAGAAGCTTATACATATTTCCAATCCTAACTCTCCGCATCAATACTAGTGATTCCCAAACCATCTTGCATGTATATTTCTCGAACACTGTTTTTACACCTGCATCATCCATCTTGCTTACAAAAATCAGATTTCTGGCCAATACAGGGATGTGCAGAACACCAAGAAGTGTTGCAACTTGAACTTGAATTTTCCACGTCTAATGATTATTCCTTTCCTGTCATCCCCTAGGAAGACATCACCACCATCATATTTCTCATACTCACGAACCACTCCCTTTGGGGAGTGAACTTAAAGGATGCACTTGAGTCAATCAACCATGCCACATGACATTAGGGAATTTTGAGGTCTAAAATGGGCCTCCTAAGGAAATTATAAAGTAATAGTGGAAATAATAAAATAATGTTAGATTACGTCATCAAATTTTAGAGGGAAAAAATAAAAAACTATTTTTTGAACTCGTATTTTCAACTTATCTCCTTATGGGTTTGCTCAAATTTCGAGCGGAAACACTCGTTGTATGTAAAATTTGATTCATCATCTAAGGAGTACCAATGTTCCATACTTTAGATGGACCTTGCTACACGAAAAATGAGAAATACATGAAAACATGATTGTAATCACGTTTTTGATGTATTTCTCATTTTTTGTGTAGCAAGGTCCATCGAAAGCATGCAACATGGGTACTCCTTGGACGAGGAATTAATTTTTTCATCCAACGAGTAGTCCCAC
The DNA here is from genome assembly GCA_031772625.1 of Pinus tabuliformis. Lineage (NCBI taxonomy): Eukaryota > Viridiplantae > Streptophyta > Pinopsida > Pinales > Pinaceae > Pinus > Pinus tabuliformis. The sequence continues at coordinate 1,084,990,712 of CM062813.1, forward strand.
TCGAAATTTGAGTAAAACCTTAGGGAGAGAAGTTGAAAATACGAGTTGAAAAAATAGTTTTATTATTTTATTATTTTTTTTACTTTTCTACTCCAAAAATGGTGAATCATCCCCCATGGTTGAAATGATCATTTTCAATCCTATTGGTTCTTATAAAATTTATTTTGGTTGTACATTTTTCTTAGGAGGCCCATTTTAGACCTCAAAATTCCCCTAATGTCTACGTGTGTACTTGAAGAAGAAGCCAACTACACATCCCCACCTTCATCTGACATGGTTTTTGCCTTTGCAAAAGGAGCATCATCAAATCTCTTTCCTTTCTTAGTAGTTTTAGATCTACAATATTTTTTGTAGTTCCCTTATTTTTCGCATTTCCTGCATACCTTTACATTTTTTTGGAGATTTAGATCTCCCTCTAGATTTATATCTCCCACTTGAGGATTTAATTTTGTTTTTTTATTATGGGAACGTCCACTCATAGACAAGGCATCTCCATTCTAGCTCTCCATATTTTTCCGTCTCCTCTCCTCCGAAAACAAGGATGAGACTATTTAATTAAAATTCAAGGTAGTTGTATTGCTACCTATTGCAACAACTAGATTATCCCATGAGTTTGGTAGAGAACACAACAAATTTATGCACTTATCTTAATCTAAAATTTTAAAATAAACATATAACAACTGACTTACCACAATATTGAAGGCATTTAGATGCTTTGTCACTGAGTCTCCATCCTTCATCCCAGGTTATAAAACTTTTTCCGCTTGAATAATTTGTTCACCAAAGACTTAGATTGATACAAAGTCCCTAACTTGTCCCACAAATCCTTCACCACAGTTTTCCCTAATACATTCAACAATACTGAAACTTAGAGACACAATCATATTGTTCTCTTGACCTTTCTATCTACCTTCTCCGAGTCTTATGATGATGTTCCTATTGGTGTCGTACATGGATCTAGAAGGATCCATTGATCTCTATCCACCGAAAAATCCTCCATCTTGAGCTTCCACAACTCAAAACTTTTTCCATTGAATTTCTCAATCTCTATCTTTCAACTGTTTGCCATATTTTTTCACTACAAGAATCAATCCCGTAGATCTCCCACTGTAACATGGGTCTACCAGAGGCCCGAGAAAAACCCCTCAGCAGTAAAGGCATCCCCTTGAAGCTGAAACAACTTTGGTACCAAATGAAGGTTTTATCTCCATACAAAATTATCTACAAACGAATTCTTAAAAGAAAAAAATATACAATGGCAAGAACATAAAAAAATATACACAAATAGTTTCCCCTGGATCCAAAAATCGAGAATGGAAAATTGATTTTTCATTATATTCCTTTCAATGTTACAATATATATATATATATATATATATATATATATATATATATATATATATATATATATTCTGAAGCATTCACAAACCCCAATCCACTAACCTTGGATTAGAACATAATCATAGTTCCCTTAATCAGATCTAAAAATACCATGGGCAAAAACCATCGTACCTAAAAAACCATGCTCAAAACCATGGGTAGGTCCACCCACCATCTTTAGGTCCACCCCCCAGACCCCATTGTTAGCCCTGCTATGCAGCGCTGACTTTCTAATGTCAAAGAGAAGACTGGTCTGTTTGGTGGTGTCCTCAAAGGGGCCCCACATGGGTCATTTTCCCCTTCTCCTCCTTCCCCGCTTACTCTCCACCACTTCTGTTTCCCCATTTACCTTCTAAACCTGACAAAGCAACCCCTTTTGGCCTTAACCCCAAAGCACCCATAAAACCCTACCATATGTCTTCGTGCACTCGTAACCCATTACACCGCGTCCCCGCCATTGATCAACCCCCCCGCTAATCCAACGGCTCACGTCGCACCCGATAAAGGTGACCCGCTCGACCACTTTCCACCGTTAGATCATCTCCACCAGATTTGACAGCCTTCGCACATATCGCGAGGACAACTAGATCGAGCGATAACGCATGATGAGAGCAGTTTTTCTCTCTCATCCGCTGCTACGTGTCGTTCATTGAGTGGAATCGCTCGGCCCGAGCAATTACCACTTAGTGCCCGAAAGCAGTGCAATGAAAACCGTTACCGCCTAAGTTAACCACTCTCACCCGTTAGCGCCCACACAACTCCATCGCCCAATGACCATCCGATTTGTCAGCTGAAGATCCAATGGCCCTAACGAACCTCGCTCCCACCTCGGCCAATGGCCTTCACCGAGCCATCTCCGCCGTTCATCTTCCTGATCTGACGGTCATCTCTCTCCCTCATCCCAACTGTCCACTTACCCATGCATCCCACGTCCTATGACCATTCTGTTGCCTGAAGAAGGAGATGACTAGATTTACCGGACTGGTTACAGTAAGATCCCCAACAACCACATTAAACAGAAAATATGGCCAAAGGGAGAAAAGGACATAGCACGGCTCTGAAACAGAATTTATCAGTCATGGACTTCATTGCTGCGAGCATTCCAACTACCTAAAGGACAACACAACAGTTGTGTAGATCAGATTTACACAGTAAAGCAAGCAACCTTGTTCAGAGGCTCCATCAAACAACTAAATGCAGTTGGTGGTCAATTAAGACCCCTCCACACCTAAACGTCCAGGTGCCATTATAATGTAAACTTATAAATACCCAGAAGAAAGATGTAATCAAGGTTGGAATTTGATGTAAAGTTCAACTTTTGGAGACTATAGACACTTTGTAACTTGCAGCATCTCATCTTCATTTTCAGCAAATACAAGCTTCTTTCGTTGTTAACTACTCACTGTCCATTTTTCTCTGTTCTAAGCTTGTACCTGATATGATGTGTTCTTGATCTATTGATGTTTAGCACTAGATAACTGTCATCTTATCTTGGTTTTGGAATCTTGAATGCATCACTGAATAGGTTGCTCAAGTTTCTTTCTATCTAATGCAGGAGAGCTGTCATCATTGTCTTTGGATTAATAGACTAGATTTGCAGGTTTCTGTACTAGTTGCAGCTGACCATCACATGGTTTTGTGTATTTGATGGTGTGGTTAGTTTTCTCCATATTCACCTATTATATAAATTGTGAGCATTGGTGGTCTAAAGCCTTGTAGTCTGAGGGTGTTCATGCATGTCTGGAGTAAGACAGAGTAGAAGTGGTTATCTGGCTTGAACCAAACCATCATTCCTTCCATTAAACCTTGCAACAACAGTTGAATTTATATGTTACCAAGCATCTTCGAGCTACAACGTAGGAGAGTTTCTTGGAATCCTAACATAATTGGGGCCGTTGCCGGGGAAAGGAGATTGAAGCTCAGATTCCCTGGGAGATGACATAGATCCTCCTTTGATGATAGACAAAGTCTGGACACATTTTTGGTTGTAATCATCTATCTGGTGACTCTACTGGAGGACCAACCTTTTGGCGACTCCACATCACAGTTCTGGATCAGTTTGTGAGTCACACTCAGAGAAATCCTCAGAAATCACCAGCTGACCCAGTGCCTGACCCTGAAAATATTATCAAGCAAAGAAAGACATCACAAAAGGGAGCATCAGGATCAGGTAAACCTAAACAATCTTATGCATCTCTGCAAGAAAGGCTTGTAACAGAATACATACATAGTGAGAATATAGCCTCTAGTATTAGCAATGAAGAGAAATTTTTAGAGATTCATAAAGCTTCCTATCCTTTAGGTCCTCCTTTGGATTTTAGCCCAAAGGGAACCTCCCCTCCTGTCCATCATAGTCCTTTAACCCTGTTAGTCATTTCTCAACTCCCTACCTTTTAGACTGCCAACACTTTTCAACCCACCACAGTCATTGCAGGCCCACAAGCACCCACCAGGATGGAAAGAATCATAGCTGCTAGATATGGACCCTTGCTCTTGCCTGTTCCTTTGAATGCCATGCTTGCAGGTGAATATCAAAAATACATGCCTAAGTTCATTGGGACAGAGGGAGTAATAGCTGAAGAACATCTCGAGTCCTTTTACAGCTATGCAGATAACCTAGATATCAGTGAAGATGATGTTTGGATGAGAGTATTTGTCCAAAGCCTTGATGGAAAGGCTAGAAAGTGGTTCAGAGAGCTGACCCCTAGGTCTATAGCAGACATTGAAGCATTAAATGATGTGTTTTTAAAGCATTGGGGGGATAAGAAAGATCTGCTCTATTATCATAGTGAGTTTCGTAACCTAAAAAGGGAAAATGGGGAGTTATTGTCTGATTTCAATAAAAGATTCAACGATATGTATAGCAAGATACCATTTGAAGTGAAGCCTACCCCCACCTCTGCCAAACTCACTTATGCCAATGCCTTTGACTCTGATTTCTGCCTGCTATTAAGAGAGAGGAAATGTGCTTATCTAGCTGAGATGCAAGATGCAGCCTTGGAGGTGGAATCCAATATCATGGCTGCAGAGAAACTCAAAGGATATGCTGATAGAAGGAGGTAGAGAGGTGAGTCTTCCTCTTCTTCTTCACCTTCAGATGCCAAAATGGGCAGAATCTCTAAAATGATAGAGTCATTGGCTGCTGAAATCTCCAAGCTGAAGGTTGAGTAGATTTCTGGGAAAGAAAGGTTTCCTAATACATTTGCTCCTAGAAATCCAAATCCATATAGAAGAGCAAATGAACAATTGCAGATCATTCAGAGGGGAAAAGAGGCCAGTGAAGAACAAAGGGTTAAGACTCCTTTCCAGAACGTAGTCATGGAGGAGGAGCAGTTCGATGAAGAGGATGAGATTCACTGCATGGAAGACAAGGGCAGTGCTACCTTTTTGACATTAGCTGCCTACGAGAAGTAATTTCTCAGGGACTAGACTAGTGAAGAGTGGGACAGGGAAGTTGTTCTGTAGACTGAAGACCAGAAGAGATATAACTTAAGATCAAGAGTGAGTAATGTCAAAGAGAGTCCTGCCCAAATAGCTGTGGCCCCCTCAGAGCAGTAGATCAACAAGCAGAAGCAACCAATAGCCGATCCCATCGCCCTCAAAACACTGGCTCAAGAGGTAATAGGCCCTGAAAAGTCCCCTTCCCCTTTTAGTTTTGAAGCCGAAGTCCAGAGATTAAAAATATCTATGCCTTTGACCGCACTTGTAAAGAGTGAGGTCTATAAGAAGCCCATCCTTGATGCCCTTAAGCTGAGAGCTTCACGAGCCTCCAATGACTATGTGAATTTACAAGATGACAAACCTGCAGTTGTGCTTAGCCCAATGACTGAGGCTGCTGATGACAATTCCCCATCATTATATGTCTCCCTGGCCATTCATGACAAAATCCTTCAAAACCGTCTGTTGGATATAGGAGCCAGTCATAATCTAATGCCCAAAGCTGTTATGGACGAGCTAGGCCTTGATATTACCAGACCTTATCATGACTTGTTCTCTTTCGATTCAAGGAAGGTGAAATGTCTAGGGCTAATCAAAGACTTAGCCATCACCCTAACTCAGCTGCCCATGAAAAGCATAATGATGGATATTGTGGTAGCATATGTCCCCCCTAAGTTTGTATGCTACTTTCTAGAGGGTGGATTAAGAGGTTGGGTGGGACATTGCAAAATGACTTGTCTTATACCACAGTCCCAGTATTTGGAGGAGAAAGCAGAAGATTATACAGGGAAGGCCAATTGGCCTATATCATCAGTGATGAGAAGAATCCCTCTAATCATCCCATTTACGCTGTGGACACTAATTTTGGAGCATGTATTCTCCAAATTGAATAATCCTAGAGGGCCTCGATGCAACTCAAGAAACCAGTATGCCAGGCCATGGAAGAGGAAGGGACACAAGCTTGGGATATGTTCTTCAATGGAGCCTGTTCAAGGGAAACTGCAGGAGCAGGAGTGGTGCTGGTGTCTCCAAAACAGGAAAGCACACAACTGTCTTTTAAGCTGACTTTTCAGGTCACCAACAATATAGCAGAGTATGAGGCTCTGCTATTGGGCTTAAACATTTCCAAAGACATGGGAATCAGAGACATAAAGGTGTTTGGAGACGATGATCTCATCATTCAACAAGTGAACAAAACATTCCAAGCAAGGCACCCAAGGCTGAAAGCGTACAGAGATGAGGTATGGAGACTCAAAGACTCTTTTGATAACTTTTGTATCTCATATATTCCTAGAGTAAAAAATCAGCTTGCTGATTCCCTGGTTGTGTCTGCTAGCATGTTCATCCCTCCCATGCCCCCTAGATTGGCTTATGAAGTCCAAGTAAAATATAGACCATCCTTGCCTGATAATGTCCATCACTGGAAAGTCTTTGAGGATGATGATGAAGTAAATAGGTTTCTGCAAGTCATTGACGAATTCTTTGAAATGCAAATTGATCAAGAGAATCAAACCTTGGAGGAATCTCCCCAGCCCTAGTTAAGGAACAGAATTGGCCAAGACAACATAGTACAGTTGCCTAGCAATCATATACCTAAAGGACTAGTGCCTCTAGAGAAGTTGTTCGATCATAACGATGTGCCTCATAAGATTGCCCAAAAAGAAAATCAGTCTGCAGTCCATAGGCATAACATAGGGAGTCCAGATCATCCAAAGTATATAAATCTGTCCACCCATTTGTCTGTTGCCCAAAGTTCCAAGTACTGCACCTTAATGAAGCAATTTGCTGATATCTTTGCCCGGGAATACAATGACCTTAAAACTTATGACAAAAATATCATCCAGCATAAGATCCCATTAGAGAAAGACACCATCCCTTTCAAACAGAAGCTGAGACCTATAAATCCTTTGCTCCTCCCTCTGATTGAAAAAGAAATCAAGAAGTTGTTGGCTGCCAAAATCATAGTTCCCCTGAGATATTCGAAGTGGGTAGCCAATTTGGTAGTAATGAGGAAGAAAAGTGGAGAAATTAGGCTGTGTGTTGATTTAAGGAACTTGAACAAATGTTCCAAAAAGGACAACTATCCCCTGCCAAAGATGGAACATTTGCTACAAAAAGTCTTAGGAGCTAAAGTTATGTCTTTCCTAGATGGATTTTCAGGGTATAACCAAGTTGCTGTACATCCAGATGATCAAGAAAAGACTGCTTTCACCACTCCTTGGGGCATTTTTATGTACTCTAAGATGCCCTTTGGGATGATGAATGCTGGGGCTACCTTTCAAAGAGCCATGGATATAGCGTTTATAGGAGAGAAGGATAAGTTTTTCCTTGTCTACTTGGATGATATAACAGTATACTCTAGTAGCCATCAGGATCATTTGCAGCATTTGAAGAAAGTGTTTCTGAAGTGCAGAAGGTTTGGGATATCAGTGAATCCTAAGAAGTCACAATTTGCTTTAGAAGAGGGCAAGCTTCTAGGACACATTTTTTCTGCTGCAGGTGTCAAGATTGACCCAGAGAGAGTGAAAGAAATACAGACCTTGTCTGTTCCAAGATCAAAAAAGGACATCCAATCCTTTCTGGGCAAAATAAATTTTGTAAGGAGTTTTATTCCTAATTTTGCAGAATTGGTAAAACACATCACCTCTATGCTAAAAAGGGATCAGAGATCAAATGGACTGATGCAACAAGAAGATCTTTTGAAGCCATCAAAAGAGCTATTATGGAAGCTCCCACTTTGATCAGCCCAGACTATAGCAAGGAGTTCCATATCTTCTCCTTTGCTTCCTGTGACACCCTTGCAGCAGTTTTATTGCAGAAAGATGATGAGGATTCAGAGCATCCAGTGGCATTTTTTAGCAAAACCTTAAGGGATGCTGAACTAAGGTATGATATTATCGAAAAACAGGCTTATGCTCTTATCAAATCTTTAAAAGCTTTCCGAATCTACATTCTGCACTCCAAGGTAATTGCATATGTTCCCTCTGCTTCAGTAAAGGATGTCCTAACGCAGCTAGACGTTGATGGAAGAAGGGCTAAATGGATTGCAAAGCTTATTGAATTCAACATAGAACTGAAGCCCACCAAGCTTATTAAGGGGTAGGGCCTTGCTAAGCTGATGGCTAAAGAGAATTGCAGGATGCTGGACATGAATTAGGTAACCACAAGTTCAGATGACAGACATATAGGAGGAGAAATAGTTGAACGAGGGCAGAACCAGGGTTTGGTTGAAAGCCTGGCCTCTTGTGAATGGTATGATAAAATAGCTCACTTTCTGTTGAAAGTAGAGGTTCCTCCTGGTCTTAGCTCGAGCCAAGCCAGGACTGTTAAGCTAAAAGCAACCAAGTATTGTATTCATGAAAGCTTGCTTTATTGGAGGGACCCATCAGGAATCCTCTTAAGATGTCTGGAAAAGGAACAGTCTATGGAGGTCATGCATCAGTTTCATTCTAACATCTGTGGAGGATATCACTATTGGAAAACAATAGCCCACAAGATCCTCAGAGTTGGGTATTACTAGCCCATTCTATTTTCTGATGTATTTTCATTTGTAAAATCTTGTGACAGGTGTTAGAGGTTTGAAGAAAAACCACAGTAGAAATCCTTACCTTGAAGCCAATACATGCCAGTGGCCCTTTCCAGTAGTGGGGCTTGGACTTCATATGGGAAATTAATCCACATTCTAGTGGCCAGCACAGATGGATCTTAGTAGCCACTGATTACTTCACTAAATGGATTGAAGCCATCCCTACTAAGAAAGCTGATCACGATGTTTTCATGAAGTTCTTGACAGAAAACATTTTCACCAGGTTTGGCTGTCCACACAAATTGGTTACAGACAACGTAGCAGCCTTTAGGGAAAAAGAGTTGGTGAACATGTTTGAATCAATGGGCATTAAACTAGTGCATTCCACCTCATACTACCCTCAAGGAAATGGTCTAGTAGAATCATCCAATAAGAGCTTGATAAGGATAATCAAAAAGCTGATGGAAGACAACAAAAGGAATTGGGATTCCAAACTCAAGTTTGCATTGTGGCCTGACAGGGTAACCACCAAGAAATCCACAGGGAATTCTCTGTTCAAGCTGGTATATGGCATTGAGGCTGTATTCCTAATCCAGTTGACGCTCCCTATGGCCAAGTTCTTGCAAGAAGAGCAGAATGAGGAAAATGACATGGCAAAGAGGATTAGTGACTTAACTGAAGTGCATCAAATCAGAGATTAATTGATTGAGAAATCTGAAACACATCAAAAGAGAATCAAGGAAGCCTTTGATAGAAAGGCATAGATGGACAATTTTCAAATTGGAGACCCGGTTCTTAAATGGGATGCATTGAAAGAAAAGAAAGGCAATCATGGAAAATTCGATGCTCTGTAGACAAGACCTTTTGCCATTGCTCAGGTCCAGGGGAAAAACACTTTCATGCTGCAAAGTGTGGAAGGAGAACCAATTTTTGATGGCCTAGTTAATGGGTGGTTTTTGGAGGTTTATGTTGTTTAAGGCCTTTAGGCTCCAACATTGTAAATATGTCCTTTTACAGTTTTTAGTGTAGGCTTAGTTAGACTCCATGCCTAATGGAATACTAGGAAATCTTGCTGATCTTGTTAAAGGCAGTGGTCTACGATTCTTGAAACCCCACAGGGAGGATTTCATCACTAGAAGGAGCCAATGTTAGCCCTGCTATGCAGCGTTGACTTTGTAATGTCAAAGAGAAGCCTGGTCTGTTTGGTGGTGTCCTCAAAGGGGCTCCACATGGGTCATTTTCCCCTTCTCCTCCTGCCCCGCTTACTCTCCACCACTTTCGTTTCCCCATTTACCTTCTAAACCCGAAAAAGCAACCCCTTTTGGCCTTAACCCCAAAGCACCCATGATACCCTACCATATGTCTTCGCACGCTCGTAACCCATTACACCGCATCCCTGCCATTGATCAACCCCCTTGCCAATCCAAAGGCTCATGTTGCACCCAATAAAGGCGACCCGTTCGACCACTTTCCATCATCAGATCATCTCCACCAGATCTGACGGCCTTTGCACATATCGCGAGGATAACTAGATCGAGCGATAGTGTGCGATGAGAGCGGTTTTTCTCTCTCAACTGCTGCTACGTGTCGTTCATTGAGTGGAATCACTCGGCCCCAGGCAATTACCACTTAGCGCCCGAAAGCAGTGCGATGAAAACCGTTACCGCCTAAGTTAACCACCCTCACCCGTTAGTGCCCATGCATCTCCATCGCCCAATGACTGTTCGATCTGTCCGCTGAAGATCCAACGGCCCTAACGCACCCCTCTCCCACCTCGGCCAATAGCCTTCGCCGAGCCATCTCCGCCATTCATCTCCTCGATCTGACGGTCATCTCTCTCCCTCATCCCAACTGTCCACTTACCCATGCATCCCATGTCCTATGACCATTCTGTTGCCTGAAGAAGGAGATGACCAGCTCTGCCGGACCGGTTACAGTAAGATCCCAAACAACCACATTAAACAAAAAATATGGCCAAAGGGAGAAAAGGACATAGCACGACTCTGAAACAAAATTTATTAGTCATGGACTTCACTGCTACGAGCATTCCAACCAGCTAAAGGATAGCACAACAGTTGTGCAGATCAGATTGATGCAGTAAAGCAAGCAACCTCGTTCAGAGGGTCCATTAGACAACTAAATATAATTGGTGGTCAATTAAGACCCCTCCATACCTAAACGGCCAGGTGACGTTGTAATGTAAACTTATAAATACCCAGAAGAAAGATGTAATCAAGGTTGGCATTTGATGTAAAGTTCAACTTCTGGAGACTGTAGACACTTTGTAACTTGCAGCGTCTCATCTTCATTTTCAGCAAATACAAGCTTCTTTTGCTATTAACTGCTCACTGTCCATTTTCCTCTGTTCTAAGCTTGTACCTGATATGCTGTGTTCTTGATCTCTTGATGTTTAGCACTAGATAACTGTCATCTTATCTCAGTGTTGGAATCTTGAATGCATCACTGAATAGGTTGCTCAGGTTTCTTTCTATCTAATGCAGGAGAGATGTCATCCTGTCTTTGCATTAATAGACTATATTTGCAGGTTTCTGTACTAGTTGTAGCCGGCCATCACATGGTCTTGTGTATCTGCTGGTGTGGTTAGTATTCTCCATATTCACCTATTATCTAAATTGTGAGCATTGGTGGTCTAAAGCATTGTAGTCTAAGGGTGTTCATGCATGTCTGGAGTGAAACAGAGTAGAAGTGGTTATTTGGCTTGAACCAAACCATCATTCCTTCCATTAAACCTTGCAACAACAATTGAATTTATATGTTACTAGGCATCTCTGAGCTACAACCTAGGAGAGTTTCTTGGAATCCTAACACCCATGACGCATGAAAAGAATATAACACATACCCAACACATTGTACTCTCTTTTGCTAAATCATCCAATGACAATCTAAGAAGAAGAAGAATTTGAAAGGGTTTTCTCGTAGTGGGTTTTACCCTTGTCTCTGACCAATCCTAGTGTCTCTATGTGTGAAAGCTTTTCTTCTATTTTTCCTTTATATTCTGCTGCATTGATACCGATATTTATATTTCTATATAATTTCATATGTATGATTTTGTGGGGGTGAATTCAATATGTAAATGATGAAATGCAATTATCTAAATGCATCCACCCTAAATTTTCTCTCATTTTAGTCTTTGCTTTATTTTCTCGCTTTCTACACGTTTCTTTTAGTTCAGTCTTTCATTTCCTTTGTTCTTTTGATCTTGTTCTCTTATTTTTATGTCTTTTCTTTCATGTTTGTTTAAAAAGACCATGCATGAAAATTTCCCTTATTTGGCTCAAGAGAACAATGTGGCAAAATTTTGAAAAGGAAATTGTGATGACGAGCAACTCTTGGCTAATATATATTCCTCTTCTTTGTTTGGGACTACACATATTTAAGGTCAATGATGTCTGAATGGAAAATACAATTCATTCAAATGGAAGGATTTCAACAGAACCACGATGCCTATATCTATTCTAGGATATTCATTCCTTGACTCAGTACTATAATTGAATGGTGTTTTTCTTGCTGATCCAATCTAGTAGAGAAGGGAAAGGGGAAAAATAATGGCGAGCATATTAATTACATAGGTATATAAATTTATCTTAAGGAACAACCTCTCTTTCTTGCAATAATTCAGGATCCATTTTCCGCCCGAGCAATATAAACCCTAATAAAATGCTAATGAAAATAAAATAAAAGGTGAAAAAAGAGAAAGGATTATTGCATGGAGAGGGGAAGGAAGAAAATTCGCTTGGGTATTGAACAAGCTCACTGGAAACAAAAAAATTCTTGTGTTCCCATAGCGATTTTTTCGAGGTACTGAATAGGCCTGCTGGCAGCAGAGTGACACCAGAGATGAAATAAAAACTCTGATATTTTCAAACTCACAACTATATATTATGCTTCTCCTAGATCAAAACAATTGTGATATGGAAAGCTTTGGGAATATGTGTTTAACTGAGAAGGGAATGGAAGAGACTATATCCATAATCGATATAAATGGGGAGGCCGAGGTAATCTTGATCCAAAATGGATCTTGGATAGACTTCTAAGTCTAAAGTGTTCCTCACAGAGGAAAATGAAAGTCCAAGGATGCTCTTAGAAATAGTCCCATTGCATAGATCTTTTCATTTTGAATCTACTGCAATTTGAATGGGCTAAAATGGACTTCGGATGCAGAAGTTATTGCAAAAAGAAGTTTGCCTTTGTCCTTTGAAAAGGAGGCAAAATCTTCTAAAAATGGCATAAAAGGCCTTATAAAGGAAATCACATCGCAAATGGTTCAAAGGGCGGACTTAAAGCGGAGGCGGAAGAGACCCCCGATTACCGATCCCCAACATATCGGGTTGGAGGCAGGCATATACATGTCATTGTGCGCATGCATGCGATCCCACCCTTTTGGCATACTCACCGAGGCACAAACAAGGAGCAAGTTCGACTGGAGCTAAACATGTATTCTGACAAGTTGATGTGCATGACCAACAACACATGCTTGGAGATCAGCATAAACACTATGCATCGGTATGTTGTTGGTCCAGTTGCACTCAAGACGGTGATGCACATGTTATCAGACAAGTTGGGTAGAGGAGCCATATCAGTGTACCTATATGCAACGGAGGCAAGAGTTTACTTTCAATAAGATGTCACCATTGAGCACATGAACACCATCATGCATGACCCAACTTGGCATGAGTTCACCATCATCGACCATCATGAGGATGTCAAAGAGTTGGTCTCACCTCAACGGTCTGAGTGTTAGTGATGTCTTGCATGGCTTGCTCAATCCATTTTGCCTCACATAGGTACATGTGCAGATTGTATGTAACGTCTTGTCAAGTGGAAGTTCAAGTGTAGATAGTTGAATGTAACAGTCATAGAGTAGTTCAAGAGTCATGAGGGTAGATGAACACTCACAAAGGGGAATGTCATGGGTCACCCCACCCTTTTTTATTTATAGTACCTCATAACTCATTGTAGAGTCTTTTGGTCAACCAAGCTTCCGATAGGAGTATCTTAGAGAAGGCTTGGACAATATTGTAATGAGCCTTGGCTTCTCCACTGTGAAGAGCTAGTATATCTCTTTGGAGGAGGAGGTGACAGTGACTGTAATGTTTCGCTGTCGGAACTAGTGGTTGGTCATGGTTGTACAGTATGATTGGAACTTTCACTTCTAAATATAACAGAGGCAACACTTTTCATGCATATGTCGTATTGTATTTCAACTATCTTGTTTACTCTAAATGATATATGTATTTGTTTGCTTACGCATGCATGTGTAGCTATTTTCTGTATATGTATGTATGAATCTTACTGAAATGTGTTGTTGGTTTAGCCATCATTTTGGATTGCTAGCTTACTTTCCTTCCAGTTTTTGATGCATCTTAGCTTGTGTGTTCCCTTCTTAACTTCGCGCTTTCACAGGTTTCCAAGGGGCACACTCACCTCACCCTCTGTGTGTTAGAACCGTTCATGCACCTTCGTTGACTTATTGCATATGTCGCACTCTTGCTACCAATAGGTACATCTTACTTGCCTCTGCGCGCAACCATGGTCAAGGCGATACTGCACGACCCACAGCTGGGACTCTTACACCAAACGATCTGAGATCTAATCGGGACTTCTTACTGGCGAGATCCTCTAACATGTTGGCAGGTCTAGCACCTTCAAAATTTTGGCGCTAGAAGGAGGGCCAGATGACAAGCTGAGTCCTCCCATCTATTTTGAATCTCTGCATATCCATCATGAATAACTACAAAGTTTCTCTTATGGAGTGTATGTCTTATGGAAACGATTTCAAAATCTTGGAAGATATCTTGGATAACTTGTCACATAAAACATACGATGGTGGAGGCTACGTAGCCTTAGTTAGGCATGCGGTCGACGTTGTAGGCTCATGCGAAAGACATGGAATCTTTGAAGAATACGTGACCTGCATTGTTCATCTACACGCTTGAAGGGAACCCATTGCACTGGTGTGCCATGGTTCCTAAAAAGCATATTCATTTTATTTCTCATCTAGTCGCAGAGATAGACCGTGCTTTCAATCACTTTAATGGTAAAGAACTCGAAAAAGAAATTCTGGAATTACGAAAAGCACCTGATGAATCCATTGAACAGTTTCACACACGCTTTTGTAATCTTGCATACCAATTTCCCGAAGATGAAATTGATTGGGAATTTCTTGATGGAATATTTGAGTATCTTCTTTACATATCCAAGAATCTACAATTCTTGAAATCATTTGAATCTCGCTCAGCACACTTCGGTGATGGAGCTTCCTAATCACAGGAAGACACAATTGCTGCCACAAGTGACTATCCGCCTTCACCTCATCAAACAACTTCACCACCATAGAGTGATGTGGGAGATTATGCACACACATGTTGAACTGTCACATCCTCCCACCCCACCTGCTCTTGATATCTGTGTAGATTTGGGTTTCAAGCCTGTTGGTTGTCACGTGGATTCATTCCCTCAACCTCTGTCCCCACGTTCTGTTGATCCTCCAGATTGTACTGTCTTGTGTTCTTCCGTTCCGGACTCTTCACCAGCTGTGAACGAGGATCAAGTTGTTGACGGAGATAGTGTTTTGCAACTAACCTCCGCCATCATTCATGATGAGTGTGTGTAGGAATCTAAAGAATAACCCGCGGTGAAGGATGACTCTCTTCCATCGGTGCCTCACCCACTCTATCTTGACATCCCTTGTAATTATACCACTGCCGATTTCCCCTGTGCAAACTCATTTCCAAATGTTTCTACTTCCAATCGTTCACAGGACACGTAAGATGTTAGTCTATCATTACATTGCAGTGAGGACAAATATTCCTCCGAAAATCCGTCCAATCTATCATCTGTCATTTCTGAAAACACAATGGGTGAACATCCTTTCTTATCATATACCCCTCTACATGATCATAAAATCATGAGTATTCCAACGAACATCTTGGATTTTCTGATCTTGGTTGTCGTGATCTCTCTACTTCTTCATCCAATCACGATGTTGATTCAATCATTGTTAATCTATCTAAGACACTAGTCTATTATGATCTATTTGTCGATGAAGTCGAAACCCCGTAGAATTTCGAGGCACTTCAGCCTGAGCTGATGGTTATGTCAGGCCCTCGCTGTCCAGAGGTTGGTTTCGCTTCTGATCAGGAAATTATTGAAACACACAAGGCTCCTCATCACTCTCTTCTTTGCATTCAAGATCAATCTAACACTCAAATTTCACTTCCTCCACTCAAACTACATGATCCCATCGCTCATGCATTGGAGGAATATTACACAACAAGAAAACTTGCACAATGTAAGTGGTCTAGCTTTCTCATGTTTGCTTGCATGTCACAGTCAAGAGAATGCATACACTCAACATATGCATGCAATGTAGCATAGCACCATGGAAAGTCCACAGAGTGTCGTGCACTTTCACTCATTTTTGTTCTGTGGACACTTGTAATATTGGAGTGTGTACGTCTTCATCATTATATCTTTCATGCTTGCTGGTTTGCGCAACTACAATGTTCGCGAACCATGCTTTCACCAACATGGGCAGACTAATGCGTTGGTGGCTGCATTGGAAGTATCAATTCATGTGAGACGACCCATGCACTGCTAACTTAGGAGTAGGAGTAGTATTTGCTTTAATTTGTTTGCTTGCATGCATGTTTTCTTCTTTCTTTGCATGTTTGCTTGCTTGCTTGTTTGTTTTCTTACTTTATTTTCATACACATTTGCTTCTACTTTTTTCTTTGCATTTTGTTTTGTTTGCTTGTTTTTGTTTGTAGGTTAGTTTCGCATGGACCGTGTGCGACTCTTGAAACAAGCCTAGGTAAAGTACAAGAGGACTTGTACAACTATTAACATTTGGTTATCTGTTGTCCACTCTCTCATGAAGAACTTGTTACTTTCAATCCATGATACATCAATGAAAAATATGTACTGTTCAAAGTGAACCTTGGTGGAAAAACAACGCTTGTGCATGAACTAGTATCACCTACTCTAGTCGGTTGTTTTTGGGGTAATCCTTATCAACTCAGTCAAGTAGAGTAAAGTGAGGGGGGAAACCTTAACAAGCACGTCAGATGTATATATAAACTACTTCTCTAAAGGAATAACCTCTTCTACTCTCAATAAGTCAGGATCCCTCTTCCGCCTTTGAAATGAATAAGTGCTATGCACAATTATGAAAAAAATGAAAAAAATGAAAATGTGAAAATTTTTTGAAAAAAATGAAAAATGAATAAGGCGAAAGAAGAGAAATTCTTCTTGCACAGAGAGGTGATGCAAGTAACTCTATCGAGGTACTGACCTGGCTCGTTGATAGCAGAGTGATGCTTGTGTTCTTGCGTGACTCCGCCGGGGAACTGTCCAGGCCTGCTGGTAGTGGAGCAACACCAAATATGAAACTAAAACTTTGACGACCATATGTCTTATGCACCAATATACCCATCATCCCCATTCGAAAAAACTATGTTGACTTGGCTTGGAATGTGTGTCGACCGACCAATAGCTTGGCAGATGCTACATATTATAATAAAGAAAGAGTGGGAACCAAGATGAACAGAGAACTGAACAATACATCCGGAGGTGTTAGAATTTCTTTTCATGAACAAGGTCCATTCAAAGAGCTGTATTTCTACCAGTGTGTTGCCAAGTGTTGTAGCGACTACAAGCACCCTCCAAAATTTTGCCTTAGCTTCATTTTGGAGCCTCCCTACCAACCATCCTCAGCAACATGTCTTGCATTGTCAAGCACATCATCTTCAGTTGTTTCATAGAGTCTTGTCAGCCTGTGTATGAAAGTTTGCTCCACCTCCTTCACAGGTTGATTTCCAAGCTTAAGTCAGTTGCTGGTTGAGTAGCTCCCTCTGGAAATTGCGCAATTCTGGAAGGGAGCCAACCTTCCCTTCAAAAATTGTGTAAACCCAGTTGGACACCCAGATGGGCTCCAGAATTGCGCAATTCTTCCTATCATTCTTCCTCTAAAAAATTGCACAATTCATCCCAGGGCAGTTGCTTAGCCCACAAATTGCGCAATTCCGGGCAACAATCACCTGATGCTCCCAGAAATTGCACAATCCCTTTAGGACAACCAGCCCAACATCTAGCAGAAATTGCACAAATCCATCGAGGTAGCTTGTTGGGCTTTGAAATTGTGCAATATAGTCAGATAGACTTCCTTGAGAAAATTGCAAGGTCTGACCCAAGATAGCTGCTCAGCTCAGAAATTACGCAATACAGTCAGACATGCTTCCTTGGGAAAATTGCGAGGTCTGACCAAGGACAGCTTCTCAGCCCAGAATTACGCAATCCTAGGAGACAATCACCTCTTCCTCCCAGAAATTGCGTAATCCCTCTGGGACAACCATCTCTGCTCAGCCCAGAAACTGTGCAGATTTTCATCCTAGGCTCGTAGACCGATGCATATGCCTTCAGGTTGACCGGTTCCCTCCGAGATCAAGCAAAAATGATTTGCATGCATGGATTGCTTCTCCCAAGGCAACATGCAAAGGAATCCCTTGATTCATGGATCTATTTTTAGCAGCTGGAGGTTACATGCAAGGATCATTTCAAAAAACTCCCGCCAAGTGTCACTTTTCTTAGGTTTGTGGCATGTGCGTCATAACCTCGATTTATCAAAACTTATGAACCGGATGCTGTAGAGCTCATTCCTTGCATCAATCTTGCAGCTCTGACATCCCACATCGCATCTAGGAGTTGTCAGCACATTCAGCTCAGTTGTTCCAGGGTAAGCCCGCTTTGTATGTCTTGCGCTGCATTTCTGTTGCTTTTTGTGTTTCAGCTTGTGTGAGTATTTTCTGCTTGATTTCATTGAGCGCTTGTTGTCTTTCCAATGCATGTTAGGTTGTACAAGCTTTGTTTCAGTTTTCGTTCGCATCTCACTTTTGTCTAATGCATGACACTGTTTTTGCACCAACGGTCACCATCACAGTGACCTACTTCACACACACACATGCGTCCCATTTTTGAATCCTGCACTTATTGTTTGCATGCATAATAATTCACTCTTGTTTGCACTCATCTCATCATGCATTCATACTTGTCATGTTTTCAGTTAACCATTGGCTGGTCCGGGCTGCCTTGGCCTAGGCTATGCCTTGCCCGGATAGCACTGCGCATTTCCGAAAGCGAAGGCTCTGCCTTCCCTCCATAAATGGCACAAGTCTGGCCTATCACTAACCTCTGGGCTTACATTGTGAAAATCTTGGAGGCAGTGTCCTGCTGGCCCCAGAAACTGCGTAATGTAGTTTGCTGGTTGCATGTCACTGCTGACTGAAATTGCACATTGCACAGTTTTAGTCCTAAACAGGCCAGGCTGGACTTTGCATTGCTTAGTTCCAACAATCAATCAGCCTCCTGACAGCCTAGACTATGCCTTGCGCAGTTTTGGCAGTTAGTATCTCGAGCTCCCGACTGAAATTGTGCTACCTTCATGATCAATCACACATGTATGTTTCATGTCAGTCCTCCAGTTTTCTTTGGTTTTCAACTAACAGATTTCTTGCCATGAGTGTTGCTATGTCTCCAGGTATCATAGGTGTTGTTCGCCTCCCAACAGAATAGGTACAATGGCTTCCAGGAGATCAGAGTCAAAGACACTGTTAGGAGCGCAACTGGGGATGCAGTTGATCAAGTGTCTATGAACTTTCCTATCCACGAAGACATCAAAATGTTCATGAACAAGGATATCAAGATGAAAGGAAATGACATCATAGTGAGTAGCGCTTTCAGCAGCAATAAAAGGTAGCACACCTGCACGCGACAAATGCAAGAGGAAGGTTGTTGAAAGCATAGAGGCAGAGAAAAGCTGCAAGTTCAATGCAAATCCACTCATGATGAAAGAAACTTTGGAGATTGAGGCTATGAGGTGATGGCGTGACACGAAGATTGTGTGAAGGCATAGAAGGAGTTTCATGTGTTGAATCAGAAACTCAAGGAAGAACATGAGTTGCACAGACGAGAGAATGTGTTATAGTAGGAACATGTACAACAGGGGCGTAACATGCATAGGCAGATGAAACTATGCCCGTACAAGTTATAGACCCCTTGCAACAACTGGCACAAAGCAGACAAAGTGAGCAATGTTGTTGATCACATGCAAGGGAATTCAACAACATGCATGTCATCGTGTAGAAACATGCGATCCCATCCTTTTGGCACACTCACCAAGGCAAAGACAAGGAACAAGCTCGACTGGAGCTGAACATGTATTTCGACAAGTTGATGCACACAACCACCAGCACATGCTTGGATATCAACACAGACACTATGCATCATTATGTTGTTGGTCCAGCTTCACTCAAGACGGTGATGCGCATATTATCAGACGAGTTGGGTAGAGGAGCCATATCAATGTAACTAAATGCAACAGAGGCAAGAGTTCGCTTTAAGTAAGATGTCACCATTGAGCGTAAAGACACCATCATGGATGACCCATATTGGCATCAGTTTGCCACCGTCAACCATCATGAGGATGTCGAAGAGTTCATCTCACCTCAACGATCCGAGTGTTAGTGATGTCTTGCATGGCTTTCTCAAGCCATTTTGTCTCACATGGGTAGCTGTGTAGATTGTATGTAACATCTTTTCAAGTGGAAGTTCAAGTGTCGATAGTTGAATGTAACAGTCATAGAGTAGTTGAAGAGTCATGAGGGTAGATGAATAGTCACAAAGGGGAATGTCAAGGGTCACCCCACCCTTTGCTATTTATAGTACCTCATAACTCATTGTAGAGGCTTTTGTTCAGCCAAGCTTCTGATAGGAGTATCTTAGAGAAATCTTGGACAATATTGTAACAAGCCTTGGCTTCTCCACTGTGCAGAACTAGTATATCTCTTTGGAGGAGCAGGCGACAATGACTGTAATGTTCCGCTGTCGGAACTAGTGGTTTGTCATGGTTGTACTGTATGATTGGAACTTTCACTTCTTAATATAATAGAGCCAACATTTTTCATGCATATGCCGTATTGTATATCAGCTATCTTGTTTACTCTAAATGATATATGTATCTGTTTGCTTATGAATGCATGTGTAGCTATCTTCTGTATGTGTATGTATGAACCTTATTGAAATGTGTTGTTGGTTTAACCATCACTTTGGATTTGTAGCTTACTTGCCTTCTAGTTTGTGATGCATCTTAGCTCCTGTGTTCCCTTCTTAACTTCATGCTTTCATAGGTTTCCAAGGGGCGCACTCATATCACTCTCCATGTGTTAGAACCGTTCATGCACCTTTCTTTACTTGCTGCATATGTCACACCCTTGCTACCAACATGGAAATCTTACATGCCTCTGTGCGCAATTGCGGTCAAGGTGATACTGCACACCCCACTGTTGGGACTCCTACACCAAACGGTCTGAGGTCTAGTTGGGACTTCTTACTAGGGAGATCCCTGACATGTTGGCAGGTCCAGCACCTTCAACAGGAAGTCATGTATGAAAAAGAGATGACAATTGTAGTACTCAATTGTCTACCTTATGAGTGGGGAAACTTCACATCTATCATATATTCCAAGAAGGAAGAAACCACTCTTAGTGAAATGTGGTCTCTATGCAGAACAAAGGAAACCATACTTAAGGCAAAAGAAGATGTGGGATCAAAGGAGCAAGCATTTGCTACCATGGCCAAAAGAAAGGGTAAATTTGGCAAGTTTGGTCCACGAAGAACAAACAACAAAGACATGTCCAAGATCCAATGCTTTGGATGCCAAGAATATGGACACTACGAAAGGAATTGTCCTAAGATTAAGAAGGACAACAAAAAAAAAATAAAGAGGGAAAAATCTCACATAACTCAAGAGATGAAAGAAGAAGGAAAGAAGTAAAAGAAGGGAGATCCTCCAAATATCTACTATGACTAGGTCAAACTCTTTACTTCTTGACTCCTTTCAAAGTTTTGAGTAGAATAGGAGCATGTAGGAATAAATTAAAATTACACGACTAGAAACATCCTCTAGAATCTAGCAGCATGATGTACGTTGTTGAGAATGCAACAAGATGATGGAGCTTAGTGGAAAGAAATCGCCTTCACTAAGTGGGCCCACATGCTATTTTTGGCGCAAAGTCTATTTTTAGACTATGTCTATTTTTAGACATATGGATCATGGTCTATGAGTTGCAGGATGCTATTTATGGATGATTGGTCATGTTGGGAAAAATAGATAGACTTATATTTCTGATTCACAGCGGAGTGATCAGAGTCTATTTTTAGACTGCCAGGCTAAAAATATTAAAGTCAAATATTATTGTCTCATAATAATATTTAGACTATAAACATTATCTTATCCTCTTGGAGCACTTCAGTTTGAGCTACAGATGTGGCACATGCAGCTGTGTTGTGGTCACCAACAACCCCCCTCTTTGTTTGATATTAGCAATAACACCAAGCAAAGGGGGGCCCTTAGCAAAAAATCCAAAAATATTTTTATCAAAATTTTTGTATTTTAACTCCCTAAAGCTAGATCGCATCGCGAGGAGAGAGTGAAGTGTTTCCTATGCGCATAAATAAGCTGTGAAGAAGCGACACGAAATTCATCGCATCGCATATATTGAAAGCGCCCTTAAATGAAAAATCTGAAGGAATCGCCGACGGCCGATATGCGACGTCGCATATCGCAACATCGCATAAGCAGCACACAATGATTGAATGAAAAACGCGATCTCGCGATCTGCGATCCTGCGATTTGCGATCTGCGATGAATGAGACTATCAATTCCTGCGATGACACTTCTTGACATCACAATCCTCGATACTGCGATGCGAATCGCAGAAACCACTCATCGCAAGATTTCCTCGACATAGTCTGTAAACCCAAAATTGAGCGCGCACCTTAAGGGAAATTAATGATTGTACGCCTGAGTATCCAAGAATGATTGTGTCACGTTTTTCGAAGAGTCAAGTCATTATGAGTGTCATGATTATGCATTCATTAGAACTTAATGCTTTCATGTCAATCTTTTCGTCATTCTTCTTTTCCTTTGCGTAAACTGTAAGGCAACAACTAATATAAATCAATATGCAGGAAACATCTAAGGAGAAGGGGAAAGCGCCAATACTAGGAGAACAGAGAGGAGATGCCTTCGCAAATGGTTGCCACATGCAGCAGGACTGCGGATTCCAGAGTATCACTCAACAGATACTGATGGAAATAGACTATCCAAGACTCAAAGTCAAAGGCACACAAAAGCAGCATGTTTACAAAAGATCCTGAAGCTCAGACTGGGTAAAGCAAAAAGAAAAACGCTAAAGAGGGAAGATGCTCCAGAAAAGCCTGGAACAAAGAACGGAAGCAATTTTCAATATAGAAGATTGTTCAGGCAATGAAATCCCTAACTCATTGAGTCATTCGCACGACCGGAAACCGAAATAGCAACATCACAATCAGTTTGAAAGAAATCTGGGTTACACTAAGTATACACAAAGCGAATACACCCAGCCAGAGGAAGATTTTCAAAAATATCTCCTAGTTTGTCAGAAAGAGGTGCCAGCTCTTGTTATTTCTACTTTTATCGCTCGAACGAAAGGAAAAGACAACCAACCGACTCTTTCCAGGCAAACGTTGCATTTCTTACAGCACTAAGGAGCAGATACAGAAACGGTTAGAAATTAGATTCAATTTTTAGAAATAAATTTGTTTTAGTAAAAGGGCGGCCATTTGAAGCCGTTTCCTAAATTTGTGTAATTAAGATTAATTAGTTAGTAGTATTTAACCCTTCTCATGGCATTTGGAGAAAGGTCCGGAAATTTGTCAAAAAACTTGTCCTCAGAACATGCACTTTTGCACCCTCGGAGGGGGTTTTTGATGAAAGGATGGATCAAGATTTATTTATGTTTGCATTTTAATGTCTGCTACTGATGTTGCACTTCTGTACTCTTAGTAGATATTAGAACAAGTAGAGATAAATCGTTATTGCTTGAAGTTTATGAGTGAAATCACTCATAAATGGTACTTTTATCTCTTGACCAATTTCTGCTTATATTCTTAGAGTGATATGCAGCTGAGTTGTTTGTATGTTAATGTATGAATGTGTGGGTTACCATTTGGCACTTCTGTACGGTGGAGTCATTTATTTGTGCTTGACATATGAATAAATTATTATGCGATATGTTGTTCACAACTGTTTTGTCTAACTTTTTATGCAGAATGGTTTATCTTAATTGATTTCTATTCTTATGATAGCTGAATGATCTTTATTACCAATTATTGTTCGAAATCTTTTTAGATCGCATAATAGAGGAAATCTACCCCGGGTTAGCATAGATTATATGTGTTGTTTCTGTTAGATTACAATAGCATAGAGTCAGTTTAGAAGTTAGAATTAAATTAGCTTAAAAAATACTTCTATATCAGCATCATCAAACTCTACACACACACACACTCCTTAGATTGGGAAACTGGTCCCATTATCCCCAATCGGACCCGCTATACCAAACGGACAAGGAGCTGCCAACCAAGTTCCGGACTGGGTGGGTATCCCCCTTGTTGTCGACCTGATTTCTGGACCCTCAACAAGCTGTCAGAAGGAAATATGCTTTTCATGTGGGTCCGTTGAGCTATTGCATGCAGGACTTCAGTTAGAACTCATGTGGTTGAGTTTGGTGGAGTTGATTGTGGAGTTGATGGAGTTGTGGTCAGTTTGACTTGGTTAAACTAGTTGTAATTAGTCTAACTGCAAATAGACTAGTGATGAGTGATGTGATCTTTGTTGATGATTTCTCTCGTAATTGCTGGATCTTCTTCATGCAGAAGAAGAGTGAGACATACTCAAAGTTCTGTGAGTTCAAAGCACTGGTCGAGAAGGAGTTGGGGAAGAAAGTGAAGGCTCTTAGGAGCGACAATGGTGGTGAATACATCTCTGGCGAGTTCAAGGATTTCTGTAGTGCAGAAGGGATTTGAAGAGAGCTCATAGCTCCCCATAACCCACAACAGAACGAGATTTCTGAGCGAAAGAACAGAATGATCATGGGTGCTGCACGGGCGATGTTGCATGATCAGGGCCTACCCCTTCACTTGTGGGTGGAAGCATGCAGTACTGCAGTATATGTGCAGAACCGTTGTCCTCACAGGATACTTGGCATGAGCGCACCCGTGGAGGCTTATTCTGGTAAGAAGCCTGATCTTTCTCATTTGAGGATTTTTGGTGCTAACGTTTACATGCATGTGACGAAGGATGCCAAGAAGAAGTTGGAGCCGACCGCAGAGGTTGGGATATTTGTGGGGTACACTGATATGCCCCACAAATATCGTGTGTATTTTCCAGACAGTGGTAAGACTGTTGTGCGACGGGATATAAAATTTTAGGAGGAGAAAGCCATGAAGTGTTTGCTTGAGAGGGAGCCAAACTTGCATGCAGATGAGGAGCTATTAGTTCCTAAATATGAGCTTCAAGACGTGGATCAGCCACAGGACGAAGTTCATGGAGTGGAAGAGACCACTCATGCAGCGCCAACCATCAGATGGTGAAAGCGCTTGACAGAAGCTAAGCGACTAGCTCAAGATGCATAGAAATTTGTAGGACCACCTACAGCCCAACGCAGGCAGAGAAAGTCACCTTATCGGTACACTGGATACATGGCTCTTATGAGAAAATGTGTTGTGACTGAGCCGTCCTCTTTCAAGGAAGCTTTGGAGGATCTCGCATGGGTAGATGCCATGGTGGAAGAGTATGATTTGATTGTCAGAAACAGTGCATGGGAGATTGTCCCAAGACCGGAAGGGAAATCAGTGGTGGGTTAGAGATGGATCTACAAATTTAAGCAGGCAGCTGATGGGAGTGTGGAGAAGTACAAGGCAAGATTTGTTGCCCGAGGTTTTTCACAGAGAGAGGGGATCGATTATGAGGAGACCTTTGCACCTGTCGCAAGGTATTCTTCCATACAGATGATTCTTTCTCTCTCAGCGCAGATGGGATGGCACATTCATCAGATGGATGTGAAGACTGTGTTCCTCAACGGAGTCATTGAGGAGGATGTGTACATAGAACAACTTGAAGGTTTTGAGATCTTCAGCGGCGAGTCGCATGTGTGCAGGCTCAAGAGAGCGTTGTATGGGTTGAAACAAGCACCACGTGCTTGGTACACACGGATAGACAACTATTTCACTGGACTTGGATTCTCCAAGAGTGAGGCAGATCCTAACCTCTACTAGATTGTGGTGGAGGGTAAGTTGCTTATCATTGTACTTTATGTAGGTGATTTGATTCTAACGGGTGATGAGCTGTTGATACTTTCATGCAAGGATGATCTTGCTAAGGAGTTTGAGATGAAGGACTTGGGCCTCCTTCATTATTTCCTGGGATTGGAAATTTGGCAGCGCAGTGATGGACTATTTGTTTCTCAGGGTAAGTATGCTCGGGGGATACTGGAGAAGTTCAACATGCATGGCTGCAACCCTGTTGATACTCCTCTTCCTGGAGGTTGGAGGAAGGAGGATGCCACTTTAGCAGAAGAAGTGGATGCCACTATTTATTGACAGTTGGTGGGGTCGCTTATGTATCTGGTCAATATACGACCCGATATATGCTATGCTATTAACCAGCTTTCACAAGCTATGGTTAAGCCAACCAAGCTCTTCTGGAAGGCATGCAAGCATGTATTGCGTTATTTGAGAGGCACATCGGGATATGGTTTGTGGTACAGACATGAGGATGAGGTGAAGCTATGTGGCTTCACAGATGCAGATTGGGCAGGGAGCCCAACGGACAGAAAGAGCACATCAGGAGGGGTCTTCAGTATCGGGTCGATAGCAGTTTCTTGGTACAACAGGAAGTAGAGATCTGTGGCACTCAGTTCAGCAGAGGCCGAGTATATGGCAGCAAGTTTGGCTGCATGCGAGGTTATATGGATGAGGAAGATCCTGGTCGGTTTGTTCGGTTCTTACTTGGAGCCTACTGTGATTTACTGTGATAACCAAAGTTGCATTAAACTCTCGGATAATCCTGTATTTCATGATAGATCTAAGCACATTGACATCAGGTACCATCATATCAGAGATTGTGTGTAGCGGAGAATCATGTTACTTTCATACATTCTAATGGAGGATCAGGATGCTGATATCTTGACGAATGTGCTCACTAGGAGAAAATTCGAATACCACCGAGGCAGGATAGGGGTTGCTGATAATCCATATCTTGTTGAGAGGGAGTGTTAAGAATGCAACAAGATGATGGAGCTTAGTGGAAAGAAGTCGCCTTCACTAAGTGGGCCCGTAGGCTATTTTTGGCACAAAGTATATTTTTAGATTATGTCTATTTTTAGACATATGGATCATGGTCTATGAGTTGCAGGATTCTGTTTATGGATGATTGGTCATGTTGGGAAAAATAGACGGACTTCTATTTCTGATTCACAGCGGAGTGATCAGAGTCTATTTTTAGACTGCCAGGCTAAAAATAGAAAAGTCAAATATGATTGTCTCATAATAATATTTAGACTATAAACATTATCTTATCCTCTTGGAGCACTTCAGTTTGAGCTACAGATGTGGCACATGCAGCTGTCAAAAGGAAATACACTTTTCTTGTGGGTCAGTTGAGCTATTGCATGCAGGACTTCAGTTAGAACTCATGTGGTTGAGTTTGGTGGAGTTGATTGTGGAGTTGATGGAGTTGTGTTTAGTTTGACTTGGTTAAACTAGTTGTAATTAGTCTAACTGCAAATAGACTAGTGATGAGTGATGTGAATTAATTGATTAAATTAATTCACTAATTATTAACTCATAATGCAACTGAAAAATACATCAGTTAACTCAGTGCATGTACAGTTCAGTGGAGACAGGTGTTAGAGGTTGAGACTGCTATCAGTTGTGACTATAGTTGTGCATGAGATCTTGCACAATCAATGGATTGAGTATGCCCATGAGGATTGTGCATTATATGCCCAGTGAAATAGCCTGTGCTCACGTGATTTTCACTTGGTATTGTGCAATAGAGGCAGGCAAAGCAGTGGAGAATATTTGAACCTGTGACTTGTTCGGATTTGAGCTAGTTTTGTGTGTAACAGGTGGAGATAGTGTTGGATACTTGAGAGGAGTATTGTACTATGTATTGTTACATGTTCTCAATCATTAATATACAGATAGTGTGGGGTTTTCAGCTATAAGCTTTCCTCGAGTTACATATTGTGTTAATGTGTGCATGCGATTGATGTTTCATTGTTTTTCATGCTGCTCAATTGATGATCAACGTAGAGGAGATTATGCATTGTGCATGTATTCCGCAATAGTGTATAATCGGGATAATCTCTGTGAATAAGTGTTTATTATTCAAAATTTCTACATACATATGGTTCTAGATACTCATGTAGATGTAGCATTTATGATAAGAACAAAAATGCATAAGTAGAAATATCTTCTAGAATATAGGAGCATGGCAGATATAGGTCAAAATATTCATGTAGAAGAAGCATACCTAGTATAGGACCTCATACATGATGAAAGAAAATTGATCATGATAAGAATCCTAGAAGACCTACATCATCAAAAGAAAGGAAACATTTGAAAGGAAAGGATCTTTAAGATCCTATGATGGAATCTTCAAAAGAAGGTTCTATTGATGCCTCTAAAATCCTAGCACCAACATTGGGGATAACCATCCAGTCCGAACCTTAGTACAACTCCTTTTCTGTTTGATGTGGTGGCTCCAACTAGATATTATGGGACCAATTTCCCATATAATGTATGGTATGGTGGATGATTGTTTTATAATGTATAATAAGGATGATAAGTGCTTTAACCTATAACTCAAAAATATACAAATATACTTATATAACCCGGGTATTCTATAAACAATGCTATTTTTTATTATTTCTAACAGACAAATAATCATATAGATGAATTAATAATTGATAGAAAGATGCATTCATAGATAATGATTACTTTGTTTAAGAAATTAAACAAAGTAATTATAAATAAAAAATATCGCATTCATAACAATGTATATCACTGACATATATCTGTAAAGTATAACAATTCTAAATCTTTAGAAATGACATGATAAAGAATTATTTTGAAGAGTATACATACATCAACAATATAAACTTTTAAAAGGAATGCTTCATCATATAAGGAAACAAGACAAAAGAACAGTGATAGAAATACCACATGCATTTGAGTCTTTCCAATGTAAATAACACTCTTATTCCACTTTCTTATTTGAGATAACTTCCACGAGATACAAAAGTGAAGATCTTGAAAAAGTTTCTTCACAAAAATGTAGGAACCTGATCCACTACTGATAGAAAAATATATTCAGAAGTACAAAAGTGCAACTTCTCAAACCAAGTTTTTATGCAAATTGAGGACCCTTTCTTAAAAGACATGAAAGGGTTTAAATAATAAAAATAAAAACTAACTATCAATGAAAATTGCTTTGAGCTGTTGAAATTGTAAACATGAAAATCTGGCATTTGATCTATGAAAATAATAGTGCGATATCCTTTTAACTGATTCATTGTATCTAATTCTTCTTTTCTACTTGTAGCTGACAAATTGAGAGCATTTGCTAAATTTCCAAAGGATGACTCAGCTTGGAATGTAGTTGAGCTGTGTATGTAGCATCTGAATGTTTGGGAACCATGAGATTGACAACGTCGACAAGGCGTTTGGTGGCCATCTGCTGGCTGTGCGACTTGACTAGGAAGAACCAAAATGCATTCCAAGTCAAGTTTTTCACTTTGCCGATTTTTTCTTCTCTGTTGGCTAGATCCTTTCTCCATTGATCTTCTAGCGCTTTTGCTTTCGGGAGCTTTCCTGGAGAGAAATCGGAGATCAAGTTAGTTCCACATAAACTGTCATTTACCAAGTCGATCACACTGTTCATTGTAGTCTTGGCTCTAGAAGTAGCTCTTTCAGACATTACTGGCTGTGATTCCCACTCCCGAAACAAGATTTCTTTGTGCGATTCTTGGATTTTTGGTAGATTAGCAGCTATGCCTCTTCTGAACTTTGCCAAGAGAGAAATTTTGTTACCTTATCATCTGTGTTTTCAAATTCTAGCCTGGTGTCAACTGTCTGTTCAATGAGTGATGCATTGATAGTGCACAATGGGTCGACAAATCATATTTTATGGCAAAGGATATTTAGTTGCCGAGATAAGGCTTTGGTCACTTCCAGGGCTTCTTTCTTGAATTCATCACTCTTCGAATAACCTTTTAATTTCTCTACCTATAATTGCAGTTGTGCAACTTATTCTTCTTTAGCCTTCTTTTCCTATTGAATTTTTATTTGAAGCTTTTCGAGTTCTTGAGGCAACTTTTGTTGTTTATGGAGAGCCTGCAGATCGATCTTTTATTTCTCCAGATTTAACTATTCTTTTAGTTACTCATTCTGTTGTTTCTACTCTGCCAGGTTTTGCTCAATTTGTTCGATCTTCTGTTGTTCCACTGTCGTTTTCTCTTCAAGTTGGGTGATCCTTAAATCCTTTTCCTTGATCAGTTGGCTAACTTCGGAGGCCTTGTCCATTGTAGCGGCTGTATAGGAACCTGCATATTGAGATAATTTGGTTAAATCCTCCGAAGGATTGACTTCTAATTCTTTCCATACCACATTCATCAGTTCAGCTTGAGGAGTTGAAAATGGTCCCTGGTCAATTTTTCTCCTTTTCCTCTATCTTTTGACCACAGCCCTATGCTCTAGACTGTAAAATAAATCCAGGGGTGGTATTTCCTCTACCTTCAATACAATCTCTTCGGAAGGGTTTTCTGGAATTATTTCGATCGCCCCTTCAATTGGAATATTAGTAACAGTAGGCTCATGTGTTGCGAGTGATTTAGGCATAATGATGTTTTGGGAGTCATTCTGGTTCTTGATCATTTGATCGAACTACTCCCATTCCTTGATTACGCTGGAATCAATATTCACATCGGTATCTAGGAGCTCGTTGCTCTTTTCATTTGTCTGTTCCTTTTTGGGACTCTGCTCCTTTTTAGGACTTTTCTCCTTTTCAAGACTCTTCTCCTTTTCTGGACTCTTCTCCTTTTCAGGACTCTTCTCAGTAGTTTGTTCTTAACTGTGGCCTTCTTGCTGCACCATAGGGGTAGTGTTTAATAAATCCAAAGGTAGTAT
This sequence comes from Pinus tabuliformis, assembly GCA_031772625.1. Classification (NCBI taxonomy): domain Eukaryota; kingdom Viridiplantae; phylum Streptophyta; class Pinopsida; order Pinales; family Pinaceae; genus Pinus; species Pinus tabuliformis. The sequence continues at coordinate 1,085,021,141 of CM062813.1, forward strand.
TTGCAACCTCTGTGTCCTGAACGGCATAAACTTATCTACGCCCCCTGCTCCTAATTTGATCTTTGCTAGATGTTTTACCTATGAAAATGACTCAGTTGAAGAGAACAAGTCATCATAGTCATCTTTCTCATGTTCAAATTTAGCAAGTTTCACCTGAGTGGTAAAGTTGTAAGCCACTACTTTTGGATCATATCGTCTCTTAGGAATGACTGCTAATTTTACAATTTTATCTTCCCTGCTTCTTTTGTTGAATGTTTGAAATCATGCAGTGGATAAGTACCACATCGGAGGGGAAATGAAAGCCACATTTGTCTGTTGGACTCTTTGAGGTTCTTGGACATTCCTGTTTCTGTTATATGGTAAGCAATTTCTTTGGCCAATAACTTATTAGGAACGTACAAGGGGAGAACATGTGGATCTGTGGTGCTGCCAAAAAATCTGACATAGGTGAAATTTTCTTCACCGAACCAACTGCCGATTGATGGTAGGTCGATGTTGGCCTCATCGGATAATCGAGGAGCAGGTCTGTTGAATATGGCCTGATGGACGGGTAAAACAAAACCATGACAAATTCTATATATATGAACTTTATAATGGGCCTTCCACAAATACTTATGATAAATGTGAATAGGAGTTGTGTCTTGAGGAGTCCATTTCCAACCTAGGATGGGGTAGTCAGAATTGAAATAGATGGTATCCATGATGTAGGCACTCATATAGAATGGGGGTATTTTCTGGGTAGTTACAAACCTATTTCTTCTATAATCAAGGATTTGGTTGGCCATTTTATCTGATAAAATGGTTTCCCAATCCATGATATAAGAGTGGATTGTTGCTTCCATTAAAGGCACCATTTCTATGGTAAACCTAGCTGAATCAGAGACTCCAAAGAATCTACATATCATACGCCAGCATAGCAATAAGCAAATGCTAAGGAGTCTACAGAGTACATACCAGAAGATTCATGCTTATGCTTGTTCGGGAAATATCTCCATTGCTTGATAGGGTCCGAATCTATATTGTTCTCCTTGGTGAAAGCTTCTAAAAATGCTTTGTTGTAATGTTTTTGGGGGTCTAGCAAATGATACATCTTCTTGATATCTTCTGCCTTGAATTAACTGAACTTCCTTCCATCGGTTGTATAGAATGCTCTGTCAATTATATTGATACTCTCTATTACCCATCTCACCAGGTCTTTATATGGTAATACTTTTGCACGGGCTATTATTCTGTGGAGGAAGGAGCTGGCTAAATTGTTAAGAGTATTTTCTGGTTTATCAGTTGCACCAGCCATTGCTCCTTCTTCTTCAATTTCAGATGGATCCTCAGCTTCGAGTAGATTATATATGCCCTCCCATGAAGTCTTGCCAAGGCTTGAACAGGTAATATCAGCTATCAGTACCAACTTTTTCTGGTTCATTTTTCGCTATGATAGGGACTTTTGCTTTTCGAGATTTCTTAGACATTTTTGTTGGATTAATGACTTCAGACTCACTCTGCAAAATGAAATAGAAGGACGTAACAGTGGAAAAACTTGTTCAAAGCTAATACACAACGCAAAGGACTAACAACAATTAAGCATAATAGATGCTACAGATCTATGATATGTTAAGCCACCATGGATGAATTTCTCAAAGGATTCAACCATAACTGCTTATTAATGATTTCCCCGTAACTTCCAACGTGAAACTTTAATGCCATGATGATATGTCGCATCAAAAATTTATAACGGTCCTTTTTAGAATGGGTATCATGACTTCCTGATCGATGATTAGCAATAATTGCATATTGCAGATCGGGAGTTATAAGTGCCATGCTTAAATGGTTCCTTTGCATGGTTGCGTTTGCGATCAGTGGTGAGCTGGCATGGGGTGGTGGCATGCTTTAAAATTGATAAATCGTTTAAATTTTCTTTATAATTTGACTATAACTTTAAACCACACATGTTCATAATACTTCATGTTTTGCCTTTATTGAAAGCATGCTACATGATAATGAAATCACATCGGAAGATTTCAAAGGGGCTTTTGGGAAGTCCTTTATGATTTTAGTGATGTGCGATTGCGATCGGCTTATCGCATCGAAAGTTTTCTATGGAACACTTGGGACAACTTCTTGATGAGTAGCGATATGTGATTTCCGTTAGAGTTATCACATCGGCGGATCTCAATGGAACACTTTAAGTTCACTATTGAAATAAAGGATGTGCGCAATGCGACATATTATTTTTATAATTGTTTTTCCTCGATAAAGCTTTATGATAAAGTTTTATTATAATTCAAATCGGATCGGTCCTAATCAAAAGGACTTTCATGGGTTGATAGATTTGCAAATTACGATTGCAATTTAACCTATCTTAAACACAAATTTTATATAACCTATTATAAAAATTTATTTTCAAACATTTTATTGATTTTATTTATATTCCAAAAGGGGACCCATTTCTTATTAAATTTTTATATGAAAAATTTGAAATGGGGAGGGTTGTTGTATAGCAAAACAATTGGCGATTCACTAGGAGAAACGGTTATCTCTGAAAAAATAATACAATATCTAAAACTTTCTTAAGTTGGAAACAATTGAGGATAAAGAAAACAATCTAGGAATAACTAAAATAAAAAATTAGCTCTGAATAAAATAACAATTTTTTGCAATTTCTTTTACAGTCCCTTAAAAATAAAAACATTTTTGGTTTCTTCAAGCTTTGATTGGTTGATAAAGATAAAGTAGGGGGCTCCTCCAACTCAGATTTTAAATTTACTCTTTTGTCACAGGTAGTGCCTCTGCTGCCAGCAAACATCTATAGTCTCGACAAGGTTACCTTTTGACCATAAATCATTCATTTTCCCATCCATCTAAGAGCATAACTTTTGAATGATAAATTCAAAAAAATGTGTTTACATATATTTTTTTGATTTTATATGCTTTTATTTTTTAAGATAAAAAGCCATTGTCCTGGTTTGGTAGCCAGCCTATAACAATGCCATTCATTGGTTGTAATTGAACTGAACAAGATAGCTAGTGATAAGACCCCTTTGTCTTATGATTATAAGCCATTACCCTGTTTTGATATGTAGTATTGGTAATGTCAGTTTAATTAGTTCCCTATGATCATGGTAAGCAGGCTCATGATGAGAGCTCTTATCTTTTAAATCAGACATATTTAAGAATTACACTTTGAAAAATCATAAACTTAGTGGATGGGGTGAATGATTTTCTCCTTAAGAGTCTATGGATGACAATTTTTTAGAGTTGTAGATGCCAAGTTTGGAAAAGTCTTTACTTTTTACAAACAAACTCTATTAACTTTATAAAGATTGGAATGATCTACAATATTTTCAAGGTTTGGGAAGATTTTACAAATTTTAAAGAAGTTCTTAGAGTATCATGTTTTATTTAACTTTCCAAAACTGTAATCATTTCTTCAAAAGTTTCCACCTATTGAAAGCAAGTATTCACAATATTCTCTTAAAGAACTTTTCAATAGTAAAAGGGAAATGGAAGACTATTTACAACATTATTTTCTAAAAATAAACAAACTTGCATAAAGAATATTTACAGGTAAGAAGGGGTTACCTCCTTGAGAAAAACTTTTCTTTAAGATAAGCCCATTCATAAGAAGAGAATCTCTCTTTCCTGATAAATCTTGCAGTATGAAGATGAGCCTATGAGCCTATCTTTTAAATGATTTGAAATGGTCCAAGCCACATCTTTTGAAATTTGGTATGTTTACCTTTGTCTTCATGTGCTTTGTCCCATTTCAACACGAGATCACCAATTTGTAATGTTTTTGAGTCGGTAGAACTTGCATCAAAAGAAGATTTAATGACTTGTTGATGTTTAGCATGAGTGATCTTGGCTTTCTCTCTTTCTTCCTCCAATTTGAGGATTTGATCAAATCTTAATTGAATAGAGGAAGAATGATTTTCTTCAATAAATTGTACTAGGGATAGAGATGGGAGTACTAAGTTTGAAGGTATTACAACTTCTTTCCCATACACTAAGTTAAAAGGAGAAGTACCTATTGAAGCCTTCTGAGTTATGCGATCTGCCCATAATGAAAATATTAAAGATTTATGCCAATTATTTTGATTTTGATCAACAATTATTTTAATAATCTTAATGAGATTCTTATTAGTTGACTCTACCAAACCATTACCTTTAGGATAGTAATTTGAAGAATATTTTAATTTAAAACCTCTCTTAAGAGAAAATTCAACTATACTACTCCCAGAAAAATAAGATGCATTATCAAAAATAAGGGCATTATGTACACCAAACCTGGTAATGATAAATTGATCAATGAATTCAATGATTGCATCAGAATTTGCTACCTTTAATGGAATTGCTTCTACCCACCTTGTGAAGTAATCCGTGGCTGTAAGGATGTATCTGTGTTGCTTGGAAGAATGTGGGACAATCTCTCCTATGATATCAAGCCACCACTGTTCAAATGGTTGCTCATTGTTTACTGGTTGTAAAGGAAAGGCTGGTTTCTTTTGTCTCCCACTAGCAGTTTGGCATATCTTGCATTTCCTGACATAATCATGGGCATCTTTAAACAAAGTGGGCCAATAATATCCAACATGTATTATCTTGTGAGCTGTAGTATCTCCCCCAAAATGTCCACCTGCTGGACCATCATGTAATTCCTGCAAAACCTTTTATACTTCAATATTTTCAAGGCATCTTACTAAATTTGAATCGTAATTTCTTCTAAATAACACATCATCAATGATTTCGAAGTGTTTTGCTTTTAATCTTAAGGCACCTTTGTTTTTGTAACTGAAATTAGGAGGAACATATCCATTTTTCAAGTAAAAGATCAGATCAGCATACTGAGATTCAAAATTTATGATACTTATCTCATTCACTTGAAGAGTATTATCTGAATCTCTATATTTTCGAATATTAGAAGCTCCTACTAATAACCTGCAATAACCTTGTCCTCCCACAATTTTCGCCAGTTTAATATCAATATCATACTCTTGTAAGGCTGTTACCCAATTAGCTCTCTTCTCTCCTACTTCCCTTTAAACTAGCAATTGTCTCACTACAGAGAATGGGACTATTAATTTTGTATGTGTTTTTAGGAGGAATGGTCTAAAGTGTTTGATAGATTTGAACACAACAAAGGCTTGTTTTTCAACTTCGGAATAGTTGAATTCAGTACCTTGTAAATTAGAACTGAAAAAGGATATAGGTGCTTCTACTTGTTGGTCTTTTTGTCATGCCTTATTGAGATTTCTAAAATCAATGCAAATCCTAATATCACCATTCTTTTTACTTACAGGTACCAAGTTTGAAACCCATTTATAATGTCTGACCAGGAAAGTTATTTTAGCTTTCAGAAGTTTATTCAACTCTGCTTTGATTTGACTTTCCAGATTTGGATGAATTTTCCTTAACTTTTGTTGTACAGGTTTCTCATCAGAAATCAGTGGAATTGTGTGTTGAATGATAGAAGTATCATAAGTTTTCAGATCTTCATAATTCCAAGAAAAACATTTTTGTATTTATTTAATAATATAATGAAAGCAAATCTTTCTTCTGATGTGAGTTCAAGTCCTAGATTGACATTTTGTGGTTTTGCCTTAGTCCCAAGATTTACTAATTCAAACCTTAAAGTAGAACTTTGAAGTTCTGCATTAGTGACCTTTTTGAATCTATCTTTGATATCATAGAGATCTTCTAGCTTAACCGCAGATTTAGGAATAGAATTCTCATTTAGTCTTTGTTTTAGTTGAAGATCATGATCGTTTTCATCAATAATTTGATCATCATAAGATTTTTCAAAAGTCAAGAAATTTAAGATGCCTTCATCATGATTAAATACCAGCCAATTGGTGACATTGTCTGGGACAGATGGCTGAAAAATTAATTCAATTGAAAACCTATCTAGACTATAATCCTCGGATGGAAGGAGCTTAGAAGCAACATTAGCCAATAAATCAATTGTTGCATTCTGAGATCTAGGAATAGGAGAAATGTTGAATGCCAGAAAATGAGTTATGAGATCTTGAACAAGGGACTGATAATGTTTGAGATGCCCTGAAAGACAATGAATAGTGTTCCTTACTTGTTTGATGACAATTTCAGAATCACTAAATACTTTCAGATGTTGAATATTCAGGCCAATTGCTTTATAGAGTCCTTGAATCAATGCCTCATATTCTGCAGTATTATTGGTACACTCAAATTCTAGTCTACATGATAGCATAATTTTTACCCTTCTGGACTAACTAAAATACACCCTGCTCCTGCACCATCATTGGACTTTGATCCATCAAAATATAAAGACCAAAATAAAGGCTTATCTACAAATTTATTTACAAGTTCATCAGCGATACTAACACATCTTAAGGTATCAGTATGAGAGAAATTTTCAATTTGTGATGTGAAACTATTAACATGAAAAGGCGATGGTTGAGTATTAAAATTTCCAAATAATGACTAAGCTGAGTAATTTTCGAGAATGTTGTTATTGAAAGATACAGGTTGGTTTTCTTGTTCAAACTCTGTTACTGTATGGGTCATGTGTTTTTCCCGATCTATTTTGATTTGATTTGGTTTCCCTTTATAGGGAAGCCACATGTGAGACCAATCAGTGGAAATGTAACCATGGAGTTTCTCAGACTAATCCCTACTTAGAATTAAACCATAAAACTCAGGGATGTAAGCAATCAATATATCAATTCTTTGAACTACTCTGGTATCAACCAATAACCTAATGGTAACTAAATTAATCTCTCCTAAAACTTGCACTTTAGTTCGATCTAATTGAACAATGTAGACTGCAGATTTCTGGGGCTCAATGTTTAATTTAGAGCAAACTGAGGCTGGCATTATGTTTGATGAAGCCCCTGAATCTATCAAGCAGTTATGCAGATTTCTATTATAGATCTCATAAGTCAAGAGAAAAGGAGGAGTATGAGAATTAGACCTGTCTCTGATCAAAATAGCATCAGTAGCATCTACTTTATCCGATGGTGGTTTGCCTGATCCTTTGACTGCTTTGGATAATACACTAGTTGGAAAAGGAGAATAAGGTACTACATTTAACTCTTTAAGTAACAACTTCTGTTGATGTTTGAGCTTGCTAAGTTCATATAAAGAAATATTTGCTCGAGTCTTCTTCATGTCTTCCACAATGTTGTAATCCATAGAGTCGGAGACTACTAATGTTTTAGATGATGAGGGTGGATTAGAGGATGATGGTTGATTTTGGGTAGGCACAACTGGAGTTTTCTTCATGGGAGTTTTGTCTTTAGTAACAGGGCTTGGTTTTTTCTTCTTTGGATTCATTTGAATAGGCTCCACTGCATTTTTGATTCTAGTATTTACTGGGAGAGCTTCCTATTCACTTTCAGTATCAGAATTAGGCAAGATAAAGTCCCACATTTCATGACATTCAACTATTTCATCTTCTTCCGTTTCCTCCAATGACAAAACTATTTTTTCATCTTCATAATCATCTAGATCTGATTCTGCATTGGTATAGCATTAGGTGGTTTAGGGTTAGTTGACTAATTTCTTCTAAAATTTCTAAATGGTTTTTTAGTAGAAGTTTCAACTACCTGCTTTTTTATTTCCACCATTTCATTGGACATAGTTTTCAGAACCTTTTGTAAACCTTCCATGTCATATGGGTCTTTAACTGCTTTCTTTTTTGAATCATCTTTGAAAGTAACCTTTTTCTATTTTCTTTCTTCAAGAGCGTTTTTCTTTTCTGAAGCGATGATACGTTTTTCAACAACAATCACTTCCTTCATATTTTCTGCTAATGTGGGTTTGGCAGCCCTATCAATGAAGATGTCTATGTTTGAAGGTAAAGCAGAGATATACAATTCACTTTGGACTTCTTCACTAGGCTTGGATGTTGTAGGAATTTTATTCAACAGTTTATTAAATCGGGAGTTGAAGTCTTTGATGGGTTCCTTTAATTCAGATTTCAGATTGGAGAGATCATTAATTAAAGTCGTTGTGGACCTATCGTCTCCAAACTTAGTTAAGAATTTCTCTTGAAAAGCATCCCAACTATTGATGGATCCTGGTGGTAATGAAAAATACCATGATCCAGCTGCTCCTTGTAGAGCGTATGGAAATAGCCTAACAACAACATCTTCTTCTATTACCCCATTCAAGTTTATTGACAACATGAAATTGTTTATATGTTCTCTTGCTAATATGCCAATGTCTGGATTAAATTTTGGTAACCATTTTTCAGGATGGGCTAGTAATTGACTCAAAGGTGCAGGCATTGCGACTGCTCCTGGATTTTTCCATGGCCTTGGTTGAGGTTGATTATGTGCCATTGTCGAACTAACATCAGAAGAGGGTGAGGAGGTAGTTGAAAGTGATTGGGTAGAGGATGTTGGAGTACCTGTACCCTTTTGGACTATGATCTTGAGTTGGGGAATGGATGGATGACTTTGCAATGGTTTAGATGAAATGGATGATGATGAAGAAAGAGTCTCATTGTCAAACTCTAAAGGTGTCTTCCTAGCTCTTTTTCAACTTGGCAAAGGAAATTCAGTTGGTGGGATACTAAGCTTTTCACTCTGCGATCTTGTAAGAAGCTAAGATGGTATATACTACGAAGTCACACTGCCTTGGGATAACTCATATTGTTCTTGGGATATCGAAAACCCTTGGAGTTTATGAATCAAGGTCTGTACTTCAGGGGGTTCAAGAGAAGGATTGTCAAGTGTGTTTAAGTTTTCAATAATGGGTGTTGTATTTTCCTTTTCAACTCCTCGCTTAAAAATAGGAGATTTAGAATGCGAAGGAGAAGTTGGAGGATATGGTGAGGGAGTTTTAATCTTAGAATGGCCTATGGATTTGGATCGCTCTCCATTCACAATTCATGCCCTCCTTCTAGTGCCAAAAATGTTGATGCCTCTAAAATAATATCACCAACATTGGGGATAACCACCCAGTCTGGACCTTAATACAACTCCTTTTCGTTTGGTGTGGTGGCTCCGACTGGAAATTATGGGACCAATTTCCCATATAATGAATGGTATGATGGATGATTTTTATATAATGTATAATAAGGATGATAAGTGCTTTAACCTATAAATCAAAAATATACAAATATACTTATATAACCTGGGTATTCTATAAACAATGCGATTTCTGATTATTTCTAATAGACAAATAATCATATAGATGAATTAATAATTGATAGAAAGATGAATTCATAGATAATGATTACTTTGTTTAAGAAATTAAACAAAGAGTATAAATAAAACATATCACATTCATAACAATGTATATAGCTGACATATATCTGTAAAGTATAACAATTCTAAATCTTCAAAAATGACATGATAAAGAATTATTTTGAAGAGTATACATACATCAAAAATAGAAACTTTTAAAAGGAATGCTTCATCACATAAGGAAACAAGACAAAAGAATAGTGATAGAAATACCGCATGCATTTGAGTCTTTCCAATGTAAATAACACTCCGATTCCACTTTCTTATTTGAGATAACTTCCAGGAGATACAAAAATGTAGATCTTGAAAAAGTTTCTTCACAAAAATGTAGAACCCTGATCCACTACTGATAAAAAAATATATTCATAAGTACAAAAGTGTAACTTGTCAAATCAAGTTTTATGCAAATTGAGGACCCTTTCTTAAAAGACATGAAAGGGTTTAAACATTAAAAATAAAAGCTAACTGTCAATGAAAATCACTTTGAGTTGTTGAAACTGTAAACATGAAAATCTGGGATTTGATCTATGAAAATAACAGTGTGATAGCCTTTTAACTAATTCATTGTATCTGCTTCTTCTTTTGTACTTGCAGCTGACAAATTGAGAGCATTTGCTGAATTTCCGGAGGATGACTCAGCCTAGAATGTAGTTGAGTTGTGTATGTAGCATCTGAAAGTTTAAGAACCATAAGATTGACAGTGTCTGCAAGGCATTTGGTGGCAATCTGCTGGCTATGCGTCTTGACTAGGAAGAACCAAAATGCATCCCAAGTCAAGTTTTTCACTTTGCCGATTTGTTCTTCTCTGTTGGCCAGATCCTTTATCCATTGATCTTCTAGCGTGTTTTCTTTCGGGAGCTTTCCTTGAGAGAAATCGGAAATCAAGTTAGTTCCATATAAACTGTCATTTACCAACTCGATCACACTGTTCATTATAGTCCTGGCTCTAGAAGTAGCTCTTTCGGCCTTTATTAACTATGATTCCCACTTCGAAAACAAGATTTCTTTGTGTGATTCTTGGATTTTTGGTAGATTAGCATCTATGCCTTCTTTTGAACTTTGCCAAGAGAGAAATTTTGTTACCTTATTTGCGTTTTCAAAATCTAGCCTAGTGTCAACTGCCTGTTCAACAAGTGATGCAGTGATAGTGCACAATGGGTCAACCAATGATATTTTATGGCAAAGGATATTTAGTTGCCGAGATAAGGCTTTGGTCACTTCCAAGGCTTCTTTCTTGAATTCATCACTCTTTGGATAAACTTTGAATTTCTATACCTGTAATTGCAGTGTTGCAACTTGTTCTTTTTTAGCCTTATTTTCCTACTGAATTTTTGTTTGAAGCTTCTTGAGTTCTTGAGACAACTTTTGTTGTTTCTGGAGAGCCTGTTAATCGAGCTTTTGTTTCTCCATATTTAACTGTTCTTTTAGTTGCTCATTCTGTTGTTTATGCTCTGCTAGCTGTTGCTCAAGCTGTCCGATCTTCTATTGTTCCACTGCCGTTTGCTCTTCAAGTTGGGTGATCCTTAGATCCTTTTCCCTGATCAGTTGGCTAACTTCGGAGGCCTTGTTCATTGTAGCGGCTGTATAGGCACCTGCATATTGAGATAATTTGGTTAAATCCTCCAAAGGATTGACTTCTGAGTCTTTCCATACCACATTCATCAGTTTAGCTTGAGGCGTTGAAAATGGTCACTGGTCAATTTTTCTCCTTTTCCTCTCTCTTTTGACCACGAACCTATGCTTTGGACTGTAAAATACATCGAGGGGTGGTATTTCCTCTACCTTCAATACAATCTCTTCAGAAGGGTTTTCTGGAATTATTTCAATATCATGCTGAGTGTTAACTGTACCGATCGCCCCTTCAATTGGAATATTAGTAATAGTAGACTCCTGTGTTGCGGGTGATTTTGGCATAATGATGTTTTGGGAGTCATTCTGGTTCTTGATCATTTGATCGAACTACTTCCATTCCTTGATTAAGCTAGAATCAATATACACATCGGTATCTAGGAGCTCGCTGCTCTTTTCATTTGTCTGCTCCTTTTCGCGACTCTGCTCCTTTTCAAGACTCTTCTCCTTTTCAGGACTCTTCTCCTTTTTTGGACTCTTCTTAACAATAGTTTGTTCTTGATTGTGGCCTTCTTGTTGCACCATAGGGGTAGTGTTCAATAAATCTAGAGGCAGTGTTTGTAACCTCTGTGTCCTGAACTGCATAAACTTATCTACCCCCCACTCCTAATTTGAACTTTGCTAGATGTTTTAGCTGTGAAAATGACTCATCTGAAGAGAACAAGTCATCATAGTCATCTTTCTCATGTTCAAATTTGGGAAGTTTCACCTAAGTGGTAAAGTTGTAAGCCACTACTTTTGGATCATACCGTCTCTTAGGAACGGCTGCTAACTTTACAATTTTTATCTTCCCTGCTTCTTTCGTACATGTTTGAAATCATGCAGTGGATAAGTACCACATCAGAGGGGAAATGAAGGCCACATTTGTTTGTTGGACTCTTTGAGGTTCCTGGACATTCCTGTTTCTGTTATCTGGTAAGCTATTTCTCTGGCCAATAGCTTATCAAGAACGTACAAGGGGAGAACATGTGGATATGTGGTGCTGCCAAAAAATCTGACATAGGTGAACTTTTCTTCACCGAACCAACTGTCGATTGATGGTAGGTCAATGTTGGCCTCATCGGATAACCGAGGAGTAGGTCTGTTGAATATGGCCTGATGGACAGGTAAAACAAAACCATGACAAATTCTATATATATGATCTTTATAATGGGCCTTCCACAAACACTTATGATGAATGTGAATAGGAGTTGGGTCTTGAGGAGTCCATTTCCAGCCTAGAATGGGGTAGTCAGAATTGAAACAGATGATATCCATGATGTAGGCGCTCATATAGAATGGGGGTATTGTCCGAGTAGTTACAAACCTATTTCTTCTATTATCAAGGATTTGGTTGGCCATTTTATCTGATAAAATGGTTTCCCAATCCACGATATAAGTGTGGATTGCTGCTTCCATTAAAAGCACCATTTCTATGGTAAACCTATCTGAATCAGAGACTCCAAAGGGTATACATATCATAGCGTCAGCATCGCAATAAGGAGATGCTAAGGAGTCTACAGAGTACATACCAGAAGATTCATGCTTATGCTTGTTTGGGAAATGTATCCATTGCCTGATAGGGTTTGACTCTATATCGTTCTCGTTGGCGAAAGCTTCCAAAAATGCTTTGTTGTAATGTTTCTGGGGGTCCAACAAATGATACATCTTCTTAATATCTTCTACCCTGAATGTCCCGAACATCCTTCCATCGGCTGTATAGAATGCTCTGTCGGTTATATTGATACTCTCTATTACCCATCTCACCATGTCATTATATGGTAATACTTTCGCATGGGCTGCTATTCTGTGGAGGAAGGAGCTGGCTAAATCATTAAGAGTATTTTATGATTTATCAGTTGAGCCAGTCGTTGCTCCTTCTTCAATTTCATATGGATCCTCGGCTTCGAGTAGATTATATATGCCCTCCCATGAAGTCTTTCCAAGGCCTGAACAGGTAGTATCAGCTATCAGTACGAACTTTGCTGGTTCATCTTTCGCTATGATGGGACTTTTGCTTTCCAAGATTTCTTAGACATTTTTGCTGGACTGATGACTTCAAACTCATTATGCAAAATGAAACATAAGGACATAACAGTGGAAAAACTTGTTCAAAGCTAATACACAACGCACAAGACTAACAACAATTAAGTGTAATAGATGCTACAGATCTATGATATGTAAAGCCACCATGGATGAATTTCTCGAAGGATTCAACCATAACTTCTTATTAATGATTTCCCCATAACTTCCAACGTGAAAATTTAATGCCATGATGATACGTCGCATCGCAAATTTATAATAGTCCTTTTTAGAATGGGTATCGTGACTTCCCGATCGACGATTAGCGATAATCGCATATCAAAGATCGAGAGTTACAAGTTCCATGCTTAAATGGTTCATTTGCATGGTTACGATTGCGATCAGTGGTGAGCTAGCAAGGGGAGGCAACATGCTTTAAAATTGATAAATCATTTAAATTTTCTTTATAATTTGACTTATAACTTTAAACCGCACATGTTCGTAATACTTCATGTTTTACCTTTATTGAAAGCGCGCTACATGATAATGAAATCACATCGGAAGATTTCAGAGGGGCTTTTGGGAAGTGCTTTATGATTTTAGCGATGCGCAATTGCGATCGACTTATCCCATCAGAAGTTTCCTATGGAACACTTGGGACAATTTCTTGATGAGTAGTGATATGCGATTTCCGATAGAGTTATCGCATCAGCGAATCTCAATGGAACACTTTAAGTTCACTATTGAAATAAAGGATGTGCGTGATGCAACATATTCCTTTTATAATTTTTTTTCCTCGATAAAACTTTATGATAAAGTTTTATTATAATTCAAATCGGACCAGTCCTTATCAAGAGGACTTTCATGGGTTGATAGATTTGCAAATTGCGATTTTGATTTAACCTATCTTAAACTCAAATTTTATATAACCTATTATAAAAAATTATTTTCAAACATTTTATTGATTTTATTTATATTCTATAAGGGGACCCATTTCATATTAAAGTTTTACATGAAAATTTTGAAATGGGGAGGGTTGTTGTATACCACAACAGGTTCATGTACCAAAGCAGATGTCTCATTGGGAATCACATTCACGGGTTTCAAGAAAAGAATGATATGCAGGCAAGCTAAGATGAAGCAAGAAGGGCCACACCAAAGGATGATCAAAGGAGAATCAAGATGAGGTATGTATGCATCAAAGTGTAAGTCATGTTATCATTTTTATGTTATTAATTCATGGGTATATTTCTATAACATGATCAAGCATCAAATAATCTCTTTCACCAAGAACATGCTTGAAGGCATGTACCACATGCAATGAAGGTCAACAAATGAATATGCTCACCTAAGGAGCATAAGGTTGTTGTCTAAGAAGCAAGAAGAAATGCTCTCACAAGAAGCATTAGATGGTTGACATATCTATCCGAGAAGAAGAAAATGAAGAAAAAGATCAAGCATGTGAAGAACACCATGATCACCAAGAATCACTATCTAACAAAATGCTTTGAAAGATATCTCTCGAAAGAAGGCAGGACAACTCTGATAAAGGAAGAAACGACCCTTGACACCTATGAAGGCCTTGGAGATATAAAGGTGTAGATAACTGACTTTACTCTACAGAGATGTGGTGATGAAGAAGCCATCCAAAAAAATAAAAGGCAACGTTGAAGCAATATCAGGATGAAGTCATGATGGGCTACTAGGTCAAAACATGTAATCAAGAAAGTACAATGAATCATTCAGGAGAAAAGTATTCCGAAGAATGGACAAGATGACAAAGGAGTAGCCAAGATGACAAGAAAAACCTGATAGTCACTTTCCACGAAGAAATGACATGAAAAACCAAGGAGGAAAGTGATCGATGGATGGTTCCCTACCTAGAAGAAGTTCGAACAAAGACTTCATGACATCAAGAAAGGAAGGAGATAAAGCAGCTGAAGGACCCACGAAGAAGAAGATGTTGATGAAGGAAAGAGTCCCCATTTAAGAGTGAGCTGTGACAGGTCCTGGATCAAGAGGGAGTTTTGAATCACCCCTTATTATAAAGGAGTGACAATTGTGTTTTCCATTTCATGGGTCATGCACTTGACCAGGACTAACAACCGTAAGTCTAGATGAAGGCCCTAAATGGAAATGTAGACACAAGATAGACACAACATTCTTGTATTCACTTAGGAAGGAATAATGGGAGGATTAGGTAATCATCTGGCATTTGATACTCTTTGAGGATGTGTAGGGCATCCAAGATAAGAGTAGGCAAGAGGACCGATATTCTTTGAGGATTGGGAACCCAAGATAAGAATAATCCTAGAAGGTCATACTTGGAGAACACCCAGGTGGGTATGTACCTTGAGAGACAATGATGAAGGTGTCTATAAATCATTGGTTTCTCCAGCATTGTAGCTCACGGTCTCATAAATATATGGAATTTTTAATCAAGGCCTTGCACTATGACAATGCTGATGGATATGATGCTATAGCAAATGGATTGCTAATCTTGTTTCTCTTATGTGAATTCTTCAAGATTGATAATAACCAAACACCTTATAATGTTATATGAATACCTCCCTAGTTAAGAGGGAGTGTTGAAGGAAGTGTAACTAGGTTCGGTCTTCATAGATGTACTTTTGATATTTGTACTTATTCAAAAAAATAAATATTATTTTATAATATATGTCAATGAGTTTCTTGCTAATTGAAGTAGGTCTAGCACATGTCAAAGTGCTATAGGTGAGTCAAATAGTCAAGAGAAAATATTGAATGCCTTGAGGGCATGTTACACTGTGTATAAATATACTTTAAAGTCAAAGGGAAACCTCCAAGAAACGTCAAGTCTAATCCTATGTAAGGACACCTTCAAGAAGCTACTTCGAGAATGCTACACCACCATGGAAAATGTGTGAAGTCTTCTCAGCAAATCAGCCACCAAACCGCTCTCCAAGTCAGCCTACAAAGATCCCTCCAAGTCGGCCTGCTAACTATCAATCAAGTCGGCATATAAGTTGGCTTAAATGGAGGGACAATCCTCTATTTATAGAGTTTGTCGACTCCAAATGAAATGCACAACTTGGGCTCTGAAATCTGCAAGAAAAAGAGGAGACAAGAAGGTTGAAGGAAGCCAAGTAAAAAGTTCTACTAAGGCAGCAAAGAGAAGAGGAAGAACAACAAAGATTGAGGGATTGTTTCTAGGGTATACACAGTCACATGTGCGAATGAATAAGGGATAGTCTGTGGCTATATCAGCAGTGAAATTATAGTGGTATATTGTTTATTGTTTGGGCTAGTAACTAGGCCTACAAAGGCCTCCTACTCCAGCGTGGAAGGAAGACACTCAAGCAAAGGAGAGAAGAGCATATGAACCTAGTAATCCTCCCACACGTGCGAGAAACTAGGGCAGTAGAACAACGACACCATAATACTCTCATAAGGATCTCGGTTGGTCAACATTGAAGTCTCCTTGTGCAAGAGATAGAAGAGGAACACCTCACCTAGAAGACTCACTCAAGAAGGTCTATTTCTAGACAAGATTCATAAGAGAATGAAGTGTCTAAAGAAGGAAGACGAAGTGCCAAAGAACAAAGTTCCGAAAGAAGTGCCGGGGTATATGGTGCAAAAAGGAGTAAAGACTTGACTTTTTCTCGGAGGATCTCTTAGTCAGGGGTCTAGGGTTTGGCATCGATCAATAGAAGCTTCAATAAGAGGAATTCACTAAAGGGTTTTCCTCTCAAGAGAAGAGAGGTTTTGGACCTGGCAGAGAGCCAACTTCTTATGTTCTTGGTTTTGTGTTTTGGTAACAATTTGATGAAGTACACACGTAAGCACTAATAATAATGAGAAGAAGAATAGTCTAGCAAGAAAAGTAAAAAGACTCCACAAATTCTTATCAAGTAACGAATAATCACACTAAACTACATTGCCCTAGATTCTTCTACACACATTGACTACTAGGCTTGCTTAGAAGAAATCGCTATGTAGGCATCACGATATAAGCATGTAAAAGCAGGTCTATTCGATACTTAAAATTCTTAAAGGGAGACTTGAACACTTTAACAACATGACCAAGTATGGTCTTAATGGCTTGAAAAGAAAGATGGCATGACCATAAGGAGGCTCCAAAATTTGGACGTAGGCCAAGTTTTGGAGGGTGTTTGTCCCGAAAATAACCAATGAGAAAAAGGGAATCCCAACTGGAACCTAAAACAAGAATTGGACCAAACCTTGAGATACATGTTGGTGACAGAAGCTTTGGAAACACAAGTCCTAGCCTTATACCTAATGTGATTCTAAAAATATGCTAAGAATTAACAAAATCCTATAATGATGACATCAAACCAAAGAAACCAGGCAATCAAAATTACCTCAAGGAAATTTTTAAGCCACTATGAAACATTTGTCAAAGGCACATCTTTCTAGTTCCAATGTCCTCAAAGTGCAATGTAATCTAGGTTCATGTGCTTTCCAATAGTCATTTCACAAAGGCTAACCCTCCCATCCCCTTGCCAACTGAAGTCACAAGGTGACAGAGGTTGATAAAATCTTCCCTCAAGAAGAGTATTTACATGGTGTCGCCATTGTGAAGTCACCTGACCATCAAATTCCACAGTGTATCTCCTCACATTCAGATAGAGACCATAATTAAAAATGGAAAATTGAAGCAAAGGGAAATGAGACCAACGTCGTTGCAACCATTGAAACCCTACTCCTCTCTCCAAGGAAAAACAAGTTAATTTGACAAACTCGTGCATTTAATTGTAGTAACCTCATGTGTAATGTGAACGAGGGGGGCGTGCCACACCACCTCACCTTAATCACCATAGAAGTCGATAGTGTGCCCAACACCACTCTCTGAGATTTCTTTCAATGTGCTCATCTACCTCATAAAAATATTAAAAAATCTTTTAATATCTAAATTTTGTTATTATCTTTTATATATATATATAACCATTCTTAATATTATATATAAAAAGAATTAAAATATTTTTAGCATATTATTTATATATTTTTTAGGATATTTTTTTTTTTTAAGTATATACAATGTAATATTAAATTTTAATTTTAATTTTATAATTTTTGTGAAACTTTAAAATCATCAAATTCAAACACAAAGACAAATTCGATAACCTAGGATAAATCACAAACACGAATTAGATAATATAGGATAAATCACTAGTATAAATCATTTATTTCAGTGGGATGTTGTTTTATCTTTGTCCAAAGAGACCTACTTTTAATCAATACTTTTTTCCATTAAAATCATTATATGGATGCTTCTGTTTGATACTAGTAGCACATGATATTTATGATGTCCGTGTAAATTTTGGAAAACATTTTGCTTTTTATTAAATCTTTTTTATATTTTTATGGAGTAGTATTTTAATGCAAGCTCCACACGGCTATCAATATATGTATTGGTTTTTTAATTAATGTAATTAGTAATTTAAAATTTAGACCAATAAGATCTATGAGAAATGTCTTCCAAACATATTTTATTATCAATTAATTTACACACTAGGAAATTTAATAATATTGAATAATCATATAAATTATATTCAAAAAAATTATTATTTTATTTTGTATGTGAGAGATTAGTCAATTTAGCAGAGGGATTCCTAGGGATAGAATGTTGATTTTAAAAGACATTATTTTGATTATAAATGTTGTAAAATAATTAGAAATAAAATTATAAAAAATTTAAAAATATGAAATCTAGGAGGGTAGGGCATTTGCATTTTCTCCTTTAGGTGTAATGATCGAATCCCTCTCATTATTTTGATTATAAATGATATAAAAAAATTAGAAATAAATTTTAAAAATTTTAAAAATATGAAATCTGGGAGGGCAGGGCATTTGCATTTTCTCCCTTTAGTTGTAATGACCGAATGATTTACTTCTCGTCAAAAAGTCCAATGCAGACTTGGAATTTTATTTCGGGGGCATTGAAGGTTGGAAAGGGACCAACAATGGGCAACATTAACTTGACCATTAATTCGGCGTCCACCCGCACATACCCAACTCGGCAAGATTTCAAAAAAAATTCGGTAACGATATTGGGAGGGATTATAAATGAAGACCATGATAGAGATGGAGTGACCCAGTTTGCCACGTAGATGGGGTTGGGCAACCTACAATCGAGATAAGTTCTTTCTTATTCTCAAAAATTGAATCATGATCTTGCCTAAGGTTTTGATCTGAGCCTTATTCCATTTCAGATTTCTCTTGATTAAGGTGAAGCAATAAGTATAACTTGCCTTGTTCATGGGATAACCCTCCAATTAAGAGTTCCATCGACCTTGAATTGCCTTCTTCCAGCTGACAAGCTATATTAATTTGTTCATCAGCTTCCTTATTCTGATCATGGAGGATCTTATGGAACGATTTATAAGAGAATGATTTGAGTATGCCATAGATTCTGCAAAGGAGGAGAGAGAGTGTATTGTTCTTAAGGAGAGATCCTAAGAGGTGGCGTTGAATGATGATTAGAGAATCCCTAGAACAACAATGGAAGAGACGTTTTTCTCTCTAGCGTGTTGAAGACCAAGAAGGAGGCCATACATCTCAACTAGATTGTTTGTTCTATGCCCCAGACCCCAAACAAGCTTTATCTATGTTTCTCCTTCGGGATTTATGAGAATCCTTCCCCTTCCACTACCCCTTTGATATCATTTTTTTTAATAATCATTTTTGTAAAATGTTTTAGTGATAAGATACTTTAACTGATAAGATAGAGGAGGGAGAGCAAAATTCATTTTAAATATGGACTTTCAAGTGAAAAGATTCCAAAATAAGTCTTTTATAATGTGTTAAAATAAAAATTCTATGTTATTATTTTTTTAATTACTTTTTGTTGAGTAGTTAAAGTAAACTAACCTAGATTCATCTTAACTCTGGATCTATCATGCATCATGAAATCAAATTTCTGGAGATAAAAATATCTTAAGATTTGATCTTTCTCAACCTTAGTAAATCTAGAGTTAAAATAAATCTAAACTAATTTATATTTCTTATACTTTTCTTATTATTTCATTTTTAACGATTTAATTATTAATTTTGATTATTATTTACTAACAAATTTTAGAAAACACAAAAGTCCTCTTATCTCTTTTTTTTTTTTTACATCACAACACAACATTTTATTTTCTAGATTCCCTTCCTTATATGTATAGTAGGAGCAAGAGTTATGGTTGCAACATCTGCATCATTGATTCCGAGTCCATGTCTGAACTGACCTAATAATTTATAGGGTAAATTCCGCATCTTTCGTTGATCCTGTCAATGGATTAAGATGTGGATTCATTTGATCATATTTCGTATTGGAATGTGAACCTTTTTGTTAATTTCTAATAAATACAAGCTAGGGAGAATACTAATGGGACATGACAAAGTGAAATTTGTCTCATATTTCTCTATTTGTATATAGTATTGAGCTTTCAACTGTCAGTACATCCAGTAAAATGAATAATATAAAAAATGGAAAAAATTAATAAATTAGATAAGAATGTGGTGTTTTTATTATTGGTTCGTTGTTATTTTAAATATTTATCTTTATTTTATTAATTATTTTTTATTTTTTATTATTTAATATATTTTTTTAATGTTTTTTAAGTTAATAGTTGAAAACAAAATTAGCTAATTAATCTAATTTTATTAATTATATATATACCCTTAAGAGAATTCTTAATTTTTATTAAAAGTTTTGAAAATTACATTTTATTTATATGTACAAAGGTGTATTAAAAAAAGTTCGTTTTGAAGAATAATTATTTATATAAGAAGAAAAATGGCAAGTCTAGTTTTTTTCAAGTATGGTCAATAAGTTCATCATCTATATGTCATAAATATATAAATATATAGTGAAAAATCCTCAATTATGAACCAAGTCTATTGGTAAGCTTTTAATTTTAATTAATTTATTATTTCAAAATGAATTTTATTATTATTATTATTATTATTATTATTATTGAACTTTAGCATGATTACATCTTCATCATGTCCAATCTATTACCCCGATAAGAACAGAGAATTGAATCAGAAACTTCACATCAAAAAGTGCCTTAACAGAGCACCCAATCACCGTCAATCTAAAACCCCGTGAACATTGTTAATTAATTTATTTTACAATGATAAACTAATTAATTACACAATAAAAATAACTAATTTATATAAAAATAATTAAATAACTTAACTATCACACAATATAGATTTCTAATAATTAATTTTTTAAATGATAAAATTATTAACTATAATAGTATTTTTTATACAATTTTCTATTTATAATAATATTTTAAAATGATTATTTAATTATTATATATATTAATTTGAATATCTTTCTTATTAATTTTGATATTTTATATTTTTTTGTATTGTAATATATTTTTATTTTTATTTTTAATAGTAATTGGGTATTAATTTTGATATTTTATATTTTTTTGTATTGTAATATATTTTTATTTTTATTTTTAATAGTAATTGGGTATATTTGTGTAAATTTTTATTAGTTATGTTTTATTTTATTAGTCCATTACATTAAAATTTAGCCCGAGAATTGAATTTAAATAGGCAGAGTCTATTTATTTTTCCAAAAATTTATAATATATTAAAAAATATTATTATTATTTGTTATTTTTAATTGTATTCATTATCCTATATTTATATTTATATTTGTATTAACATGAAAATTGTAATGTATTAAAAAATATTACTATTATTATTAGTTATTTTAATTGTTTTCATTATCACTATAATTACATTAGTATGTTTTGTCCAATAAACTATCTTAAATTTTTATTATTATGTGTTTTGTTCCCTCTCCCCTATCTTATTTGGCATTTACATCGATAAGCTCGAAGGCTATTTAGAGGAAGCAGGATGTCATGGCACGATCTTAGCTAGGATAGTCGTTATCCTTCTTCTCTATGTTGACGATATTGTTCTTTTGGCAAGGTGCCCATCTGATCTTGATAAGCAACTCAAGCTTCTTAAGGATTTTTGCTCTACCATGGGTATGACTGTTAACACTGACAAAACAAAAGTTATGATTATCAAATCCAAGAAGGACACTTACGCTAATTTTATGTATGACAATAATAACTTGGAGGAAGTGTATTCTTACAAGTACCTAGGAATTGATATCCATCACAAGCTCAACTGGAACCATAGCATTGAGAAAAGGATTAATGGGGGGTGGAAAGCTTATTTTGGTCTTGAAAATAATTGTAAAACAGCAAACCTCGTAATGTGGGATAAAAAGAAGTTCCTCTTTGAAACTTTAGTCACTCCTGTTACCTTATATGGCTGTGAGGTTTGGGGTTGTAGCATCTCCAGAGAATCATGGAGAAAGATTGAGCAAATCCAGAAACATTTTATAACTTATAACCTGAAAATTAAAAGTAATACACCCTATCCTATTCTCCTTATAGAAGCAGGTATTTCCCCTATTGAGAGCCTAGCTATGCTTAGGTTTCTGTTGTACAAGCACAAACTCAATAACATAGACGATCATAGACTTCCTAAGCTAGCTTTAAATACCAGCCAAAACCACCTAAGGCTCAATCGAGGGTGGCATAAAGACACAAGGGCCTGGTTAAACTATTGGGAGATCAATGAGATTGATGCATTGCAAAACACAAATAACATTAAAGATATTGCTACTTCTAAGTTCAAAGAAAAATTGTGGTGTGAGAAAGATTTAGCGGCTAAAAGAAAATTAAGTTATTATAAGAAGGTCATCAACCCCACCCTAGAAGATCAAAAGTATCTCTCTATTTTAACTAGCTCAAAGAAGAAAATTAATATAGCAAAGATTAGAACGAATTCTCATGAGCTCCATAGTGAAACAGGTCGTTGGGCAGTTCCTAAAACGCCATGGATGGAAAGGATCTGCCATATATGTGAGAATAGGAGCATCGAGGATGAAAACCGCTTCCTCTTAGAGTGCCCTACGTACAACCACATTAGATCTCAGTTTCACAATCTTTGTTACAATACTGACCTTCCTAGCCTTTTACAATGTCAAAATTATAGTAAGCTCGGGAGGCTTCTCTCCAAGCTTTTTAAACATAGGAATAAAGTCTTAAATCAAAATAAATAATTTGTTTATTTAGGTCCGATAGATCATTGTTTGGTCTGAGTGGACGTTAACCATCATCATCAATAATCAATTATAATATATAATTATAATGTATTATTTCTAGATAACCTACAATACACATATAAACGTATAATTATGAACAACCACCTAAAAAGATTCATTCAAGACACTTTATTATGACATAATAAAAATTCAATGGAAATATAAGAGAATAATTATGAACAACAATTTGAATACATCTAGATAGATGGAGACACTTGTAAACTTTTATATAAAAATATTTCAAATTAGAATGAAAACTAATTTAATATTGTGAATATAAAAGTATTTCAAATTAGAATGAAAAATAATTTAATATTGTGAATGTGGGAGAGTCCGATGTGGATTACAAGTCTCTCTGTTTACGCTACCAAGAGTGTTTTTAACATAGGAGATAGATGTGGGAGTGTACATATGGGGTTGATACATTGCTTCGTAATGTCTTTTAGGTGTTTTGTTTATGTGTGGGGTCACCGTGTCACTTGTATGTTATGAATCAAGTGCATAGTTATCAACATAGATCATATATATGGCTTACATTGGAAAAGGGTCAAATCATGTTTATTTATTAAATTTTAATCTATTTTTCCAAATCATGTTTATTTACTAAATTTTAATCTATTAATACTTAAATCATGGAAATTTTAATCTCTAATTCATTATTCCATGGTATAAAATGATTAAAAAATTACTTAAAAAAAGAGTAAACATAATATAAATGGATAAAAATATTTTATAAGTTTTTTTTTAAGTCAAAGGTCTATTCATTAATCAAAAGGAGAGTAGATAGCTATTAAAATTTAAGTAGTCTCACCTCAACTGGGTTTGTTGACCAGTGTTATTACTATATTACAAAAAATAGAAGTAGAAACAGATCAGAAGTCCAAAGCTTGATAGGCCAAAAGCACCAAAAGACGAACAAAACCAGAAGGACACACATGACCATGCTCAATCATTAGAAGTAATTGAAGTTGGATTGTTCGGCCTAGTCCTTGGAGGGGAGGGGGGCGATATGAACATTGAACATGTTGCTCAAAGTGAACCATCCACATTTCCAGCTTCTCAGCCTTCTCTGTTGGTTGATTTTGTCCCCGCCAAACCACCACAATCCTTTCTCTGACATGACATTGAAATTAATGCAGTTGATTTAGCGTGGAGATGACAACCTCATGTTCTTTCTTTTTGGTCATGTCGTACACTTCCATGCGATCCAGAACAAACTGGAGCAGGTCACAAAAGGAAACAAAGTGAATCTGTCGTCTAAAAACTCTTGCGCGCCCCTGCCTATAGCTCCGACCCACACACCTGCTCCACCCAATGATCCACACTTCATTTGTTACCGTTGCCAGCTGCACGCCCACCCTACACGGATCCCACATCACCTCTGCCGCCACAATCTCCTGACGACACTCTATTCACACCACCAACAATATGCCCTCCCTGCTTGGGTCTTGCAATAGCCCTATACCCTATCGCCACCTTCAGCTCGTTGTTGGAACCACCCACACTAGTTGAGGTGCCTCTCCACATGGGTTGGGCGCATGAATTATGACT
Organism: Pinus tabuliformis; assembly: GCA_031772625.1. Taxonomy (NCBI): domain Eukaryota; kingdom Viridiplantae; phylum Streptophyta; class Pinopsida; order Pinales; family Pinaceae; genus Pinus; species Pinus tabuliformis. The sequence goes on from CM062813.1 coordinate 1,085,045,678, forward strand.
CGCACTCTGCACTTGAATTTTTTCAACTCATGATTAAATTGTTCAGCCTTGAATTACAAAATGATGATCCTCTTGCTCTTTCGTCAGAAGTAAAATCTATTATGCATGATATCAAAGTCACTAATGTTGAACTAGACATTCCTTTGATAGCTTTTGTCAAGGCACTTTATCTCGGTTACTCAAATTATCTTGAGTCATTGAAAGCAAATGGAAACCTCAAAGAAATTACCTTTGGCTCCCTTGTGAAAAAATTTGTTGAAAGAGAGAAGGACTTTAGGAAGAAGACAGCTCCTTAGTCTTCTGAAGAGACTGTGTGTCTTGCACATAGAGAGAAGAATCTTGCTCAAGATTCTTCCAAAGGAAGAGGTGGTCGAAGAGGAAGAGGAAGAATAAATTTCAGAGGCAAGGGGGCAAACACTCTCAAGGAGAAAAGACAGATTTTCATTGAAGACATTGCAATAGAGATGGATCAAATGATGCATCCACGTGAAAGTTTCCTTGGGAAAAAATTGCGCAGGACAAAAACCAACCCAAAGGTAAAACTAATGACAAAAAGAAAGGTAAAGCACTTGAATCTACTCACTATGTGGTGGCACATTGTAATATTGGAGTAAATGAAGACTTATTTAATGCTTCACTTGCTTCTTGGAAAAATGATTGGTTGCTTGATTTAGGAGCAACTTGCCACATGAATTTTAGAAGAGATTTTTTTGAAGAATTTAGTGACAATGTTGATGGAGCAATATACTTTGCAGACAAATCAAAACTCAAGCCATCAGGGCTTGGCACAATCAGGCTTAAATTGCCTAGTCTTCTAGACTTTCTTTTGCATCATGTTTTATATCTCTCACAACTGAAGACAAACTTGTTGTCCTTGGTCCACATCTGCCGGCAAGGACACTCCATTCATATGACATTTGATGGCAAGGTTGAGGTGAGAAATGCATCAGATCACTCACTTGTCATGACGGGGATAGAAGAAGAAATGATTCTCAAGTTGCAAGGTACCTTTGCTCGTGCACAAAATTTCTCATACAATTCTCATTATGATGAAGGTACATTTCCATCAAGTTTATTATGGCATGCTATATTTGGACACTTGAACTATGACAGCATCCGCTTGTTGAAGAAAAATGGTGTTACTGGTTTGTCTACAATTCCTAGGAAACTTAAGCAATGTGATGCTTACATTCTAGGAAATAATAGCAAACAGTATTTTCATGATTCACATTCCAGAGCACATAGAAAACCCGAACTCATTCATTCAGATTTATGTGGTCCAATGCATGTTCCTTCTACAAATGGAAATAAATATACGATGACATTTATTGATGACTACGCTAGAATGTGTTGGGTTTATTTATTGAAGAACAAATCTGATGTTTTTCAAACATTCAAGAACTTTCATACATGGATTGAAAATGATGCACAATCTCATATTGGCTCTATTCGCACTGATAATGGAAAACAATACACTTCAAATGAATTTAAAACCTATCTTCGCCAACATGGGATCAAACATCAAACAATTGTGCCTTATAATCCCCAACAGAACAAAGTAGCTGAAAGAATGAATAGGACGATCTTAAATATGGTGCGCTCCATGATGTTTTTCAAGAATGTAAAATTGATGTTTTGGGCTGATGCAGTTCTATATGTTGTATATGTAAATAATAGATGTCCATCTAATGCTATTAGAAACAAGACTCCTTATGAAATGTGGTATGGGCACATTCCTTCGGTAAGGCATCTTAAGGTCTTTGGTTCCACATGTTATGCCTTGATACCAAAGGTACATAGAAACAAACTTGGTGCAAGGAGTTGTAAGTGTATCTTCTTGGGGTATTCAAACACCTCCAGAGCATACCGTCTCTATGATGAATTCAATAAAAAGTTTGTTGTATCTAGAAATGTAATCTTTCTTGAATCATCCAAAGCTGACAATGTTGTTGAGCGACAACTTGATCGCCTGGATAGATTCACAAATGAAAAATGATTTCAAGAATTTGATAAACAGATTCCACGTCTTGAAGGGGGGGTTCCTAATCTAGATCAACCTATGGAATCTTCTTCTAAATCACTCTCTCCCCCACATGAAACTCCAACAACTAATGATACTTTGAGTGATGTGATTGACAAAAATGGGAGACTCAATCTTAATTCAGTCCCAACTCAATCAATTGAGCAACCTGGACCATCTCAGAAAGGTCCCCCAAAGTCGCTGACAAAGACACTTGAAAGTATTCATCCCGATGAGGTTGGAAAGACAGGAACTAGAAATTCAACCTAGCTATGGAGGTGATGTAGATGACTCTGATTCACCTGTTGATATGGATGTTTCTTATGATTGTGAATTGAATTTTTCTACAAATTTTGAACCAACTTCCTTCAAAGAAGCCACTTCTCATGATGAATGGAAAGAAGCAATGCAAAATGAGTATGATGCCTTGATAAAGAATGGCACTTGGAAGCTGGTTGATCCTCCATTGGGAACCAGACCAATTGGCTGCAAGTGGATCTACAAGAACAATTATAAATCTGATGGCTCACTTGACAAGCATAAAGCCAGGCTTGTGGTAAAAGGTTTTTCACGAAAGGAAGGGGTTGATTATGAGGAGACTTTTGGCCCCACAGAAAAATGGGCTACCATCTGGACACTCTTTTCCCTAGCAACTTAGAACGGTCGGAAAGTCCATCAAATGGATGTAAAAACTACTTTCTTGAATGGAGATCTAAAACAGAATGTTTTTATGTCCCATCCTGAAGTATTTGTTGTGAAAGGACATGAACATAAAGTATGCAAACTTGTGAAATCCTTGTATGACCTCAAACAAGCACCACAAGCCTGGTATGAAAAACTAACTGAGCATCTTTTGAAACTCAATTTCAAACATTATGATCTTGATGATGCAACTTTGTTTGTCAAGAAAGTTGGAAAAACAATTGTATATCTTGTGGTATATGTAGATGATCTTTTGATGACAGGGAACAATGAGAGCTGCATTGCATCCATAAAGAAGGAATTGAGAAAAGGTTTTGAAATGACTGACTTGGCTATGTTCATTACTATCTTGGTATTGAAGTAACTCAACATCTGAACTATCCATATTCCTTTCTCAAAAGAAGTACATTGGAGATCTGTTGAACAGGTTTGGCATGGCTGAATGTAATCCTCTAACTACTCCAATGGAAAAAAGCCTAAAGCTCACATCCATTGAAGGAAAAGAATTTGAGGATGCCACGAAGTATATATAGCTTGTAGGAAGACTCAACTACCTGACTACTACTAGACCAAACATTTCGTTTGTTGTTGGAATCCTCTCCAGGTTTATGCAAAAGCCTTGTGAGGGACATTGGTCTGCTGCAAAAAGAGTTCTAAAGTACTTGAAGGGAACTCAAGACTTTGTACTCAAGTATACACAGGTGAGCGCCTTCAGCTTGATTGGATACTCTGATTCAGACTTTGATGGAGACAAATAAACTGGAGTATCTACTTCTGTTTATGTTATGAGTCTTGGATCAGGGGTTGTCTCCTAGAGACCACACAAACAATCAGTTCCAGCAGATTCCACAACAGAGGCAGAATATGTGGCAGCCGCTAAACAAAAGAAATTGTGTAGCTCAGGAAAATTTTGGAAGATTTTCAGGTAACATTCGACTCCACTCATGATTGAAAATACCTCTGAAATAAAGTTTACTAATAACCCAAAGTTCCATGATCGAACAAAGAACATCAATACAAACTATCATCTGATTCGACATCATGTTGAGGCCAAAACAATCCATATTCGCCATTTTTCCACTAATGAGCAGATTGCAGACATCTTCACCAAAGCGCTTGGAAGAGAAAATCTTGAAAGATTTAGAACGATGCTTGGACTCACCAACATCCCTTCAGATTAAGGGGGGGAATGTTGATACATAATCATAGGGATTGGGTGAACAAATTGTAAATAATGTAAATAATTAATAAGAGAAAATGAAGATTCATTGGGAGATGAAACTCAACAGTCACTCCCTCATGTATATAACTATGAACAACCCAAATGAATAAACATAATCTCATTTGAGGATTTACCTCCTGGCTTGACATTGCCCAAGAGGACGCCCCCAAGACAATACCTACAAATTTCTTCAGAACCTCCAGACAAGCCGAGCCAAAACGAGCTAGACGAAAGCCCCAAATTTTTCAGCAGGAGCCTGCCCCTCAAAATTGACAACCACCACACACCAACCAAGAGAGAGGCATGCTCACCCATAATTACGTTCCGCACCAGCCAAACCAATGGCTCTTCCTCTCCTCTGACAAGAGAAGCACCTAGGAGCAGAGGTGCATGCCAAAAGAATTGAAACCAAAGCACAAACACTCGAGAGCCGAACCCAAGCCAATTAAAAGCCAAATCAAACTCCACCAGACCTCCCTGCGACCTCTTAGACAACTTTTTGCTCACCCAATTATGCGTCTTAGAATTCCACAATAAAACCAAGAGAGAAGAGTAACCAAAATATTTCCAGCAGACAAAAGACCCAGGCACCATCCCAAACACATAAAACACTCATGGAAAAAAATATCGAGCAATAGAGGTATGCACAGTAAGACCGACCATCTTACCATGCAAATTTCTCTCAACCTACTAGCAGAAGAAAGGATCCAGACACTGACAAAAAAACTTGAAGATTTTGCTGACCTTTCATGGTGAAGGAAGCGGCGGTGTCGTTTTCTCCACCACTCCAAGACTACCCAAGGGCCGAAGAACCCAAACAAACTATCACTGTTCAGACCAAAATATGTCAACTTCCACACTACCAACTCAATATAACATTCCATAACCCCAATGTTCACTATTAACCATCTTGCCTTAGTAGCACACATTCTGGTGGAGGATGAATGAAGTGTCACATGCCACATCATTCTTGTCGCCTTACACCTTACATAATGGGAAGACAATCAAAGACTGTCAATCTATCCTCCTTCCTATTTACCATATATTAATTTTCATTACACATTGAGCTTGTCTTGGAATTCGTCCCATCAAAGAATAAGTATTAACTTTTTAAATATACATTTTATTTTTAATATATTGAAAAAATACTAATTAATACATATTATTAAAAAACATTAAAATATAATAACAATCATCAAACATTTTATATGGAGTACCTTTTATTTTATTTTCCAAAAAAATGTATATTTAAATCAACATGAAAGAAAAACCAATGACACACATTGTAAGCATGCAAAGATTGAACTCATTTCATTAAAGGATTAATTTTCCCCAGGTGTCAACAACTAAAAATATCTTAATAAATGGAAAAACAATATGAATCAAATTAGTTCCACTAAAAAAACCTTGTTTTGATATCAAACTGTCAAGGTTTGAATTATAAAGGCTTTATATTTACGATGGATGCCTAATGTAAACCATGGACTAGAAATGCTAAACATGTTTGATGAGAATGGAAGCTATGTGATTTTTTTCTCCCAATGTTTGAATGTTTTCGAGCTTAGCCTACTCATATATTCCACTTTCTTGTCGCCTAGAAATTTTTTGTGGATATACTCATGTGTATAAACAAGGATTGCAAGCAATGGCAGTCCCTACCGATTCTAAAGAAGAGCCAACCACGGTCTTCACGGTCTGCTCCACTATATCGACGTCGGGCTTCACAGGTCCTGCGTTCTCCTTGGCAGAGAAAGGAAAACAGTTGCCCTCAACACGACAATTTGGAAAATGCCTAAATATAATAATGTCTCTTACCATGCCATCTCTCCTTAACATGGCAATTTGGAAAATGCCTAAATATAATAATGTCTCTTACCATGCCATCTCTCCTTAACATGGCAATTTGGAAAATGCCTAAATATAATAATGTCTCTTACCATGCCATCTCTCCTTTACAAGGAGAGGTATGTCTCTTACCATGGGCATCACAGTTATACACGAAAGCTGCCACCTGCTAGCATATGGCATTCTGACACCAACAGTTGGCTGTTGTGCACGACTGAAAGCTGCCACCTGCCCTAAGTCGGAGGACTACAAAGAAAATTCCAGGCGAATAATCTTTCTTGTATTATAGTATTGAGAGCCTGTTCCAAACCAAAAGTGCCACAATCTGAGGCACTACGTGATTTATTCACACGCCCCAACATAGTTTTAAGGTGGATGCCATGCCATATGTACTGGGGGAGATGGTTTAATTTGGGTAAAGTAAATGCCCTAAAACCCAAGGATTGAAAACCTTTTAATGCCTCGAATGTTAGATTCTGGACTAACTGAAAAGTGATTCCTGGTATTTGCTGGCTCCACCAGGTCTAGTTAAGGCAAGTGAAAGGAAGAGGATTCAGATATTAAGCCACAAAGTGATAAAGACGGTTCCTCCTGTGAGAAGGTGAGCAAGAAGGACGTGTGCAGTAAGAAGGAAAGCGATAAAGACGGTTCCTCCCTCCAGTGATAACACTGTGATAAAGCTTGCACGAATCCTCCAGTTATAAGACATTTCCGGAGATTAAATTTCGGAACTTTAGCATTTCTCTCCTTTGCACGTTCCACCATATCTATTAACTTCAACCTGACACATATATATAAAATATATATATTAATGTTACAAATATTATATTAAAAATATATAAAAATTAATTAGAAAGTATCGATAAATTCAAACTAAAAATATGGAAAATAACAGCACTTTAAAAACTCGATAATAATTTCAAAATGTTACACCACCTATTTATCTAACACACGAAGAAAACAAGACTCTAGGGAAGAGAATAATAACAGACACCAAGAAACGTTCGATATATGTGTATGAATTTTACGTGTAATGCAACCCTCGTTATATGTGTATGAATTTTACGTGTAAGACACCTCAACAAGAAATTTATGTTTAACGCTCATTAACCATCTACAACGAATCGATAATACACACTGTATCCTACAGGTATTATAATAGTAAGGCGACAACCGCCATTCATGGAAAGCGTCCACACCAGCTGAATTAGAGTCGACAGGTAGGTGGCACTAATAAAAACACGTTGAAGGTGGCAATCATCAAAACATGCATTATGCCACAAGTGAGTATCTAAATCTCAATTCTATTGTTTAATGTTTGACAAAAGTCTTATCGCTCAGATGAATTTTGTTTAAGCCAGAACGAGGGTTTACTATCACTTCACCTATTTCACCATGGTAACTGTAAGCAGAGCGGGCATGCAAGGCAAGGAGAATCTGTAGAAATCCAGTGAAACCTGCGTATGCTACACCCTATTTCGACCAATTGCTATTTCCACCAATTGCAATTGCAGGATTAAAAGAAAGAAAATAATTACATTCTTAAATCCCTTTCTCCGCCCTGATTTCCATTAAGCTGAAAACTTCCAGGAATCTCTTACTCAAAACTGCTTAGGATTGTGTTTGATGTAGCAATAACATTAATGAATCTAGAAATATTTTCATGGTTAATAATTTTATTGTGGTGTTTTTTTTTTCACAGTGATGCTTTTTCATAGGGTGCATGTACTATTTGCAGAAATTTTTAAAAGAACTCAATTTCAGAGAGAGTTTTGTCTTGCCAGGAACTCTATCTAGCGTGAAGAGTTGCTAAATATTATTTCAACCCAAGGCTGAATAATCATATCCCACCCAGGGAATGGGCTTGGTAACTTATTATTTTGTGTTTTTGTGTTGTAAGCCCAGGGAATGGGCTTGGTAACTTAGTATTCTGTGTTTTTGTGTTCTAATATTTAGATGTGGGGATGCACACATTCCAACTGTGGTTTTGTGGTTCTATGTTGCAAGATTTAGAGGTGCCTATAATGTCATGAAAATCAACCATAATTGATTTTATTCCTTTAACTGTGTTGTAATTACGAGATTGACCACTTCCTCATTGTCTCGTCTTTTGCTCACAGGGATGATGTTGAGGAATGATGTTGAGGTGCAACGCAACATACATAAGTGTATGAGAAACTTCTTCGAATTGTAGTTAATTATTAGCCCCAGGTTGTCCTGAGGTACCTATCGCTGCTGCAGTCACCACACTCCAAGTATGCAAATCTTCTCGTCTTAATTCTGCTACCACACTCCAGGTATGTTGATCTTCTCGTGTTAATTCTGAAGGGGGTATTATCAGGAAGAACCTATAAACAAACAGAGAATCATAATATTCATAACAAATGTAACTAACTAATAACATGTAACTAATTAATTATTGCCAAGCCTCTTCCGGATATCCATCTATCAATTCTTCTCTTTAAACCCATGGAAATCCTAATATCCATCGATTCATTCTAAACCTGTGAAAACTTGTTTATAGCTAATAGCGAGGGCTTGAAGACTGAGTAAATACCACACTTGTTTATAGCTAATAGCCAGGCCCTGAAGAATAAGTACCTCCTTGAAATGATGGGTGGCTTAATTTTGTATTTTATAAAAAAATTAAAATACCCTAGTATCAAAAGGATAACAGAAGCTTTAGAATACAAGAATCAACTCCATGAATTCCATGGCAATTGCAGTGCTCATATTAATGATTACACAGTTTTTGCAGTGCAGTTGATGGCGTGTAAATTGTTGTGAAGGTGCAGAAACCAGTGACAAACAACAATAGTAAAGTAGCAGGCCATCTCCAACTAGAAAATATCAAATCTCAAAAAGCCAAGACAGAACAGAACATATACAAAGGTCTAAAAGGCCAGAGCTATATATTTCCAGAGCAATATATTTCCAGTACAACAATTGACCAAAATTGCATGAAATATATAGGTATAACTAATTAAATTCCCAAGAAAGCATGTGTTTTAAAACTAATATTTCAATGGAAACAATGAAGAGTGTGGAAAATTTGTGCACATAACAAACTTAAATAATTACAGTCAAAAACTTGATGAAAGAATCTTGCTATTTCTAACCATTTTTATGTTACCTCATTTTTTTCCATTCATCAGGACTTGGAGCTAGTCTTCTCATGACTAATGTATGAAGAGTCTAGAATGGGAGTGCATGAATCAACAAAGAAAGTAGAGAAACCAGAGAATTACAAAGCTGCAAGATGTAGAGAATTACAAATCTGCAAGATGTATTTTGAGATGAAAGGTCTCTGCAGAAGGGCGGTAGAACATGTCGCAGCTTGCTGGACAAAGCGCATAGAACTAGATGGCAAACCAGAAGTCTGAGATGAAAGGTCTTTGTGGAAGGGAAAAGCGCATAGAACTAGATGGAAAACTAGAAGTCTGAGATGAAAGGTCTCTGCGGAAGGGTGCTGGAATTGTGCCAGGTAGAACATGTGGCAGCTTGTTGGACAAAGCGCATAGAACCAGATGTCAAGCTAGAGAGAGAATTTTAATGATGCCAAGCTCGGAGAAGTTTAATCGACATCAAGTTGGAGACAGATGAGAATTTTAATAAGCATCAAGCAAGCATCGAGCAAATTGGACTTTGGATAAAATTAATTGTCACAACTTGCAATTGGACTTTGGATAAAATTAATTGTCACAACATTTTGCAAATTCGAAAACTTAGGATAAATTAAGTTGCCCACACTAAAAACATCGGGGCAGGCAAGGCCGGCAATAAGACCTCCAAACAGAAACATTGGATAAAAATTTGTTGAGCCGAACATTTTATTTAAAACATTGGTTTGAACCTCAAATGTACGGGTAATATTATTTGGTCAAAGCGAATTAATAGGAAGTCAACGATCGATCGATCGCTATAGTCCCTGCTATGCCGGAGGCAGGGACTAATAACAATATTTTTTTTATGTAGTAACTGGTATGATGGTTAAGAAAAATTAGATGTTTTTAGGATAAAGAAACAACTTAGTTGTGATATAGTTCTAACCATGGTTTGGAGTCCTTTTAATCAAATGTTGATAAATAAAAATATCCATAGTATCTATTAACTATGCAAATTGTGATTGCTTTCATGAAGTAAGCATAGCTACATAACCCTTTACTACACTAAGATATATCGTTTATAATGTTTTGAATAATAAAACTATGACATAATGACTTATGTTTATTGGGTCATTCTATGTGCTAAATGTTAATTTAGGAGGTGGCACAAGCAAATTTTGATAAAAATTTAAATGTGTTTTTTTTTGTTAATTGTACTTTAAAAAATTTCATCACTTAAAAAGTATTTCTACTAGTTAGACATTGATTTTTCTTCCATTTCTACAATATGATTGTTTTCCACGCAATTAAAGAATCAACTCTTAGAATTAGTCTTATGAATTTTATTCTGTATTTACATTAACTAAATAATTTCCACTAATACATATTGAACTATTGTCTAATTAACACTTAAAAGATTACTAAATGAAAATTTATTATTGAGTGTTGTTTCTCTCCTATTGGATGTGAAAATCATGAACAACTTTTAAATATTATTTGCATAAACTACATAGATGTTATTACATCTTCACAGTTCATGTTTACTAAAGGTGGTGATATGTGTTCGTTAGGTTTTAAGGATTTTACTTGTTGAGAATATCCTTTCAAATTTTTCAAATATGGGAGTTGGTGCTTCTAGCAAGTTGGTTCCTACAAAGAAAAGAGGGTTGGAGCCTCTTGTAGGTTGGTGCTTGCATTTACATCATAATAAAAAATAACTTATGGTTTTTTCATATATGGGTTTCCGTGTTAATTCCCTATGTTCAATATTATTGTGATGCACAATTCACATAAGATATTGAACATAGGGAATTAAGGTGGCAACCCATACGTGAGAAAACCAAAAAATCTTTTTTTATTATAAATCAAATGCAAGCACCAACTTCAAATTACAATAGATTGTCGAGGTGCTAACCTACAAGAGGCTCCACCCACTTTTCTTTGCAAGCACCAACCTAAACTAACTTGGTTCCTACATAATCTAATGTAATTTGAAGTTGGTGCTTGCATTTACATCATAATAAAAAAAAAATGTGGTTTTTTCCCATATGGGATTCCATATTAATTCCTTGTGTTCAATATCATCATGATGCACAATTCACATAAGATATTAAATATACGGAATTAATGTGGCAACCAATAAGGGAGAAAAATACAAATTCTTTTATTATTATTATTATGAATCAAATGCAAGTACCAACTTCAAATTACAATAGATTATTATGTAGGCACCAACCTACAGGAGGCTCCAACCCCCATTTTTTTGCAAGCACCAACCTGATCTTTACAGGAACCAACTTGAAGGAGACTCCAATCCCCTAACATGCAGGCAACAACATATTACATCCACTTAGATCTATTTTTCATAAATTTCAAACTCAGACTCATGGCCATTAAAACAGTTCTGAAACAATTGTTTAAGTCTTAGACCTACTCACTATATTTTGCAACAACCTTTCTCCATTTTATTCCCTAATTCAATTCATCCTACTTTAGATATGAAATCTACAAGTCCCGTAGTTTGTTTCTCCTTTCTTCTCCTCCTAAAAATCGACCTTCTTCACTTTTTTGCATCGACTGTAGTTATTAATGTATATTTTTCATGGGGACCCTTCATTCTTACATCATCTTATTTCCTTTTGTAGACACTACATATTTAATTTTCCCTATAGAATAACATTTAATCACTTAAATGTATTTTGGTGCCTGAATGCCAAATTTATGTTCGCATCCCTTGTTTAGATCCCAAGTGCACTTGATCGCAAGATTGAACCATGGGATTAATTCAAAAAGACACTTCGACCTGGACCATTCATTAGTTAAACCACATGCACTTTATAAAGCACATAAGAGTGATATTTTGAGTCAATAAAATCTAATGGCGTAGAAATCTTCGAATCACTCAACAAAGTGAGTTCTATCACTTTCCATATACAACAAGTGATGTTCTGAAGTCTTCATCTGTCAGCCTCTGTTAGCTCATCATTAATCCCAAAACATTCTATCCAGATAGTGGGTAGTGGTTAATGGTTGCCTAGCCCATAATTTTTCAAAATATATTATCACCGCAAAGCCTCAGAAAATAACTCCTAGTATCGAATACCAAAGTTGTACCAAATCACTTCCACCTCATATACCACCTCATATCTCTACCACATCGCTATCACGTGTCACTCAGAATAGGTCCACTTGCCCACCCAAAAAGGAAAATCCACCTGCCACATGTTATGACCACAAAGTACCACATGTCATCCTATACACATCACTACCACTTTTACTTACATACAACTTCAAATTACATCAGATTATGTTGGAACCAACTTACATGAGGCTCCAACCCACTTTTCTTTGCAAGCACTAACTTGATGGAAGCACTAACTCCCACTATTTGTAGGCATAACCTGATGGAGGTGCAACCCACCTAATATTGATAGGAACCAACTTGATATAGCAACTCAAATATCTTTTTCATACATTTTCAAACTCAAATCCATGGACATTAAACTAATTCTCAAATTTTCTCACTATCTTCTTTAGCAACCTTTCTCCCTTGTATTCCCTATTTCAATTCATTTCTCTTTAGATCTCTAATCTACAAGTTTTACAATTTATTTCTCCTATCTTATCCTCATAGACATCTAATTTATTTGCTTCCATTTGTTGATTGTATTTATTACTCTACATTTTTCATGGGAACCCTTCGTTCTTACATCGTCTGATTTCCTTTTATAGATGTTTCACATTTATTTTTTTCTACATAAAAACATTTAATCACTTAACTATATTTTGGTGAATGAACACCAAATTTTTGTTCACGACCCTTTATGGTTAGTTCCAAAGAGCACATGACCATAGATTTGAACCATAATGTTAAGCTAAAAAAGGTGCTTAGCCCTAGATCATTCACTAGTTAAACCATGAGCATTTTCTAGAGTGTGCAAGAGTGATCTGGTTAACTGATCAAATCTAATAGCATAGAAATCACTTCACAACCCCACTTCTATTCCGAGATTTAACCCGGGGGGGGTGGTGGGGCGGTCGGGGGGGTGGGGGTGGGGCGGTCGGGGGGGGGGGGCACATAATTTGTCACATATGTGACTTAACTCATCATTGCCTTCTCCGAGCATGCTATGATATCCTATAAGTTGGTTCAATTTGATGGTTAGAATGTCACTGCGGGGCCACCCTGTCTATTTGAAAATTAAAAAAAGGGGGGGGACAGGGGGCTCATGACCTATCACTTTCCATATACAACAATTAATATTCTCAATTCTTTGTCTTTTTTCCTCTATATTCCGCTTATCGCTAGCTGCTCATCACCAATGCCCAAACATTCTATTCAGCTAGTGGTAAGTGGTTGTTGGTTGGCTGGCCCATAGTTTTTCAAAATATATTAAAATTGCAAAGCCTCACAAAACAACTCCCTAGCTTGAATCCCAAATCTCTTCCATGTCATCTTCTAGATCATTACCATCTCATCTGCAACACTAGCTCTCTGCCAAGTGTCATGCCATGTCACCACCATGTGTCACTCAAAAAATGACCACTTGGCCACCTAAAAAGGCCAAATCCACCCACCACATGTCATGACCATTGAGTTCCATGTGTCAACTTGTACATTTCATAACCATGTGTCATCATCGCATTGGGCTAGATCATCTCCTTTCCATGTTATGTTGGTTTGTCGCTCACTGCTCATTGCTCATTTCTATTGTGTATACATCGTTAGACCTATCAATCAAATAAACAATTGGGTGCTTAGGCCAAGCACCTTATGAACAATGGATGTGATCAAGATCCATTTTAGGGATGTGATTGGGATCGTCACTATTGTGTTCACATTTTTAGACATGACAGTTCGATAAGCACCTAGGCACTTAAGCCCAACTCCTTATGATCATGGGCTAGGACCAATGAATTACTACTCCACCACTTGCCAGCCTTTGCACTTCCTCCTAATATTCTTCCAAATTTGGCACTAGTTTTATGGGATGCCCATCCTAGAACCATGGCCAGCTAAAACCTTACTTGAACTGCAACACTTCAAACTCTTATTGCTCCTATTTCCTTGGGAGTTAGGCTAAGTGCCATATACCATTGCAAAGGCCTTGGGGAGGGATATCCAACCAAGATCTTTTCATGTTCTTTGGAATCTCCCCCTAAACTTGACATCAATGACAACCACTAGAAAACCATTGCCAACTTACTTAACATGTGATAAATGTTTGTTAGGTTTTAAGGATTTTGCTTGTTATTGTGTTTGTATGAAGAAACACATGAATTATATTAAGTAAGTTATTAGGTGGCACATACATGATATTGTGTCTTCCATATAAAATGTGGTCTTACCTACATGTAGGTTTTAACCGTGTACAATTAAGTAGTGTAAACAAATTCTTATTAAAATAGAGAATATGCAATGGTAAACACACACATTAACATAGATATTTTAGCTTACAAATAAAAAATTTGGAAAACAAAAAATATTTTTCAATATATATTCTTCTATAAAATATAACAATACATAATGACATCCATAAACTGCCAAATTTAGTTCCTTAACCAAAACTACAAAATCGTGGGTGAAACCACCATGTGTCACAAAACAACTAAAGGATACAACTATGTTGAAAGCCACCAAAAAAGGACACAAAAAGATGCCCATAAAAATACAATTCGGGGGCACTGCCCCAAAACCCACATTTAGTGAACCCTCTAAACTGGGTGGGGGTGGGGGGGGGGGGGGGGGGGGGGTGTCTATTTGTTGTTGCAAACAATGATTTAAGTTTAAAAAAAGTATTTCACATTCATACAACTTGACACCCACCTTTTCTTCCAACTGGAAGAGAGATTATGAACGGTTCATGGTGCTCAAACTAGGTTACGCTTGTTTGGGTTTCCTAGACTCCTCTCATTCTTCTTAACACCCCAGTTTCCTCTTTGATATGACTTATGAGTTGGAACATCCATCTTCTCCAAATATCTTGAGCTTATCTATTAGGGTTTCCATGGGAAGGCTCATATCATAATTTATATTTGTGACTTGCACTTCTATCCTTGCAAACCTCTAATGCGTAAAATCTTGAGGGTAATCATAAATTTATTCATCAAACATGGTTGGGGTTTTAGGACCTTATTATTAAACTAATCTAATCCCCTGTAAATTCTCCCAAAATACCCAAACGATACAAATATGATCTGTGAATTGTTGTGGATATTCCATTGGAAAGTTGGTCACAACAAATGAAAATAAATTGAATTATATACTATGAAGGGTTAATTTATTTTAAATTTCATTTTTTTAATTATTTCTTGGTTATTTATGAAATATATAATATATGGAAAATAGAGAATATGTAAATACAAGATATGCTCTAGGAAACCCTTCTAGGAAAAAACCTAGTTGGAAGGTGAGGCTACTATGCTTTCTTTTACCTAGAATAAAAAGTATGCAAGCACAATGGATAAGGAACTCTTTATGGAGTTTCCTAATAATTTTGGTCCATGGGTTGTTGTAGAACATAAAGCCCCATTGTTATTCTCTCTCCCTTTCCACACTCAACTACTCTTCTATATTATGGAACAAAATGTAAGAAAATAGAGTGGAACCCCTTTTCCTCCTAGTGACATGATTATAACAAGCCTAATAGAAAACTAGGGGTTAAAATTTACCTGTTCAACCTTGAAAAATAGTTACAACTTGACCATTCTAGAGTATTATTCATATTCCCCACATGGCTAGTCCCTTTTCCATGCATAACAAGGGCTAGAATGGCATCCTCTCGAATTATAGTGGTCAATAATAATATATCAACTTATCGGAGGCATAAATTTTGCATGCAAACTCTGATTGACACATTTTTTGTACTATTGGAAATTTAATCCAATTTATAACAACATCCCGGGGTCCTTATTCTTAAGTGAGAAATATTTACCCCAAAAAATGTCACTTAAGACCTCAAACTAGCACCAAAAGGTTTCAAACCCTTATTCACAAACTGGATCCTGTCTAAAAGCATCAATATGGATGAAAACTTATATAGTGATTCAAATTGGCCCAGGGTCCCTAAGTAGTGTAATATAAGGTTTACTATAAGTGAAAATTATATTAATGATGTGAAGGTAGATATAGTAAAACTTGATGTGTGTGGAGTATGCTTGGAGAGACATACACGTACTTGAAAGATGCAATTTTCATCAAGAGAGGAAACCCATAATGTTTTATCAAGGATAGGAAGTCCTTCATAATCAATGCACACAAAGGTATGTCCAATATCTCTCTAGTAAGTGCTACAACTAGGAAACTAATTTGCTCAAGTAGGAATTTTGGATTGTTCTTCTTAAATAAAATAAGTGATGAGATGAAATAGTAAATTTCAAGGAATCTTTAGAGAAATGTAATAAAGGATAAAAGCACTATGTGGAGGAGATTTTGTAAGTATAGTTAATTGTTCCAAGAGCTTAAATTGTTATGACATGGGAATAAAATGAATCTTAATATACAATTGTTAATAGAATTCCCATTTATAGACATAGGAATCTTCAAACAGACAATATTTGAAGCAAATGGAGTGAACAAACAAATGTAGTAGCTATTGGAGCAAGGAGTAATTTGACCAAAATATTTTACTTTGCAAGTCACTTATCATCATAATACCCAATAAGAATGGATCTTGGAGAATGTGTAGAAACTATAGATCTCTTAATAATATAACCCTCAATAATCAATACCTTATTCTTAGTATCTAAGACTTATATATTAGTTTTAGAATTCCAAGACCTCACCAAGTTGGATCAAAAATATAAATACCACTATGTACAAGTGAGATAAGAAGGCTCCTAGAAGACCATATTCAATTGTATTAGGAAAGTCAATATCAATGATTGATATTTCCTTTTGGTTAATGTAATGCATCAATTACATTTATGTGTTTGATGAATGAAATAAATGTCCCTTTATAGATTTATTTAGAATCATATAACATGATATATAAACATTTAAATCTACTTAGGAAGAAAGTATAATGCATCTCATGAAGGTCTTAGAGACCTGAAAAATTAATCAACCATTGGAGAAACTTAAGAAATGTGAATTGGGGCATGTGATTAGTGGAGGTGAAATCAAGATTGATCATCTAAAGATGTTGGCCATCATTAAGTCGGAAACTCATATGAAATTCACTAAAGTTAGGAGTTTTTTGGTAGCAACACAATACGTTTCAAAGTTTATAGCATTCTTTTCACCTATGGCCACACTACTCAATGCCATAATAGCCAATAATAAGAGTTTCTAGTGAGGTAATAATTAGCAAAAGCATTTTGCATAACTAAATTGAAATAGCACTAGTTCTCACATTTCCCAATTTGTAGAGGCCCTTCAAACTTCAAAGTAAGTACATGCAAGTGGATATGTCATGGAGGAGTATGGAAATACCATACATATGATAAGTAACTCTATGTGATCATTCATGCTATTAGTATAAGGAAGAATTATCTAATGGTCAAGCAAACTATCGTCCACACTGGCCACCAACGGCTATAATATTTTCAACACTAGAGTAAGGTTCAAAAATCAAGACACTACAACTAGATGGTGTATTTACAACATTTCCATCATATCATCAAGTATATGGAAGGTAGTACTAATAAACTGGTTGACTTGTTTTCAAGGAATCCACAACCAAAATTATAGCTTTGGGTATTGTGATGCATAATGGATTCCTTCACACATGATTCATACAAAGAGTAATACATAGAATATAATGAATTCAAGGAGTTATTTCAATATATAAGATGCCAAGTTTATCTAGAATAACATGATAACAAGGCTGACAACCATGTCTATGACTAATTATTGTTGGGAGGTGTTTTAGGCCCTTGTAAAAGCCATCATACATTAAGACATTAGACATTAACATAAAATGAACCTAATGAATAATTAGTTGAATCAAGTACAATAGCTCCAACCATCAACCTATTTTATAGATACTCACGAGGAAGGAATAATAATTTGGTTGGTTAACCTTCCCACAAAATATATCTCTTATTGAGTATGGATTCCTGATGAACTTTCTCTAATGTAGTATTCTCTTGAATGTATGCATTTACATATGGGATTGTTGTTGATGCTATAGAATTTGGGACTTCGACAATAATGGATGGGTAAGGTTTGAACCTACAAAAGAAGGATGTTTGTTGACTACTCATGGATGTTACCTAGTTAAGAAACTATATGTTGATTTCTTGTGGATGTTGTTAAACATAAACATACACAAGTAATGAGAATGATGAGATGAAGAATGTATACAAGTTGGGACTTTGTTGAACGATTAAAGAATAAGGCCAAATAGATTTTAAAATAATAAGGATGTTAAGAGTAGTGCCATTATCTAACTGCAATATCTATTCTATACAAGTTCACTTACAAAGATCATATGGGATCACCTAAATGCATTGAAGGCCATTCAAAGGCCTTGACAACTATTTTTAGCTTCTATAAAGTAGTTCTTATTATTGATCTAATACTCACAAATGGAGTTGGGCGACTTGGCAGAGAAACCATAGCCAGCGCCTCAAACGCACAAAAATGGGAGAGCGAAGAGATAAGACAGTCCAGAGTGAGAGGGAGGCTGCCGAGGGCAGGCACTTTGAATGGGGCCAAGTTAAAATAGAAATAGAAAGTTCAAACGAAATCGAGTACAGTCAGGGGGAAGGGCTCAGAAGCAAGCATTTCGAAACTGGGCAGAGCAGTAAAGGAACGAAGCGAGGCAGAAGGGGTGGAAGATGGAAGACGCAAGAGCAAAGAGGAAGAGGACGCCCCCATCAATCAACCAGCAATGCGGAGGGTAACCAGACGCAGAGAAGACGGAAAAGGAGGAATAAGTCGATCAGCATGGCGGTGCATGAAGCCGAACAGGCTTACAATTTGGAAACAAATGTAGACATAAGGAAAATCATTGATGCCATGGAGGACAGGGTGTTAGAGAAACCCTCCGACCCGGAGATGGAGGAATGGACCTCGCAGCTACCGGACCCAGGCAACACGCGAGGCAGACTTACCCTTTACCGCCACACTCTTCATACCTACTGGGTGCTGAAGCACCTCTTGGCAGAGGCCTTGGAGCAAGTCGCGACCGAGATGCTGGAGATGGCGCAGGAAACAGCGGCAGCAAAAAAGGAGGTAGCTAACGTGGAAGAGCTGGTGAGGCAACAGAACGAGCACCTCAAGGAAATTCAAGCGATTCTGAAGGAGCTGGGGAAGGCCAACGACAGCAACAAAGAAGGAAAAGGAAATGCGGTGAACCAAGAGGCCTGTTAACTGTTTCTCTTTTCAATTTAGAATGCCAATGCTCTGGTTTTTGAATATTATTTTGTATGCCATAGCAGTAGTAGTAAAAATGGGTCTGTCAAGTAGGACTGGGAAATAATATTTTTTTGGTAAAACATGGTGAAAGAGGGCTTAATGTCCTGCTATGCTTTTGACATTGTCTAGCATGAAAACTTTATTGAATGCCTGATATATAGGAGCCAACAGATCTGGTTTCCCTGCGGGGCAGATTGAGGCTCCTAAGTTTTGTACTTTTATAATTGTTGTAGATAATAGAAATACCGCAGTTCACAAAAAAACAAATACTCACAAATGGAGTTGTTTTTGTGGTAATTATAGTCTCAACCGATTAAATTTTGTATCCTTCATCTCCTTCTCACTCAGTGGTAATATATTCAAGACCTTCATCTCCTTCTCACTCAGTGGTAATATATTCAAGACCATGGATTTTGATGAAGGATTTTCAAATTCATGGACGACAAAGCATCAAAATATCTCCCAATATGTAAAATTTGTCATGCTCGATAGTGGTTTTGAATCGAAGAATACATACCTATATGGATTTTTCAATGTAGCTTTGAAGTTGTAATATGATTACACAGTGAGGATTGTGACCATGTTCTATTATTTTAATAACAAGGTATATCTTGGTCAACATGATGAGTTAGATTTCAAGTTTCTAGGAACATTGGTGATCGTAATGATGACGAAGGTAGTGGAAATGATATTAACTCAAGTGAAACCCAATTGAATTTAATGGTAATTGTTGCTAAAGGAGGAGGTCCTTTCCTTGATTTTATTTACATCTGATGGGGTTTAAATCAAGCCTGTGGTCATTAAGAAAAATAAGTTTGTTGGGGGTGTTGTAGTATGTTTCATCCACCATTCATCACATTTCAATGTCCATTAATATGAGAAAACCACATAAATGGGTAATTTATTGTTGAATTTTGATTTTGATATTGATTAAAAATTGTTGGCCTGTGTAAAGATTCAAACTTGAACATTTGGCATTAAGTTTTTGTTGCGAATACAAATGAAGAGAACAAGAAGTTTGATTTTCAATTGTAATTTTCATATTGAGGATGGCCTAAACTAATTCCAATTTATTTTTATTTTTTTGTAAATAAACAAGTAGAGATTTGTATTAAAAAAATTAGATTACAAATCCATAACCTTTACAGATTCCAATCTTTGTTGTGGGTGTTTGTCAATTTAATTTTCTTAAACTGTTACATAAATTATTGACCGGAGTTGGTAAACTTGTCAAGTGCAAGTGCATTATATGTGCAGTAGTCCTTTTTATTAAATCAGACTATTAATGTGCATGATTGTGTTATTGAAAATTACTTTTAAGGATGTTTTTCATTCCTATCTTACTCTTTAAAGAAAATGAATTTAACACATTCAAAAACTCCTAAAATGTATTCACTCCTTTCTAATGAAATCAAAAATGTTATTCACATTTGCAAAATGAAACTAAATCAAACTCATACTATATCATTAAATTAAGATAACTTAACCAATCTATTGCAACACAAATTTAATCTCTAAAAGCATAATTATTCATCTAATGTTCTAGCAATCCTTTGCATAAAAACCAAAATGAATTTGACTTCTAGTTAAAATGAAAACTACACATTTTCTCATTATCAATCACTCATGCTTTGAAATGAAAATTGAAAAGAAATCACTCATGCTCTGAAATGAAATATTATAAAGAAATCACTCATGTTCTGAAATAAAATATTGTAAATAAATCATTCATGCTCTGAAATGAAATACTATGAAATGAAACTATAACAAAATCTATGAAAAGCGATTACACTACAATTAGCATCATTATAAATCAATTTGAAAAGAATGATTAGTGAAATCTTGCTATCTCTATCTAATTGAAATCAATACTACAAAATGATTCTAAAACATGTAAGTAACTGCAACAAATGATAAAGAAAATATATGAAAATGCAGAACCTTCGTTGTCTGCAAGGGCCCTCCACAAACAGGTGGTCACAGAACTTTAATCGAACAGTTATCTACGCATCAAAACTTCATGCTTCATTAACAGGTAAAACAGAGTTTAAAACAATATTGTCACATATAAAAAGTAATCTCTTGTTCATGTTTGTTGCATGGTATTTATAAAATCCCATGTCAATAATTGTTCGAGACTTTTACGCCTACCCTAGATAATAGAGTTCTAATTTTAGCTTCTAACAGATATCAAAATATCATTTTCTCATGATTTTATATTTGGAAAAGCAAATCGTGAAGCGCAAGGATTTCGAACTCTCGCTCGCCTGTTTAGCAACATGTCGACTTTTACCCTTTGACCATGCAATCGAACAATCCTTTGATGATATTGTTCGGATGAATAGGAGGAAATTGTTAAAGGAATCAATCTCCACCTATTCATATCTTTCTCCTCTTAGTTGGCACCTCAGATCCTAATAAACCTTGCATCGGCTACAGAAACATAGATTAACTGCATAATTGCATGAATTCGGTAGCTAATACAAACATTAATTCAATAATAAGGAACATTATTGAATATTAAAGATAAGACAATTAAATACCTTACCATGCCAAAAACCTTGTATTTTGATGCCTTTTGAGTTGATGATGATGATCAAAGAGAGGAAAAATTGGTAAGGGAGAGTGTCAAATTGAAACATTAATGAGGTTATACATTCCCCCACACGAAGGCCATTGCATGTCCTCATGCAGAAATTCAAAACTCGAAGTCTTTCTCTGTCACTGCTCTCTGCCATAAACTTGGGCCAGAACATCCAAGTTTTTCCTTCTTACCTTTTTTCTTGCAACTGCCATTATGGATTTCTTCATCAAAATCCTGCATTTTAGACTCACGACCTTCCTTTTTAGAGATTCATTCTTTTTATTTAACTTGTTTTTCTTTTCATACCATAAACCCATATGTAAAAAAATGTAATCATTTTCAGTCCTTTGTATCTCATTTTGCATCTTTAATGTCTCATGTTCGTTCTTGAGATGTCTATTCGGTGTCTCCAACTCAAAGACTTCTTGTTTTAGAGTTTTCACGAGTGGAGGTTCTTGTGGACTGTTAGATTGGATTTCTTTTTCATGGATTGTAGAACAAGATGCCTTTTCTGCAGCTCTCTTCTCCAGAGACTCAATGTAGTCATAGATTTCTTGTTGTACTAGATCTATTTCTGGTGTTTTTCGGCCTGGGCTATGAATAGGTGAGATGACAGTAGGTGATGGAATTTTCATTTTCTCTTCTTCCTCCAAATTAACAACATCTGTAGACTGTTGAGATGGTTTTTTATTAAGCCTAGCACTTCTTCTTACATTTGATGGAAGAGGGTTTTTAGTTTTAGCTCTTTTCTTCTCTATTTTAGCTTCCTCTGTTTTCTTAGATGTGCTTTCTTCCTTTTTGCTGGATTTCTTTCTTCTAACAAATTTCCTTTTAATGCTTCCTAAAATTTCTGCAATAGGAGTCTCATCTTCTGACTGTTCTTGTAGTTGTTGTTGAGGTAAGTTTTTAATAGGATTCTCAGATATTCTCTTCCTTCCTCTTTTTTTTTGTTGCTACTAGGTGGCTCTTGATCCTCCTCCTTAAAATTATTTCTAACTAGGAAGTTGTCCCAATTATTTCCTAGTCTTTCAAGATGAAATTCAATGAGTATTTTTATAAGGTCGTGATGATACATGGTGTTTTCTATGAATTGGATCCTTTTCTGAACATTCCCAGACATTTTCCTTAAGTTATTTAACACAAAATAAGGAAGATTGATTTCACTCTCTTCAAGAAAATGTAACATCAAATGAATGTGGTAAAAGAACCTACAACCAAATCTTCCTTCACAGGTGACAAATTTCTGAAATACTAGCAACAAATTTCTCCATTTACCCTTAAGTGTTGTACTGGGAATTCCTTTCTTAAAAGTAGTGATATCCATACTCGGGTTTTGCAAGAAAATCTCCCATTGTTCTCCTTCGATGCCCTTGTTCTTAAACCATCTCTCTTCGATTCTTGACAGCCTGTAGATTTAGCAATAAGAGATTTTGTCACTGCAAACTTGATGTCTCCAATTTCAACCTCTACGCCATCAAAAGCTCTAGCAAATTATTTGGTTACTTCCTTGTTAAAACCATCAAACTTTTCCATGAACTCTAGCCATTGTGCTTTCTGCAGCATTTCTTTCACCTGCGGATATACTTCCATAAATTTTCTACCATTTGGTTTTGTTCTTGCTATGAAACCCATGGTTGAGAAGTTTTACCTCAAAATTTGGTTCTTGACAAGGTATGAGTCAGGGCTTCGGGATAATGGCTTTGGTGAGAGTATGAATGAGAGCGAGACGAAAAACAAGTGAAGTGACAATTAGGGTATGAATGAATGTGGGTTGGGTGATTTCAACCATGAATTTGGAATTCGAGACGAGTGGTGTGTAATGATGAGGGATGGATGAGTAGTTTACAGCTTTTTATTTGATATAACAAGATATTTTCATCTCACTTTCAGCAATGATGGTTTTTAAACCAACGGTATATCGTCCATATAATTGATATACTAATGTTTTGAACCTTATTATTAAATTAAATATTTGCATACATTTTGAATTGATGATTCTAACATTTGATTGCTCCTTTTTGCATTGTCTTCAGGTGCTTCCAGGGGTGGATTTGATAATTTCTTCAATTGCTCCAATTAGTGGTTCATGTCAAACATCAACTGCAGAATTATGTCAAAGCTGCAAAATCTCATTAATTTTGTAGTTAATTATTCTAAAAAGAAGAAGAGGGATAAAAAGAAAATTTAGGATGCCAAAATTAATTGGTTTTCACCCTGAATGTTGATTTTCATGTTTATACAAATTATATGTATATATTAGAAAACAAAAAGACTTGCGAGTCAAATTGGAGGAGAAGGAAAATCCTTCTTAACCAAACGAAAATCAGTGTTGTCTTATAAATGTTTGATATACTCCTGCTTTGTCAATGACTTATGATAAATTCTTAATCTATGACCATTTACAAGGAAGGTGATTCTTTCTTCATCAATAGTTATGATCCTAACTGCACCATTATCAAAAATTGTTTCAATCTCATATGGCCCAAGTCAATGAGTTTGATATTTCCCTTGAAAATCTTTGAATTTTGAATCAAAAAGTAATGCCTAATCTCTTGGTTGGAACTTTCTTTCTTTTATATGCCATCTAGATCTTTGTTGTTGAACTAGATTGGTTCTTTGGATTTCATCTTGTCGTATCTCATCAAGTTCATGTAGCTGCTCCATTCTTTTTTTTTCTGCTTCTGTAATATCAAGACCCAATTTAACTATTGTCCTGAAATTTTTTACTTGAAACTCAATAGGAAAAAGGAATTTCTTCCCATAAACAAGTTCATAGGGAGTATGTCCTCTAATGTTTCTCCATGTCGTACGGTATGCCCATAAACCTTCTCGAAGATTTTTTTCCCAATCTCTTCTATGCAGATGCATAGTTTTGGTGAGAATTGCTTCAATTACTTTATTGGTGGACTCCACTTGTCCATTTTCTTGTGGATGTTATGCAGTGGACTTCTGATGTTTGATTTTGTATTCCTACATTATCTTCTGTACCAACTTGGATGTGAATTGAGTACCTTGATCTGTTACAATTTCCCTTGGGACACCACAATGATTAAAAATATCCTCGAAAAGAAATGAAACTACAACATTTTCAGTAGAAAAAGGAAGTGCTTTAGCTTCTACCCATTTTGTAACATAATTATTGCAAACAAGAATGTACCTTTTTTGTCTTAATGGTGGATTTATTGGACCAACAAAATGCAGAGCCCATTTTTCAAAAGGTTCAGTAAGTACCTGAGGCTGTAGAGGCATTTCATCAGATGGAACAAGTTTCCCCATTCTTTGGAGACTACCACAATTCTTAACACATTATTTGGCATCCTTAAAAATGGAAGGCTAATAATATCCTGAGAGAAGGACTTTGTAAGAAGTTCTTTTATCAGCAAAGTGTCCTCCACGTGGCTCATCATGACAAGCTTTCAATATTTCTGGTACTTCATCCTCTCTTACACACCTTTGAATGATTAGATCTGGTCCTATTTTATACAATTCTTCATTTATCCATGAGTAAGATGCACTAATTTGAATTACCTTTCTTTTTTCTTGAGGAGACAAATATGATGGTAACTTCCCTATAGCCAAATAGTTAGCAATATCTGCAAACCATGGAGATTTAATAGATACTGCAAAAAGATATTCATCAAGAAAATTATCTTCTACAGGTACATCATTATTGTCATTTTGAATCCTAGACAAAAAGTGAGCAACTGTATTTTGTTTCCTAGGTCGATCCAAAATAGTGATGTTAAATTCTTGCCACAACAACCATCTTGTAATTCTGCCATTAGTGACAGGTTTGTTCATTAAGTACCTAATTGCAGAATGATATGTATGTACAAAATTTTTGTAGCACGTAATGTAATGTATGTATTTATTGATGGCATGGACAACAACTAAAAACTCATTTTCCGTTACAGTGTAATTTAACTCTGCAGCAGTCAAATTTTTACTGGTGTGATAAATGGAATAAGGAATTAAGTCCTTTTGTCCTAATACAACTCCTAAATCTGTGTCTGAAGCATTAGTTGAAATATGAAAATGTAGTTTCCAGTTTGGTCCTCTAAGAATGGGTGCTTTAGAAATTTTCTACTTTAAGGTTTCAAAGGCCTTGTGGCAATCAAAATTCCAATTGAATTCACAGTCTTTTGTAAGCAATTTTAAAAATGGAGAGGCAATTTTTGTGAAGTTTTCTATGAATCTTCTATAGTAAACAATGAAATGAAGAAAACTTATAATATCTCATTGACAAGTTGAAATTGATATCTTAGAAATAACTTCTACTTTAGATGTGTCCACTCTAATTCCATTTCCTGAAATATGGTGTCCTAAAACAATCCCCTCAGTGAACATCATAAAACATTTTTCATGGCTTAATGAGAGATTTTCCTCTTTACATCTAATGAGAACTTTTTCCAAATTTTTAAGATCTTCTTCAAAATAATTTCCATAAACTGTAAAATCATCCATATAAACTTCCACACAATCATGAATTAGATAAAAAAAAATGCCTAATTACGGCTCTTTGTAATGTTGCAGGTGCATTACATAATCCAAAAGGAAGTATTCGGTAAGCATAAGTTCCCCATGGGCAGGTAAAGGTACTTTCATATTGGTCTTCTGGGGCTACTTGGATTTGATTATACCTACTAAAACCATCCAAGAATGAAAATTATTTCTTTCCTGCCAATGTATCTAAATCTTGATCTATAAAAGGAAGTGGAAAGTGATATTTTAAAGTGGCTTTATTCAATTCCCTATAGTCAATGCATACTCTCCCTTTTCCATTCTTCTTAGGAACAATTACTAATGATGAAACCCACTGATTGTTTGATATTGGAAGATGAAATTTACATTCAGTAGTTTCTGTAGTGCCTCTTTAACAATTTCCCTTGTATTTGGATTCATTCTTCTTTGAGGTTATCGAATTGATCTGGCATTTTATTTAACGTAAATATGATGTATACAAGTACTAGGATCAATTCCCTTCATGTAAGTATATTCCCATGCATAAGCATATGAATGTTCTTGTAACATCTTTATTAGTTCTTTCTTTTGAAATTCTTCCAAAATATTATTGATATTCAAAGTTTTTCCTTGAAATATTTCAATTGTAGAATTGAAATTTTTTCCATAAAATGCAAGGATAGTTGGTGAGATGATAGATACTCAATATTACATTGTTCTTGGAAACTTTGACTAGATTCACAACATGATGAAGACTCATTGTTTTCAATAAAATTCAAAATTTGATCCTCTTCATCTATTTGTGAAGTAGAAAATATTGGTCTTATATCAATATCATCATCTATCCATTCTTCATTTTCAACTTCTATCGTTGTTCTTGCAAGTGGATACAGTGTGAATTTCTTTGTTGAATTTCCATCAGAGATAAACATGTCACCAGATCTACAACTTATGAAAGCATCAGTTGTAGCCAACCATGGTCTTCCTAAAATCAATGGATGTCCTCCTAAGTTATTCTTGGGTGTTAAAATTATGAAATAAATAGGATATTCCCAAGAAAATAAGGATACATATATATATCTTTTGATACACCATCAAGTTTGATTAGAGACATGTCTGCTAATTGTAACGATGTAGATGTATATTGAATATTAGGAAGTTTTAGTTGATTCATAGTTTTTTTACTCGTGTTGTTTATCATTTCTCCTAGATCAATCAATGTATTTGGGATCTCTATACCATTAATGTGTGTCTTCACAATGGGTGTTATGAAACCAGCTCAAGAAAAGATAGAAAAGAGAGATCAATGCCTTAGAATTCAGCCTCTTCGAGGGGGCAACCTCCTTTACATTACACAAATGAACAATTCTTGGATGATACAATTGAAAAGACCTCGTTTCTATATATAGGAGTCTAAGGGGTCATAACATAATCAGAGCCGACATAACAATAATAATGTAAGGGCACAATAATAACAATAGTGGGCTTCTATGGGGCACAATAGTAACAATATGGGCACTACATGGGTACATCAATATAATAAGTGGGTTGTACTAATAACAATAAGGGGTTACACTAGTAGTATAGGGGCCTAACATGCCCCTCTCCTTCAAAAAGAGTTGTCCTCAACGCTTGAGTAGTTCTTGATGCTTCTGTATAAAATTCTTGTCCTCCCATGTGGAATCTTCAGCGGGTAAGTTCTTCCACTTGATGAGATACTCTGAAATTGATCGATTTTATAGGTGTCAGGTTCTTGTTTCTGTGACTACTCCATGTTCCAATATGATTTTTCCTTCCTCTTCAATTTCTGGCAATATTGTTTGAATTGGGATCTTTTGCAACTTTTGAATAATTGGCCATACTTCTTCGTCCTTCTTCCATTCATCCCTTGCTTCGTTTATCCAATCTGGTTGGATAATAGAAATACCACAAAACAATGCTTCCACATCCTCATCCTTGAAGAGTCTTCCCATACGGTAAGGTCGCCATTTTTTAAGTTCATGTAGTATTTCCAACATTTCCTTCTCATAAATAGCTTGCTTGAGATGTAGCAGTAAAAATACCCAATCACCTGCATCAAAACATTTTTCACTACGATGTCGATCTACCTATTGTTTCATTTTATTTTGCACCGAAGTGGCGTTATCCTTTAAAATTTGGAGAACTTGTTGATGATGCTCGATGTGATCTTTCACTGCTTAAACCTTTTTCTTCTTGATATGTCCTTCTATCCCTAGAGTTTGAGGAGTGGTAACTTCTTCCAATCCTTTATAAGATATGGTCGGATTCATTTCTTGATGCTCGATGTGATCTTTCACTTCTTGAACATTTTTCTTCTTGATATGGCCTTCTATCTTGATAGTTTGAGGAGTGGTAATTTCAACCAATGAATTACAAGATATGGTTGGATTCATTTCTTGTTTCTCTAGGGTGGGGTCCTGGCGTATATCTTCTTCTTTTGATGTTTCTTGATCCTTTTCTTCCTCCTCTTCATATTCTATGTAAAATAATTTCTTCTCAGCAAACTTATGACCTTTAATGCATTTGCTATCACAATTGTAACAAAGCCCTTTTTCTCTTTTTTCTTCCAATTGTTGTGGTGTAACCCTTGTAGGTTGTGAAAGGCTAGGAGAAAAAACACTTCCATCTTTATAGTTGTGAGGGGTATGCTTCCTGGTTTCCATAATTTTTCTTTCCACTATGTCACAAAGCCCTTTTAGTCTTTCCAATTGTTGTGGTGTTGCTCTAAAGAAGGTGTTGCTCTTTGTATCCTCATAATGTGCTATCATTTCCTCCGTGAAAATTGACCACGTAACAAGTTGTTTACGAGAACAAAGCCCTTCATACCATAAAAATTGATCTGGTTCTAAATATGAAGATGAAATACATACCTTTTGTAACAGTGGCACACCATGTAGATCAAAATATTGCTCCATCTGAAGTATCCAATTTACTGGATCCTTACCATCAAACTTCCTCATCTTGCTTTTTCTTGATTTTAGGAGCTCGATCTTGAAACAACTGTAACTCTGTACTTTCGAATCTTTAAGTTTTGAAATTGCAACCTGTGGTATCCCTCTTTGTTCTCTTTCCAATGCCACCAGTCTGATCCAAATTGGATTCTCCAAGAAAGAGTTATGCACAATCTCCAAAGATGACCTGATTATAGACCCTTCCAGAAGAGCGAACTTGTATGAAGTGCCATGTGTCACTGTTTCGACCTTTGGCTCTGAAAAATATCTACAAGAAACCACAGTCCGTCCTCTTTCTGTACCTTCTTAAGAAATTTCAATCTGATGCTCAGAGATAAAGTTATGACGATTTTCCCCAGGTCACCTGTTTGGAATGTAATTCAGGAGTCTGCAAAAAGACCAACTTCCTTAGATCATATCTCCGCAAATATAGTGCAAAAAGCTCTGAAATTCGGATCCGAGCTTTAGTGTGATCTCGTCTCAAATAATTTTTTTTTTAGCTTCTAAAACGTCGCAGGAAAAAAAAAAAAAAAATTATAGCGAAAATGCCACGATGACCTGCTTGGAGCAGCGAAACCCTAGAATCCAAAGCTCTGATACCAAATGTTATGAAACCAGCTCAAGAAAAGATAGAAAAGAGAGATCAACGCCTTAGAATTCAGCCTCTTCAAGGGGGCAACCTCCTTTACATTACACAAATGAACAATTCTTGGATGATACAAATGAAAAAACCTCCTTTCTATATATAGGAGTCTAAGGGGTCATAACATAATGAGAGCCTACATAACAATAATAATGTAAGGGCACAATAATAACAATAGTGGGCTTCTATGGAGCACAATAGTAACAATATGGGCACTACATGGGTACATCAATATAATAAGTGGGTTGTAATAATAGCAATAAGGGGTTACAGTAGTAGTATAGGGGCCTAACAATGGGACTTCCTGGATCAAGATATTTTTGAATTGTTGTTTTACCAATCATGATATCTGCAATTTTCCCGACTAGTTGGATTCTTTTGACTTCTTTTCTTTTTCTTCCTGGTTTCTTTATGCTCAACTCTCTAATTGTCTTTGCAAAAATCGGTATTTCCTTAATGGCTTGTAGCAAAGGAATTTTTATGCAAACATTCTTCAATTCATCTAACATATCATAATCAGGCAATAAAATCTGCTTTTCTACTCCATCAATTTTCAATCTCTCAGGAAAAGGTGGATTTGAAACAGATACTGAAGGTTTTTATATAATAGGAGTTGAGTTATTTGGATTGTTGGAGTGACTTGTTTTTGAGTTTTTTTATTTTTCATTAAGAAACTTCTCTTCTTTAGAGATCTTTTCTTTTTCACTTTCCTGAATAACAACTGATGGGGAATTTTTCTCTAATATTCTACTAGATCTATGTTGAACATTGTTTAGATCCAATGGAGTTATCATGTAAGTTTGGAAATTTTTTCCTTCTGTATTGTAAACAGGTTGTGAAATTTTATTATTACTTGGATTTGGAAGTGGTTGGGAAGGAAATTGGTTTGGTCTTTGAGGAAATGGTAATGAAAGTTGTGGATTCAAATTGTGGGATTGAGTTTGTTGAACAGGTTGAGGATAATATTGTGGAGGAAAAGTAGGATATGATTGTTTAAATTGTGGATATTGAGGATATTGAGGGTACTTTCCATAAGGATTTTAC
This sequence comes from Pinus tabuliformis, assembly GCA_031772625.1. Taxonomy (NCBI): domain Eukaryota; kingdom Viridiplantae; phylum Streptophyta; class Pinopsida; order Pinales; family Pinaceae; genus Pinus; species Pinus tabuliformis. Next base: position 1,085,076,638 of record CM062813.1, read on the forward strand.
GTCCTTGTGACCAAGGTTGTGGCCAAGATTGCCAAGGCATTGGGGCAGTCCAATTACTTTGTGATGATTGTGAAAATGATTGAATGTTAAAACATTGAGTTGTATTTGGTTGTGGATTCTTCCATGGTCTTTTAGCAATAAAACAAAGAGGGTCTACCTGATTTGGTACTCCTTCTTCTTGATAGACAACTTTAAGACCTGGTATTGAGGGACATTCTTTTGTATCATGATTTTTCACACATATAACACAAGTTTCTACACTCTTTAAATCAATATTACATTCTCTCAAGGCTTGTTTCTTTTTGCACTTAGGGCAAAAAATAGACAATGCAACATTTTCATCTTTTTGCTTTTTTTGTATTTTAAGAGTTTCAATTTGTTCACTAAGACTCCCAAAAATATATGTTTTAAAACTATCAAGAAAAATACCTAATTCTTCCATCTTTTTGCTTTTTTTTGTATTTTAAGAGTGTCAATTTGTTCACTAAGACTCCCAAAAATATATGTTTTAAAACTATCAAGAAAAATACCTAATTCTTCTCTACTTATTGTCCCGGCTGCAAATTTATTAATCCTTGATAAAAGAGGATCTCTTGGATTTTTCCCAGTTCTTGCTTTGCCTCTTGAAATGTGTATGCATAACTCACAAATTTATCCAAGTGACAACTAAGAATTGTCTCCCTTACCCATTAGATTGAGAAGATCAATCCACCCATCTCTAATGGATTTCAATAAGAGAGATTTCAAAGTTTCCTCATCTAGATCATTCATTTTTTCCCTTTTAACATTATAATCAAATATTTCAACGAAGTATTCAAGATTTTCATCTTCTTTCTATACCATTTTAAAGACTTCATCCTTAATATTATGGGGCATATAGTAGTCCTTATATGTTTCTCTAAGAATGTAGTTTTCATTTGTTCCCATGCTCTTATGGAATTTATTCCTAAACCCATAAACCATTTTAATGTTGCATCTTTAAGGGTTGTAGGGAATAATTTCAACTTTTGAACATCATGCAGGTAATCATATGATCTACACAAGGCTTCAAATTCAAAGATTAATGTTTCAGGATATTCACTCCTTAGTCCATGAAAGTTTGGAATGATAGAGGTTGAGATAGTTTTCATTGTCACAGTTGTATCTTCATCGCGGATAGGAAATCCAAAGGGTTCTGGATTTATATCTTCTCCTCCTCCTCTTCCTATTCCTCCACCTCTTACACCTCCCCTATTTCCTCCTCCAATCCTAGTTTGTTCACCATTCACAGTATGTACCTATGCTTCCCTTTTCCAGCCATTGTAGATTCTTCAGAACTAATATAGGGTTCTAGTTCCAAAATTGGGTTTTCAGCTTCCTCTAGTTCCTTTGGTTCTTCTATCAGTGGTTTGTTAAAATAGGTTTCTTCTTCCTCTTATTCAGTAGGAACTTCCAAATCTTGTGTTAGAAGCTTTTCTCTAGTTGAATATAGAAAAATTATTCCTGTCGTTGTAGATATGATATCTTTTTCTTCTATTATGGCTTTTGTTGATGAAGTTGGTGAATCTCTAGGTTGGATTTCAGATCTTAATACCTCAGGGTGTTTGTGTTTGCCTATTATGGATGAAATTCGAGTTTGTGTTGGTGGTGTGGCACTACGAGGTCATGGTGGGGTGAGTGATGTTGTTGGAATTAAACTCTTACCTCTACCTACAAATCTACCCCTAGAGTCTCTTTCCCTATGCATATCATGGTTTTTTTTTATATATTCAATTTATAAAAATGAAAAAGACAAAGACTTCTATTTACACTTCCCCGGCAACGATGCCAAAAAGTTTGTCAATTTAATTTTCCTAAATTGTTACATAAATTATCGACCAGAGTTGGTAAACTTGTGAAGTGAAAGTGCACTATATGTGCTAGAAGTCCTTTTTCTTAAATCAGATTTAATGTGCATGATTGGGTTATTGAAAATTACTTCTAAGGATGTTTTGCATTCCTATCTTACCCTTTAAAGAAAATTAATTTAACACATTCAAAAATTCCTAAAATTTCTTCACTCTTTTCTAATGAAATAAAAAATGATCTTCACACTTGAAAAATGAAACTAAAACAAACTCATGCTATCTCATTAAATTAATAGAACTTAACCAATCTATTGAAACACAAATTTAATCTCTAAAAGCAGAATTATTCATCTAATGTTCTAGCAATCCTTTGCATAAAAACCAAAATGAATTTGACTTCTAGTTAAAATGAAAACTACATATTTTCTCATTATCAATCACTCATGCTTTGAAATGAAAACTATAAAGAAATCACTCATGCTCTGAAATGAAATACTGTAAAGAAATCATTCATGTTCTGAAATGAAATATTGTTAAGAAATCACTCATGCTCTAAAATGAAATATTCTGAAATGAAACTATAACGAAATCTATGAAAAATGATTACATTACAATTACCATCATTATAAATCAACTTGAAAAGAATCATTAGTGAAATCTTGCTATCGCTATCTAATTGAAATCAATATTGCAAAATGATTCTAAAACATGTAAGTAACTACAACAAATGATAAAGAAAAGATATGAAAATGCAGAACCTTCACTGTTTGCAGGGGCCCTCCACAAACAGGTGGTCACAAAACTTTAATCGAATAGTCAGCTACGCATCAAAACTTCATTCTTCATTAACAGGTAAAAACAGAATTTAAAACAATATTGTCGCATATAAAAATTAACCTCTTGTTCATGTTTGTTGCATGGTATTTATAAAATCTCGTGTCAATAATTGTTCAAGGCTTTTATGCCTACCCTAGCTAACAGAGTTCTAATTTTAGCTTCTAACAGATATCAAAATATCGTTTTCTCATGATTTTCTATTTGGCAAAGCAAATCGTGAAGCACAAGGATTTCGGACTCTCGCTCACCTATTCAGCAACATGTCGACTTTTACCCTTTGACCATGCAATCGAACAATCCTTTGATGATCTGGTTTGGATGAATAGGAGGAAATCGTTAAAGGGATCAATCTCCACCTGTTCATATCTTTCTCCTCTTAGTTGGCACCTCAGATCCTGATAAACCTTGGAATCAGCTACAGAAACATAGATTACCTGCAGAATTGCATGAATTTGGTAGCTAATACAAACATTAATTCAATAATAAGGAACATTATTAAATATGAAAGATAATACAACAAAATACCTTACCATGCCAAAAACCTTGTAGTTTGATGCCTTTTGAGTTGATGATGATGGTCAAAGAGAGGAAAAATTGGTAAGGGAGAGTGTCAAAATGAAGCATTCATGAGGCTCTACAGTGGGTTTGAGATTGATCACTAAGGCTCAAACCAAACCCTCAAACGAGTTATCCATAACCAAAATACTTCATTCCCTTTCCAACTAAATGTTTTTCTTGGAGATTTTTTTCCTTTCTTCCCAACTTGAATCAAACCCACATTTTCTATAAATTCTGGCGGGTCATTCTTCGACAACTACACGGTATTTTTCTTGAAATCTTCCTCATTTACCTGATTTTCCAAAGAAGTTTCATTTTCAATGAGATTCCTTGTGGTTTCTTGAGGTAATCACTACTAATGTTGCATCTGGGGAATCCTTATTGACAACAAGAGGATCCACATTGACAAGCGAATTTTCTTGCTTAGATTATGTTGTCGCAATTGCAGTTTCTTTGATTGAATTTGCTTCCTGCTTGTCTCCTGGTTCTTTCTTTCCCTGAAGATATTCTTCTTTGAATACTATATAGTAGTAAACTTGTGCATTGTTGGTAGGAAAAGTTCCCTAAGGTAAGGCTTCACAACCTCAACATAACAGAACAAGGAAATCAATAAGAAGTAGTCAATCAAACATGCCAAACATGTGAATTATTAAATGTGGACTTGGAAACTTACCTGGAGGTCCTACATTTGATGATGTTCCCATAGGATCCAAACCTTCTTCTTCCTCTAGAATCAAGCAGGCATGCAAATCATTTCTAAGAAGCATATAAATGATATATAATTAAATGTGCATATATAAAGATATGTTAGATCATCATATATAAACATGGAAATTTTTATTCATGAGACAATAACATATTAAGAATAAGACATGAGCTTCTTTATTGATAATCAGCAATAGGTACAGGAAAGGTACAACCTGATCCAAGCCAAATCACCGACGAAGCCTTCCTCTGGATCCATCCTGCTCGAGCCATGAAGAGAACCTCTCTATGAAATGCAAGGAGATGTTATAAATATGATGAACATATGTGCAAAAGAAATAAGGGTTTCCATAGAGACTGGGAGTGGAGGAGGCATGGGAAAATCAAACATGATCTTGGAGAAAAATGGGTACAATTTCGATAGCCCTTCTCTTATGTGCTTTAGGCCTACCCAAGGTGTGTATATATACCACCTTAAATTAGTTAATTCAATTGTGCTACAGGGTCCTGTAGGTGGGTTCTCGGTAAAACCCGTGAACCCCACCCGAAAAATAGCATAATATTTTTTTTTAATATTTAAAAAGTTATACGTGGGTATGTAGTTATAGAACCTGTGTATGTACACACTTTTTAATGGGAAGAGTTGTGTATCGAATTTAAAATATTGTTTTTTAATAAAGGATCAAGTCTGCATGGGAAAAGGCTGCCCAAGGCCATATAAGAGCATCAAGTCTATAAGAGTGCTAAATGATGCTATAACATGCACTTTCCCACCATTTGGGCCTTCAAAGTTTTTTTTTTTTATATTTTCTATTATGAGGACGCTTGGGGCAGTTTTTAATTACATGCCCCATTTCATAACATACTCTACACTGGAATGGGATATTCTTATAGTCGATATTTTCGAGCCAAACATAGTTTGGAGCCATCAAATTAATCTCCATGGGAAATCCCTTGCTAAATTCCATCTTCGCTCAAATACGAAAACAAGTAGTCTTACATGTTTTTATGTTTCATGACAACTATGATAAAATTTTCCCATCACATTCCCAATGGAGGAAAGAGATATGTGATTCTATAAATGCAAGGGAAGGTTTAAAAATATTACCCAAACTAGGGTTGTATAAATTGATGTGATTATTGGATCAAAAGTGCGATACCAGGGCTTCATGCAGAGGCCAAGTCTCCCCCAAAACAATGACCCAACATCACAGATAGCCTTCTTGTCTTCAATATTCTTAAAAACCATAGTGAAGAAACCATATCCCATAGGTTAAATATTCAACTCATCCGTCAAAATGGGTTTTCATGTCTCAAATATCCGTTTATGCATATCAGCTAGCCAGGACCAAAACCCATTAAACCTGCAAACCAAACCATCCTCTGGAAAAAAAATCACAATCTAAAACTTCTTCATCCATAGGAACATTAAGGGAATAATTTTCTTGCACTACTAGAATACCAAAACCGAACTTCAGCATAGAGTTATATGAAACCGAAGAAGAGCTAGCTTGACCTAAAACGATACCCGCAAAAGAAAAAGATGTATTCGAAAATTCACAAGGATTCACGATTGAATGATCCACAGAGGAGACCTGTAGAAAATCCATGCAAACAGAGAAAAGATTGAACATCTAGGGTTTCACCCTAGCCATCGCAAGGGTTTCCAGAGTTCCTTACATTGACTCTCGAAGTAGAAAGGCGTTTTTTAAAGTGATTCCAAGTATTACACTATATTAAAATGAGATTTTATTTATGTTTTTAGCCATGATGAATCAATAGCTCTCAGAGTAATCTAGGCAAGACCCAAGATCAAATCTATTGGTTGTCGCTATCTCCTAAGTGTATATCTAATAGCATACAAGCTAGATATACCAATAACTTATGACTTGAAAATAGTTGAGACTTTTCCTAGTTGGGAGCCTACTCCTTGAGCCTTATCAGACAACACATGTCACTTGCAATTGATCCTAAGTGGATGGGAGCAAAACCATGCTTCCAACCACTAAAATGATATTTTGATAATCATTTATGAAAAATTTAATGGAATAGCTTATGCAAAAGCATGAAGTGCCATACATCTAAGAAAACATTTTACTTTTTGATAATTTCATGTGGCATTAAAGAAGAGTAAAGATAGAGACATAGCATCAAAGAGGCATAAAAAATATCAAAGGAATATATGAGTCATTTAGAATTAAATAGAGTCTTTATCATTGATCATCTAAGGTATTTTATTTTAAAGAAAAGGTAAAGTAATTGAAGTATTGAATTGGTGATATACCATGAAACTCATGTAAAAAACAATGATTTTTAGATATAAAATTATTACATGAAGGATAGTATAGTTCAATTTGTAATTGAGTATAAGGTAATTTTATTTAAAAAAAAAAAGTAATATTTGCATTGAGTTAGTCACATATCAATTGATTTAACGAAAAAATTGAGTTAGAATGTTAATTGAAATAAAGAAAGGAGGGGGTTCAACCTAAATATTCAACGGAAAGGGATCCTCTCCACCAATGTAATGTAAGTCATTTTCTAGCCAAATAGATCAATTTATTGCTAACATGAATTGATGTTTATTGGAAAACATTTAATTGAGTCTATAAATTCTTAATACTAGTAAAATGAGTCTCTGTGTAATTGAGTTTAAGTTAGAGAATCATGATAGAGTCAATGGAGTCCTGACATGGTCGAGTTGAGTAATGCATATGTAGTAGCATCATAATTGATCCATAGAGAGTTATCCTTCATGTAATGTGTTGGTCCCCAAATTGATTCTATTAAGGGTCAATGCCAAGGTGTCCAATGGAATTTTAGAAAACTTTCTTGCTTTAGGTCCTAAGATGGTGTCTTGGACTAGAACGGGTAATCCATGATATGTCACAAATGATAATCACTTCGAATTACCTCAGAAAAATACATTAAAGATTTTAAATGGACAGGTTCATGGTGGTTGATACGATAAAAGGTGAAGATTTAATAACAAAGTGGAGACGATAAAACCCTAAAAATAAAGTTTAAGAATAATGAGTGCCTTTATTCCTTCCACATAGATATTTAAAAGTTAGTGGATGAAATATCTAGAGGAAAAAATTATGTGTTTACAAATAGCATAAGTATACTCTAGCACAGGGTAATAAAAACATATTAAATATTAAGTAATAGCATGCATTTTCCCTATTAATTCAATAAGAGCAAAACACATAAAGACATATCAAATACTAAATAATAATGTGTATTTTCCTTAGTAATTTAATAAGAGGAAATCATATTAAGTTTGCACAAATAAACATATGGAATGCATGAAAACCATAGATTAACTATCTAAATTAAAATCTCACTATAGATGTAGATCTTTATAACATTGATTATTTAATAAACAAAATATTCATGATTGATTAGCGATAATCTATACCTTTCTCATATAAAAATTGAAAGATAAATAATTTCCTAAAACACTAAATCATTAAGTCTTTATAATTTTCATTCTTTAGGAAATACAAATTTCATGAATCAAGAGCGATAGTGTATTTTATACCCTTAAAAAAATTAAGGAAGAAGTAATCTCTTAAAAAAATATTTATTTATTAAACGATGTTCAAGGTTGAAATTAAGTAAAAGTAATGAAGCTACATCAACGTTATACTACTCATGACTATAATCAATAATTATGAAAATATGCAGTTGTATAATAATAAGAAAATAAAATTGAATACATTATAAGAGTTTAGAATCATAAAAGTAGGATGGATTGAATCTGCGCAATGGTGATAACTTCACTAGCTAGTCTCAATCTACTACATTAAAATTTGTTCCATTAATATTTTGTGGGCGTATTCTCTTTCTGTTAGATATATCAATTATCTTGAGAGGGGGGATGAATCGATATAGTATAATTTTAAAAATTATTTAAATAATTTAATCACAGAACAACATACCCATCACATCAGAATATTGAACACAATATATACATGGAAACCCATCTAGGAGAAAAAAACAAAAAGTATTTTCTTTATATGATTAAAGAAAGTGCTAGCCTATTATTACAATCTTTGTCAGCACCAAACCATAGGATACACCAATCCCCTTAGCTTTTCATGCACCAACTTGCTGGAGGCATCAACCCCCTTGGATTTGCAAGTACCAATTTGTTGGAGACACCAATCCTCTGAGATTTGCAAGTTTTGGTGTTAGGCCCCTATACTACTAGTGTAACCCCTTATTGTTATTAGTACAACCCACTTATTATATTGATGTACCCATGTAGTGCCCATATTGTTACTATTGTGCCACATAGAAGCCCACTATTGTTATTATTGTGCCCTTACATTATTATTGTTATGTCGGCTCTGATTATGTTATGACCCCTTAGACTCCTATATATAGAAAGGAGGTCTTTTCATTTGTATCATCGAATAATTGTTCAGTTATGTAATGTAAAGGAGGTTTCCCCCTCGAAGAGGCTGAATTCTAAGGCGTTGATCTATCTTTTCTTGAGCTGGTTCCATAACATTTGGTATCAGAGCTTTGGATTCTAGGGTTTCGCTGCTCCAAACAGGTCATCGTGGAATTTTCGCTATAACTTTTTTTTTGTGACATTTCAGAAGTTGCAAAAAAAACCCATTTGAGAAGAAATCGCGCTGAACCTTGGGTCCGAATTTCAGAGCTTTTCGCACGATATTGTTGGAGATATGATCTAAGAAAGTTGGTCTTTTTGCAGACTCCTGAATTACATCAAAACAGGTGACCTGGGGAAAATCGTCATAACTTTCTTTCTGAGCATCGGATTTAAATTTCACAAGAAGGTGCAGAAAGAGGACGGACTGTAGTTTTTTTGTATATATTTTTTAGAGTCAAAGGTTGAAACAGTGACTCATGGCATTTCGTACAAATTCGCTCTACTGAACTAGTCTATAATCAAGTCACTGTGGGAGATTTCGCATAACTCTTCCTTGGAGAATTCAATTTGGGTCAGACTTGTAGCATTGGAAAGAGGACACAAAGGGCTACTACAGGTTGCAATTTCATAACTTAAAGATCTGAAAGTATAGAGTTACTGTCGTTTCAAGATCGAGCTCCTAAAATCAAGAAAAAGCAAGATGAGGAAGTTTGATGGCAAGGATCCGGTAAAGTGGATACTTCAGATGGAGCAATATTTTGATCTACATGGTGTACCACTATTACAAAAGGTATGTATTGCATCTTCATATTTAGAACCGGATCAATTTTTATGGTATAAAGGGCTTTGTTCTCGCAAACAACTTGTTACGTGGTCAATTTTCACAGAGGAAATGATAGCACATTATGAGGATACAAAGAGCAACACCACAACAATTGGAAAGACTAAAAGGGCTTTGTGACATAGTGGAAAGAAAAATTATTGAAACCGGGAAGCATACCCCTCACAACTATAAAGATGGAAGTGTTTTTTCTCCGAGCCTTCCACAACCTACAAGGGTTACACCATAACAAATGGAAGAAAAAAGAGAAAAAGGGCTTTGTTACAATTGTGATAGCAAATGCACTAAGGGTCATAAGTGTGCTGAGAAGAAATTATTTTACATAGAATATGAACAGGAGGAAGAAAAGGATCAAGAAACATCAAAAGAAGAGGATATACACCAGGACCCCACCCCAAAGAAAGAAGAAATGAATCAGACCATATCTTGTAAAGCATTGGCAAGAATTACCACTCCTCAAACTCTCAAGATAGAAGGACATATCAAGAAGAAAAAGGTGCAAGAAGTGAAAGATTACATCGATAAAGAAGAAATGAATCCAACCATGTTTTGTAATTCATTGGTCGAAATTACCACTCCTCAAATTACCAAGATAGGAGGACATATCAAGAAGAAAAATGTTCAAGAAGTGAAAGATCACATCGAGCATCAAGAAATGAATCCGACCATATCTTGTAAAGGATTGAAAGAAATTACCACTCCTCAAACTCTAGAGATAGAAGGACATATCAAGAAGAAAAAGGTTCAAGTAGAGAAAGATCACATCAAGCATCAACAACAAGTTCTCCAACTTTTAAAGGATAGCGCCACTTCAGTTCAAAATCAAACGAAACAACAGGTAAATCAACATCGTAATGAAAAATGTTTTGATGTATGTGATTGGGTATTTTTACTGCTACATCTCAAGCAAGATATTTATGAGAAGGAAATGTTGGCAATACTACGTGCACTTAAAAAATGGCGACCTTACAGAAAGGGAAGACTCTTCAAGGATGAGGATATGGAAGCATTGTTTTGTGCTATTTCTGTTATCCAACCGGATTGGATAAACGATGCAAGGGATGAAGGGAAGAAGGATGAAGAAGTATGGCCACTTATTCAAAAGTTGCAAAAGATCCCAATTCAAACAATATTGCCAGAAATTGAAGAGGAAGGAAAAATCATATTGGAACCTGGAGCAGTCACAGAAACAAGAACCCGACAACTATGAAATCGATCAATTTCAGAGTATCTCATAAAGTGGAAGAACTTACTCGCTGAAGATTCCACATGGGAGGACAAGAATTTTATACAGAAGCATCAAGAACTACTCAAGCGTTGAGGACAACGCTTTTTGAAGGAGAGGGGCATGTTAGGCCCCTATACTACTAGTGTAACCCCTTATTGTTATTAGTACAACCCACTTATTATATTGATGTACCCATGTAGTGCCCATATTGTTACTATTGTGCCACATAGAAGCCCACTATTCTTATTATTGTGCCCTTACATTATTGTTATGTCGGCTCTGATTATGTTATGACCCCTTAGACTTCTATATATAGAAAGGAGGTCTTTTCATTTGTATCATCGAATAATTGTTCAATTATGTAATGTAAAGGAGGTTGCCCCCTCGAAGAGGCTGAATTCTAAGGCGTTGATCTATCTTTTCTATCTTTTCTTGAGTTGGTTTCATAACATTTGGCTTGTTGGAGACGCCAATCCACTAATTATTTACTAATACAGTTTCTTGTATCCTCTAGATATTTCGATTTAGAGGAACCTTCTTTAATTCTAGAAAATTCTTTGATTCATATCTCCTTCCTATCAATTATTTCACAACAACAATATTTTATTTATAATTCAATAGCAGCCTTCTCTTACATTGTGCACCGCAACACTATGTTCTAATTTCTCCTTATAGGCTCTCATGTCGCACTTCTCAACTATCTTTATGCTTTGTTTTTGTCTCTTATAGGATAAGATCTCTACAAATCTTTTTTCCCTTCACACTACTTACACACCCACTTCACCTTTTTACTCTCCACATGCTCATGTTATCATTACATGTGTGCTTCCCTCACTCACGCTTTCTAATGGTGTATATGCTCTGATCACCACACTTTTGAAAAAAAAATCTCAGCTATTTGTAAACCATGTTTGAATTTACTATGATGTATAAAAGGCACAACATAGTTTTAACTGATTATGAAACGAACATATGACATGGAGGTGAGAGGAGACATGGAAGTGGGAGATAATGTGGAAACACATGGTTGGTGGAAATGATATGACCAGGGGTAAATAGACGTTGGTGGGAAGGAGAGGGTTAGGTAGTTTTCGGAGGAGGGGGGTTGGGGGGGGGGGGGGGGGGGGGGGGGTGGTCAGGGGGTGTGGTATATGGTTTCGAGCGGGGGGGGGGGTCAGGGGGTGTGGTATATGGTTTCGAGCAGGGGGTGTGAATTGATAAGAGGACGCCCGTCGCATGGGGCCCATGAAAAGCGATACCTCTTTTCAGACCCCCCCAGCTGTTAACATGAAAATGGATGAGGGGGTGTGAAATGGTTTCATCGCCGTTGGTCTGGCGAGGAAAATCTTAATCGTAAAAAAACACTCGAATTTTTGTGAAAGTGACAAGATGTCCTATCAATCCTCGATCATATGTTAAAATCTGATTTAAACTTTATTACATCATTTGATCATGTTTAAATGCATGATTAACTAAATCAACTAGCTAATGAAACTTAAATTTACATTTTTGAGGGCGCATTTACTTTTGCAGACCCATTTATTATCTATAAACTACTAAAACCTATTATATCAGCAAATTTAAATTATCAAAACTAATCATGTTACAACACCCCCCCTAGACAATTCTTCTTCCCCTCCTTTGAAGCATCTGAATTCTCCTTTTTCTTCAATCCACTTCTTGCCTATGTTCTCCAAGTACTATGCTTGTACACAAGCCTCATCCACTGATATGGGCTTGAACAACATCAGTTTCTTCTTCAAATGGTTAAATTGAGGAGTACATATGGGTTCTTTTGGGAGACACCCAACATTATTGCCATCTTTCTTAATTATGTGGTGTACTCCTATACGCTCCACCTATGTTTTTCCCTGAAGTAGTGCCACCAGGTCCACTAGTCTTCTACATACATGATAGGGTAAAATTGTGACATTATGAGGGTTTTAAAGTCATACCACTTTATCGCAAAAGGATCTCCCTCTAAACTCAAGGTATCTATGTGGCTTCCCCACCAAGTCAAGGCATGGCCCTCTCATTTCAGCCACACAAAAGAAATCTTGTGTTCTTCCTATATATGATGAACACTAAAATAAAATTCTAATTACGGAAACCAATGATTTAGCTTCAGATCATCAATATTACCTTGATACAACTTGCTATCAACATTCTACTGTGAGCTAAAATTGGTACTTTGATGTAACATCCCTGGTGAAAATTCCATGTAATAAAAGTAATAAAGGTAAAATAATAACCACAGTTATAGGACACTTATTCAAAGCTGAATGTTGGGAAAAATCCTAGTGGGATCACTTGTGATTGTTTATGGCTAAGGAAATTGGCAAAGGAAATGGCTAAGGCTTTGGAAAGGCAAAATGGCATTTTTGGCACATTTATTTATGAAAATAATGGAAATTAGGACAAAAATGTGAAAGGTCACAAGTTGCATGTGAGGAGGAAAATGAAGTAAAATAATGGAAAATGAAGAAAATAGAGGCTTCATTTATAAAAAGGCTTTTGAGGATCAGTTGGTAACCTTTTGTTAGTTCAGTTTTGTAGCTCTCTCATTATTCTCTCTCTCTCTCATACTCTTGGAGACTCAGAGTTTTCTTGGAGCACTCTTGGTGGGTGTGGCATACTTGGATTCTTAGAGAAAGAAGGAAAAGGAAGAGCAGGAAAGTGCAAGAGGGCATCGATATCAGTAGCTACATCATAATTTTTTCTAGGTACCGAGTTGCATGTATGTTTTATTCACTAGTTTTGGCATGCATGGCATATGCATGTGGATTCTTGGTCATGATATGTCATTGGCATAGAGGATTACCTAGATTGGCAATGGATTGCCTAGCCTTTCCATTTCATTGATAGCTATGGTGATTGTGGGTTTACTTTCATTATTATTTTTTTGTTAGTTCTCATGTTTCCTTAGCTTGGGTTGAGTTACTAGTTCCTGGAAGCCCTGGTTGGACAAACACTCTGGAAGCCATGTAATAGATTGGGTTGAGTTACTAGTCCTGGAAGACTTTGTTGGATAAACGCTCTGGAAGCCTTGGTTGGAACAAACAGTCTAGAAGACCTTAAAGACTTGGATGGAGACCAATCTGATGATGGTTTTGTGATGTCCGACCGTGAGATGGAATCATTGTTGATGGGTTGAGGTGGATGACCTCTGGAAGCCCAGTCTAAGTTTTGATTGATGTGTTCTATGAGATCACACATTCATGCTTGGAATATGGCATGGGGTGAATGGATGAAGAGAGATTTGGCTCAGCCATTCTATGGTTGGGTGGAACGTGGAAGTCCCATCCCAAGTTTGGATTTTGCATCATTAATGAAAGGTTATTTCTCCTTGTATTTCAATGAGAATTTTTATGGATTATATGTGGTCTATATGGCTGTACTTTCATGAGTATTTTTTTTTTTATTATGTTGGTTATGTATGTGTTTTATGACAACATCCATGTATGGCTTTCATCATGTTTTTACTTGTAATTGAATGATTAATGTATCTATGACCTAATGGATGGAATGGTAGTTGATTTATTGAGGCGTCAATGGTTCTTAGTGATTCTCAGCAAAGTATGAGACCCCTATGATCATAAATGTTATTGATCTGAAAATGGGGCACTTAGGCTTCTTGTCTAGCTTACAAGAACCTCTCCCACTTCCAAAGCTTTAAATATTCCCAAGTCTTATTGATTAACCAATGCGGAATTAATAAGTGCTTGATATGAAGGTGTATGTTGGTATTTGTTTTAAACTGTTCAGGTGTTGTAAATTAATGTGTTGAAATTGATATATAAATAGATACAACAGTAAATAATGCAGCAGTAAAACAAGCACATAAGACAGCAATTTAATTAGGATTTCACCCACAACTCTTGGGCTACGTCTTCGTGAGCTCTATTCAACTCAACTAGGCTCTCTAGGATTATGGTATAAGTCCTTTTTACAAGCTCTTGGCTCAACTCCTACTATTTTACACAGAAACAGTGGGTTCAGACACCATGTCATTCCCTGGATCTTGAAGCTCTAGCTCTTGGCTCTAGCTCTTGGCTCTGGCTCTTGGCTCTAGCTCTTGGATCTAGCTCTTGGCTCTGGCTCTTGGCTCTTGGTTCTGGCTCTTGGCTCTGACTCTAGCTCTTCAGCTTTGGCTCTGGCTCTGGCTCTTCGGCTCTGGCTTCTTTGGCCCTCTATCAGTTTACAGCTCTCTTAGCTTTTCACTTGACTTCCAAGTGACTCCCTTAGCTGCGTGTGCTTCCAATTTTGCTTTCTACACTGTTTGTTTTGTGGCTGCCTTTTCGCACTTCTCTCTTACACCTTAACTTCCTACTTTGGCTTCACTTTCTACTTATTCTCGATTTCAGCAACAACTCCAACAACAACTGCCAACTCCTACCAACACCCCTTGTGATTCAGCTCTCAGGCTTTCTTTGAGGCATTTCTGGCTTTTCAGCTTCCTTAGTCATTCCTCTGTCAACCGTGATCATGAGGAATCATTCCTCTTCTCGACTCTGCCTCTTCGCACTTCAAAATGCATCCCTGCTGCAGAAACGCCTGCCTGCAACGTGGCACAGGGAATGATGGCTGTTTTCCCATGGAAAATGAACCAGCGGCCTCCTTTCAAGCGAAAACCCATGAAATACTGTGTTTCGGCTTGAAATGAAAATACACATGAAAATCACTATCGGCATGAAATCTGGATGTGAAATTCCATTAAATTGCCCCTAAAATCCCTATCAGATCTGCCTTCCATTGCATATCGCAATCGCTTTGGTGGCATGGCCAATGGCCAAAAATCCATTAAACAGGAAATACAAAGGAAAATCTGAATTTTCGGATTTGAAATTTTATGAAATTGAGCTTTTAAACCCCATCAGTTCTAGTCCTAATCGCAATCGCAAGTCGCAACGGCCTGGGGGCTTCCCCTTTGGGTGTGTCGATCACCAATCCGACGATCCACTAATCACAATTGCAAATCGCAAGTTGCATGGCCCAGGGGTCCTTTCCTTTGGTATCTCGACGCCAATCCATCGATATCGGCGATCGCACTCGCAAGTCGCATAGCCCGGGGGTCCTTCCCCTTTGGGATCGCCAACAACGATCTGCCGATATCATAATCGCACTATCGCATCGGCTCGGGACCTTTGCCTTATAGGTGCATATGCCTACCTCCAACCCAATCCGCCAATCCGATCATCGGAGATCGCTGATCAAGGGTCCCTTCTGCCCGACCTTAAGTCCTCCTCTTTGCCTTATGTGATGTGATTTCCTCAAATAGCCTTTTAGGCCATTTTTAATGGAATTTGCCCCTTTTTCAAAGGATAAAGGGAAACTTCTTCCTACGATAACTTCTTCAACTGAAATTTGTTTTCGCCCATTCAAGTTGCGTTGGATTCAGAATGAAGAGATCTCTACAATGAGACTATTTCTAAGAGTAGCTTGCGACTTTCATTTTCCTCTAATTTACAAAGGATTTGTGCCATTTGGCACCTTTTACCTCTTATATGAAGTCTTTTAGACTTAAAGGTTTATTCAGGATCCACTTTTGGATCACACCTTCCCACTAAAGAACTTTTGGTCTCCAAAAGAGTAATATCACCCTCTTCTTTCAGCCTCCACACTCTTTCCTTTGCATAGTGCCTCTGAACCAAAACCTTTGACCACTTTCCTTCCTGGATATGTTGGTCCTCCTGGGAAGAAATGTCTTCCTCCTTGCCTTCTTGCAGAACTCTTGTTGAAATAGTTATAGAAGGTAGTTTGAGCTTCTCTACCTTGATCATTGATCCAAGGTGGCTCAAACAAATGTGAAGTACGTTTGATCCACAAAAATTTCATTTGTACATGTTTGACAAGCTATCAACAAAACTGTTAACAACAACAGAATACAGACAACAACTGGATGGCATAAACTCCTACTTCAACAAAAGAAACATATTTTCACATCTTGTGAACACCTCCATGTCTTACATCTGCATACAAATGATGGAATAGATAACAAGCCCAGAAAACATGCCTTGAAAAACAAATGACCCTTCAAGCCAAGCATGTGGAAAAAGACCATTTGGACTCTTTTTCAAAAGATGAAATACTTCATTATTTCCTCCATCTTGGAGACCAAATCAACTTTTTCCAAGTTAATATTGCATGCATGTTACAGTAATCAACCCTGCAAGTTAATTACACATACATGTTCAAAAACAAGGAAATCATCAGCATCCCTGTGTTCATGCATATCAAGCTTATGCATGTATTTCATCCTTCAACTTTCACTTAAGCA
Source organism: Pinus tabuliformis (assembly GCA_031772625.1). Classification (NCBI taxonomy): domain Eukaryota; kingdom Viridiplantae; phylum Streptophyta; class Pinopsida; order Pinales; family Pinaceae; genus Pinus; species Pinus tabuliformis. Next base: position 1,085,093,315 of record CM062813.1, read on the forward strand.
CACCGTACTTTCGAAGCTAAAATGAAATATAATGTTGCAGCAAAAAAGTGAGTCTCCTACTCAACCTTTTTCCATTCACCATCTCGGTAAAGTCCTGCAACTTGCATCTCATCAACAAAGAAATGCAAATAGATGAATCAATAGAAATGAAACCTTAATTGGAAAATAAATCTAACCATTTCTTACCAATCCAGTTCAAAGGTCTTTCCTTTGTCTGCACTTCAACATCAACATGTGAATCATCCTAAGACACATCATCCATGGAATCTTCTTTTCCATTTCTACCATCTTCCCTTTCCACTTTCTTCAGCTTTTGTGGAAGCATTGCTAGATTCAAAGTCCAACATGTTTCAACAAGATGCCCTTGCTTATGGTAGTAAGTGCAACACATGTGCATCCTCTTGACAGCATGATTTGCCTTGTCCACTAGACCTTTGGCTTTTTGCCTCTTTTCCTTTAAAAGTTTCCTGTATGTGGCCATTCTCTTCCAACATCTAGAAACATGATGGTTATCCAAAACACAAAAGGAACATGCAATTATTTTCCCATATCTATGTGGAAATTTATCATGCTTTGAAATTTCAAAAGGACTGTGTTTAGAACCAAATTTATACCTGCCTCTTTCACCTTTAGTGCCTTCATGAGGAGGTGAAGCAAATGAAGAAGTGGCTCCCTGTGGAACACCATCAATCTCTTTGAGGCTGTTAGAGTTTTCACAACTCTCTGGTTCAAGTGTGTGCTTTTGAACACCTGCATCCTGCAAATAATGTTTCAAGCTATTGCATTCCTCCTGAATACAACCTTCACACTCTTGAAGACCTGCGATGAAACTCCTTCTTGGAGCTATTTTAATGGTGTTCATGGTAGCTTTGGAACTCTCTCCATAAGAATGTCCATAGCCAAGACCCAAATACTTATGCCTTTCCTCAACCATTATTGGTTCAATAATACCTTTTGCATGCTTTCCCAAGCCCTTTCCTTCATAGCCCATCTTTAACATTAGCTTGGAACCTATGCCTCTAGTATGTTTTTCAAAAGAACCAATATAAGCATTCTTAGAGGAATTTGATGACAAACTGGAATGGTTTACCTCTTCTTCAAGTTGATTCTTGACCAAGTCTTCTTTGGCAACAAAGAGTTGTGACTCCAACTCATGCATCCTCTTCAAGTTCATATTTGCAATATGAAGTTGCCTCTCCATTTCCTGCAGTCTATCAGAAAGCAACTGCTTCTCTTCCTTCATGAAATTCAACTGCTCTCAAAGTATGTTGCTCTTCCTTCCATCCTCATACATCTCTCTCACCTTTTCCATCATGATGAACAAGTATTGCTTCAAGTCTTCATCATAGAGTCTTGTGATGAAGAAGGAATTTAAGGATTCACTTGTAGATGTTTTCATTATACCAATGAACAAAAGAACTTCAAACAAGATTAATAAAAGGCTTTATAAAGCAACCTTTGCAACAAACCTCTTGTGCTCCAAGGATTGCTTTGAGGTCCTTTGGAATAGGAGAATGCCTTCAGCACTTCTTCCTATTTTTCCTTCCTCGACTGAGCTATCAAATAGCTTTCCTTTTACCTCTGCAAACTCAAACAATAGTCAGTCTACAAACAAGCATACAATCAACCTCTAATTGTTTAAACACCTTTCAGACAAGCAATCTTTGCTCTGTCAATCAAGAATTTTGATATAGCATTCTTTGAAGGTGATTTTAATCAAACTTAAGCTCTGATACCACCTGATCTGAAAATGGGGCACTTAGGCTTCTTGTCTAGCTTGCAAGAACCTCTCCCACTTCCAAAGCTTTAAATATTCCCAAGTCTTATTGATTAACCAATGCGGAATTAACAAGTGCTTGATATTAAGTTGTATGTTGGTATTTGTTTTAAATTATTCAGGTGTTGTAAATTAATGTGCTAAAACTGATATATAAATACATACAACAGTATATAATGCAACAGTAAAACAAGCACATAAAATAGCAATTTAATTAGGAGTTCACCCACAGCTCTTGGGCTACGTCTCTGTGAGCTCTAGTCAACTCAACTAGGCTCTCTGGGATTATGGTATAAGTCCTTTTTACAAGCTCTTGGCTCAACTCCTACTATTTTACACAGAAACAGTGGGTTCAAACACCATGTCATTCCCTAGCTCTTGAAGCTCTGGCTCTTGGCTCTGGCTCTTAGCTCTTGGTTCTGGCTCTTGGCTCTGACTCTGGCTCTTTGGCTCTATCTCTGGCTCTGGCTCTGGCTCTTCAGGTTCAACTTCTTTGGCCCTCTATCAATTTACAACTCTCTTGGCTTTTCACTTGACTTCCAAGTGACTCCCTTGGCTGTGTGCGCTTCCACTTTTTCTTTTTGCGCTGCTTGTTTTGTTGTTGCCTTTTTGCACTGCTCCCTTACACCTTAGCTTCCTGCATTGGCTTCACTTTCTACTTATTCTCGGTTTCAGCAACTCCTCCAACAACAACTGCCAACACCCCTTGCGATTCAACTCTCAGGTTTTCTTTGAGGCATTTCTGGCTTTTTGGCTTCCTAAGTCGTTCATCTATCAACCCTGATCATGAGGAATCATTCCTCTTCCTGGCTCTGCCTCTTCATGCTTCAAAACACATCCCTGTTGCAGAAATGCCCACCTACAGTGTGGCACAGGGAATGATGGCTATTTTCCCATGGAAAATGAACTGGCAGCCTCCTTTCAAGTGAAAATCCATGAAATATTGTGTTTCGGCTTGAAATGGAAATACACATGAAAAGCACTACTGGGCGTGAAATCTGGACGTGAAAGTCCATTAAATCACCCCTAAAATCCCCATCAGGTCTGCCTTCCATCACATATCGCAATCGCTTTGGTGGCATGTCAATGGCCAAAGATCCATTAAATGGGAAATACAAAGAAAAATCTGAATTTCTAGATTTGAAATTTGATGAAATCGGGCTTTTAAACCCCATCGGGTCTAGTCTTAATCGCAATCGCAAGTCGAAACTACCCGGGGGCTTCCCCTTTGGGTGTGTCGATCGTTGATTCGTTGATCGCAATCGCAAATCGCAAGTCGCACAGCTCGTGGGTCCTTTCCTTTGGTATCGTCGATGCCAATCGGTCGATATCGGCAATAGCAGTCACAAGTTGCACGGCCCGTGGGTCCTTCCCTTTTGGGATCGCCAACAACGATCCGCCAATATCGTAATTTCACTATCACATCAGCCCGGGGCCTTTGCCTTATGGGTGCATATGCCTGCTTCCGACTCGATCCACCGATCCGATCGTCGGAGATCGTTGATCGAGGGTCCCTTCTTCTCGACCTTAAGTCCTCCTCTTTCCCTTATGCAATGTGATCTCCTCAAATAGCCTTTTAGGCCATTTTTAATGGAATTTGCCCCTTTTTCAAAGAATAAAGGGAAACTTCTTCCTATGATAACTTCTTCATCTGAAGTTCATTTTCGCCCATTCAAGTTGCGTTCGATTCAGAATGAAGAGATCTCTGAAATGAGACTATTTTTGAGAGCAGCCTGCGACCTTCATTTTCCTCTAATTTACAAAGGATTTGTGCCATTTGGCACCTTTTACCTCTTATATGAAGTCTTTTAGACTTAGAGGTTTATTCAGGATCCATTTTTGGATCAGTTATTTACACCTGTAGATTACATATTGATGATATGTTTTATGAAATGTTTGTCATGGCTAGTAGGGGTCCAGTCAAGCTCTTAAACAAGTATTTTCTTTAGTATTGTGATTTCCATGTTATTTATAGTTCTGAAGGTATCATGAAATTTTGGGCAGTGACCTAGGCTCTAGGCTTGAAAAAGTGGCTCAAATCCCGGGGTCACTAGCATAGCACTGAAAAATTTAGTCTCTCGTCTCTGGCAAGTAAGCCTGTGAGAGCGACTTTGGGTTTTTCGACGCTGTCATGCATATAGCATGAGAGCAACTAAGGCTTAAGTTGTCCAAAAGTTCAGTGAGACCCAAGGGCAAGTTGTCTAAAGTATTGGATTGGTTCCTGAGGTTTCTGTAGCTAATGTTGAATGTATGTATGGTGTGTTTCCATCAGTTCCACTTCCTTAACGTGACTTAGGAGGTCGAATCATATCATAGTGGCCTATCATCATATGTTTACCCTAGCTAGTCGGTTGCTTGGGTAGATGTGGGAAGAGGGTATTACATTTGAGCTAATTCTTTCGTGTCTTTTTCCACTCTAAAAGCATCAATATGGATGAAAACAAATATAATGATCTAATCTAGATCACCTGCAAATTCCCTTTATTCATTCAAATATATTATTTATTTATGACCTTGATTTACCCTAATTTCTATGTTAAAATAAATTGTTTTCAAAAACCTTTTTTCAATAAAAGTGATGTCTTGGTCCGAGTGGGGGTAGGGGTAACAATCCTTTTCTTTCACTTTTCTACATGTCCATATAGATTTTAGAGATAGAAAAAAATTCTTAAAAATAAAGATGGATATATATTCACTGTATTTTATTATAGATGTAATAAGTTGTAAAGTGAATCACACTCCATATATTATGGTTCCAAATGTCACACTAAGAGAGGGGGTAAATCAACATAAAGACAATTCACAATTTCACAATCTTAATTAATACATTCGTTTAGTTGTAATCATAAAAATAATATCATTGGTTACCATAATGCATCGTGTCATAAGTAGCATAATTAGAAACACAAGAAGGCATCACATCACAAGGAGATACACAATTTTTAGGTGGAAACCCAAATGGGAGAAAACCACCAACTCTTCTTCTGGTAAGTATTCAATTCTTTACATCAATCTGCAAGTTTCAACCTACTGGAGGAAACTACCCCCAAATTATGAAATATGCCACTTGTGGTAGGCTATAACCTGATTAAGGCTCTGACCTCAAAGATGCAAGTAGCTACTCGGTATAGGCTACAACCTAATTGAGGCTCGAACATCAAGGATGAGTAAGCTCCAACCTGCTCTAGGCTCCAACCTCCTCCTTCAACTTCCTTGTGGACCTCTATTTCATCTCATTTTAAAATTGGATCCATTGTCATCATATATCACTAAGTTATAAGGAATGTCATAATTTTCAATTTGTTGTCATCATCACAATCATCTCATATTGCCACTGCCATAAAAACTGTCATTGTCCCAATCATGGTCTTTGCAACCTACAAACATTACCAGTTCCATAAACATTATCATTGTTGCAATCATTGTCTCTTCCATACAACTTGCATCAAAAAATATCATATCAATCTCTTATATTGCCTATCATATTGTTTCCCATATGCTGCTCCAACCAGAACTACAATCAGATCATTCAAACACTTCCTCAAAACCTGTTTCATATTGTATCCAAAACACCTGCAACATGCTCATAGACCTTTGAAATGGAACTAAGTGATTTTATTCATCAAATAAAATTCCAAATAACATCAAACCCCTCTTGTTACATTCATCTCTAAATCTCGATCATTTAGCTTCTTCTGGGACTTAATTTGGACAAGTAATGACTCCAAAAACTCAAAATATCTAGATGCAACTATATAGTTACTTAAATTCTCTGCAAAAAGGCATTTTCTGGATGCCCTCCTCGATTCCAACATTGGCCACCACAAACTACTAAATATGCGACAAAATGGATTTATGGCTGAAAAATAAAAATTACAAATCAAACTGACCTTTACCTATCAGGGAGGGGTCGAACCTGGGTCTATATTATCACAGTGTATGCCGCTACCACTCAACCTACATTATATGGCTTAGTAGTTTCCCTTGGTTAATTATTGTTATTTCTAGTTTTACCACAAGCTCATGAGACTATTCCATGACCATGCACGTGTCTCGGCTCCAGATTTGTCAGTTGATGCAAGAGCATAGGCTCTCAAAATCAACTTTGTTGATTTTACCTAAAGGGGTATTCAAATTTACTAAAGGAGTGGGTTCCTTAATTATTTTATTGTATTTTTGTAAGTTGAAATTAAATTTTAGAAGGATAGGGTTACTTTCATAATAATGATGCAAATGGATTCTTTAAGAAAATGATTGAGACTAGGTGGAATTTACTATCAATTTGGAAACTCAATGACAAATTCCAACCATGGGATGAGATTACTCTTTTCGAGAGGACAAATTTTCACTGTTAAAGCACTCAATTTGGACAAGGGAAAGTGTATTTTTTAATTAAAGCCCTATGAAGCCTCGAAAATCGCTACAACAACATAAGGGAAACCACCCGGTCCGGACCTTAGTACAGCTCCTTTTCCGTTTGGAATAGTGGCTCTGACTGGGGATAATGGGACCAGTTTCCCAAAAATAGATAAAATGGGATGGACGAGCGACTTATAGATTATGCTAGTGATAAGCGAATAACTACAACTATCGGCAGGAATATAATAACTATAATCTACCCCGGGGTTTCATCGATTTCTAAAGTGTAGCGTTTGATGATCTGGGCTTTTAGACAAACATATAGATGGCTCTGTCTTCAAACATAGATATTAAATTGTTAAAGATTGTTGTGCATAAATAGTTATACAAAGCAATAACAACGAAATTACTACACTTTACCATTTATATCATTGTTACATACATGATTAAAGGAAAATGCAAATCGCAAAACATCCAATAGTGGGCTGAGATAGAGATTTGTTGTTACAGCGCATGCATGTATTCAACAATAGCAAGAATATATAGCATAACAATTCATACAAAAAGAATGACTTCAGACGTAGATAAAAGTACCATATGAGCTGCAGCACATTCCCAAATATCAATCGCTATTAGCAGTTCTTCCTTCAACACAGAAATCGTCCTCAACAAAGGCAATAGTGCGCAATTGCATTAAAAATTTAATGTCGAATTCAGAACAACTGGTCCAATTTCATAAAAGAATAGTGACTGAAGCACAGTAGTGCAAACTTCAGCCTATTAAGTCTGTTACAAAATTTTACGACCCTTTCCAAAACAATGAAAGGGTCTATAAATATTAATCTAATTTAAATATCTACAAAACAGAAATCCTACTAAACTGGTATCAATAACTCTTGATCCTGTTTTGGCTGGCGATCTGGCAAGCGGGAGGGTGACTCATTAAGTCGGCTGCTTTCCTTTGAATCTGAGCTGATTAATTGCAAGCATTGGCTCAACTTCTGGAGGTTTGTTGAGGCGCGAACTGAGTTGTGCAGCGTAGGTGGCATCTTGGATATCGGGAATTATACACCCGATTGCGTCTGTAAGGCACTTTAGGGCAGATCTCTGTGTATGTGGCTTGATTAAAAAGAGCCAATATGCATCTAAGGATAAGCTTTTAACTCCAGCGATTAATCTTCCTTTTTCTTCTAACTCAGGGTAGCACGTTTGCTCTAATGTATTTGGAGTTGTTATCTTCCCCGGTGTACATTGAGAAATCATATTGGCCAGGTAAAGAGTGTTATTGACTAGATCCACTAGATTGTTGGCGGTTGATTTACATCTTGAAGCCGCCCTTTCTGCTTTCATCACTTGAGTGTGCCATTCTGTGAAAAGTATATCTTTCTGTGTTTCATTAATCCTGGGCAATTTTGCTGCTTTTCCCAAATCAGTATCTTGCCAATCAAGATGTGCAGTAATGGCCTCGTCCGCTTGATCTAGTTCAGTCCTGGCCTTTTCCACCTGTTGATTTATTGTTGTAGTTAGCTCACAGAGGGACTCAGCTTGAGCGATCTGTTGACATAAGAGTCTGACCTGAGATATCAATGCACTGTTTATCAATAATGCCTCTGATTTAAACTCTTTTACCTGCGATGCACCCTTCATCTTTTCCAGCTGCGATGACATTTGAGCAATTTGCTCATCTTTGGTCTTTATCATTTGCTCATTCGCCACTCTCAAATTTTCCAACACCTCCGACAATTCTTTTTGTTTCTGGATCGCACCCTGATCGATCCTTTGCCTTTCTGCTTGCAATTGCTGAGTCAACTGATTGTTCTCTTGTTGTTGCGCCAGCAACTGTTCTTCGGCTTGTGCTGCCCTTTGCCTTGTTTCAACCAATTCTGCCTGTAACGCAAAGATTTCTTGGTCCTTATTCTTCAATAGAAGGCTCACCTCCGATGCTTTGTCAATTTTTGCCACCGAATAAGCGCCTGCATACTGTGATAGCTTTGTTAAGTCATCGAAGGGATCCAATTCCTCCTTCCATACTACATTACCCGTGACCGTTTGTTCGGGGAAGATAGAAGGTTGATCAATCCTTCGTTTCTTCCTCGAACACTTTACAACTACCCTGTGTCTTGGGCTGTAGAAAACATCCAATGGCGGAATGTCTTCTATCTGTAGAATAATCTGGTCAGAGGGGTCTTTTGGAATAACTTCAACTTCTTTAGAACTTGGTGGGCCGCTGGTTCCACTTGGAACCTGAGGAGAGGTAACATCTTGAGTATCATTTGTCTTAGAAGTATCCCCATCTTTTGAACATTCCAATCCACTGATGATGGAATGAAATTGCTGCCATTCTTGTAATAATTTGGGGTCTATGGTAGTGTCTACATTGACATCAGTGGTTTGCTTCTGCTGTTCTTTCTCCTGCTCTTTCCTCTGCTGCTCCTCTTTTTCTCTCCTCTGTTTTTCTTCCTGTTCCTTCTTTTGCTGTTCTTCTTGCTCCCTTTTCTGCCTATCTGCCAGTTCTTTCTTCTTTCTTTCTTCTTGTTCCATTTGTGTTCTCTGCTGTTTCTCGGCTTGTTCTTTCTTTAGCCTTTCCGCCTGTTCTTTTCTCTGTCTTTCTGCCTGTTGCTTCTTCTGCTGCTCCTCCTGTTGCTTCTTCTGCTGCTCCTCCTGTTCTTGAACAGGTCGGCTTGATGATGTTGCTGGAGTTGTTGCCAGTAAATCCAGAGGCAGAGTTTGCAACCTCTGTTCTCTGAGTTTATTGAACTCAGTTAATCCTTCATCATTATATCGCATCCTAGCGAGTTCTTTAGCATGACCTATTGTTTCGGAGGCAACGAACAGGTCATCAAACATATCCTTCTGATGCTCAAACCTTGTTAATTTGGCCTGTTCTAATGCATTATAAGCAGTCTTTTTTGGGTCGTATGGTCTGTTTGGGATCGTGGCCAGCGTTAAAGACTGAAGCTTCGTGGCTTCCTTTTCTGCATGTTTAAGATCATGCAGAGTATAAACGCCACATCTGAAGGGAAAAGATGGCCATCCTTTCTTCTTTTCTATTTTGAGAGTCTGTGTAGTACTCTCAGCCATGATTTGATATGCAATCTCCCTTGCTAGCAGCTTATCTGGAACATATAGAGGAAGAACATGTGGGTCGGCTTTACTGCCGAAAACTCTGATATAGGTGAAATTTTCTTCTCCAAACCAACTTGCTACTGCTGGTAAATCAAAGGAAGCTTGATAGGAAATTTTTGAAATGGGTTTATCAAAAATGGAATAGTAAATGGGCACCATAAAACCATTACAGATTTGATAAAGGTGGTCTTTATAAGAAGTTTTCCACAATTTTTGATGATATATATGAATGGGTGAAGGGTCCTGTGCAGTCCACCTCCACCCGAGAACAGGAAATTCGGAATTGAAACAAAGAGTGTCTAAGATATATGCACTATAGTAGAACGGGGGCATTTTTCTTTCTGAAACAACAGTCTGAGATCTAAAATCACGAACAGCTACTGCTAATTTATCCGAAAGAATAGTAGCCCAATCCATAATCCAACTGTTTACTGCTGCCTCCATTAAAGGAACCATTTCAATGGTAAAATTGGCAGAATCATGCAATCCCCACAGCCTACACATCATAATCCCCGCATAACAATAAGGAGAAGCCAAAGAATCGACCGAGTACTTACCAGAGGATTCGTGCTTGTGTTTGTTGGGGTTTTGCCTCCAATCCTTGATAGGTTCAGATTCGATCTCATTCTCGCTTGCGAACTTCTCCAAGAAGGCCTTGTTATATATTTTCTCTGGCTCAGGCAAATGATACATTTGCCTTAGGTCATCTGGCTTGAATGATCCGAAAATCCTCCCATCTCTGGTATTAAAAGTCCTGTCCAAAATGGGGATTTCTTCAATCGCCCATCGCACAACGTCTGTATAGGGAAGAATCTGTTCTCTGGCCGCTATCCTGTGAAGGAAAGAATCGGCCAAATCTTTGAGAGTTGCATCAGACTTCTTGAGTAAGTCCACACTAGCTTCTGACACTATCTTTTCTGGCTGCTCAGCTTCAATTAGGTTATAAGTGCCCTGCCAAGTCACTCTGGTGAGCCCCGTGCATGTGGTATCGGATATTAGTCCCTTCTTCTTATTTGCGGCCGCTTGTCCTACAGTTGGTGTTGCGGAAGCACCTGCAGTCTTCTTGGACTTCTTTCCCATCTTCTCAGGCCTAGCTTCTGTGAATGAATTCTGCACAAAGAGGTAATTGGGCGTAATACACAGAGATAGCGATGAAAAACTCTTAAGTGATACAGCACATATGGATAGATGCGTAACTGAAGGATTTAGTTTTTAAAATGGGTGTCGATACAATCCGTAAAAAGATTTTAGGACATGATCTTATTAATTAGCCGTTTTCAATCTGTCATTCCTTAAATGCCCATTATATCGTTATTTGGGTGAACGATTCACTTAAGCATGAAATGGACGTTTTGGCGGTTGAGCATAGATGAAGGATTGCGTGAGCGATCCAGCTTTTATTACAAATGAATTGCGCCATCCCATCACTTAACGGCTCTTTGTCGAAAACCGCGCTTTATCGGATCGCAATCGGGGGTGTGAGTTAGTGCGCTTTAATGGTGTGTATTGGATATCACCGATCGCCGAATGCGATATCGCATCGGCGAAAAGCTTTGAGCGCAATAAGACTTGAGTGAGATTGCCGCCGATATCCGATTCCCGATTGCGCATCGCATCGGGACAAGTCTTTGGGAACATCACAACTGTTGTAGCGTGTCGCCGATCGCCGAATGCGCCGAATGCATATCGCGTCGGGACTATTGGCATGGGGCATTATAACATATACATGGAATATCGCCGATCGCCGAATGCGCCGAATGCGCATCGGCGGAAAACTTTGGGGTGCTTAATTATAATTCATGTATCATTGCGATATGCGATCTTGCGATCGCTTTATCGCAATGATAAATCATTACATGATTTCTTTTAAGGGTTTGCCCAGAAAGTTTTATAAAGTGCATTTATTCATTTATTGGATTTTTTTGGATCATAATAGTATTGATACCAAATTAAATTTTAAAGGGACCCATTTCATACGTTAATATTTATAAGTAAAGATGATATGAAATGGGGGGTTGTTGTAGAGCACAACAAGCCCACATGTGCATATTTGATCAGGTCGGCCCTAAACAAAATTGAACACCCTTGGAAGGCTACAAATACAAGTCAAGTGACCCTCATTTGGACATCATTATCATGAAGCATTCTTCTTATTTCTTTGGTTTGGATCACATAGGTCTGTGATGGTTCGTGGAATTTTGTTCGTACAGGTCCATGATTGCAGGTTCAAAAGCTTGAACATGAGTTATGGTTTCGATTTCTGACCGCAGGCATGACACTAGTAGTTTTCAATCACAAATGTAGGTTCATAGGCTCATGTGCATGGTTGAAATATTCCAATTGTACGCTCGACACTCTATCCATGCGGTTGGGACCTAGGGTTTGGTTTTCTCAGTTGACTACATATTTCTCAATTGACCGCAGTGTTTGGCAGTTGACCACAGACAATGACAGTTAACTGCAGGCTTCTAAAGTAGGGCTTTGACCATTCGTATTGTTGGGTTGATCCGAATCGGATCCTTAAACATTTCCATGACTGTTTCAAATTATGTCAGGCTTCAAAATCTTATGAATGACGAGCTTATTAGGAAATACCTCTGGACAATGGCAATTTATGGCCAGCACAGAACAATGAAGACCCTCGATTAAATCGCGTTGACCGTTGGCCCATGGAGACTGCACATGGACGCAAATTGGCAATCGAAATCCTAGATCCAAAAAGAGAGGCAGTTTCTGATACGCGATTAGTTAATCGCGTATCACAGGGAAAAATTCTAAGTAAAGGAAAGCCTCGAGCACTCGGTCACAAGGAAAAAAAGAAACCCTGTAGAAATCGTTAGAAGGTGGGTCCCGTGCCCAAAAGTGGCAGGATATTGCGTGCAATTTGAGTGGTAAGCAGGTTTAGCCGAGTTCAGCGCGATTCCACACAGCGGGTGACACGCATCCAGCAAATGATAGAGAAAACCACTTACATCGCGTGAGTAACAATCGAGCAACTTACTCGCGCAATATAGACGGAGACCGTAGGATCTGGAGGCTCCAGATCAACAGCGAAGAATCAACCTTATGGAAGACCAAATTTGACGGGGAAATAGACTGAGGTACATGAGATTTCAGGTCCGACATGACCGCTGAGTTGGCAGAGGAATCAGTTTCGCGGGCGATCTTGGAGCAATGAAAATAGCGACCGTTCAAAGAGAAATGACACTCAGTTCGTGAGAAAACAGGTGGCCACCTCTCTGTGAAGTGTTACATAGCGATGATGACAAAAAGCAGGGGAATTCCAGCGGATAGAGCCAGGAAGCGGAAACAAGCAGTCAGGGAGAAGATTGGCTTTAAGCCACGAACAGACAAAGAACAAGGAGAGAGACAGAAGTAGAGAAAGAAGTGAATTGCAGAGAACAGAGAAGCCGAGCTAACCTACACAGCAAATGCAGCATCGAGCAGACAGAATGGAGAGAGTCTGAGAGTCTGTGAACTCCAAAGAAGGCTTGAGAGGTTCAAGCAACTCCTCTGTGTATACCCGTCAGGTATAGAGTACCAAATCGGACTCATACCACTGAGACCAGTTGAGGTCAAGACTCGATAAGGGGGATTATGTGTACTCTAAAGGCCTGGGGAATCCAAGTACCACCCTACTGAGCATCATCTGTTAAGTGAGACTCAAATTGAGCTCCTTATTGTAAAAACTATGCTTTAAGACACAATACAAAAGGCCACCACTGAAGGCTGGACCAGGAGACGTAGCCCAAGAGGATTGGGTGAACTCCTTATTAAATTTGTTGTGTTTTTGTATTTGCTTACTGTGTTTCTCTTACTGTTTCAAGTGCCTGTGTATTTCGCAATCTTATCGATCCGTTGCTTAAAATAACATAGGCACACCCCAGCACATGGGTCTGTAATACCTTCATTAATTAACTGAGATCATTCACGAGTGATTTTCAAATCAAGTGGTATCAGAGCTTCTAGGTTGTTTAAGGTTAGACAAGCTTGTGTTGGATTTTGTTGTTGAATGCTAACTAGATCAAAGCTTAAATTAGGAGAAGGAGATTTGGTCGAAACTAACCCGAAGATTGGAAGAGTCTATCCTCAGAAGAAAGTCCCTTGGGACCAGATCCCAAATTTATAGATAGTTTCCTGGCCATGAGCTCCATGGTAGAGAAAATGTATAAGGACTTTAGGAAAAATAAAGATGAAGATTCATTGGGCTCCAAACAAGATAAAGGAGAAGAAGAATCTCTCCTCCATGACCACTCAAAAGGCAAAGGGAAAGAAGAAATATTTCTCACACCTCCTAATAGCCCTGAACATAAAAAGAAGACATCTTTGATTAAATTAGATGTTAAATTTGATTTACCAATATATGATGGAGAGCTGAATGCAGAGAAGCTAGATAATTGGATCAGCCAAATTGATGTTTATTGTAGAGTGCAGAGTATCAACTCATACAAGAGTAAGATTCAGCTAGCTAACCTACGCCTCGAAGGCACTGCCTTGGTATGGTGGGAAGGCAGGACCCAAGCTGACATGAAGAAGCATGGTAAGATTCTTTCTGTCTAGAGTGAATTTGTTTCCGCAATCAAAAAGCAGTTCTATCCACTAGCTTACATGCAGCAAGCCATGATGAGCTGGCAAAGTCTTCGCCAATTGAAAGGGGAAATTGTACAGGGTTACACCCAAGAATTTAGGAAGAGAGCTTTGATTCTATGAATTTCATTAGACTCACCGGAGACTCTGTTGATGTACATAGGGGGTCTACATAGCTACATGAGGCATACTATCCTCATGTTTAATCCCACTAGTATAGATGAGGTATCTGTTCAAGCTACGCATCTAGAAGCTAGAGGAAAAAATGGGAACCCAGAAGTTGGAGGATCATCCAAGTCCATTGCAAGCAAGAATAAGGAGAAAAGAAAACAGAAATGGAAAGAAAGGAAGGCCAATACTACAGAAAAGATAAATTCTTCATGCACTCATTGTAAGAAGGATGGGCATGATGATGAGCACTATTGGATTCTGCATCCGGAGCTAAGACCTAAGAAGTTCGAGGGCAAGAAGAAGAAGATTGTTGCAGCTATTCAGAAAGATTTGGGGTCAGACTCAGGAGATGAAACAACCATTGCAGCCATCTGAAGCATCTACTAGTAATTCTGTACAATCTATTAATGATGAAGAAAATGAGAGAAAAAGACATGAGCTTTTCCATATTCGAGTTATTTCTAAGCATCAAAAGATTGATACTTTGTTTGACAGTGGCTCACAAGAAAATTTAATTTCTGAAGCAATTGTAAAGAAGTTTGAATTACTGACTACACCTCACAAGAAACCATACCCATTAGGTTGGTTAAGTGATAAAGCACAACTACAAGTGACTAGACAATGTAAACTTAAGTTTTCTTTTGGGTCAGCATTTGTAGATGAGGTTGAGTTAGATATAGTTCCTTTGGATATATGTGGAATTGTTTTAGGAATTCCTTACTTGTATGATAGAGAAGCAATTTTCTATAGAGCTAAGAACAAGTATCTACTCATTAAATATGGAATCGAATACTTTGTAAGAGCTCATAAGCTCAAGAATAATTATACTCTCATAAACTCGGGGCAGAAGAAACGAATTGTAAATTCATGCAAACAATTTTTATTGATGGTTGTAAAGGAAAAGAAACCTCATAAAACCAATGTATTTTAGGGCTGTGATGCTAAGCAACAAGCTAATGTAGAAAAATTTGTTTCAGAATATGATATCTTGTTTCAAGAACCTAAAGTTCTGCCACCCAAAAAGGAAATAGTGCATGATATTAATTTGCAGCAAGATACTCATTGCCTAATATCAGAATGTAGAGGCTGTCCGCTTTAGAGAATGCAGAAATCAAGAAGCAGGTGCAGGAGTTGCTCGAGAAGGGGTTCATCAGACCTAGCACATCACCATGTGGGTCTCCAATCGTTTTGGTTAAAAAGAAAGGTGGCTCGTGGAGAATGTGCATCGATTACCGAGCACTAAATAAGATAACGATAAAAAATCGTTATCCCCTTCCTCGCATAGATGATTTATTAGATCAACTGAAAGAAGCCATTTATTTTTCCAAGTTAGACTTGCATAGTGGATATCATCAGTTCAGAGTTGCAGAGCAAGATGCATGGAAAACTGCTTTCAAAACAAAGCAGGGATTGTATGAGTGGTTGGTTATGCCTTTTGGCTTAACTAATGCTCCTGCTACTTTCATAAGAATAATGAATGATGTGCTCAGACCTTTTCTTGATGATTTTGTTCTTGTATATTTGGACAACATTCTTATATTTAGCAAAATGTGGGAAGAACATTTAAAGCATGTTAAGCAGACACTGGATGTTTTGAAAAGAGAAAAAATTTATGTTAAACTCTCAAAATGTGAATTCGACAAAACATCTTTGGATTATTTGGGACATATAGTAGGGGGTGGTGAATTGAAGATAGATCCCTCTAAGGTGGCAGTCATTGTAAACTGGCCTAAACCCAAATCTGCTACAGAAGTTAGAAGCTTATTAGGAGCAGCACAATATTGGAGAAAGTTCATTTCTAATTTTTCCTTAATTGCAGCTCCCTTACATGCTTTGACATGATTGAACAAGGTGTTTCAGTGGGGAGGCAAACAGCAGAAAGCCTTTGACACCTTGAAAGAAAATATTATTACAACACCAGTACTAGCACTGCCCAATCTTCAAAGACCATTTGAGATCCAAACAGATGCCAATGGGAGCAGCGTTGATACAGCACGGTAAACCCATATGTTATCATTCTGAGACATTTAATTCTGCAGTAGCTAACTATCCCACATATGATAAAGAATTGTATGCATTAGTACAAAGTGTGAAAAAGTGGAAACATTACTTAATGGGAAAAGAGACAGTTATACATACTGATCATCAACCACTTCAATATCTACACTCCCAAACTAAGCTGCAGCAATCAAGACACTATAGATGGATGGGTTTTCTACAACAATTTCATTTAGTCATCAAATATAAAAATGGAATACACAATAAAGTTGCTTTATCTAGACCTATTATAAATGCATCCACTATACTTAAGCATAATTCAGTACTGCATGAGAGCTACATTGAACAATATGCTCAAGATATAGATTTCAAAGATGTATATGCAACTTTAAGTCAAGGCAAATGAGTAGAAGAATTGGATTATCATGTTACGGACCGACTCTTGTATCATTGTGGGAAGCTATGCATTCCACAAACTGAAAGAGTAAAGATAATTCGAGAAGCACACTTTTCTCTAATATCAAGTCACTTTGGGGTAAGTAAAATGGTTACACAGCTGCAAAGATTTTGTTATTGGCCAAAAATGATTGAGACAGTTTCTAGATATGTAAGAGGGTGTACCATGTGTGCTAAAAGTAAGCCCAGCAATAGAAAACTAGGCTTGTACACTCCACTGCCAGTTCCTTCTCATCCTTGGGAAAGTGTTTCCATGGACTTTGTTGGAGGACTGCCTAAATCTAGGAAAGGTCATGACTATTTATATGTTGTTGTGGATAGGTTCAGCAAAATGTGTATTTTGATACCTTGTAATAAACAAATTATAGCTGAACAAACTGCAAAGCTGTTCTTTCAGCATGTATGGGTTCATTTTGGATTACCCACTTCCATTATATCTGATCGAGACACCCAATTTGTTGGGAAGTTTTGGTCGAGTCTGTGGGAACTAATGGACACCAAACTAAAGAAAAGCAGAGCCTTTCATCCACAAATAGTTGGCCAGACAAAAGTGGTCAACAAGATAGTGATCCAGTTGCTCAAAGGCTATTTCAGTAAGCATCCCAAACTTTGGGACGAACATTTATGTTATGTGCAGCATGCTTACAACTGAGCAAAACATTCTTCTACACAGAGATCTCCTTTTGAGACCTGTTTTGGTTTCACACCAAGGTCTCCCTTGGATTTTGTCTTTGGTAAAGACATAGAAGTTGATGGACACAGTGATGTGGACAAGGCAACCAAGTTCATTGAACAAATCCAAGAGATTCACCTGGCAATACAGGAACAGCTGGAAAAGAGCCAAGCAAAATACAAGGCAAGGTATGACAAGCATCGGATGGAGCATAGTTTCCAAGTTGGTGATCAAGTCTGGCTGTATATTAGCAAGGATAGAATGCAAGGTGAAGGTAAAAAGCTAAAGCCAATAAGGTATGGACCTTTCAAGATACTTGAGAAAATTGGTTAGAATGCTTTTCGCCTTGATTTACCAGCTTACATTCACATCTACTTAGTTGTCAATGCAGACAGCTTGAGACTATTTGAACCTTCATTAATTGAAGATCCTGAAGAGCAGAGTCAATTGCCTTCTATTGATGATCTGTTACCTGAATATCTCAACGAATTGCAAAAAGACACAGTTCTGGCCAGGAAGGTGAGGACGACATGCAGGGGAGATGTTGAGTACCTCAGGATTGGACTCAAGGGTTCAAAGCCAAGCAGTGCAAAATGGATAGAGATTGGACAAGTGAGACAGCTATACCCTCACTTAGTCGATGCTTGAAAACCAACTTTTGGTGGTCCAAAAGATTTTTCAGTGGGAAGGTCGTGATCCGAATCGGATCCTTAAACATTTCCATGACTGTTTCAAATTATGTCAGGCTTCAAAATCTTATGAATGACGAGCTTATCAGAAAATACCTATGGATAATGTAAATTTGTGGCCAGCACAGAACAACGAGGACCCTCGGTCAAAGCACATTGATCGTTGGCCCATGGAGACCACGCATGGATGCAAATTGGCAATCGGAAGCCCAGATCCAAAAACAGAGGCAGTTTCTGATACGCGATTATTTGTGGCCAGCGCGGAATAGCGAGGACCCTTGGTCAAAGCGTGCTAATCATTGGCCCATGGAGACCGCGCATGGACACAAATTGGCAATTGGAAGCCCATATCCAAAAACAGAGGCAGTTTCTGGTACGCCATTAGCGCAAAGCACTAATCACGTATTGTAGGGAAAAACTCTTAGTAAAGGAAAGCCCCGAGCACTCGGTCACGAGGAAAATAGGAAACCATGCGGAAACCGTCAGAAGGCGGGTCCTGCGCCCAAAACCGGCAGGATATCGCGTGCACTTCGAGCGGTAAGTGGGTTTAGCCGAGTTCAGTGCGATGCCACACATCGGGTGACAGGCGTCCAGCAAATGAGAGAGAAAACCACTTACATCGCGTGAGTAACAATCGAGCAACTTACCCGTGTGATATAGACGGAGACCATAGGATCTAGAAGCTCCAGATCAACGACAGAGAATCAACCCCATGGAAGACCAAATTTGACGGGTAAATAGACTGAGGTACATGAGATTTCAAATCTGACATGACCGCTAAGCCGGTAGAGGAATCAGTTTCGCGGGCGATCTTGGAGCAATGAAAATAACAACCGTTCAAAGAGAACTGACACTCAGTTCGTGAGGAAACAGGTGGCCACCTCTCTGTGAAGCATTACACAGCGATGATGATGCAGAGCAAGGGAATTCCAGTAGATAGAGGCAGGCGATCCAGAGAGCCGGGAAGCAGAAATGAGTAGTCAAGGAGCAGATTGGATTTAAGCCATGAACAGACAAAGAACAAGGAAAGAGACAGAAGTAGAGAAAGAAGTGAATTGTAGAGAATAGAGAAGCCGAGCTAACCTGCACAGCAAAGGCAGCATCGAGCAGACAGAACGGAGAGAGTCTGAGAGTATGTGAACTCCAGAGAAGGCTTGAGAGGTTCAAGCAACTCCTCTGTGTATACCTGTCAGGTATAGAGTACCAAATCAGACTCATACCACTGAGACCAGTTGGGTTCAAAACTCGGTAAGGGGGAATCTGTGTATTCTAGAGGCTTGGGGAATCCAAGTACCACCCTACTGAGCATCATCTGTTAAGTGAGACTCAAATTGAGCTCCTTATTGTAAAAACTCTGCTTTAATACACAATATAAAAGGCCACCACTAAAGGTTGGACCAAGAGACGTAGCCCAGGAGGATTGGGCGAACTCCTTATTAAATTTTTTGTGTTTTTGTATTTGCTTACTGTGTTTCTCTTACTGTTTCAAGTGCCTATGTGTTTCACAATCTTATCGATCCGTTGCTTAAAATAACATAGGCACACCCCAGCACATGGGTCTGTAATACCTTCATTAATTAACTGAGATCATTCACGAGTGATTTTCAGATCATGGGTTCATCTCATGAATGTTTTTTAGCTTTTTTTTTGGATAGGATTATGGTTGAATATATGCATAATTGTACTCTCTTTTGTTGAATCATTCAATGACATTATAATAAGAAGAAGATTTTGAAAGGGTTTTCCCCATAGTGGGTTTTGCCCTGGTCTCTGACCAATCCTGGTGTCTCTATGTGTGAATGTATTTCTTCTATTGTTCCTTTATGTTCTGTAGCATTGGTTATGATGTTGTTCTTTCTATTTAATTGCATATGTTGTTGAATAATGTTGTAAATCTGAATAATGATATGATGTTATGGGGTGAATTTAATATGAAAATGAAGAAATGTAATTATCTAAAAGCAAAGAAAAATATAGCCCTAAGAAAAAGTAACATTTCCTAAGTATGAAGGATTCGATTTAAATTGATCCTCATCCATCTCTTGAGAGTGAGAATGTTATTATTGTAATTAGTTCAAGAATTATGGGATTTGGTTATTGAGTTGCAAGTGTAAGCAATTGGGCATGAAAAATAAGAGGCATAGAAGTAGAGGGAGAGTGTGAAGGCGGTGAGAAAGGCCAATACTACGTGCCCATGTTGTAAAGCAGGCCAGATATAATGTATATTCGGAATTGATGAATGAAAGCATGTTATATGCTTTTGATTTGTGAATTTGTTTGATTGTATTGGTGAATGTTTTATTGAGTGTATTGTAAATCAATTTGAATTAGTGATTATATGATTTTAGAATTATACATGGATTCTATGATGGGATTATGAATGTATGGAATTCGAACGGTTCATGGACTACAGAAATAAACCATTCTTGTATAGAGGATTACGACCTTTTGGGGATTCAAATTGAGGATTCGATATAATCATTCTAGAGAGAATTTCTATTGAATGCGTTAAGGATGGATTTATTTTGGTGAAAGGATTTTTCTATGGTGATCAATTATTGATAAATATATTTTTATTGGTTATTTCAAGTAGTTAATGACCAAGGCATGGTCAATTGAATGAGAATTGGTTTTTATATTATGAATTTTTTCTAAACGAATGTTTGTGCAAAAATCATGTGAAGGGACATTGTGACCATATGTATGAAGTTTGAGTGTCTCATTAATAAAACGTTGAAGTGGTATTCTAAATTGGAGATATGGGAGATTCTATGTGAAGGATTTCTATGGACATCTATATTGCAGAAAGACGAATGTTGAAGGAAATTGTCTTATTCATATGTGTTGAATCATTAAAGACATAAGATATGGTGTTTGCATATTCAAGAACAATGTGAACATCGATGGTTAAATGCACTAAGGTCGCATACCAAGCATGGAAAGTGTTGGTTGGGCTTCGACTCAATTTAAAAGGAAGGCAAATAAAGGAGCCATAACCCATAAGTAGGACGACCAACTAACCTTTTGACCTCCCGACCTCATGGTGCCACCTGTGAGTCAAGCCTCGAAGGAATTGACCACAAAAAAAGTGTGAACCACCCCCAACAAGGTGTTGACTTCACCAGATATTAAATTACTTTACTTGTTGCGCCTTGAAAAAAAAAGACACAACTTAATCAAGGTGCTTTGAAATAAGGTTTAAACTTGATTTTGACTGTAATATAGTGGATTGCGTCCTCAATCTAGAAGTTGTTACATTAGAGAAATTTTGAGGTCTAAAATTGGCCTCCTAAATAATATTATGAAATAATAGTGGAAAATAATAAAACAATATTAGATTACCTCATCAAGTTTTGGAAGGAAAAAAGATAAAAAACTACTTTTTCAACTTGTATTTTCAACTTATCTCCCTACGAATTTACTCAAACTTTGAGCAAGAGCACTCGTTGGATGTGTAATTTAATTTTGCATCAAAGGAGTACCCATGTTGCATACTTTAAATGGACCCTACTACACTAAAGTATGCAACATGGATACTCCTTGGATGTAAAATTAAACTATGCATCCAACGAATTCTCCCGCTTCGAAATTTGAGTAAAAGTGTAGGGAGATAAGTTGAAAATACGAATTGAAAAAGTAATTTTTTTCATTCTTCCCTCCAAAACTTGATGAGGTAATCTAATCTTATTTTATTATTTTCCACTATTATATTATAATATTCCTTAGGAGCCCCATGAAATCATGTTTTTCATGTATTTCACATTTTTCGTGTAGTAGGGTCCATCAAAAGTATACAACATGGGTACTCCATGGATACAAAATTACTTTTTGCATCCAACAAGTACTCCTACTTGAAATTTGAGTAAAATCATAGGGACATAAGTTGAAAAAAAAATTATATTTTTACCTTTTTACTGTATAAATTATGGATCATCCCCCATGATTGACATCATCATATTGAATCTTAATGATTCTTATAAAATTGATTTTTTTTCGTACATTTTTGTTTTGAAACTCATTTTTTACCTCAAAAATTCTCTAATACTATAAACTTCAAATTTCAAAAATAAAAATAAATAAAAATTATTCAGAAAAACCATATTAAATATAAGGGATTGCAAGTGTTGACATCATCGACATCATTTTGGTATCAAAGAAATTAAATTATTTGAGCCTTATCCAATTCAACTAACCCACACATATGATCTATGTTGATAAAATGTGCACTCGATTCGTAATACACAAGTAAAAAGCTAACCCACAGATAAACCAAACACCTAAAAGACATGTCCAAACAATGTATCAACCCCATATTTACACCCCATCTATCTTCTATATTAAAAACACTCTTGGTAGCGGAAACAAAGAGATTTGTAATAGACAGTCGACTCTCTCCCATTCACAATATTAATTAATTTTCATTGTAATTTGAAATATTTTTATGTTTAAGTATACAAGTGCCTTCATGTATCTAAATGTATAGAATGTTGTTCATAATTATTTTCTTATATCTCCATTGAATTTTTATTATTTCATCATAAAGTGTCTTGTATTTGAATGTTTTTAGATGGTCGTTCATAATTGTACTTTTATATGTGCTTTGTATTTATTCCTATAAAAAATAAATAAATAAAATATATATTATAATTATATGTTTTAATTTTAGTATTAATAAAGTAATAATAAAATTTTAACGTTGGACAAAATATACTAATACCATTATAGTAATAATGAATATAAATAAAATAATAATAATATTTTTTTAATATATTAAAAATTTCAAGAAAATAATACTATGATTCAAATGTTAATTGGGTTTAACTAGAGTAGTCGGGAAAAATGAATGGACCTTTTTCATTTAGATTTAATTCTCGCAAATAACATGATGAATTTTAATGTAATGAACAAATAAAATAAACCATAACTAATAAAAAATTACATGAATATAACCAATTATTATTAAAAATAAATATAGTAATCTATAACCACATGTTGTAGCTACTATAACCACCCTCCAAAATTTCGCCCATGCTTTGATTTTGGAGCCTTCCCTTCTATCCACATGAGGTTATCTTTTATTGTCATCAAGTATTCATGTTGTGATCAAGACTTATCTTTTCATGTTGATCCATGTTTGATACCTTTCAAATACAAGCTAATTCTTGACTTGACCTTACAGCATTACTAGCCTTGTCTCCAGAAATTGTGCAATCTTAGAAGGCAGTCTTGCCTTGATCATTTGAACTGTGCAATCCTTCTTGGTGGGCCAGCCTTGAGTTTTGAAACTGTGTATTTCTGGGAGACACCCTAGCGTTAAGCTCAAAAACTGTGCAAGCCTCCCTTGAGCTCAAAAACTGTGCAATGCACTAAGTCAAGCAGTTGCCCAGTCCTTGGAAACTATGCAAAATTTCTTGGTAGTGTGTATGCCCGGTGTTGTCAACTTCTGACAATAGACTTCCAATTGTACAAAGAGGACAAAATAAATGAGAATTTTTCATCCATATTTCAAGACACATAATCTCTCAAAGTAAAATCATACCCTCTCCACTGGATAGTGCTCGGAATAAGATTTCCAACAGTAAATGGAAGTCCAAAAATGGACTTCTAGATCAAAAGATAGATTAGATTGAAGCTACCCTTTGAAAGCCAGAAAACAAAGAGAAAAGACCAAGGGTAAGGCTCATCGCAAATCGCAATTGGAGTTTCCATCAGCAGCAGAGGAGGGCAATGAGATCAACGATCAAGCGATCACCGATATCACAAAATCGCAGATCGGAGATCCTGGCAGTCAAGATATATCGGCATATCAGCGATCAGCGATTACTGATATCGCATACTAGTGATCGAGGGTTTCAGGGTCCAGACATATTGAAGATCGGTGAGTTCAGGGCATCGCACATCGATAGAGTGACAATGATAAAAAAATGTGATATCGCAATGTTGCGATATGACAGTGTAAATCACTGGGGAAGGGCTGATTGCGATTAACAAAGAAATTCAATGGAAAACCAAGGATTAGCGGGCTCTTTCTCTCTTTTCCAGTGGGGCCACATGTAAGAACACTATTGGATCCGATAAAGACATGTGAAGTATGACGTCATCATGACATGGCAATACAGAGGACAAGTGGTTTGCATATTTGTAGCTTTTAGGGGTCATAAGGGGCCAAAACAGGGTGACACGTGTCACCACTCACAAGGTGACATGTGGAAAAATATGACGTCATCTCGCAAATCGGCGATCAGCAGTCCACGCCCATTGCAAATCACAATCGGAGCGCCAACAGGGTGGCAACGCTAAAAGTGCGATATTGCAATGTTGCGATATGATAGTGTAAATCACCAGCGAAGGACTGACTGCGATTAACAAAGCAATTTAGCAAAAAACCAAGGATCAATGGTCTCTTTCTCTCTCCTCCAGTGGGACCATGTGGAAAAATATGACATCATCTCGCAAAGCGGTAATCGGAGGTCCTGGCTCATTGCATATTGCAATCGCAAGAGTAAGGAGGGTGCAACCAGAGGCATGAATTAGAAAAGTCCTGATCATCGATCCCCGATATAAGGCTAAGAACCAGGTCACTGCCCCCGGTCATATGAGAAGGAATGCAGAAAGGGCTAAACCATACAGGGCCTAAAGGGGATCGGAACTCGCCCATTTTATAATGTTTTTAAGTGTAAGGGGCTAATAACGAGAACCCCTGATTCAACAATAAGATGGTATTACCGGGCATCTCAGGGCTCTGATAGTGTTTTATAGGGAGTCTGGAAGGGCGGGTGAGTCGGAAACTGTGTTCTGAATCTGTTAGGGCCGTTACAGGTGATCGCTCCCACCTCCTGAAAGAGAAGAAGCAAAATTGTTAAGACCGAAAGCGACAAGGAACCAGCCAAGAGAGCATGAGCCGTGATTTAGCAAAAACCTGTTTGGACCAGAGGCCAGCAAAGAAGAGTGGCGTGGAGATATTTACAGGACCATCATTTCAGTTCACTTGTGAATTCTGTTTTGTTATTTTTTGATTGATATTGTTATGTTGTTTTATTTCCAAGAAAGGTATCTTTTTGTTGTAATAATTAGAGGAGACAGAGCCAACACACTAAGACAGCTAGTCATGTAGGCAGCTAGAAGTTCAGCCTGAGATATTTTGTAATTTTCCTGTTCTCCCTCTCCTTATAAAAGGGAGGAAGAAACACTTAGAAAAGGTTTTGAATTCTAAAGAATAACCACATGTTATTTCTGAGACTATATCATTTCCAGATTTGCATCTTTCTGAATATTAATGAAATGGTGGTGATTCCAACCTTCGAGTACTACAATATGTTACCCCTCTATTAAATTCCATTATGTTCATATTTCCTCTCTAATTTCATGTAATTGTAGATGCCAGAAATGTTTCATATGTTCTTATAGATTCATTTGTGTTGATTGGTTAATGCACATGCCTGTATGTAGCTTTGAGATTATATCTTTAAATTGCGCTCCATGAATCATTGCATCCAATTCTCCTTCGTCCATTATGTCTACCTATAATTCAGATAAGTGTAGAACTCTTGATGCTCCAAGATCTATGTGATAAATGTAGAATTCTTGAGGTTTCAAGCTCTATATGATGAGTTATTCTATCTCACTTCCTTCTTTCATTTCTCTGCTAAAGTTGATTAAACTGTAGGTCCTCGAACTACTCGGCCTCCACTAGTTCATACATATATTCCTGTGAGTTGTATATGTGAAAGAGCACCAGAAATACATGGCTTATGTCCTTGGATGAATGAACCAACCCATGTTGTTTATTGTATGTATTTACATATGTGTATAAAATGTATATGATGTCTCTGGTTTCTTGAAGATCATATGAGACACATAAAATCTAGATGTTACCAGGCACTGATCTTGTAAGAAATATGAGGTTGTCTCTGGAAGTGACAACGTCTTTTGGCATCATTGTCGAGGACCGTATTGAATGATTTTTCCCCTAGGATATAACAAGTTAAGCACTCTTTGTGTAGGTGAGAAAATACATTCTGATTGCATCCTCATCACCTTGGCGACTCCACAAATATCATTATCATTTATCATCCTAGATTTTAGAAAGCCTCACACTTGCTCAAATACCTCTCAGCAGAAAACCCATTTTGTATATGAGCCAAAGAAATTAATTTTTAGGAGATTCTAGAAGGAGAAAACTCCTGCTACCTGTGTTATTGTCTCATCATTCTTTGAAGCTTCCTCCTCCAGCTCCCAACACGTTGCCATCCACTGCTCAGATTTTACTCCTAAGGTCCTTACATACCCTACAGAAGATGAGCTAGAGCATCATGCCCCCAAATCATAGATCAAAGAGAAATAAATCTCAATTACGACTCCTTTCATTTCATTTCCTCCTCCTGAGATTGAAAAAGGTAAATCTATCCTCAATAATAGCAATATCCACTATACACTCAGTCACACTACTCTCAGCCTAGTTACTCCAACCACTGTGGTTTTGGCCCAAGTTCCTCCTGTAAATCTTAATCCTCCCCCATTAATCCAGATGGTTGTTCTGGGTTTCTTACTGAATAAATATTCCCCTCTTGATTTACCTCAACCCCTAAGTGTTATGCCTCAAGACTACCTAAAGCTTTTGCCCAGGTTCAATGGGGAAGACGAAAACATTGCACAGAGGCACATTGAAACCTTTTGTGCTTTTGTTGAGAATCTAAATGTATAACAATTGGATGTGGTCCTGAGACTCTTTGTGAAATCCCTTGATGGAGAAGACCGAAAATGGTTTAAAGCCCTACCCAATGCATCCATCACCACTTGGGAAGAACTCAAAAATTATTTCACACAAAAGTGGGGTGAACAGAGAGATCATGAGTATGTCTTCACAGAGTTCAATTCTATAAGGAAGAAGCCAGAAGAGGACATTCAAAATTCATAAAAAGATTCAATAAGCAGTATAATAACCTACCTGTTGAGATAAAGCCTCCTCAACTTGTTTCTCGTGTAGTATTTGTGGGAGTCCTTAAGTCCAAATTTGGATTTACCCTAAGAAAGAGGAAGTCTCGTACTTTAGATCAACTCCAAGTTGATGCTCTTGTGGTGGAAGAAAATTTCACCTCAACGGGGAAGTCAAGAGGAAAGAATGAACCTCATGAGAAGAAAAGGGGGAAATAAGAAGCATCCTCCTCTGGTTATGGTAAAGAATTACAAGACCTGAAGTGGGAAGCAATGGATAAGCTTATTAAGATTTTATCGCACAAGGTGGTGAAGCTTGAGCTTGAGAACAAAAGTCTCCCTAAATAGAATTCTCAAGGTAACAACTGAGGGTATAACCCATAGTAACGAAGGCTACCATTGTAGATACTTCAAAGAGAAATAAAATATCAACTTGATCAGGTCCCTCCTCCTTTGTATTTAAAATATGATCCAGGTGAACAAACACCAGATACACATGAGACACAGGGAAGATTGTATTCCTCCTTCTCTGAAGAAGAACAAGAAAACATGGCTCACCATGAGATGTGCCCTAATAGAGAAGCAACAGTAAATGAGGAGGGCACAGGTGATTATTGTAAACAATTTGAGTATTTCATGCAAGTACAAATACATCGAAAGTATGATATCAGATCTTAAAAAAAGAAGTCGAGGGAACCTAAACAACAAGAGGAAATTTCTCCCCAAAATATTCCCCAAGTGTTAAATAAAGGAAAAGGGAAGTTGAACCCCGACTCACCCAAAGAAAAATCCTCCTTAAATAAGGAATGCAATAGCTCTGAGGAACATACAAAAGAGAAGGCACCTATTCTAATAAAAACTATTGGCAATAAAGAAAGAGAGGTAGAGTTGGGAGGCATAGAAAAGGGCCATTCTGCATTCAATCTTCAGACCTAACTAAACTTCTAAAACAACCCACTTATAAAGCTCAAGTCTCCCAGTCCATGCTTCCATCCACCTCAGTGCAAACCCATGATTGTTTAAACCTTCAAGAAGAAAGATCAATGGTTTTTTTTGGGCCTCATGTTGAAGAACTTGATTCTTCCACTGCACCCTTCTACATGACCCTGGTAATTCATGACCTCTTATTGCATAACTGTATGTTGGACTTTGGAGCCTCCCATAACCTCATGCCCTTAGTCGTGATAGAATAACTTGGTTTGCAGATCACGATACCCTACAAGGACCTATAATCCTTTGACTCTAAGAGTGTCAAATGCTTGCGAATGATAAAATATATGGTGGTAAACATGGCTCAGATCCCTGTGAAGAGAGTAGTGATGGACATAATAGTGGCAGATATTCCCCCTAGATTTGGCATGCTCCTATATAACTCTTGGGATTCCAAGGTGGGGGTCTCTATCAAATTAGATCTAAATTATCCCATTATTCCCAATTTTTGAGGAAAAGAAAGGAGGTTGTACAAAGAGTCCATATTTGTAAAAACTATGACCCGAGCTGAAGGTTCTAGGAATTCTCTTGTGTATGGAAAATAAAGTGACCTCTCTTTCCTATTCCTAGAAGAATATGAGACCATCTTATAAGAAACACAAGTACATCTAAAGATGCAGTTAGACGACCAACACACAGATAAAAACAAAGTATGGAAATTATACTTTGATGGAGCAAATTCAAAAGAGGGAAATGGGCATCTTGATACCCCTCTCATTCAAGTTGGAGTTTGAGGAAACCAACAACATGGCAGAGTATGAAGCATTGCTCCTTTGGATACAAACGGTAAGGAATATGAATATTGAATGCTTAATTGTGCATGGAGACTCCGAACTGATTGTAAAGCAGATCCGAAATCAGTGCTAGGATAAACACCCTAGATTGAGGACTTACCGGAATGAATTATGGGCTTTAATTGATAACTTTTTCTTGGCCTTTAATATCCAATTCCAGTCCAGAGAAAAAAATAGAATTGTCGATTCCCTTGTTGTAGCATCAAGCAATTTCAAATATCCTCAAAATCCACTTCTCAGGTACGAGGTGGAGGTCTGACACAGACCCTTTATACCTGATAATGTCAAGCATTGGCAGGTATTCGAGGACGATGAGATCAAATGGTTTATAGATGTAGTTGGGGATTTCACTAGATCGACTATTGATCAAAAAGAGGAAAAAGAGGCAGATCAAGAACCAACTTTGTGGGAGAACACGGTGGTTGAATAGAAAATTCTACAACTAGAGGGGAATATTATTCCTTTTGGTCTAGTTCCAGTAGAAAGATTATTTAACCAGAATGACATAGCCTCCAAAACAATGGCTTTGAAGATGGACGAACAAGTAGAATATTGCAATATCAGCTCAAAAGATGAACCCCGGATGGTCAAGCTATCAAAGGGAATCCCCTCATAGTACAAACAAAGGTATTTAAATCTCTTCAAAATTTATAAGGATATTTTTTCTTAGTCTTATGAGCATTTAAAATCATTTGATACTAACATCATACAGCATAAGATACCCTTAATCCACTATTACTCCCCTTGATTGAAACAGAAGTGAGGAAACTTCTATAGGCTAAAATCATAGTGCCTTTAAGGCACTCAGAATCGGTGGCCAACCTAGTCCCAGTCCGAAAAAAGAATGGAGAAATAAGGTTATGTATAAATTTTTGTAACCTTAACAGGGCATATTTGAAAGACAATTACCCACTTCCCAAGATGGATTATATATTGCAGAAGGTGGCGGTATTAGTTAGAATTTCCATGATGGATGGGTTCTTTGGTTACAACCAAGTGGTATTCCACCCTGATGATCAGAAGATGGTTTCTTTCACCACCCCTTTGGGAACTTTCATGTTTGCTCGCATGCCTTTCGGTCTTGTGAATGCAGGGGCCACTTTTCAGAGAGCGATGGATATAGTGTTTGTAGGGGAGAAAGACAAGTTTGTAGTGGTATATTTGGATGATATCATATTCTTATCTAAGACCGATGAAGATAACATCCTCCACTTAAATCTCACCTTTCAGAAATGCAGGAGGTGTGGACTATCTTTGAATCCCAAGAAATCTCAATTTGCCCTGAGTGAGGGGAAGCTACTAGTAAACATAGTAGCGCAAGAAGGAGTGAAAATTGATCCTAAATGAGTCGAATCTATCGGTCACATTCCTCTACCCATAAATAAGAAAGAGGTCCAAGTATTTTTGGGGAGAATCAATTTCTTGAGAGCATTCATACCCAACTATGCTAAAATAGTGAAGGGTATTACAGATATGCTTAAAAGTAAAATGAACTCAAATGGAACCCTACCTCTCAATATTCTTTTACTATAATTAAAGAAGCTTTCACTGAAGCACCGATACTAGTCATCCATGACTACTCAACTCCTTTCTATATCTTTTCTTTTGCTTCTTCGCATATTATTGTTGCAATTTTTCTACAGAAGAATAAATATGGTTATGAGCAGCCCATCACCTTATTAGTCCAAGCCTTGAGGGATGTTGAGCTTAAATATAACTTATTAGAGAAACAAGCATATGCACTAGTCAAATCTTTGAAGGCATTTCGAGTGTATGTGCTACAATCAGAAATCACAGCATTTGTCCCAATGACAGTGGTCAAGGACATCCTTGTGCAAGGAGACAGTGAAGGAAAAAGGGATAGGTGGATAGCAAAGATACAAGAATATGGGTTAGAAATAAATCCCACTAAGCTCATAAAAGGCCAGGGGTTGGCTAATATTTTATCAGAATCTAACTTCCAATATTTGGGAATAAACCTGATAACAGAGGAAGACAGAACAGAAGTTCAGCAGAATGGGATTAAAACAGCATAACAAAAGATCTATGCTAAATATGAGGGATCACCCTGGTATAAGAATATCATCCATTATCTCTTATTCCTAAGGTGTCCACTAGGGCTGGACAAATCCAAATACAAAACGTTCAGACTGCAACCTCAAAAGTATATCATATCCAATGGTCAACTCAATTGGGAAGGATCAGTGGGAGTTTTATTGTTATGCTTGGAAGAAGGTGAAACTCATAAAGTGATTGAAGAATTTCACGGGGAAGTTTGTAGAGATCATTATAGCTAGAAGACCACAGCTCACAAAATCCTCAAAGCAGGATTCTACTAGCCTACATTGTTTAGAAATGTGCATTTGCAAGTCAGGTCACATAAGAAGTGCCAAGTCTTTGCTAAGAGACAAAAACTTTCTCCTCTCACCTTGATCCCAGTGCATGTGGATGAACCCTTCAGACAGTAGGGACTAGACTTCATATGAGATATAAACCCACCTTCTAGTGGCCAACATAAGTGGATATTAACAACCACATATTATTTCACCAAGTGGGTAGAGGCCATCCAAGCCAAAAACGCTACAGACTCGGCGGTAATCAAGTTTATGGAGGAGAACATATTATCTCGTTTTGGTTGTCCTATCAAAATTATCACTCACAATTATCAAGTCTTCAAATCTGCAAAAATCACCAGCTTCTGTCAAAATTTCAATATCATCATCAGGCACTCCACTACCTACTATCCTCAAGAAATGGTTTAGCTGAGTCCTGTTGACGGTGCTAGACCTGCCAACATGTCAGGGGATATCCTCGGTAAGAAGTCCCAATTAGACCTCAGACTGTTTGGTGTAGGAGTCACGGCAGTGGATCGTATGGTAATGCCTTGACGATGATTTCACACAGAGGCAAGTATGATAACCTTGTTGGTAGCAAGGGTGTGATAGTTGCAACGAGCTAAGGAAGGTGCATGAGAGGTTCTAGCACACGAAGGTTGAGATGAGTGCGCCCCTTGGAAACCTGTGATAGCACGCAGTTAAGAAGGGAACACATGAGCAAAGATACATCACAACATGGAAGACAAGTTAGCAAGAAATCAAAAGTGATGGTTAAACCAACAGCACAATTCAGAAAGATTCATACACACAGACACAAATACCTATACATGCATGCGTAAGAGAATCAATACTTATATCATTTAGAGTAAACCATATACCATTGAATACAATATAGCATATGCATGAAACGTGTTGGCTCTTTTTATATTAAGAAGTGTAAGTTCTAGTCATACAATACATCTATGTCCAACCACTAGTTCTGATAGCAGAACGTTACAGCCACAACCGCCTTCTCCTCCAAAGAGATGTACTAGCTCTGCATAGTGGAGAATCCAAGGCTCATTACAATATTGTCCAAGCTCTCTCTAAGATAGTCTTATCGAAAGCTTGGCTGACCAAAAGCCTTTACAATGAGTTATGAGGTTCTATTTATAGAAAAGGGTGGGGTGACCCTTGACATTCCCCTTTGCGACAGTTCATATACCCTCATGACTCTTCATCTACTTTATGATTGTTACATCCAAATATTGACACTTGAACTTCCACTTAACAAGACGTTACATTACAATTCACATGTGCCCATGTGAAAAAAAATGGCTTGAGAAAGCCATGTAAGACATCACTGACACTTGGTCCGTTGTGGTGAGACAAACTCTTTGACATGCTTGTGATGGTCAAGGTGGTGAGATAATGCCAAGCTTGGTCGTCCGTGATGGTGTGCATGTGTTCCATGGTGAAATCTTGTTGAAGCAAACTCTTGCCTCCATTGCATCCAGGTGCATTGGTATGGCTCCTCCGTCCAACTCATCTGATAGCATGCGCATGGTCTTTTGGGTGCAGGTGAACTAGCAACACACTAATACATAGTGTCCATGTTAATCTTCAAGTGTGTACTGGTGGTCATGCACATCAACTTGTCGAAGTACATGTTCAGCTCCAGTCATACTTGCTTCTTGTCTTCACCTCGATGAGTGTGTCGAATGGGTGGGATTGCATGTGTGCGCACAATGACATGCATGCTGCTACATCCCCTTGCATGCGATCAACAACACTGCTCACCTTTCCTATTCCGCGCCAGCTGCTGGGATGGATCTATAACTTGTACGGGAGCATTTTCATCTGCGAATGCATGTTGTGCCCCTTGTTGTACCTGTTTTTTCCGCAACTCATTCTCTCGTCTGTGCAGCTCTTGTTCTTCCTTAATTTTTTGCTTGAGCACATGCAACTCCTTATCTATTCCATTCTCTGCCTTCGTGTGACCTTCATGTCGAGTCATCACCTCATAGCCTGAGTCTCCAAAGTTGCTTTCACCATAAGTAGATCTGCTTGAGCTTGCAACTTTTTTCTGCCTCTGTGTTGTCAACAACCTTCCTCTTGTGTTCGTTGCATCTGGTATGCTACCTTAAACTATTGTTCATGGTGCTTCTTGCTGTGATGTTTCTGCGGTCATATCTTGATGTATTTTTCTACGAACAACTTGATTTCTTCGTGGGTAGGCAAGTTCATATACACTTGATCGACTACATCCCCAAGTGTGCTCTAAATGGTGTCTTCAACTCTGTTGATCTGAAATGGGGCACTAAAGGCTTCTTTTCATGCTTACAAGAACCTCTCCCACTCCAAAGCTTATATATTCCCAAGATCTATGCTTATGATTAATAATTTGCGGAATTAAAAGAACTTGAAATAGGTGCATGCTTGTGTTTGCCTTTAACTTCTTAATTGCCTTAAGTTTATTTGCTTAAACTGAGATGCAGCATATAACAGTGAAACAGCGCAGCCAATAAACATCATACACATAACAACAATATAATTAGGAGTTCACCCAAACCTCTTGGGCTACGTCTCTGTGAGCTCTCGTAAACTCAAATAGGCTCTTTGGGATTATGGCTTAAATTCTTCTACAAGTTATACACTCAACTCCATAGGTTTACAACTAAACCAATGGGCTTAGAATTCCATCTTACCCCTAGCTGTCCTTACTCTGCAGATAGATCTAGGCTTCTCTGGACTAGACTCCTTCAATTAGTGCTCTTCTATCTTCAGCACACATCGAACATCAGCAATAGCTTGATCATTTGATCTCCTTGTTGTTCTCTGGCTCTCGGCTCTTGGCTCTCAGCTCTCAGATCTAGCTCTCGACTCTGGCTCTCGACTCTTGGCTCTTGGCTCCTAGCTCTCAGCTCTCGGCTCCTGGCACTCAGCTCTAGCTCTTGGCTCTTTGCTCTCAGCTCTAGCTTTTGGCTCTTGGCTCTCGGCTCTGGCTCTTGGCTCTGGCTCTCGGCTCTTTGTCAAGCCTCCAACCTCTAGTGACTCTTTCGCTATCCTCCCAACCTCTAGTGGCACTCTGCGAATCTACGACTCTTTGGCCTTCTGTGCTCTGCAACTCTACTACGCTCAGCTCTTTGGGAAATCACCCCTTTTCCATCGCCCCAACCTTTGGTGGCTTCTCGTCTTTTACAAGCTTCTGGTTTCGCTCGACCTCCAAGCGACCCTCTACTTCTGAGTCACCACGACTCCACAGACTGCCTCCATTGGGCTTACACTCATCATTCAAGCATCTCTTGGCCTCTTGGGCTTCTCTGCACTTCTCCTAGCATAAATATGCCTCTCTTTGTTATCATTGGTTCACTCGACCTCCAAGCGAATCTCAGCAACCTTTAGCAGCCCTGTCAATTGAGCTCCTTGTGTTTTTTGTAATATATCAGTTGCAGTCACCTCCATCATTGAAGACCGATTGTTTCATTACAAGAATCTGTTTACAAATGGAAAGGAACCGGAAAGTACAGGAAACCTGGTCATTTTTCCTTCCTCTGGCCTTCGCTCCTGAAATATCAAAATAACGGAAATACACAGGAAATGCACGAAAACACATCATGGGCTTTAAGCCCAGACTTCAAATGGCCTTCAATCACATCTATATCCCTCTCAGGTCCATCCTGTCATCGCAAATAGAAATCGCAACAGGCAGGAGCCCCAGTCCATGGACTTAACACAACATGTAGGAATTTACAGGGTAAGTTCCTCAGAAAGAACACCAAAAGGACACCGCTCACAACCAGATCACAGATCAATACACCAGTATTTTTGACGTGGTTAAAACCCTCAAAGAGGGAAACAGTCCACGGCCTGCGCCAACGTGGCTACTACAAGCAATTTATTAATCAAAGAATGAAAATTTACATAAGCTTCTCTCATGCACGGATTACCCGAACAATGACCCTCCATGCGCTTTAAATAGAACTCATGGACCAATCAGGTTTCAAGCCACGGATCAAGTGTCGGTAATACCGAGGAGAGAGTGAACCGTCGGATCACTACATATCGTGACCGTCGGATTGTAAGTTACAAAATGTACAACGGTAAAGAAACACACTTTACCTAACTCTATACTAGACCAAGTTGAACTTAACTATTTCCTATGTGTCGGAATATCCTAACACAACAACGATGCGATATGCGCCATTGATCCTCCACCGTCCGATCAAACTCGCGATCCAATGGTCCAGATACGATCGCATCATCGCTCATCGCAATATCACATATGTCAACGGCCCTTTGTATGGTTTCGATCCCGAACACCAATATCGGCATATCGCATATCGCAATCTTCACAGCTCGGGGGTCTATACCACTTTCCAATGGACTGCGTCGATCCAATATATATCGTCGATGTCGATTCATCGCAATCGCAAGTCGCTCTGCCCGGGGTTTCGATATCGCATGAAGGCTTTCCTCCAATGCAATATATCGGAGACCACAATCGGGGAGTCCTTTCGCCTTTGGTATAATTCTTCCCTTGGAACCTTTCCAATGTGACATTTCCTTAAGGAACACGTATTCTCCACTAAGTCCCATTTATAAAAAAATTACCTCCTTTTCAAAAAGACAATGGGCCAACTTCTTTCTGCAATAACTCTTTCATCCGAAGTCCATTTTGTTCCATTCAAATTGTAGTAGATTCAGATTGAAAAGATATACACAATGAGACTATTCCCAAGAGCATCCTTTGACTTTCATTTTCCTCTGTCGAGAATATTTTTAGACTTAGAAGTCTATACTAGATCCATTTTGGATCACGCCTTCCCACTAAAAATATTTTGGACTCCAAAAGACTATTATACTGATATGAACAGTAATTGAGAGTACGTCACCCTCTTCTTTCAGCCTCCATACACTTGCCTTGCATAGTGCCTCTAAACCAAAGCCTTTGAATACTTCCTTCCTACATGTGCTTGCCCTCCTAGGAAGAATTGTTTTCCTCCTTGACTTCCTGCAGAACTCCTGCTGAGAAGGTCACAGAAGGTAGTTTGAACTTCTCTGCCTTGATCATTGATCCAAGGTGGCTCAACCAATGTGAAGTTACATCTGCTTCACAACATTTTCATTTGTACATCTTGAAATACAAGGAAATCATCATCATCCCTGTGTTCATGCATGCATTTCATCCTTCAACTTTCGCTTAAGTACACTGTAC
The DNA here is from genome assembly GCA_031772625.1 of Pinus tabuliformis. NCBI lineage: Eukaryota > Viridiplantae > Streptophyta > Pinopsida > Pinales > Pinaceae > Pinus > Pinus tabuliformis. The sequence goes on from CM062813.1 coordinate 1,085,129,402, forward strand.
TTTCGAAGTTGAAATGTATATAATGTTGCAACAATAAAGTGAGTCTCCTACTCAACTTTTCCATTCACCTTCTTGGTAAAAACCTGCAACTTGCATCTCATTAACAAAGAAATGCAAATAGATGCATTATATCAATAGACATGCAATCTTAATTGGATAAGAACTCTAACCATTTCTTACCAATCCATTTCAAAGATCCTTCCTTTGTCTGCACATCAATAGCAACATGTGAATCATCTTGAAACACATCATTTATGGAATCTTTCTTTCCATTCCTGCCATTCTCTCTTTCCACCTTCTTCAATTTTCGTGGAAGCATCGTTGGATTCAGAGTCCAAAATTTTGCAGCAATATGTCCTTGCTTATGGCAGTAAGTGCAACACATGTGCATCCTCTTGACAGCATGATTTGCCTTGTCCAATGGACCTTTGGCTTCTTGCTTCCGTTCCTTCAAAATTTCCTGTATGTGGCCATTCTCTTCCAACATCTAGAAACACTATGGTTATCCAAACCACAAAAGGAACATGCAATTCTTTTCCCATACTTATATGGAAATTTATCATGCTTAACATAATCAAAAGGATATGGTTAAAACCAAATTTATACCTTTCTCTTTCATCTTTATTGCCTTCATGAGGAGGTGAATCAAACAAAGAAGTGGTTCCCTTTGGAATACCATCAATCTCTTCAAGGATTTCATATTTTCCACAACTCTCTGGTTCAAGTGTATGCTTATGAACACCTTCTTCCTAAGAGAGAGAGAGAGAGAGAGAGGGGGGGGGGGGGGCCTTGGTTTGCGTGCTTGCCTTGAGAAAGCTCTTTTTCCCTACAAAACACAAAACACAAAACCCAACACGAATATGCAAAGAAAAATGAACCTTGCGGCTTGAAGTTAGCTTTAGCCAAAAAACTAGATATTTTTAAAAAAAATGAACCTTGCGGCTCAAAGTTAGCTTTAGCCGAAAAACTAAATATTTTTCTCAATGTTTCTGATTTTTCGAGATCACACTAAGGTGCAAGGAAAAGAGCATACGCATGAGAAAAATCCTTCCTTTCTATTTTTGATTTGCCCAGATCGCACAGAGTCGTAGGGCAAAGAGCATACGCAGAAATGAAAGGTATAGATCCGGTTAAAAAAAAGGCTAAATAAACCGAAACTGAAATAAGCAGAGAGAAAATAACAGTAAACTGCAAAAACATTGTATACCTCCCGATCTAAAAAATGACGCAGCTAGGGCTACCGGAAACCTTTTCGCGTGAAACGAAAGGGGTTCCTCACTGGAACAGATGCTCCGAACGCAACAGAGCAGTCCTCTCGGCCCGAAAGCAGTCAGAAACAGCAGATCTAGGAAACGACAGCCGCATGCCGTTCTACCGGCTTCAGATTTGGATCACCAACGGACGGGGCCCTCAAATAGCTCTGATACCATGTAGGAATTTACAGGGTAAGTTCCTCAGAAAGAACACCAAAAGGACACCGCTCACAACCAGATCACAGATCAATACACCAGTATTTTTGACGTGGTTAAAACCCTCAAAGAGGGAAATAGTCCATGGCCTGCGCCAACGTGGCTACTATAGGCAATTTATTAATCAAAGAATGAAAATTTACATAAGCTTCTCTCATGCACGGATTACCCGAACAATGACCCTCCATGCGCTTTAAATAGAACTCATGGACCAATCGGGTGTCAAGCCACGGATCAAGTGTCGGTAATACCGAGGAGAGAGTGAATCGTCGGATCACTACATATCGTGACCGTCGGATTGTAAGTTACAAAATGTACAACGGTAAAGAAACACACTTTACCTAACTCTATACTAGACCAAGTTGAACTTAACTATTTCCTATGTGTCGGAATATCCTAACACAACAGCGATGTGATATGCGCCATTGATCCTCCACGTCCGATCAAACTCGCGATCCAATGGTCCAGATACGATCGCATCATCGCTCATCGCAATATCACATATGTCAACGGCCCTTTGTATGGTTTCGATCCCGAACGCCAATATCGGCATATCGCATATCGCAATCTTCACAGCTCGGGGGTCTATACCACTTTCCAATGGACTGCGTCGATCCAATATATATCGTCGATGTCGATTCATCGCAATCGCAAGTCGCTCTGCCCGGGGTTTCGATATCACATGAAGGCTTTCCTCCGATGCAATATATCGGAGATCACAATCGGGGAGTCCTTTCGCCTTTGGTCTAATTCCTCCCTTGGAACCTTTCCAATGTGACATTTCCTTAAGGAACACGTATTCTCCATTAAGTCCCATTTATAAAAAAATTACCTCCTTTTCAAAAGGACAATGGGCCAACTTCTTTCTGCAATAACTCCTTCATCCGAAGTCCATTTTGTTCCATTCAAATTTTAGTAGATTCAGATTGAAAAGATATACACAATGAGACTATTCCCAAGAGCATCCTTTGACTTTCATTTTCCTCTGTCGGGAATATTTTTAGACTTAGAAGTCTATACTAGATCCATTTTGGATCACTCCTTCCCACTAAAAATATTTTGGACTCCAAAAGACTATTATACTGATCTGAACAGTAATTAAGAGTACGTCACCCTCTTCTTTCAACCTCCATACACTTGCCTTGCATAGTGCCTCTGAACCAAAGCCTTTGAATACTTCCTTCCTAGATGTGCTTGCCCTCCTAGGAAGAATTGTTTTCCTCCTTGACTTCCTGCAGAACTCCTGCTGAGAAGGTCACAGAAGGTAGTTTGAACTTCTCTGCCTTGATCATTGATCCAAGGTGGCTCAACCAATGTGAAGTTACATCTGCTTCACAACATTTTCATTTGTACATCTTGAAATACAAGGAAATCATCATCATCCCTGTGTTCATGCATATCACTCTCATGCATGCATTTCATCCTTCAACTTTCGCTTAAGTACATTGTACTTTCGAAGTTGAAATGTATATAATGTTGCAGCAATAAAGTGAGTCTCCTACTCAACTTTTCCATTCACCTTCTTGGTAAAAACCTGCAACTTGCATCTCATTAACAAAGAAATGCAAATAGATGCATTATATCAATAGACATGCAATCTTAATTGGATAAGAACTCTAACCATTTCTTACCAATCCATTTCAAAGATCCTTCCTTTGTCTGCACATCAATAGCAACATGTGAATCATCTTGAAACACATCATTTATGGAATCTTTCTTTCCATTCCTACCATTCTCTCTTTCCACCTTCTTCAATTTTTGTGGAAGCATCGTTGGATTCAGAGTCCAAAATTTTGCAGCAATATGTCCTTGCTTATGGCAGTAAGTGCAACACATGTGCATCCTCTTGACAGCATGATTTGCCTTGTCCAATGGACCTTTGGCTTCTTGCTTCTGTTCCTTCAAAATTTCCTGTATGTGGCCATTCTCTTCCAACATCTAGAAACACTATGGTTATCCAAACCACAAAAGGAACATGCAATTCTTTTCCCATACTTATATGGAAATTTATCATGCTTAACATAATCAAAAGGATATGGTTAAAACCAAATTTATACCTTTCTCTTTCATCTTTATTGCCTTCATGAGGAGGTGAATCAAACAAAGAAGTGGTTCCCTTTGGAATACCATCAATCTCTTCAAGGATTTCATATTTTCCACAACTCTCTGGTTCAAGTGTATGCTTATGAACACCTTCTTCCTACAAATTATGTTTCAAGCTATTGCATTTCCCAAGAATACAATCTTCACACTCTTGAGGTAGAAGGCCTGAAATGAAACTCCTTCTTCGAACTGTTTCAATTGTCTTCATGGCAACTTTGGAACTTTCTCCATAAGATTGTCCATAGCCAAGACCCAAATATTTAGGCCTTTCCTCAACCATTATTGGCTCAACAATACCCTGTGCATGTTTTCCCAAGCCTTTTCCTTCATAGCCCATCTTGGAAATTAACTTGGAACCTATGCCTCTGGTATGTTTTTCAAAAGAACCAATATAAACATTCTTAGAGGAAATTGAAGACAAACTAGAATTATTTACCTCTTCTTCAAGCTGATACTTGACTAAGGCTTCTTTGATAACAAGGAGTTGTGTCTCCAACTCATGCACCCTTTCCAAGTTCATATTTGCAATATGAAGTTGTTTCTCCATTTCCTGCAATTTGTTAGAAAGCAGCTGCTTCTCTTCCTTTATGGAATTCAAGTGCTCTCGAAGTCCAACACTCATTTCTCTCACCATATCCATCATGATGAACAAGTCTTGCTTCATGTCTTCATTAAAGAATCTTGTGATGAAGGAAGGATTTGAGTACTCACTTGTAGAAGTAGTCATTATCAAAATTAACAAAAGAACTTCAAACAATATTAACAAAGAGCTTATTCAAGCAACCTTTTAAAAAAAACCTCTTGTGCTTCAAGGATTGCTCTGAGATCTTTTGGGATAAGAAGAATGCCTTTAGCCCTTCTTCCTTCTTGTCCTCTCCTGGACTTAGCTACCAATATCTTTCCCTGAACCTTTGCAAACTCAAACAACAGCCAGTTTACAACAATCAAACAGCAAAATCCTTGCTACTGTTTGAACACCTTTCAAGTCAAACAAGCATATACTGGTACTACTTGCATCTTGATACCACCTACTTCATGATACCACCTGCTCTGTATAACTTCGCTCTGATACCACCTTCTTTAAAGGTGGGGTTAATCAACCTGCCACTCTGATACCACCTGATCTGAATGGGGCACTAAAGGCTTCTTGTCATGCTTACAAGAACCTCTCCCAATCCAAAGCTTATATATTCCCAAGATCTATGTTTATGATTGATAATTTGCAAAATTAAAAGAACTTGAAATAGGTGCATGCTTGTGTTTGCCTTTAACTTCTTAATTTCCTTAAGTTTATTTGCTTAAACTGAGATGCAGCATATAAAAGTGAAACATTGTAGTCAATAAACATCATACACATAATAGCAATATAATTAGGACTTCACCCAAACCTATTGGGCTACGTCTCTGTGAGCTCTAGTCAACTCAACTAGGCTCTTTGGGATTATGGCTTAAATTCTTTTACAAGTTCTACACTCAACTCCATAGGTTTACAACTAAACCAATGGGATTAGAATGCCATCTTACCCCTGGCTTTCCTTACTCTGCAGACAGATCTAGGCTTCTCTCGACTAGACTCCTTCAATTAGTGCTCTGAGCTATTTTGAGCTCTAGCTTCACCAACTCCCTCAGAATTCTGTTAACTATCTCTGGAACTCCTTCTTCTGTCTTCAGCACACATTGGACATCATCAATAGCTTGATCATTTGATCTCTTTGCTGTTCTCTGGATCTCGGCTCTCGACTCTTGGCTCTCGGCTCTGGATCTCAGCTCTTGGCTTTCGGCTCTCGGCTCTCGACTCTGTCTCTCATCTCTTTGCTCTCGGCTCTGGCTCTTGGCTCTTGGCTCTCAGATCTTGGCTCTCAGCTCTGGCTCTTGGCTCTGGCTCTAGCTCTGGCTCTCAGCTTTGGCTCTTAGTTTTTTGTCAAGCCTCCAACCTTTGGTGGTTCTTTCGTTGTCCTCCCAACCTCTGGTGGCACTCTGTGAATCTACATCTCTATGGCCTTCTGTGCTCTGCAACTCTGTTGCATTCAGCTCTTTGGGAAATCACCCCTTTGCCATCGCCGCAACCTCTGGTGGCTTCTCAACTTTCACGAGCTTCTGGTTTCGCTCAACCTCGAAGCGACCATCTGCTTATGAGTCACCCTGACTCTGCAGACTGCCTCCTCTAGGCTTACACTCAGCATTCAAGCATCTATGAGCATCTTGAGCTTCTCTGTGCTTCTCGTGAGCGTAACTCTGCCTCTCTAAGTTATCAGTGGTTCACTCGACCTCCAAGCGAATCTCAGTAACCTTTAGCAGCCCCGTTAATTGAGCTCCCTGTGCTTTTTGTAATACATCAGTTACAGTCGCCTCCATCATTCAAGACCGACTGTTTCATTACAAGAATCCATTTACAAATGGAAAGGAACTGGTGGGTATAGGAAACCCGGTCGTTTTTCCTTCCTCTGGCCTTCACTCCCAAAATAGCCAAATAAGGGAAATACACAGTAAATGCACGAAAACACATCATGGGCTTTAACCCCGGACTTCAAATGGCCTTCAATCGCATCTATATCCCTCTCGTGTCTGCCCTGTCATCGCAAATCTCAATCGCAACATGCAGGATCCCCGATCCATGGACTTAACACAACAGCGATGCGATATGCACCATTGATCCTCCACCGTCCGATTAAACTCGCGATCCAACGGTCCAGATACAATCGCATCATGGCTCATCGCAATATCACATACGTCAATGGCCCTTTGTATGGTTGCGATCCCAATCGCCGATTGTCGATATCGGTGTATCGCATATCGCAATTGTCACAACCTAGGGGTCAATACCACTTTCAAATGGACTGCGTCGATCCGATATATATCACCGATGTCGATTCATCGCAATCACAAGTCGCTCTTCCCGGGGTTCCGATATCGCATGAAGGCTTTCCTCCGATGCGATATATCGAAGATCGCAATCGGGGAGTCCTTCTGCCTTTGGTCTAAGTCCTCCCTTGGAACCTTTCCAATGTGATATTTCCTTAAGGAACGCATATTCTCCATTAAGTTCCATTTATAAGAAATTGCCTCCTTTTCAAAAGGACAATGGGCCAACTTCTTTCTGCAATAACTCCTTCATCCAATGTCCATTTTGGTCAATTCAAATTGTAGTAGATTCTGATTGAAAAGATCTACGCAATGAGACTATTCCCAAGAGCATCCTTTGACTTTCATTTTCCTTTGTGAGGAATATTTTTAGACTTAGAAGTCTATACTAGATCCATTTTGGATCATCTTCTCTCCTGGAAACCATTGTACCTATGCTGCGGAGAGGCAGACGAACACCTGTGATACCTGGAGACATGGAAATGATGATGGCAAGAAATCTATCAGTCAAAAACCAAAATGAACTTGAGAACTAACTTGCAACATACCTGTGTGACTGATCATGAAGGTTGCGCAATTTCTGTCAAGAGGTCGGTAGACTGACTGCCAATACTATGCAAGGTATAGTCTGGGCTGTTAGGAGGTTGACTAGCTACTGGAACTACGTAATGCACAGTCCAGCCTGGCTGTTGACTGTTGGAATTGCACAATGCACAATCTCAGCCAGCAATCATTGCAAGCTCAGTGACTGCATTGCGCAATTTTCTAGGCCAGCAGTCATTGTCCCTCAAAATTGTAAAATGCAATACTGGAGGACATTCACTGGGCAGAAATGTGCATTTCCTAAGAGGAAGACAGATCCTTCCCTCTCAGGATTGCGCAATGTTGTCTTGGTGAGGTAGAGTCTAGGCCAAGGTTGCCCAGACCCGTCGACGAGAAACTAAAAGTGAATTTGAATGTGAATGCATGGCGATATTGAGTGTAAACATAATTGAATGATCGTGCATGCAAATGATGAATGACAGATTCAGAAAATGGAACAACATGCATGTGGGTGAGGTGAGTTGCCAAATCAGTGACCTTTCGTGAAAAATAGTTTCATGCATGCGACAGTAGTGAGATGTTGACGAAAATTGAAACGGTAATTGTATAAGCTATTATGTATCAAAACAACAGCAAGCACTCACTAAAATCAAGAAGACAACATTCATACGAAGAGAAACACAAAAAGCGCCAGAAATGCAACACAAGACATGGAAGGTGGGCTTACCCCAACACAGTTGAGCTGAATGTGCCGACTCCTAGGTGCGATGTGGGATGTCAGAGATGCAAGGTTGATGTGAGCAATGAGCTTTGTAGCATCTGGTTCATGAGTTTTGATGAAATCAAAGATGTGACGTGCATGCCACAAATCTAGGAAGAGCAGCACTTGGTGGGAGGTTTCTGAAATGATCCTTGCATGCAACCTCAGGTTGCTAAAAGTAGACCCCTGAATCAATGGATGTATTTGTATGCTGCCTTGGGAGAAGCATCCCATGCATGCAAATCGGTTTTTCTCGGTCCCGGAAGGAACTGGTCAACTCAACAGCACATGAAAGAGGTTACTCAACTGCTAGGAGAAAATGCACATTTCTGGATGCAAATTGGGCTAACTTCCCAAGAGATTTGCGCAATTTATGGTCAGAGTAGCTGACTGCTGCTCAGGATTGAGCAATTTTTGGGTTGAACAGCCATATTGGGAAGACTTGAGAAATTTTATGGATGAAGCCTAACTAGCAAAATTGCGCAATTCTACAGCCCAGCAGGTTGCTAGACTGAATTGCATAATTTTTGGAGGTAAGGTTGGTTTCCCTCCAGAATTTTGCAATTTCTTGAGGGAGCTCCTCAACCTGCAGCTAGACCAAGTCCAGACAAATAGCCTGTGAGGGGGATGCATCAAGCTCTGATAGATAGGCTGCCTTTTTGCAAGAAAAATTTTGAAGCTTATGTATCTGACGAAGTAAGACATGTTGTTGTGAAAGGTTGGTAGGGAGGCTCCAAAAAAAAGCTAAGGAAAAAATTTGGAGCATGGTTGTAGCCGCTACAACACTTGGCAACACATTTGTAGAACTCCAGCTCTCCGAATGGACCTTGTTCGTGAAAAGAAACTCTAACACCTACGGAAGTATTGTTCAGTTCTTAGTTCATCTTGGTTTCACACTAGCCTAATTGTAAGATGTAGCATCTGCAAAAATCTTCGTCGATTGACACACATTCCAAGCCAAGGCAACACATTTGTTTCGATTGGGGTTGAGGGGTATATTGATGCATAAGTAGTATATTCTTCAAAGTCTTAGTTTCATCTCTGGTGTTGCTCCGCTGCTAATAGGCCTGGAAAGTACCCCGGCGGAGTCACATAGGAAAATAAGTATGGCTCTGCTTCTAGCGAACCTGGTCAATACCCAGTCAGAGTTACTTGCATCACCTCTCTGCGTAGGAAGACTTTCTCTTCTTTCGCTTTATTCATTTTTTCGTTTTTGCAATTTTCATAACTGTGCATAGCACTTATTCATTTCAGAGGCAGAAGATGGATCCCGACTTATTGAGAGCAGAATAGGTTGTTCCAGCAAAGAAGTATTTTATTATACCTCTGACATTCCTGTTAATTTTTTCCCCCTCACCTTACTCTACTTGACTGAGCTGACAAGGGTTAACCCAAAAACAACCGACTAGAGTAGGTGACACTAGTTAGCGCGCAAGCATTGTGCTTTTACCAAGGTTCACTTCGAACAGTACATATTTTCCTTCGACGTATCATGGACTAAAAGTAACAAGTTCTCCATACAGATGCAGGATGACAGATAACCAAGTAGTGATAGTTGTACAAGGCCTCTTGTACTTTATCCATCTTGTTTCAAGAGTCATACATGGCTTCATGCGAAACTAACATACAAACGAAAAATAAAACAAACAACAAAGCAAAGCAAGAGCAGAAGAAAAAGTGAGAGCAAAGCAAGTAGGAAAACAAGCAAGCAAACAAACAAACAAACAAAGCAAGTAAGCAAACAAGCATAAAAGGAAATTGACTGAAAGCAAACACTACTCCTACTCCTAAACTAATGGTGCATGGGCCTGATCACATGAGGTGATATTTCCAATGCAGCCACCAGCGCATTGGTTGAACATGTTGGTGAAGGCTTGGTCCACGAGCAACCCAATTATGTGAACCAGCGAGCAAGAAAGATATAACAATGAAGACAACCACACCTTGTGCTTCAAAGTTCCCACAGGACATAAGTGAGTGCAAGTGCATGAAGAGCGGTCGGTGGTCTTACCGCGTTACTGTGCGACACTGCATGCATATTTGAAGCATATGCACACTCTTTACTGTGACATGCAAGCAAACGAAATAAACAAAGACAACTTGCGTCGTGCACGTGTGCTTGCAATGTAATATTCCTCCAATGCATGAGCGATAGGATCGTGCGGTTTGAGTGGAGGAATCATGATCTGTGTGTGAGATTTATCTTCAATGCATACATATGAGTGATGAGGAGCCTCGGGTGATTGAAATTTCCTGATCGGAAGTGAGACTAACCCCAAGAGAGTGAGGACCTAACATAACCGTCATCTCAGGCTGAAGTTCCTCGACAGTCTTGGATGTTTCAATTTCATCGTCACATAGATCATCATAACCGGTGGCTTCGAAAAATCAACTGCGATAGAAACATGATCATGATAGGATATGGGAGTAAATGAATCACGACAGCCATGATTAGAAAAATCAATGATTTCATTGGCATCCTCATGATCTGTTCAATAAAACAGAGGGGTAGATGAGAAGCGAACAAATTCATCCTCTGTGTTTCCAGAAAAGGTATTTGAAAGATCAAGTGGATTTTCAATGAATAACATATCATCTCCATTGTCGAATGATGGAATGGCATCCAGTGTGTCCTGCGAGTGATCAATAATGGGTGCATCCGTGGATGAAGATACACATGCGAAATCATGGATGACAGGTTCACCAAAGATGTCAGAAAGGGACGGAGGGGGCTCGATGGAAGGGAGTCATCCTTCGCCGAGTGTTGATGCTCAAGCTCCCACTCATACTCTTCATGAATGACAGTGCATGTTGGTTGTGCAAAACCAACTTTGTAAGTGGCTTATTCCTCGTTCACAACAAGAGTAGAGTTCGGAATGGAAGAACACAAGATAGTATCATCCGGAGGAACAGACAAGTGCAAAGATGAAGGTTGTGCAACAAAATGCATATGACAACTCGATGGACTCACAACTAAATCTGAACAAAAATTAAGTGAAGTGATTTTGGGAGAATGTGACAGTTGAACAGGAGCATGATCTTCAACATCACTTTGCAGTGGTGGAGCTATTTGATGAGGGGATGGCAGACAGTCACTTGTGACAGTGACCGCATCTCTCTAGTATTGCACAGCCCCATCACTGAAGAATACTGAGCGAGGCTTGATTTCGAACTTCTTCTTGGGATGAGTAGATTTCTTAACACAATACTCGAATCGATCCCAAAGATAGAAAATTTTCATCTAGCTCTTCGAAGCTTTAAACTGCAAGTCACGAAAGTGCTGCCAAAAATCCACAGTCGATTCATGCAGAGCCTTTCATTGTTGTAATAGTTGGTCAATATGGTCTGGATAAAAATGATAGAAAGTTTCTTCAATGAGATCACAGAAGTGCTCAAGTGAGTGCACGCTGTTAGCCGGTAGGCCGCACAGCCATCGATGTGGAGATTCGCGAAGTGTGTATGCAAGCAGCAAGTTGGACTGCTCGTCGGAACATCCATCTTCCTCGTGGAGCATGGAAAGAAAATCATGTAAGAACTCACTCCAGGCCACTTCGCCTTCACCATCATACGTGTAAGTGGACAAGAGATCGAAGAACTCCCTCGTGATGGTGACATCTTCGTGATTCGAAAAACATCATGGAGGGAGAAGAGTGTAAGAATCCATGATAGATATGAAAAGGTTCAAAATAGGATGAGAGGACACATCTTTTCATCTATACCTCCTTCTAGTGCTAGAAATGTTGACGGTATTGGACCCACCAACATGTCATGGGATCTCCCCGGTAAGAAGTCCCAATTATACCTCAGACCGTTTGGTGTAGGAGTCCCAGCATTGGGTCGTATGGTAATGCCTTGACCGCGATTTCGCACAGAGGCATGTAAGATAACTTTGTTGGTGGCAAGGGTGTGACAGTTACAGTGAGCCAAGGAAGGTGCATGACAGGTTCTAACACACGAAGGCTGGGATGAGTGCACCCCTTGGAAACCTGCGATAGGACGCAGTTAAGAAGGGAACACACGAGAAAAGATACATCACAACATGGAAGGAAAGTTGGCAAGAAATCCAAAGTGATAGTTAAACCAATATCACATTTCATAAAGATTCATACATACATACACAGGTAGCTATACATGCATGCGTAAGAAAACCAATACATATATCATTTAGAGTAAACCAGATAGCATAGAATATAATACAACATATGCATGAAACGTGTTGGCTCTTGTTATATTAAGAAGTGTACATTCCATTCATACAATACATCCATGTCCAACCACTGGTTTAGATAGTGGAACGTTACAGCCACAACTACTTTCTCCTCCAAAGAGATGTACTAGCTCTGCATAGTGTTGAAGCCAAGGCTCGTTACAATATTGTCCAAGCTCTCTCCAAGATAGTCTTATCAGAAGCTTGGCTGACCAAAAGCCTTTACAACGAGTTATGAGGTTCTATTTATAGCAAAGGGTGGGGTGACCCTTGACATTCCCCTTTGTGACAATTCATCTACCCTCATGACTCTTCATCTACTCTATGACTGTTACATCCAACTATCGACACTTGAACTTCCACTTGACAAGACGTTACATTACAATGCAGATGTGCCCATGTGAGACAAAATGGCTTAAGCAAGCCATGTAAGACATCACTGACACTCAGTCCATTGTGGTGAGACCAACTCTTTACATTCTTGTGATGGTCAAGGTGGTGAGTTGATGCCAAGCTTGGTCGTCCGTGATGGTGTGCATGTGTTCCATGGTGACATCTTGTTGAAGCGAACTCTTGCATCCAAGTGCATTGGTATGGCTCCTCCGTCCAACTCATCCAATAGCATGCGCATGGTCTTCTGGGTGCAATTGAATAGGCAACACACTGATGCATAGTGTATGTGTTGACCTTCAAGTGTGCATTGGTGGTCATGCGCATCAACTTGTTGAAGTACATGTTCAGCTCCAATCAGACTTGCTTCTTATCTTCACCTTGGTGAGTGTGCCGAATGGGTGGGATCGCATGCATGCGCACAATGACATGCATGCTGCTACATCCCCTTACATGTGATCGACAACACTTCTCACTTTTCCTGCTCCGTGCCAGTTGTTGGGATGGATATATAACATGTACGGGTGCAGTTTCATCCGTGAGTGCATGTTGTGCCACCTGTTATACCTGTTCTTGATGCAACTCATTCTCTCATCTATGCAGCTCTTGTTCTTACTTGAGTTATTGCTTAACCACATGCAATTCCTTCTCTATTCTATTCTCTGCCTTCGCGGATCACATTGTCACCTCATAGCCTGAGTCTCCAAAGTTGCTTTCACCACAAGTAGATATGCTTGAGCTTGCAACTTTGTTCTGCCTCTGTGTTGTCAAGAATATTCCTCTTGTGTTCATTGCATCCAGTATGTTTCCTTCAGTTGTTGTTCATGGTGTTTCTTGATGTGATGTTGTTGTGGTCATATCTTGATGTACTTGTCTACGAACAATTTGATGTCTTCGTGGGTAGGCAAGTTCATAGACACTTGATCGACTGCATCCCCAAGTGTGCTCTGAACGGTGTCTTCGACTCTGATCTCCTAGAAACCATTGTACTTATGTTGTTGAGAGGCAGATGAACACCTGTGATACCTGGAGACATGGCAACACTCATGGCAAGAAATCTGTCAGTCAAAAACCAAAATGAACTTGAGAACTAACTTGCAACATACCTGTGTGACTGATCATGAAGGTTGCACAATTTTCGTTAGGAGGTCGGGAGACTGACTGCCAAGACTGTGCAAGGCACAGTCCAGGCCGTCAGGAGGCTAACTGGCTGTTGGAACTGCACAATGCACAGTCCAGCCTAGCTGCTAACTGCTGGAAATACGCAATGCACAATCTCAACTGGCAATGGTTGCAGCCTCAGTGACTACATTGTGTGATTTTATGGGCCAGCAGTCACTGTCCCTCATAATTTTGCAATGCAAGACTGGAGGACATTCACTGGGAAGAAATGTGCATTTCCTGAGAGGAAGACAGAGCCTTCCCTCTCAGGATTGCGCAATGCTGTCTTGGTGAGGCAGAGTTCGAGCCAAGGCTACCCAGACCCGTCGACGGGCAACTGAAAGTGAATGTCAATGTGAATGAATGGCGATACTGAGTGTAATAATAAGTGAATTATCATGCATGAAAACGGTGAATGACAAATTCAGAAAATGGAACAGCATGCATGTGGATGAGGTGAGTCTTTGAATCAGCGATCGTTCGAGAAAAACAATTTCATGCATGCGACAGTAATGAGATGTTGACGAAAACTGAAACGGTGTTAGTCCAAGCTAGTATGTATCAAAACAATAGCAAGCGCTCACTGAAATCAAGCAGATAGCATTCATACGAAGCAAAACACAAAAAGCGTCAGAAATGCAACACAAGACATGGAAGGCGAGCTTACCCCAACACAACTGATTTGAATGTGCCGACGACTCCTAGATGTGATGTTGGACGTTAGAACTACAAAGTTGATGTGAGGAAGGAGATCTGCAGCATCTGGTTCATGAGTTTTGATGAAATCAAAGATGTCACGCGCATGCCACAAATCTAGGGAGAGAGAAACTTGGTGGGAGGTTTCCGAAATGATCCTTGTATGCAACCTTCAACTGCTAAAAGTAGATCCCTGAATCAAGGATGCCTTTGTATGCTGCATTGGGAGAAACAACCCATTCATGCAAATCATTTTTACTCGATCCCGGAGGGAACCAATCAACTCAACATCAAATGTAGGAGGTTGCTCAACTGTTGGGAGAAAATGCGCATTTCTAGATGGGAGTTGGGCTGACTTCCCAAGGGATTTGCGCAATTTTTGGGTAGAGAAACTGACTACTGCTCAGGATTCCACAATTCCTGGGTTGAGCAGCCCTACTGGGAAGAACTGCACAATTTTATAGATGAAGCCTGACTGGCAGAATTGCGCAATTATGGATCCCAGCAGGCTGCCAGACTGAATTGCGCAATTTTTAAGGGGAAGGCTAGTTGCCCTCCAGAATTGCGCAATTTCTTGAAGTAGTTTCTCAACCTGCAGCTAGACCAAATCCGAAAAAACAGTGTGTGAAGGGGATGCATCAAGCTCTAATGGATAGGCTTCCTTTCTGCAAGAAAAACACTGAAGCTTGTGTACTTGACGAAGCAAGACATGCTTCTGTGAAAGGTTGGCAGGGAGGCTCCAAGACGAAGCTAAGGAAAAATTTTGGAGGGTGGTTGTAGCCGCTAGAACAAGTCCTCAAACAAAACCGTGGTGAGATTAATGAAGAAGACCATCACCAAAAATCAAAGGAATTGGGACACCCAATTGAAGTTTGCACTTTGGGATAACTAAGTGACTCCTAAACATTCCACTGGAAAATCGCCTTTCAAGCTAGTGTATGGGAAGCTGCAGTCTTCCCAATCCAATTATAAATTTGAGTGGTGAAGTTACTACAAGAAGTTGAGGAGGAACCAAGTTTTTTGACACAAAGGATAAACCAACTGGTTGAACTCCATGAAAATAGGGAACGGGTGGGGGTTAAAATGGCCAATTACCAACAAAAGATGAAATCCTTGTTTGACAAAAAGGCCAAGGATCGACCTCTTCAACTGGGAGATTTAGTTCTCCAATGAGACGTCCAACGAGAAGAAAAAGGCAAAAAAGGAAACTTTGATTCCCTTTGGTTCGGCCCTTTCAAAATTTCAAAAATAAAAAGGAAATAATACACTCAAAAATATGGAAGGTGAATTGTTGGAGCTACCAGTAAATGGTCAATTCCTCAAACTCTATTTCTAGAATTAAAAGTTACTATCTTGCACTCATTGTAAATACTAGTCTGTTGTAATTATCATATGAAATTTCCATTTTTTTGTTTAAAGTTCCATTTTCACAACTCCATTGCCCCAAAAAAATGAGAAGTTCACAATATGCAAGTTCTCAGGACCTTGCTAGCAAGGCACTATCCCTAGGTGGAGTCAATATTGTCACCTTCTGAAAACAGATTTCCAGTTGTACAAAGAGGACAAAAGAAATGAGAATTTTGCAACCATCTTCCAAGCCACATAAGCTCTCAAAGCAAAATTAGACCCTCTCCACTGGATAGTGCTCGGAATAAGATTTCCAATAGTACATGGAAGTCCAAAAATGGACTTCTGGATCAAAATATAGAGCAAATTTAAGCTATCCTTTGAAAGCTAGAAAACAAAGAGAAAAGATCAAGGGTAAAGCTCATCACAAATCGCAATCAAAGTTTCCAGCAGCAGCAAGGGAGGGCAGTGAGATCACTGATCAATCAATCATCGATATCGCAAAATCATGGGTCAGAGGCCCTGGCAGTCAAGAGATATCGGCATATCAGCGATCAGCAATCGCCGATATCACATACCTACTATCAGGGGTTTCAAGTTCCAGGCACATCGGCGATCGAAAAATCGGAGCGTCGGCGGGGTGACAATGCTAAAACAATGTGATATCTTGATGTTGCAATATGATAGTGTAAATCACCCAGGAAGGGTCGATTGCGATTAACAAAGAAATTCAGCAAAAAACTAAGGATCGGTGGGCTCTTTCTCTCTCCTCCAGTGGAGCCACGTGGCATAACACTATTGGATCTAATAAAGACATGTGAAGTATGGCATCCGTTGAGCCTCAAACCTACACTTCTTTACACATCCTCTCAGCCTCCTTTTCCTATTCATTTCCTTCTTTTGCCACTCATTCCCTCCATCAAATTGCTCAAATCATTGTATTTTAGGACTTTTTACATGGTTTGCTAATTATGCTAATGACTGTTTTTGGTTTAGAATTTTGGTTCAAAATGCTGCGTTTCCACAGCTCACACAGGGTTTCCGCAGCTGATCCCGGTTTCCGCAGCCAACCCCGGATTCCGCAGCTGTTTTATTAAATGATATGTTCCAGGTGTCCTCCGAGAAGAAGAGCCACATGGGCAAGTTCGTGGAACCAAGGACATGGTGTGTGTCCTTCCAGCTCACCCAAACCGGTCATAAAAACCCATGGTCAACGAGGAGGCAAATACGGTCAACAGAAGTCATTGGCGGTGGCACGGCTCTGCGTGTTCTGTTTTGGAGCACGTGAAGAACAGGTGGCATCTTCCTCAGCCACGAAGACAGTGCGAAACATGAATCCAACAGCAGATTGAATGCCCACAACGACCGTTGCCTAAATCCGAGGACGCAGCAAGATTACGTGTTTTTACACAGCTGCTTGAATAGCTTAGTTTTCGTTAAGTTAGTTTGCTTTCCTCTGTTATAAATAAAGCGTCTTTGAACGCTGGATAGTTAGTCGTTAATCCATTTTGTAAACACTGTTGAAACCTCTTTTGTAAGCGTTTTATAAGCTCCCCACTGTATTTTACATTTGTTGTTAATCTATGAGAAGACTGTTCTGTTTCTAAGCGTGTAACTGCTCTTTGGATTGGCTGAAGTAGGCAGAGGGCCCCTGTTTGCTGCAGCCACTGTACAGTAGTTTTACTTTTAATTTCTTGCATTTCTTTTTCTGATTTCATGTATATTAATGTACAGTTATCTTTATGAATTGCTGCATTTTATTTTTTTTCAACATGTATATTAGTGTACATAAACTTTGAATTCTGCTGATTTACATTTCTGCACTTTTGTTCATGACTGATCAGTGTGTTATGCAGGTTTCTTAGGCGAGCCCGGGACAGTTTTCTTTCTTTTCTTTTTACAACTAGTGGCATGTGTGATCATCTTGTCTAGGCTACTGACCTTTATTTTTCTGCAGTTTGATTTTCATTAGTATCATTTCTTTAACTTGCACTTTAATTTCTGTTCAGTAGTGATCAAGTTGTTCATTTATTGATGGTTTTTTTTATATAATCAACTAACTTTATTGGAGCCAAAATATCACTTAGTGCAGCTTGGTTTATTTTGCTTTAAGACTCACATTACTGACCTGTTCATAACTATTCTCACATGATTAAGAAAAGGTTAAAATAGTGTGATTTGTCTCACTTAAATTTCACATTGATTAGATTTAAATGAAGAGTTAAAATAGTGTAAAGTAGTGAAAAGTAGTTGTTCTTGCTTTTAATTGAGTTAATATAGATTTCATTTTCATTTTCATCAGCAGCAGAGATACTGGGCCGATGCCATTAGTCCTTTATTTGATTTTAAGCTTTGATTTTATTTCAGTTATTGTTCAAGTTTTCTTTTAGAATACTCTTTAAGTTTCAAGAAATCACTTAGAAATCATCACAATCACCCACATTCACTCGCTTTATTACATCTCCATCACATCACATTAGGAAAGATACAATAAAAAACAAACTAAAAAGATAAAAACGACAAAAGACTTAGAAAAGGTTATCTAAGTACATATAGTACACCTCACTTCATCAGCTTACGAGCCTCGGGTTGACAATTAAAAGTAGCAATTTAGACAACACTAAATTGACCAAACATTTTGGCGTTGTTGCCGGGGAAGTGAAATTAGGTAGCCAATTTCTATAAAAAAAAAAAAAACAAGAAAATTTCAAGGAAGGAAATTGATAACATCTCAAAGTATGCTCTCCTCTTGCACTTAATGTGATCTGGAGGATCAGAAAAGAGAGAGTTATTGGTTTAATAGTTTCTTGAGTATGCTCTCTTCTTGCACCTAGAGTGACCTGGAAGATCAGAAAGGGAATTATTAGCCCGACTTGAAGAAAAAATAAAAAATGACATGCATAGAGCAAGAGATTCTAGGGGAAGGTTTTTAGCTAGAGCCAAGAGTTCGATTTTTACAAGTCCATCTACTTCAAGGAATAGACAAGAGACACCTCCATCATCTCCAACTTACACTCCTAGCCCTAGGATTCCTGGAATTCAAGAGGCAGGAGTCGACTCTCCCATACCTTCCATCGAATCTGAATTAGAAGGAGATCCTTTCCTTTCTTCTACAGAGAGACAAATTGTAATTGAAGAAGTAGAATCATCTGAAGAAGAGGGGGAAATTCCTTCTCATACACCCTTAGTAGAAGAACCAGAAGACTCTGAAGTCTCTAGGGAAACTACCATGACAGAGGAAGGAGCAACTGGATTTGGTAGAGGTAGAGGTAGAGGAGGAGGAGGAAACAATGGAGGAGGTAGAGGTAACATTGGAGGAAATAGGGATGGGGATAACTCATTCGGGTTTCCTATAGTTGATGAGGACTCCCGAGCCACAATGAAAAACATCTCACCATCTGTCCTCCCAAACTTCCATGGGTTTAGGAATGAGGACCCTGAAACATTTCTATTTGAGTTTGAGGTAGTGTGTCGAACTTATGATTATCTGGATGACTCTCAAAAACTCAAACTGTTTCCTTCAACATTGAAAGGAGAAACCTTGAAATGGTTCATGGGATTACTCACTCTATCCATTAGGTCTTGGAATGATATGAAATAGGCATTTTTGGATAGGTACCTGGACTATTGTATGCCCACCAATCACAAGGATGAGGTATTCAAAATGATGCAAAAAGAAGCTGAAAACTTGGAGGAATTACTTGAAAGATTTCAATATAATCTGAAAAGAGCAAAAATGAGTAACTTGGATGAGGAGACCTTGAAAGCCCTTTTACTAAAAGCCATTAGAGATGAATGGATAGATCTTTTGAATATGATGGGAAAAGGAGATGTATCTCAACTTCCACTTTCTGACATAGCAGAATTATGTGTCCATCTCTCAAGGGGGAAATCCAAAACTCAAAAAGGGCCTAGAGATCCTTCTCTCATCAGAGCAAATAAATCTGCAACTGGATCGGTAAGTAGGGCTGAGATTGGCAACATGCTTGATGAATTCAAAATTGATATCTTAGGGAGTCTTAGTGAGCAACTAGACACACTTAAGATTCACAATAAGCATAAAGCAGAAGCTGAGGCTTTGGCCATCTTTTGCCCAAAGTGTAGGAAGAAACATGCTCTAAGGGAATGTCCCTTGGATGCAAAAGTTGTAGAAACATATGTAATTTGTTCAGAGAATCATGAGACCAAGGATTGTCCTTCAATTCCTGGGCTCAAAGCTGTCTTTCAAGAAGATCCAAATACAATCGAATCTCTCTGTTTTGTTGCAAGGAGACCTTGGCAGGGGCAAAAAAATCAAGGGTTTAGCAACTCTATGAATTTTCAACCCCAACCAAATTGGAATCCTTGGCAACAACCTTGGTCCCAACCTCAAAATCCTTTTCAATCTTGGGTACAAGGTATGCAAAATCCTTATGGGAGATTTGCTCAATTTTACCAATATCCTCCATCTTTTCAAAACCAACAAGCTCCACAGCTTCCAAATCAAAATCCACAACTATCATTGCCATTTCCACAACAACAACCTTCTCAACAGAATCCAAATTCTCAACTCTTGCTTCCATTCCAACAGAAGTCAAATCAACTTCCGTCTCAGCCATTGCCAAACCCCAATAATAAAAACCCTCAAAATGCCTACATGATGGAAGGTCAACAATTTCCTACCTATATGATTGTTCCTCTCAATGAAGTACAACTCAGATCAGGTAGAGTCTTAGATAAACCTTCTATAAATGCTCAAAAGCAAAGCATTTTTGAGGAAGAGTCTCTTGAAGCCAATAAGGGTTCTGAAGCATCTCTTCAAAACCCAAACACTCAAAAAGAAAAAGAAAAAGAATTAACCCCCACAAATCCCATAGTTGAGCAACCTGCATCCTTATCCACACCTCCTTTCCCTGAAAGATTACAAATTGATAAAGGAGTGGAAAAACAAATTTGGTTGCCTGACTATAATTTTCTAGATGAATTGAAGAATGTCTGTATCAAGATTCCCTTGTTACAAGCCATTAAAGAGATTCCTATTCTAGCAAAAACAATAAAGGAGTTGAGTCTTAAAAGACCAGGAAGGAAACCAAGAGATACCAGAAGGATCCACCTGGTAGGGAAAATTGCAGATATCATGATGGGAAAAATTACTATGCAGAAATATGTAGATCCCGGTAGTCCAATTGTCAAAACACATATCAATGGGGTAGAAATACCAAATACTTTGATTGATTTAGGGGTTGCTATCAACATCATGAGTAGACAGACTATGGAATAGCTAAAACTTCCTAATCTTCTTTTTACACCTACTTTATTGCAACTTGCAGATCGATCAATTATTAAACCAGATGGTGTATTAGAAGACATTCCAGTCTCCCTAGAGTCTTGGGAATATCCAGTGGATTTCATGATTTTAACACCCAAGAGTAATCTAGGAGGACATCCTCTTATTTTAGGAAGACCTTGGCTAGCCACAGCTGATGCTTTCATAAGTTGTAGGTCTGGGGATATGTATATTTCTGATGGTAATTCGACAAAGAAGTTCAATCTGTATCCTCCAGCAAAAGCAATTACAGAAATAGGGGATAATGAGTGGGTTGATGATGAAGATACTATACAACCTGTCTTTACCATTTCTGAGATTAGTGAAGATAGTCAAATTCTGAACACATTAGAAAATTTTGAACCATCTTCAGAATATGACTACACACAATTTCAGTTGGATTCTGACATTGAGTGTCTATCATCTAGAAAAATGTCTCTTTTCTCTATGGAAGAGTTTGGTAGTTCTGCCATTGAGATTTTTCCAGGAAAAACATTGAATATCAACAAAAACTTGGAAAAATCACAACAGGAAGGGCTAACCAAAGTCTTGCAAAAACATTCCACTGCATTTGCATGGGAGTATACTGATATGAAAGGTATTGACCCGAAGACTTGCATTCATCACATCTACATTGAGGAAAACAGTAGACCAATCAGACAGCCTCAAAGAAGGATGAATCCAAACCTTAGGGAAATAGTGAAAGAAGAGCTCCAAAAGTTACTTAATGTAAACTTCATTTACCCCATTTCAGATAGCCGGTGGGTTTCCCCTTTGGTTATAGTACCTAAAAAGAATGGTAAATGGAGGGTTTGCATTGATTATAGGGAATTGAACAAAGCAACTTTGAAGGATCACTTTCCTTTGCCCTTTATTGATCAAGTATTAGATACTTTAGCAGGTAAAAAGTATTTCTCATTTCTGGATGATTTTAGTGGTTACAATCAGATTCAGGTAGCACCTGAAGATCAGGACAAAACCACATTTACCTGTCCATGGGGGAATTTTGCTTACCGAGTACTTCCTTTTGGATTATGTAATGCACCTGCAACATTTCAAAGGGTAGTATTAGGAATCTTTTCTGATCTAATTCATGATTGCGTAGAGGTCTATATGGATGATTTTACAGTTTATGGTAATTCATTTGAAGAGGCATTAGAAAATTTGGAAAAAGTCCTTATAAGGTGTAAAGAAACAAATCTTTCATTAAGTCATGAAAAATGCTTTATGATGTTTACTGAAGGGATTGTTTTAGGACATCATATTTCAGGAGATGGAATTAAAGTTGATAGATAAAAAGTTGAAGTCATCTCCAAGTTACCTATTCCAAATTGTCAAAAAGATGTTAGAAGTTTTCTTGGATTTACTGGATATTATAGAAGATTTATTGAAAACTTCACTAAGATAGCATCTCCGCTTTTCAAATTTCTTACAAAAGACTGTGAATTCAATTGGGATCCTGACTGTCAATCTGCATTTGAAACTTTAAAAACAAGAATATCTGAAGCACCCATTTTGAGAGGACCAAATTGGAAACTTCCTTTCCATATTTCTACAGATGCTTTAGATACAGCGCTAGGAGCTGTGTTGGGTCAAAAGGATTTAATTCCTTATGCCATTTACTACACCAGTAAAAATTTGACTCCCACCAAGTTAAATTATACTGTGACTGAAAAAGAGTTCTTAGCCGTTGTTCATGCAATCAATAAGTTTAGACATTATATAACCGGCTATGAAACTTTTGTCCATACTGATCATTCTGCAATTAGATATCTCATGAAAAAACCTGTTACTAATGGCAGAGTTACAAGATGGCTTTTACTTTTACAAGAATTCAATATTACTGTGTTAGATAGACCAGGGAAACAAAATACAGTAGCTGATTTCTTGTCTAGAATCCAAAATACTAATGAAGATTCTCCTGTAGAGGATAAGTTTCCAGATGAATATTTGTTTGCAGTAACTACTAAAACTCCTTGGTATGCAAACATTGCTAACTATTTGGTTACAGGGAAGCTACCTCCACACTTATTTCCTAATGAGAAAAGGAAAATCATTCAGGAAAGTTCAAAGTATTCATGGATTTCTAATGAATTGTTCAAAACAGGGCTAGATTGTGTGATCAGAAGATGTGTTCGGGAAGATGAAATGCCTGACATCCTTAAGGCATGTCATGATGAACCGTGCGGTGGACACTTTGCTGACAAGAGGACTGCCTATAAAATCCTTTCTTTGGGATATTATTGGCCTTCTCTCTTCAAAGATGAAAAACAATATGTTAGAAGGTGTGACAGCTGCCAAAGAGTTGGGAGACCAACTCTTTCAAATGAAATGCCATTACAACCACAGGTACTCATCAAACCCTTTGAAAAATGGGCTTTAGATTTCGTTGGACCTATTAATCCACCATCTAAACAAAAGAAGTGTATACTGGTTTGCACTGATTATGTTACTAAATGGGTAGAAGCCAAGGCATTGCCTTCTGCCACTGAAAATTCAGTTGTTCAATTTCTTTTTGAGGATATTTTTACTCGTTTTGGTGTCCCAAGAGAAATTGTGACAGATCAGGGAAGTCAATTTACATCTAACTTGATGGAGAAGCTGATGGAAGAATACAAAATCAAGCACAGAAAATCTACTCCATACCATCCGCAAGCAAATGGTCAAGTGGAATCCACAAATAAAGTTCTTGAAAGAATCATCACCAAAACTGTTTATCTCCATAGAAGAGATTGGGCAGAAAGGCTTCCTGAAGCCTTATGGGCCTATAGAACTACATGGAGGAACACAACAGGACATTCTCACTATGAACTTGTTTATGGGAAAGAAGTCTTGCTCCCCATTGAGTTTCAAGTCAAGACCTTCAAGATGGCAGTTCAGTTGGGGATGAATCTATCAGAAGCCCAAAAGCACAGAATGGAGCAGCTGAATGAGCTAGATGAAATAAGACAAGATGCAATTTTAAGGACTGATCTAGTTCAGCAACAAAGAACTAAGTGGCATGACAGATATATCAAGGAGAGAAAGTTTCAAAAAGGAGATTGGGCGTTACTGTTTGATTCCAAGTTTAAAGACTTCAAAGGAAAATTTCAGACTCATTGGCTTGGACCATATGAGATTGATGAAGTCTTTAGCAATGGAGCAATTCGAGTCAAGACTATTGATGAGTTTCAAACTCCGCTCATTGTGAATGGCCACCGATTGAAAATTTATCATAAGCCACTTTCAAAAGAGGACTTTGTCAAAATATTCCAAGAAAATTCTGCAATGAGGCTGGTGGAGAAGAATTCTTCTCCTCCATCAACCTAGTCTTTGTTTCTTTCAGTTAAAAAAAAAAAAAAAAATATCTCTCTTCCTCTCCATCTTCACTCCACTTGTCATTTCCATCTTCAACTCCATTCCACTTCACTCCACTTCACTTCCATCTCATTCCATTTCATTCATCTCATTTCATTTCCACCAGTGAAGTCCCTCTCAGGACTATTTCATTTAGTTAAGTCTTCTCTAACTATTTTTTTGTACAGTCAGAAGGGTGTTGTTTCAGTTTCCGCAGCTCAAACCAGTTTCTGCAGCCAGAAACGATTTCCGCAGCCAGCACACTCTGTCTCTACAACCAGGATTACTCTGTTTTCAAAAATCACAGTCAGAGGTATCATCATCACCAAGGGCAGCAAGGATATGAGGCATCTGCAAGATCAGAAAGCAATAATGGGTCAGCAACCTTAATCAACAAATGGCAAACTTATGAAGGTATGATCAAAATCTTTTCCAAACAACAATTTAATGTCATTTTACGCATAGTTATTAAATCGTGGAAAGAGCCACTAAATGCAATGATTTGGCAAGATCATCCCACTCCTCCTCCATGATAATGCTTCTTCCACCTCATACCTTTCTAACGGTCCCCTAATCATCATTAATTCAAAACTGGAAACGGGGCTGCTCCTCCATTACTGGCCGTACCTCTGTGACGTAACCCAATGTACCACGGCTCTCCTTACCATCATTTCCGCAGCCAATGCTGAGACGTGTGCGTAAGCCACCCGACTCTAAAGGATTCGGTCGTTATTCCGTCCACTTATCACTCCATTTCCGCATGCATTGAACTCATTTCTCGTGTTTGTCTTCTACTCCCTCGTACTCACACCATTTCCACTCTCATTTCCGCTGCAAACTCCACAGCTCTGTTTCAAACCCCGATTACAGTTCTGCAATACGCCTTGCATTACGTTACGACTACTCCACTTACAGCCGTAATCCACCTGTTTTTTCCCGTGATCATCCTCCTTGAGCATCCACACACAGTCAAAGCTTCAGCCGAAGTTGAGAGTCGAAGATGGGGAAGCTGCGTAGAGCTGAACCTGAGGGTCCGAAGTATTTAGAAGGGTATCCACAGACGAAGGAAGCATTAAAGAAAGTAAAGTGGTTGAAGTTTATTCAAAAATTCAGAGGGTATGATAAGGAGGTAACGAAAGCATTTGCTCGATCCTTCAATGGATGCACCGTGGAAGTAGGGGACCTGAAATTCACAATAACAAAGAACACCATAGCAACAGCAACCAGTCTACCTCAGGAGGGAGAAAGATGGTTTAAGAACAGAGGGTTGGAAGATCAGGGATGGAAAGACATGCTTAAGAACCCAAGGATGGACACTTCAATATTCACTAAAGGGATTCCTGTACATGTAATTAAGGAAGAATGGACTGCATTGTTATTACTTGTTCAAAAGTTTATCACATGTGAGGGCCGCTTTGGCACTATGTATATGTACCATGCAAGGATTATGATGAATTTCATGGAAGGCCATGCCCTCAATTTACCCTACTTTCTGTTAGCAAGCCTAAATAAAATGAGTTCCACTGTCCAAAAGCATGTAGGCCATATTGAACCCCACTTGTATCATCACGGGTTCATTAGAATTCTCATAGAAGAGCAATTGAAGAATAACAAGGATACATGGGAAAAGTTTCTAATCAGAAACCATTTCCAAGAGGTGACTGAAGCCTCTAGCAGTTCCCCTAGAATCCCAAAAAGAAGTAGGAGAAGAGAAAGAGATGTTGCAGCCCAAGATCCTCCTACAGTAGAAACTCAAGAAATTGCTCAAGAAGAAGAGGAAGAGGGAGATAAAACCAAGAAACAGAAAAATGATAAAGGGAAAACAATTGTTCAAGAATCATATCCATCACCTGAACCTTCAGTAGAAGAAGACTCTCAAACCTTGGCTGATAGACTAGCACAACTTCAAGCTGCTGCCCTCTCAAAGAAGAAACAGAAAGAAAAACAGAGTGCCCAGCAAAAGAGCACTAGTGCACAAGTGAGAAGAAGCAGTAGACTTAAAGAAAAAATGAGTGTGACTAAAGAAAAACAATCACATTTCATTGATTTGGGAGAAGGTACACTTGAAAAGGCTCCAACTCAGCTTGACCTTGAGTCGAGTCCTCCACGTGTTGAGTCCACTCCTCCACGTGAAGAGAGTTCCTTTCAGCTAGAACCTCAAACAGAATTTGATTTTGAACATAGCCCAGGAAGAACACCTGAAATTGACCCTGACCAGCAGGAGGTATACAATTATTTGGAGACCTTGGAGCAATCAGTTGTAGGTCCAAGCACTATATTGCCTCTTGATGAACAGGTCCAATCTTTAAAACAGGAGGTGTTTGAGCTAGAAGTCCTGAACCGGCATATTAAACAAGAAAACGAAGCATTGAAAGAACAAAGCAAGGTGGACAAAATTGTCCATGACAATACCATGCTTCACTTAGGACTCTGGCAGAAGAAGAACAGAAAATTGAAGAGAAAATGTAAGAAGTTGAGCAGGGCATTGATCAATTTGAAATTCAGGTGTTTACTCAGAAAACCAAGGACAATTTTGGCAGCAAGGAGAAAGAGAAGAAGGCTAGATGTTTTGGCAGAAGCATCTGAGCACATGGATTGAAAAACAATGACAAAGTTTTGGTTGCATGAGGACATGCAACACCTTCACAGTGGGGGTATGTTGAGCCTCAAACCTACACTTCTTTACACATCCTCTCAGCCTCCTTTTCCTATTCATTTCCTTCTTTTGCCACTCATTCCCTCCATCAAATTGCTCAAATCATTGTATTTTAAGACTTTTTACATGGTTTGCTAATTATTCTAATGACTGTTGTTGGTTTAGAATTTTGGTTCAAAATGTTGCGTTTCCGCAGCTCACACAGGGTTTCCGCAGCTGATCCCGGTTTCCGCAGCCAACCCCGGATTCCGCAGCTGTTTTATTAAATGATATGTTCCAGGTGTCCTCCGGGAAGAAGAGCCACATGGGCAAGTTCGTGGAACCAAGGACATGGTGTGTGTCCTTCCAGCTCACCCAAACCGGTCATAAAAACCCGTGGTCAACGAGGAGGCAAATACGGTCAACGGAAGTCATTGGCGGTGGCACGGCTCTGCGTGTTCTGTTTTGGAGCACGTGAAGAACATGTGGCATCTTCCTCAGCCACAAAGACAGTGGGAAACATGAATCCAACAGCAGATTGAATGCCCACAACGACCGTTGCCTAAATCCGAGGACGCAGCAAGATTACGTGTTTTTACACAGTTGCTTGAATAGCTTAGTTTTCGTTAAGTTAGTTTGCTTTCCTCTGTTATAAATAAAGCGTCTTTGAACGCTGGATAGTTAGTCGTTAATCCATTTTGTAAACACTGTTGAAACCTCTTTTGTAAGCGTTTTATAAGCTCCCCACTGTATTTTACATTTGCTGTTAATCTATGAGAAGACTGTTCTGTTTCTAAGCGTGTAACTGCTCTTTGGATTGGCTGAAGTAGGCAGAGGGCCCCTGTTTGCTGCAGCCACTGTACAGTAGTTTTACTTTTAATTTCTTGCATTTCATTTCTGATTTCATGTATATTAATGTACAGTTATCTTTATGAATTGCTGCATTTTATTTTTTTTCAACATGTATATTAGTGTACATAAACTTTGAATTCTGCTGATTTACATTTCTGCACTTTTGTTCGTGACTGATCAATGTGTTATGCAGGTTTCTTAGGCGAACCCGGGACAGTTTTCTTTCTTTTCTTTTTACAACTAGTGGCATGTGTGATCATCTTGTCTAGGTTGCTGACCTTTATTTTTCTGCAGTTTGATTTTCATTAGTATCATTTCTTTAACTTGCACTTTACTTTCTGCTCAGTAGTGATCAAGTTGTTCATTTATTGATGGTTCTTTTTTATATAATTAACTAACTTTATTGGAGCCAAAATATCACTTAGTGCAGCTTGGTTTATTTTGCTTTAAGACTCACATTACTGACCTGTTCATAACTGTTCTCACATGATTAAGAAAAGGTTAAAATAGTGTGATTTGTCTCACTTAAATTTCACATTGATTAGATTTAAATGAAGAGTTAAAATAGTGTAAAGTAGTGAAAAGTAGTTGTTCTTGCTTTTAATTGAGTTAATATAGATTTCATTTTCATTTTCATCAGCAGTAGAGATACTGGGCCGATGCCATTAGTCCTTTATTTGATTTTAAGTTTTGATTTTATTTCAGTTATTGTTCAAGTTTTCTTTTAGAATACTCTTTAAGTTTCAAGAAATCACTTAGAAATCATCACAATCACCCACATTCACTCGCTTTATTACATCTCCATCACATCACATTAGGAAAGATACAATCAAAAACAAACTAAAAAGATAAAAACGACAAAAGACTTAGAAAAGGTTATCTAAGTACATATAGTACACCTCACTTCATCAGCTTACGAGCCCCGGGTTGACAATTAAAAGTAGCAATTTAGACAACACTAAATTGACCAAACAGCATCATCATGACATGGCAGTATGGACACGTGACTTGCAGATTTGGCATTTTTAGGGATCATAAGGGGCCAAAACAGGGTGACACGTGTCACCACTTACAAGGTGACATGTGACAAAATATGACATCATCTTGCAAATCAGCGATCGGCATTCCAGGCTCATCGTAAATCACAATCGGAGTGTCGGCGGGGTTACAATGCTAAAACTGTGATATCGCAATGTCGCGATATGATAGTGTAAATCACCGGGGAAGGGCAGATTGAGATTAACAAAGAAATTCAGCAAAAAACAAAGGATCGGCAGGCTCTTTCTCTCTCCTCCAGTGGGGCCACATGGCAAAATATGATGTCATATCACAAAGCAGTGATCAGAGGTCCCAAATCATCGCATATCGCAATCGCAAGAGTAAGGAGGTTTCAACCAGAGGCATGGATTAGAAAATTATCGATCATCGATCCCCGATATAAGGCTAAGAACCAAGTCACTTCCTCGGGTCATATGAGACGGAATGCAGAAAGGGGTTAAACCATACGAGACCTAAAGGGGATTGGAACTCGCCCATTTTATAATATTTTTTAAGTGTAAGGGGTTAATAACGGGAACCCCTAATTCAACAATAAGATGGTATTATCAAGCATCTCAAGGCTCGGATAGTGTTTTACAGGGAGTCTGGAAGGGCAATGAGTCGGAAATTGTGTTCTGAATCTATTAGGGCCATTACAAGTGATTTCTCCCGCCTCCTAAAAGAGAAGAAGAAAAATTGTTAAGACCAAAAGCGACAGCGAACTAGCCGAGTGAGCATGAGCTATGATTCAGCATAAAAATGTTTGGACCAGATCCCAGCAAATAAGAGTGGCATGGAGATATTTACAGGACCATCATTTCAATTCACTTGTGAATTCTGTTTTGTTGTTTTTTATTGATATGGTTATGTTGTTTTATTTCCAAGAAAGGTATCTTGCTGCTGTAATAATTAGAGGCAACAGAGCCAGCACGCCAAGACAACTAGTCATGTAGGCAACTGGAAGTTCAACATGAGATATTTTGTAATTTTCTTGTTCTCCCTCTCCTAAAAGGGAGCAAGAAACACTTAGAAAAGATTGTGAATTATGAAGAATAACCACATGTTATTTATGAGACTGTATCATTTCCAAATTTTCATCTTTCTGACTATTAATGAAATGGTGGTGATTCCAACCTTCGAGTACTACAGTATGTTACCCCTCTATTAAATTCCATTATGTTCATATTTCCTCTCTAATTTCATGTAATTGTAGCTGCCAGAAATGTTTCATATGTTCTTACATATTCATTTGTGTTGACTAGTTAATGCACATGCATGTATGTAGCATTGAGATTATATCTTTAAATTGTGATCCATGAATCATTACATCCAATTCTCCTTCATCCATTACTTCTACCTATAATTTAGATAAGTGTAGAACTCTTGACACTCTAAGCTCTATGTGATGAATGTAGAATTCTTGAGGTTTCAAGCTCTATATGATGAGTTATTCTATCTCACTTCCTTCTTTCATTTCTTTGCTAAAGTTGATTAAATTGTAGGTCCTCGAAATATTCGGCCTCTGCTATTTCATACATATATTCATGTTAGTTGTATATGTGAAAGAGCACCAACAATACATGGCTTATGTCCTTGGATGAATGAAACAACCCATGTCGTTTATTGTATTCATTTATATATGTGTACAAAATGTATATGATGTCTCTAGTTTCTTGAAGATCATATGAGACACATAAAATCTAGATGTTACTAGGTACTCGTCTTGTAAGCAATCTAAGGTTGTCTCTGGGAGTGACAACACCCGATTTCCAAAAAAATCAAAAATCATCCCTAGAAAATAGTGATTCATTAATTAGTCTCCCGAAGGATGCCACAAGTTGTTATTTTTGGACTTTCCGCCAAGTGTCACTTTTTCCTTAATTTTAGGCATGTGCATCATAAACCCTAGTCAACTTAGATCTATATAATGGATGCCCCTAAATCTCATTTGTACATCCAATCATCGAGATCTAGCATTACCAAGGAGATCAAGGAGCCTTCGATGGAATTTGCGATGCTTTTTCGGATGAGTTTGCTTTTGGCCTTTTTTGTTGCTTTTTCTGTCACTTTTTTTCATTTCGCTTCTATGAGTCATGTTTTGCTTGTTTATTTTCATGTTTGTTGGTGTTTTAACTTATATTAGCTTTTAAAAGTGTTGGTTCAGTCCCTCATTCACCTTTTATAAGTGCCGCATTAGTTTTCCTATTTTTCCCACCAGTGATTGTCGTTTCGGTGACTCTCCATGCATATTTTTTTTCTTTTACATGTTGATCTTCTACACTTTATTTGCACTGATCTATCTATCCTTAGTCAAATCTTCACTCTAACTGGCACCATGACTTAGATATGTAAGTTTCCCATAATATTTCCTGGAAGATCTGCACTTCCTTTGGCCAGCAGTTGCCTTGTCTAGTTGGGCATTACGCAAGTTCAAGGCTTAAGATGTCTGCTTGGCCTCTAAGACTGTGTAATGCGCAGTACCAGGCTAACCCAACTGCACATTGCGCAGTTCTAGGGCTCAATTCTATGCCTTGGCCACTGAGACTGCACAATGTGCAGTCTCTACTTCAATCTTCCCAAGCTGAACTGCACATTGCTCATTTCCTAGCCTCAAGTTGCACCATTAGCTATTGAGACTACACAATGTAGAGTTCCTACAGCCAGCCTCCCTCCTTCACCTCAAGAATTATGCAATTTTCTTTATCAGTGCAGTGGTTTCTACTGCGATCTTTCTTTGTGAGTCATTTTGTTGAAGCTAATTTATCTTTGCCATGAGTTCCTTTTCCTCCTTCAGGTATTGTAGTTGTTTAGCACTTCTCTTCATCGGTCATTGACATCATGGCACCCAAGAAATCTGCTTCAAACGACACCACTAAGAGCAGCACCGGGGAGGTAATTGAGAGTATAGTAATGAACTTGCCAATTTATTTAGATACTCAAATGTTCATATAAAAGGAATGAGATATCACATGGCAGAAAATGAATGAAGCATTCTCAGCAAGAAGCCTCAAAGTAGATCTAGAAGATTGGTAGGTGTATATCAATGTTCAAAAGTCAGGGTTACATAAGGTTGCATGCAAGTATCGAGTTTTTCCATGTGCAGACAATATCAGCTAGATATTGTCTCATACAAATCCAAAGACTATGAGTCTAAATAATTCCAGTAGAAAAAGTCTTTCTACTTTACTAGCACCATATCACCATCTCATGTACCATTTACCGGAGCTGGAAATGCTCATGCATTCTTACTTTTATGCCACCGCCAGCTACTTGAGTATAAATGACATTGTCAAAGGCTAGTGAAAGATCCAGCAAAGTTCTGTGAGACACCCACAACTCCTACAAGACAAAATATCTCAGGAGGGACTATCAACTCTTGATAGTTCTATGTTACAGAATCTATGGTCAGCAGAATTTTGAGACCTTCCCTAAAGGGTGGGAATTCTTACTGAACTAGGTTGTGAACAAAGGAAATTCATTCAACTAATCATATTGTTTGGTGATGAGGCTCATCAATAGGTAAATTATATGGGCCTTAATGCCAATCTCCAGCTTATTAAAATCAGGTTTTCTCACATTATTTCACATATTTTATTATATTTTGTTTAGTGAGAAGGGTAAAGGTGATACATTATGTCATGTGGCCTAATGTGCATTAATTACAGGATTTGGAGCAATTTTGGGCTAATTTAAGTGCAGGAACTCAAAGTAGACAAGAAAGAGGGATTTTAGGAGATTGGATCTCCCTCCTTAACTCCTCAATTACTCGAAGATTGCTCCACCAGATCTCATCAGCTCGAAGTTACAAGAAGCCAAGCCCACCGAGTTCATTAGCAACCAAGCCATTGATAGTTGAAGACAAGTCAATCTCGAGTTTGGGAGCCAAGCCTCCCTAATTTTAAGGAAGTTGTTGGTAGCTTCAGTGTATAAATAAGAAGGCCGAGGGCCTCATTAGGATTGGCCTTTTTATTGTATGCAAGAGGCAATTTCGAGCTAAGATATTGTGACTGACATTCTCATGTTATTTTTGACACTTTGATGATAATGAAAATGGTTACTTCGATCCAGCACTAAGTTGACTTAGAGGAATGAAGCTCTTGGGTTAGGGCCCAACCCCAGTAGCAAAGGTTCCTCTTTTTGTACATGTATTATTAGATTAGAATCATAGATTAGTTGTTGAAGTTATCTCTCTTTTGTTTAATTTACAAGTCTTTGAATGATTGGTTAGTTTTGTTTCCATTAGTTGGAGAAGTAGATCAG
Organism: Pinus tabuliformis; assembly: GCA_031772625.1. Classification (NCBI taxonomy): domain Eukaryota; kingdom Viridiplantae; phylum Streptophyta; class Pinopsida; order Pinales; family Pinaceae; genus Pinus; species Pinus tabuliformis. The sequence goes on from CM062813.1 coordinate 1,085,162,366, forward strand.
TGTTACACTAGTCAAAGAAAAGACTTCAAAAAATCTTGTGACAGTGGCATCATCCTCATCTCCCTCATGGGATCATGGTTTGAGGGCCCCACTCTCACATCCCCAAAAACAAATTTATCTTTTGGTTATTACATAGCTTAGGATGTCTTGTTGGGTAAATCATTATTGATGATTTCTTAGAAGCACTTGCAATCGTCATTTTGGTTTCTTAGATTAGAAAGAACTCCATTCCATAGATTTAATCCATTAGCCATCAATAAATCAGTTTCTCAAATTCAACTCATATTTTCCACATTTACATAAATTTGTGCATAAATGAAGAAATGAATATGTGTTGTTGTAGGAGTTGTTGATCTGCAGGGAGGAACTCATTCCACCAGCCTCATCTAAGTCTTCTCCACCTCTCACCAAATCCTACCAATCACTAATTCAGATTTATGTTTTGTAACCACCGTGGACAACCACCTTGAGCAAATCCAACCATCCTGAAGAGCTGGGTTGATCCTTGCATAGTGTGCACCTTTCCATACCTTATTCCACCATCATACATCTTCCCAACACTTTACTTCACCTTCCCTAACTTCCTACATCTTTCAGCTAAATTTCCTGTAGTAAACCAAGACATTATGTAGTAACTACAGGAAAACCTGAAGCAACTACAAGAAACCCTTTAGCAGCTTGTTTTAGACTATTTTGGGAAGAAATGATTATCGAAGCCTATGGTAGGCCTTCAACTTGATCTCCATAACCTTCAATGCCAGTTTGGACTATCTTTTACATACCTTCCTCCCCTGCAAAAGATCAGTTTGTTTAGCTTAGCATTTACATTTCTAAATTGAAAACCAAAAGACTCTTTTCTGCAATATTTAGCTAGTGCATGCATACATAAATCATAGAAACGTTAGGATCATTTTAATTCCTAGTTAGTCCAGATAGCTAGATGATAGAATGCAAGGTAAACTAGGATTTTTCTGCAAGTAATGTTTGTTAATTCTTAGCTAGGTAATTTCATGTCATTGCATAGCACTTTCTATTCAGCGCTTTCATTTCCTTAGGATAGGCAGGAATTTATTTTCGGCATTAAATATAGCTTTATATTCATTGTCAGTAGTCAGCCTCCTAGTCAATAAAAGACTAGTTTGAGAAAATCTAGTGGTCTATCGCCCCAATTGAGAATTGACAAGAGTAGACTATTTCATTTGATGTGCATATAGCACCATCACCTCCAAGTTTGTATGAACCTCGGGTTGATAAAGTAAATTTGGTCGCCCTAAGAGTTGTAGCATCCTTGTTGCAATATTGGGGCTCATCAGTTGGCTCAACAATTGAAGATCCATGTAGCTAATGCCCTAACTCCTACCAAGGGTGGTCAAGCTAGATTTTACATGTCTGCCTATCTAGTAGATGCAATTTGCGCTCACAATTCATTCCATGGCATGAACTTGGACACCACGAGAGCCTAGCATGCACATCTACTGCAAGCTACTTTCAGAGTGCAGTCATAAAGAAGTAATGGAAATGTTGATTGATCACCTCCTCATTCCATTATACAAGTTGATCATTGAGGAACATCCACCTTGCATGTCACATGGGGCAATGGAAGCAGTGTCGAAGATAGCAGATTGGTTTTCCTCACCAGATGGCACTTTCCTCAGAGTGTTCGATAGACAGAATTATCCGCATATTCTACCAACGTATGTCACTGACAATTTAGTCATGCATTAGATTTATCAGTAGTTGTAGGAGTCCCATCTGGATCTATGGGTCATTTGTTGATGCAATGGGTGTTAATGATATGCCTTGGCTACAAAAATACATAGAGTGATGTATGGTGACTTTGGTGAGAGAAAGTGTGTGACCCTGTGGAAATTCATGTGTGATGCATGAAGGTTCCAACACACAAAGGGAAAATAAGTGAGCCCCTAAGAACCATGTAATAGTATGTAGCTTCAAAGGAACACACGAGCATAAATAACATAACAAGCTAATATGAGAAATAGTTCACAAGTTAACAGTGATGAAATAATACAACAGCAACATTCAACAAGATTCATACCAATGCAAACAAAATAGTTCATAAGCATAAGTGTATGTTAAATAACATACATTGCAATACAACAAGAATAGTCATACTATATTCATAACATATGCATGAAAGTGTGTCAGCTCTGAGATTTTATTAAAAGTGAAAGTTCCAATCATACATACACCATTGACGAACCACTAGCCCCAATAGTGGAACATGAAGTCAACATCAGCCGCTCCTCCAAAGAAGATACTCCCTCTACACTACGGAGAAGCCAAGGCTCTCACAAAACTCCCAAGATCCTTTCTAAGCCAAAGACTAGCCAAAAGTTTGGCTCCCCAAAATGCATTTACATGAATTATGAGGATATATTTATAAAAAAAGGGGTGACTCTTCATATTTCCCTTTATGACTCTTGGACTCCCCTCATGACTCTTAAACTTCTTTAAAAATGACTATTCAATTACATTACATCATGACTCTTTACATTCCACAATGGACACTTGAAAATTCACTTACAAATTATTTACAAAAGAATATTACATTTTACACTCATACCCATATGAGACAAAATAGGGTAGAGACAACTTGACATCCGAACAAGACATAACAATATAATGCTTGAGTTTGGGGAAACTCTAGCTCAACAACTTCCACTTGATACTTTTCGGACACATATTGATGCCATGCTCAATGTTGTCCGATGACATCCCCAAAATGTGTGATGGTGTATGGATGGAAACGGACTCTAGCCTCCATGGCATCCTGGTACAATGATTAGGAACCATTTTGAAATTCCTTTTGTAGCAGCAGCAACATTGTTCTAACTTGGACAGGGCCACCAATGTAGTTCTACATGTTATGTTTGCTCATCTCCAAATCCTCCTTTGTGGAAATATGTCTAAGTTTCTCCAAGTACTCTTTGATCTCCTGCCTGACATGGTTCCTCGGTTTGGCTTCGGTGAGTGAGCCAACTGATGGGATCATGTGGGTGTTCAACAAGAAATCCATATTGTTGTATAACCGTACATATGAGGCCTAAATGCTACCAATGAAAGAGACGAGATACTTGTTGTTCTGGATCAACATTCGGATTCTTACTTTCTCTAGCTCTACTTGTTGCTTCATTTTCTTTCCCAAGTCAAGCGGTGCCCCTTTGTATCACATTGACCATTCATGCATGACAGTGATGGCATCTTGTACATTCCTTAGATTTTTGACAAAGTTTTTGCACTGCTACTCCAAGCCATGCAAGTGGAAAAATGCATTATGTACAATAACAAGCTCCTCATATAGGCTCTGCATGTTCTCTCCAAGTCTCAATACTTCACCAAGTATCACTTCTCTCATCTCCTCCAAGTAGACCTATGTGGAAGCTACGTTTTGCGTTGTTGCACAGAGTTGTTCTACCTCTAGCTTGACAACCTATAATTTTTGTGCCAATTTTTTATTCTCGACCATCAAATACTAAGTGTTTGATCTTGCTGCACCTGCGAAGGCCAAGTTAGCTTCGGCAATGGAATTAAGATTCTTCCTAGTGTCTACCATTATGATCCTCTCTCTAATGAATGCAGGCGATGCGAGGTCATCTGGAAAATGCTCAACACGCTTGTAAAATCTTCCTCTAAAGCTCATCGTATAAAATATTCTACATGTCCATAACTAGATCATCATCAACAGGAACAAATTCCTCTTCCTCACTTGGAGCTAACTCTATTGTCGGAGGTGACAGATAATGAATGGTGACCTGTTGTGCAATCAACATCAAGTCGATATCCTAATTTGGTGGTTTTGGTTGTTCCTCCATGTCTACAATCTCTATCAATTCTTCAATCTGTTGACCAAGCTCTTGAACCTGCATATGTCCGCTCTCCTCCTCTGTTGTTGGTTGATTTTGTTCTTTCTCTTCAGCTTTCTTTTGCATTGCTTCTTCTACTATTTCGCATTTCCTTTCTTCTTCTTCCTGCTTCTGCTTATCTTCTTATTCTCGCTTCTACTTTTCTTCCGCCAATCTCCTCCACAACTCTTCTCTCTTCCTATGTTCTGCTCTCTGCATCCTTTGTTTCCTCTTTGCTTCTATTGCTAAAGCCACTTTTGTAATAAGTGGATCCACTTTCATCTTGCGGTTTCTTTCTCCTCCTGGACTGTGAGCAACCTTTCTCTTTCCCTTATCCTACACGGGGTTTCTCCCCCCTATTGGAACCAGTTCTAGAGTTACTGCCTTCTGCGGAGTGACCTGTGAAGTTCCTGCTAAACTAACTGGATCGGGGGGTTTGGAGGCATTATAGAAATTCTTCCATGGACCCTCCTCCGGCCAATGAAATGTCCCACTGAGCCACTGGTAATGTATTCTCTCATAGTGGTTTTTGAAAATACCACTGGGATCGTATGGATTAAAGTCTCGAATACCGAATGCAAACTTCTCTATCACCTTTCCTTCAGTTTTCGCGACTTTGAGATTCTTGATCTCGTACAATCCAACTTGCATATGAAGAGTTGGTCATGGTGCTTTCTTCTTCCTATGCAAGGCCACTGACAACCCTGTGGAGAGATGATATGAAACTTCTTGCATGACAAGCTTGTTGGTGGCATACCTTCGCAAAAGATGTGGCAACTTCTAACTGTCGAACCTTATAAGGAAGGTACCATCCGGTGACACAAACCAATCTTCGATCTCTGATATTACCTCCATTGCTCCACGTGACATGCAAGGTGGTTCTTTCTCAAAGATAAACTTGTATAGCAGAATGAGGAAATGGTCAGTTAGCCTCTCCATTACTCTTTGATGGTTGTATTCCGAGACTCGTGCTTTCCAAGTCTAGTCCATGCCAAGAAATGCATTTTGTGCGCAGATTGCATCCAGTAAATATGTGAACATATAGAACCTTACTTGCCCAGCCTTGGGAGGATTTCGGGCATGTGCTACATGGGTTGTCAACTATCGATCCAACAAATCTGACCAATTGAACGACTTCCCCTCATTCACAACCTGGTTCAATAAGACTGGGCACCTCTCAGGAAAGGTATTCGTGATCTCTTGACCATATATTCTGCAAGCTAAGATAACTAAGAGATGGTAGGCCCTCCTTAGAGACTTTGTCTTGTATGGATGGGTGGGTGTCTATCGAAACTTTGATGGCTCTTTCACCCAGCTTTTAACAATGTCTTTCGTGCTCACATAGTTGTTGGTGGCATAGAAGTATGAGTCCATAAGTGTTTTTAGCTCGGGAAAATGATAAATCCTATGGTAATCTTCTGCCAAAAAAGTAGCAAGCTTCTATCCGTTGGCACTATTCAAAGTCATGGTTTTCACATCAATATGCGAAACAATCTAGTTGATGGCATCTGCACATCGGAAGGTTGGATATATGCATGCAACCATTTGTAGTCCTGACTGTTGAACATTGAGATATCCCTGTCAGTCCTGTAGATTTTCCTTGAAGCTCTTTTCTAAAAAATCTTCATTAACTTTCTGCCATGTAAGACCTTATTCCTTTTCCATAAACAATTGGGTGTCAGCATACACTAACAAGTTTACTGGTGGTTGCTCAACTGCTTCCCCAATATTGCTTTATGTGGTATCTTTGGAAGCAACTCTCTTGGGTGTCATGGTAACAGTAATTGTTGAAGAGGATTTCTCAACAATTGTGGTACCTATAGGAGGGAAAAGGCACTCATGGCAAGAAAACATTAGCTTTTGCAAATCTACCTTCAAAGCAAGATTAGGTAGAAAACACACAGACTGATGATCAAGATTGCGCAATCTTCAAGATCAAGTGAGGGAGACCGGTTGTGGGAACTGCGCAATTGCATAGTCCCAATAGTCAAGGGTGCAGCCTAAGGCTTGAGACTATGCAATTAGTAGTTCAGCCTGGGTAGTGACTAGGAGAGACTGCACATTGTGTAGTCTCAGTGGCTAAGGTGGCATATTGAGCCTTGGAACGGTGCAATGCGCAGTTTGGCCAAGCTATACTGTGCATTTTGTAGTGTCAGAGGCCAAGCTCTCATCTTGAGCCTCAAACTTGCGTAATACCCATCTGGGCAAAGTGAAAACTGGCCAAGTGAAGTGCAGATCTTCCTAGTGAAGGTGTGGGAAACAAGAAAATCTAAGTGATAATCCAAGCTCAAGTGTAGATCTAACTGAATATAGAGGGATCAATGTGAATCAAGTGTTGAAACTCAATAAACAGAAGGAAAATCAAAAATGTGAGGAGATTCGCTGAAATAGCGACCACCGGTGCAAAATCAAGAAAATTAATGCGACACTTATGAAAGGAAAACGACAAACTGAAACAACACTTCCACAAGCTAATATAAGTTAAAATTCCAACAATCATGAAAAGAAGCAAACAAAAAATCACTCACAAAATCGAAACGACAAAAGCAACAGAAAAAGCAGTAAAAGACAACAAAAGCAAAACTCACCTGAAAAAGCGGCGCAAACTCCACGGAATTCTCCTTGATCTCCTTGGGAATGATAGAGCTCTAAGATCAAATTTAAAAATCAGCTATAGAGGTGCCAATTAAATAGATTTAAGTGAATTAGGGTTTATGACACGCATACCTAAAATCAAGGAAAAAAACGAGACTTGGTGGAAATTTCTAAAAATAATGATTGTGCCTCCTTCGGGAAACTAATAATTCCTATTTTATAGGGATGATTTTTCACTTTTTCACCTTTTTGCTTTTTTGTTTTTCCAAGAAACTTTCCATGCACACTGCTAGGGAAGATTGCACAATTCTGAGGAACTAGGTAACTTTCCGGCCAAGTGCATTGCGCAGTTTTTGAGCTCAAGGGATGGATTGCGCAATTTCTGGGCTCAGTGTTGGGTTTCCATCCATGACTATGTAGTTCTCAACCTCAAGTCAAAGCTACCAATCTGGATTGTGCAATTTCAATCATCAAGGCTGGCTTGCCCTCATGGATTGCGCAGTTTCTGGAGGTAAGCTCGGAACTGCTATAAGGCTAAGTAAGGAGGTTAGCTTATGACTTAAAAGATCAACTAAGTATGACAACAACAAAACACAAGCACAGATGAAAAGAATAAGTCTTGATCAAATCATGAATACTTGACAACAGTACAAGATAAGCTCTGGTGGATAGAATGGAAGGCTCCAAAATCAAAGCATAAAAAAAGTTTTGGAGGGTGGATGTAGCTGCTACAACAAGTACACGATTTTAGCCCAAGATTGAACATAATCGCTTAAGAAAGGCTGCCTCAAATGATTTGAATGTCCATAGGAGAAAAATATCAAACGTATAGAACAAAGACCAAATTAGGCCCTAATAGGGTTGCAAATTCTTCCAGTGAAAAGTCTCAGTGATCTGAAAATGGGGCACTAAAGGCTTCTTGTCAGCTTACAAGAACCTCTCCCACTTCCAAAGCTTAAATATTTCCCAGATCTTATGATTAACCAATTGAGGAATTAAAAATACTTGAAAATAGGTGTATGCTTGTGTTTGTTTTTAGATTGTTCAAGTGCTTATGTACATTTGCTTATGTTGATACTTAAACACACATAACAGTAAATGAAGCAGCAAATCAGCAAACACATAAGGCAACAATATAATTAGTAGTTCACCCAAACCTCTTGGGCTACGTCTCCATGAGCTCTAGTCATGTTGGGTAGTGGAGACCTGACGTAACGGTTTTGGGGCTTAAAGCCCATAATATAGGGTAATGATATTGTAAAAGTTCCGTGAAATGCGCGGAGCGCGAAATGTAATAGATCGAGTCAAAGGGTTGTCCGCCCAAAAATAATATAAAATAATAGGAAGTGAGTTGGCCTGCCCATGGTCCACCGACCATGGGAATGTATAAATAGAGCGAGGCTCTAAGGGTAGAAGTAGCTTTTTGGGAAGATCAAATGTGTTATGGGTTTGTGAAAGTAATAGTTGCTCTGAGTCTGTACATCCAGGTCGTGGGTGTTAGTGGTTAGATAGAGGCTCCGAAGCTGTGTGCATGGTGGCCTGATAGAGTCGGCAGCTATGTGCGTGGACCCCTACAGCTGTGTGCGTAGGGCAGGAAGTGGATTGTACTGAAACAAAGATATTAATAAAGATAAGTTGGTTCTGAGATATTGTGTTGATTTTGAACTATTGTGGATCTGTTATATTCTGGTTTATGCATCGGCTTTATGAGTTTATGACTGTCTTTAAGAATTATGATTCTGTGCATTGGGTTTTATTGTTAAATGTTTGCTTAAAGACTGTAAGAAGAAGATCAAATCTGTAATAAATTCATTAATAAGAAAGTGCATCTGCACGGATCTACGCGGAAGCCTGATAGCAGTACAAAGTAGCGCGAAGGCACAGAACGGTTCGCGACCCCATCCAGACCACATCAAGACATCCCAAGGGTGTGGAAATTTGGTTCCAGCACCCTCCCCTACTACCTCGGGTGAGACTTCAATACGTGCTCCACGAACTGTTGCTGAAAGGGCCGGTAATGCGGGATTTGTTTGGCTAATAACTCTTCCAAACCTGGGTCAGGCCCCAACAAGCCAACAAATGGTTCCATTGTCACGACCAGGATCTGCCTAAGGGATGTCCGATGTCGAAATTTTTAAATCCTACAAAGAAAGAGATTGAAGATTGATTGGGTCAGAAGTCGAACGAGTTCACAGTTTTCCCTAGCACACCCACACGCAAACTAGAAGTTTAACATGACGAGCGTGATCAAGTTGCATGTATTCAAAGGAGTAGGAAGCGAAGATCCAGAACAATTTTGGTTCGTAGTAAGGGCAGTGTGGGAAGCGCACGGAGTTACAAATGATAACATCAAAAAGGCCACTTTGGTTAGCGCACTGCAGGATCGCGCGTTGACGTGGTATATAAAGTAATCTAGCGATCATCCAAATGTTGGGATAGCGGAGATCCGTGATGCATTGAACAAAGATTTTAGCCAGCTGAAATCAGAGACGCAGTTGATCATCGGGTTCAAGGAGATCATGATGCTACCAGGTGAAACCCCTTGGGATCTGGATCAGAGATTGAAAAGTATGATCCGAGAGGCTAACATGACGTTAACGGATGGGCAGCACCGCGCATGGTTTGTGGCGTCTTTGGCGCCACATCTGTGGACGACGCTATCACAGCAGAAAATATCAACCCAGGTTGAAGCATTAGATATAGCAATGTGGTTGCATGAGACTCCAATATAGGATCCTTGGTTGGGAGTTTAGCATATCCACGTGCAACTACAAAACCTATGCTTAGAAATGTAGAGTTTGAAACAGGAGAAGGCACCCCGGCCGGAAGCGCGAGAAGAAGTGTGGTACATAAAATGTAGAAGCCAGGGCCACGATAAGGATAATTGTCTGGTCTTTGCGAATTATTTAGCAGCGGGGGGACCAATGCCGTTACGACCAGAGGCACAGGCGGGTCCAAGCGCGGTGCCCTCGCTCTGGTGCACAATCTATGAGGTGGGAGGAAATCACAACACGGAAAACTGTCACCTACTGCAAGAGTTTACCCAAACCCCCCAACAGCTATTTTGCAATTTTTTCAGATCGATGGGCCACGATGAACGAGACTTTCGTAGTAATGAATTGTTGATGGATCGAACATCTGCCTACAGGATGCAGACTAAGGCACGAGGTCAGGATCCAATCGCGGCGATAGCGCGTAGTGGGTTCTAGGGGCGAGGACGAGGATGGGGAGGAATGGGGCCAGGGAGGGGCCGCGGGCAGCTAATCTGTTACAACTGTGGAGGACCGGAGCACTACGCATATGATTGTACCAACCCGAACAGAATATTGTGCCCCTACTGCGAGCAGTTAAATCATGAAATGATATATTTCCCCACACTGATACCGTAGATACGTGAGAAAAGGGCAACACAACCTACGGTGACGCAGAACGTCCAAATGATGAGGTCTGAACTACGCGAGGAAGACCCCAACGTGAACATGATGCTTAGAAGTGGCGCAGCTACAGGGGAAGATAAGGGGAAATTAACCGAGGTAGGCCCAGGGGTTCGCAAAACCCCTACAAAGCAGCATGAGTTCAACTTGGAGCACGCGAAGAAGACGTTTATGGAAGCTAAGAAGAGCTTCGCAGAGGTCTCTACTTCAGGTAGTAAGGATCAACCTGAGCAGGAAATGGATCCTTCGATGCTAACTACCTTTTTAGAGACATGTATGAAGTTGCTACGCGACAATAAGGCGGTTAAGGGATTACAAGAGCTGATAACTAGGTGCGCAGGGCCAGGTGAACCTTGCGTGGTCCGGAAATTGGGAAAACATGCTTTGCACACTGGACGAGAAATGCGATTAACGACGCAGATCAGCGACTATGAGATGGATCAGATCATTCTAGACTTAGGCTCGGATGCAAATGTGCTACCTAAGCAAACATGGGAACGCATGGGCAGGCCCACATTACAGTGGTTTCCTATTCAATTACAGATGGCGAACCAATAAAACATCTTGCCCATGGGGAGATTGCAAGGAGTCACAGTGGATATAGAAGGCGTGAGCACACAAACAGACTTTGAGGTAATAGAAATTGTGGATGAAAACAACCTTTACCCCACATTATTAGGGATAGACTAGGCCATGGATATGAATGGAGTCATTAATTTAAAGAACCGGAAGATAATATTTGAGAAGAAGTCCCTATGCGTAGTCGTTCCGTTAGACCCGGCTGAAGGAGCGTGCTACACTGAACTCGTACGCGACGATGAAATTGATGAGGAATTGGATCATATCTACAAGATAACTACACGAGATCAGGATTGGGTAAATCCGACTGCAGAAGGAAGAATACCGTGGGAATGTGCAGAGGCCTGCCTTTCAGATTCAGATGAAGAAGACGAACGATGGCATAACCGGTTGAACAGAGTAACAACGTTAAACTGCAACATGATGACGAGGTCACTATGTTGCGTAAAAGCTCAGGATCGAGAACTACCGACGTATGATGGGTTGACAACAATGGACGAATTCCTGGCCAAGTTTGAGCACGCAGTACCAGAACACCAGAGGTTTGATGCATTAAAATGGGCATTGCGTGCAACGCCTGCGTGTTGGTGGGGAACACATGAAGGAACCTTTGAAGAATGGAGCGACTACAAGCAGATGATGCAGATAAGGTTTGCGAAGCTGGAACTATGACTAACAGAGAAATACGACAGACGTGAGGACCCACGCATGCACCTCACCAAATGGACCAAAGCCTATGGGGAATAGCCCCAGCCAGAGTGGGTACACTTATTTTATCATACCCTGGATGTCATCCCGAGGAACTGGTATACTGAGACAAAGCTTCGACATGGCACGGGCGAATGGGATATCTTGCATGAAGGATTTTTGTTAACGTTCCTATTTGAAGACCAATGGATGGATACTGTTGACGACGCGTTGCAAGCTGTGAAGGCCGCCATTTTCAAATTACCACTGGAACCAGAAGAAATAGTGCAGCCAGATTGGTCGCATCAGTTGAGCCTAGCTCTATAATGTTACAACGTGCAGATAGAATATGACGAGGACATCCCCAGAAACATCAATATTCTGGAAATAGAATGGAGACGCAAGGTTTGCGGACCAGCGATCTAGGACCCCGACATCACTTCGCCGCTGAAAACGAAACAAGTGAACATTGGTATGGAGGAGGAGCTGAAGTATGAAATGCTTGGGGACTATTTGGATGATGCCACAGTGGAGAAGGTTGTCGAGTTACTTCGAGAATATCAAGATTTATTCCCGACCAAAATAACGGAGTTAAAAGGGATCCTCGGTGACCTAAGAATGATGAAGATAACTCTGAAGCCAGTCAAGCAATGACCTTATCAATTGAATCCAAAATATAAAGCAAAGGGCCGCGAAGAGTTGGACAAAATGCTTGCAGCAGGAATAATTGAACTAGTGGAGGAATCTGACTGGGTAAGTCCTATGGTTGTACATGAGAAAAAACATAAGGGAGAAATTTGCATATGTGTGGATCTCAGGAAGCTCAATGATGCATGTGTTAACGATCCATTCCCGACGCCATTTATAGACGAAGTACTGGAAAATGTTGGTGGACATGAAGCCTACTCCTTCACGGACGATTTCTCGGGGTACCACCAGATCAAGATTATGTCGGAGGATAGGAGTAAAGCAACTTTCGCAACCGAATGGGGCTGTTTTCAGTACACTGTGATGCCCTTTGGATTGAAGAATGCACTGGCGATATTCTCACGCATCATGGTAGCTGCATTCAAGGAATTTATACATAAGTTTTTAGAGGTATATCTTGATGATTGGACCATCTTTGGGCTAGTCAAGAAACATATCGTGAGCTTACGGTTAATGTTGGATACTTGCCGACGGCACCAGATTGCGCTAAATCTAAAGAAGTGTACTTTCCTCGTCCCCTTTGGGAACTTGCTCGACCATGTGGTCTGCAAGCAAGGCCTAATGGTAGACCCGGCAAAGATTGTTGTCATACTCAATCTGCAAGCGTCGCGAAGTGTCAAACAACTGCACGCCATGCTGGGACACACTGGTTACTATCAAAAGTTCATAAAGAGCTATGCACAGATCACGGCACCGATGGAACAGTTGTTGAAAAAGGACGCTACTTATTGTTGGAATGAGGAATGTAACAAAAGTCTAGAAACTCTCAAGGAAAAGATGGCATCAACTCCCATTTTGGTCTTTCCAAAATGGGACATTGAATTTCACGTGCATGTTGACGCGTCGTGTATCGCGCTGGGCACTGTACTCATGCAGGAAGGAGTGGAAGGAATTGATCATCCAATCGCGTTCGCAAGTCGACGACTATCCAAAGCTGAGAAGAACTACTCTACTACTGAGCATGAGGGGTTGGCGATGGTTTACGCGCTGCAGAAATACCGCCACTATCTACTCGGAGGACAATTTAAGATGTATACTGATCATTCTGCGTTAAAATACTTATTGAATAAGCTTGTGTTGGGGGGCACATTTTTATATGGTTGTTACTATTTCAAGAGTATGATTTCGAAGTCATCGTAAAGCCGGGACGTCTAAACGCAGGCCCAGATCACCTGTCCCGAATTGAGAACAGTGAAGAGCCCACAAACTTAGAGGAAGGACTACCTAATGCACAGCGTTATGCAGTGCGCATCGCGGATGGCCACTTTGCGGATATAATCCACTTATTAACTGTTGGGTGTGGAGCCTGATTATCTTCTATAGTACCGGCATATTGGACCCCAGTTCAAAATGGGGCGGCAACGCCGCCCGTAAAATAATCGCTGCCGTGGGGGATCCAGGGGGGGCGGCAGCGACTTTTGGGAGCCCCCCCTGGCGGGGGGTTTCAGGGGCAGCACCCCCGAAGCTAAAAACAGTTGTAAAATTGCCTTGTAAAAGTATAGTAATTTCTAGTCAATCTGAGCCGTTCATTAGGCGGATGATCTGATGGTAGAACTTATGTTTAGTTTAGGGTTTTTTGCCCTAGAAGGCAACCCCTCTCTTTATATGAGGGCATTGTATTTGAGGCTGTGAGATAGATGTGTATTCGGTGAGCGAGAAACATAGAGGTGAGACTGTGAGAGAAAACAGAGGATATTACAGCGGTTTTGCTGTAGGTTGTATCTCTTCATTTTGTTGGATAATAGAAAGGAAGGACTGGCTGTTCGGGGTGGACGTAGCCCAAATTGGGTGAACCACGTATATCTGTGTCTCTCTTGTTTTGTGCGTTTTCTGTGTTTATATTTCTGCAATTTTTTATGTGTTCCATTGCTCCGTAATATATAATTTTCTAACATTAACCACGCCGCAAGGATATTCCATTAAACAGAAGAAAGAACTAGTGATATGCGCAACAGACTTTACTGTTATTGCAGGGAACCTCTACAAAATGGCAACGACAAAATATTACGCATATATGTACCTGAATTTGAGCGAGGACAGGTCCTTGCTGAAGCACATGGGGGGGTTGCAAGGGGACATTATGTGGGACGCACCATAGCACAGAAGATTCTTCGCGTTGGACTATGGTGGCCAACTTTACATCAAGATTCAAAATCGTACTGTCGGGCCTGCGACGTATGTCAACGGACTTGGAAACAATCACGAAGGGATGAAATGCCACTCAAGCCACAGATGACGCTACAACTGTTCGAAAAATGGGCAATCAACTTTGTGGGGCCTATCACACCTCAAGTAAAGACGAGTGCGCACTATATCATCACCACGACAGAATACTTGACCTGATGGGCGGAAGCACAGCCAGTTAAAGATTGCACGGCCGCTACAGCTGTGAAATTTTTGTTCGAAAATGTGTTTACGCATTTTGGATGTCCAAAAATCCTAATGAGCGACTGCGAAACGCACTTCCTAAATGAGACTATCAGTGCGTTCACTGAGGAGTACCAGATATATAAATAACAGAGTACATCATACCATCCGCAAGCAAATGGAACAGTTGAAGCTTTTAACAAGATTTTGGAGACTGCGTTGACAGAGGTTTGTAATGCGTAGCGAAACGATTAGGATTTGTGCATACCTGTTGTGCTATGGGCATACCAAACAACGTGCAAGAAGTTGACGAGCCAAACACCTTTCCGGTTAGTTATGGCAAGGAAGCTGTCATGCCAATGGAATACATTGTACCTAGTTTGCGAATAACAGTGACGACAGGCATGGCAGACCGCGGGGATTTGGAAGAGAAGATCGCGCAACTGGAAGAACTTTAGGAGGAACGGTTTCTGGCAGGATTCCATCAGCAGGTATAGAAGCAGCGGGAAAAATCTTGGAATGATCGCCATATCAAGATGCACACGTTCAAAGAAAATAATCTAGTATTACTATATGACAGCAAGTTCGAGAAATTCCTTGGAAAGCTTTGAATGCATTGGTTGGGACCCTATGTAGTCAAAGAAGTCACAGATAGAGGCATGGTCCAGCTTGGCAAGCTGAATGGAGAACCCTTCCTGGGCCGAGTAAATGGCAGTTGCCTGAAGCTCTACACGGGTGGGTCAACCGCCTGACTAACTGACCGAAGGACAGTCTCACCGCTCCAGGCAGTTGAAAGAGAGCGCGAGACGATAAAGCAGTCTGTGGGGGAGCTGCGCGACAACAAGGGTGCACGTAGAATTGGTATGTCACAAGGGTCACAGTTGCGCAAAGGGGATGCGCTGCTGCGTGGACAAGCAAAGAGGTGACCGTTGCTGACACTGTTCATGACAAGATGTCTGAGTTATGGCGAACAGGAGCGGGCGGCGGGCAATCAAGAGACGCAGTACGAGCCAGATCTGGAACGATATGCCGCAGGCTTAATGTTATGGCACCAGAAAAGGAGGGAACATCTGAATTTGAATTTAAAAACGCCTATAAATCACAGGGGGACATCCACGAAATGATTTGTGATTTCGAGAGAAGTAAGCTATTGTGCCTTTCCACCATTATGGAACTGTTCATCATTGTCGCTAAAGGAGTAAGCCTGGGGGTTGTAATATGGCCAATGGAGATGCAGCACCTTCTGGATAATGTGGCGTCGACGGTCGCGGTGTTGTGCAGAGTTCAGCACCGACAGTAGGAGATGTACTGGAAATTCTTAGACACGAAGAAAAACTGGTCTGGATGCCGCTTCTTAACCCATGGGCTGGCCGGCAAACAATAAAATATAAGGGAAAGACTGTGAATATGGAGACAAATGATGGAATTGCAGTTAACAGTTCATCTCTGATGCACCTTGAAGATTTGGATCTCGCGGATAGCAACATCTTTCTTGCAAAAATGCAACACAAGCTGTAGCAGACAGTGTGTATAGTAGACCAGAAATTGGAGATTTACTGCGTTGGCACGAAGAGTTCCCGTATGCGGCACCCCAGCTTGAGCTAAAATCCTATGAGGAGGTGCTCTGTGTTAACCGAGCATAGCATAATGAGCATCATCGGTTGCGCGAATTAGTAGAGGCAATGGAGCAGGAGCTTGAAGAAACGTTGCAGGAGACAAAGAGGGAGCAGCAGAACGTAGTGCATCACTCATAGGGACGGTGGACCGCGAAGCCTTGGTAGCGAGTATCGCTGCACTGACGAGTGACTCGGGACGAGTCACAATGATTGTGTTGGGGGCCTGTTGGGTAGCAGAGGCCCCGCGTAATGGTTTTGGGGCTTAAAGCCCATAAGATAGGGTAACGATATTGTAAAAGTTTTGTGAAGTGCGTGGAGCACGAAATGTAATAGATCGAGTCAAAGGGTTGTCTACCCAAAAATAATATAAAATAATAGGAAGTGAGTCGACCTGCCCATGGTCCGCAGACCATGGGAATGTATAAATAGAGCGAGGCTCTAAGGGTAGAAGTAGCTTTTTGGGAAGATCGGATGTGTTATGGGTTTGTGAAAGTAATAGTTGCTCTGAGTCTGTACGTCTGGGTCGTGGGTGTTAGTGGTTATATAGAGGCTCCACAGTTGTGTGCGCGGTAGCCTGATAAAGTCTGCAGCTGTGTGCGCAGGGCAGGAAGTGGATTGTACTAAAACAAAGATATTAATAAAGATAAGTTGGTTCTAAGATATTGTGTTGATTCTGAACTATTGTGGATCTATTTATATTTTGGTCTATGCATCGGCTTTATGAGTTTATGACTGTCTTTAAGAATTATGATTCCGCGCATTGGGTTTTATCGTTAAATGTTTGCTTAAAGACTGTAAGAAGAAGATTAAATCTGTAATAAATTCATTAATAAGAAAGCACATCTACACGGATCTACGTGAAAGCCTGATAGCAGTACAAAGTAGCGCAAGGGCACAGAACGGTTCGCGACCCCATCCATACTACCTCTGGTGAGACTTCAATCCGCGCTCTGCAGACTGTTGCCGAAAGGGTTGATAGTGCGGGATTTGTTTGGCTAATAACTCTTTCGAACCTGGGTCAAGCCCCAACAAGCCAACAAGTCAACTCAACTAGGCTCTCTGGGATTATGGCATAAATTCTTTTACAAGCTCCACACTCAACTCCATTGGTTTACACCAAACCTATGGGTTTAGAATACCATCTTATCCCACTGGCTGTCCTCACTCTGCAAACAGATCTAGGCTTCTCTGGACTTGACTCCTTCAGTCAGTGCTCTGAGATTCTTGAGCTTTTGGCTTCTCTGACTCCCTCGGAATTCTCTTACTGTCTATGGACTCCTTCTTCTGTCTTCAACACACTCTGGACACCAGCAACAGCTTGATCAATTCGACCCTTTGTTGTTATGAACGACTCTCGCTCTCGCTCTAGCTCTCAGCTCTGGCTCTCGCTCTGGCTCTCGTTCTCGCTCTAACTCTGGCTCTCTGCTCTGGCTCTTGGCTCTTACGAGCTTCTGGGTCCGCTTGACCTCCAAGCGGCGCTCTGCTTCTGAGTCACCCCGACCCTGCAGACTGCCTCCTCTGGGCTTCTCTCGGCCTCTGCATGCCTTTGTAGTTCGCTCCACCTCCAAACAAATTCTCAGCAACTTTCCAGCGACCTTTGGTCAATGGTGCTCTCTATGTATTTGTAACACATCGATTACAGTCATCCATCATGGAAAAACCACGTGTTTCCATAAAAGAATCAATTTCCCATTGCAATGAATTGGTGAGCACAGGAAACCCAACCGTTCGGCCTTCCTCCTGCAGAAATAGCCAAATAATGCAATACACAGGAAAAATGTCGAAAACACATGATTGAAGCGTTTAACCAGATCTCAAAATGCATTCAATCACACCTATATCCCTCTCGGGTCTGTCCTGTCATAGCAAATCGCGATCGCACAGGCGGGAGGTCAAAAAACCCAAATACAAAGGAATACATAGAAAATCCAAATTCACGGATTTCAAAACTTATGAAATCGAGTCTATAATTCCATCGGGTCTGGGTCTTGATCACTAATCGCAATCGCACGTCGCATATGTCAACGACCCTTTTATGTGGTTGCGATTGCCGATCGCTGATATCGGTGCATCGCATATCGAAATCGCAATGGCCCTTGTATCGGGGATTCACCGATCGTCAATCGTCAATCGCTCTATCTTCGTTATCAGTATCGGCCCATCGCATCAGCGTATCGCATCGGCCCAATGGGTTGTGCCTCTACTCCTCTGATCGCCCGATCGTCGATATCACGCATCGTTCAACGGCATATCGCATTTGTGACAGCCCTGGGTTCCGATATCGCATGAAGCCTTCCTCCGATTGCGATATGATCGGAGATCGCTAATTAGGGATCCTTAAGGACTGTTGCTCTGCCCTTTAACATTGCGATGCGATATTTCCATAGAAAGCCTTTATTTCTCCTGAGTCCCACTTAATAAGAAAATGCCTCCTTTTCAAAGGATAATGGGCAATTTCCTTTTACAATAACGTCTTCATCTGAAGCCCTTTTTCGCCCATTCAAATTGTGTTAGATTCAAAATGAAGAGATCTCTGCAATGAGACTATTTCCAGGAGCATCCTTTGACTTTCATTTTTCCTCTATGAGGAAAATTCATAGACTTAGAAGTCTATGTTAGATCCATTTTGGATCACACCTTCCCACTAAAAAGAACTTTTGGTCTCCAAAAGACTGAGATATTGATTTGAACAGTAAATGAGAGTAACAACACCCTCTTCTTTCAGCCTCCATACACTTGCCTTGCATAGTGCCTCTGAACCAAAGCCTTTGACCACTCTCCTTCCTGGATGTGCTAGTCCTCTTGGGAAGAACTATTTTCCTCCTTGACTTCATGCAAAACTCTTGCTGAGAAGGTTACAGAAGGTAGTTTGAACTTCTCTTCCTTGATCATTGATCCAAGGTGGCTCAAACAAATGTGAAGTTACATCTGTTTCACAAAAATTTACATTTGTACATGTTTGACATGTCAACAACAACTGTTAACAACAACAGAAATACAAACAACAACTGGATGGCCTAAACTCCTGCTTCAACAAAAGAAACAAATTCCACATCTTGTGAACACCTCCATGTCTTTACATCTGCATACAAATGATGGACTAGATAACAAGCCCACAAAACATGTCTTTAAAACAAATGACCCTTCAAGTCAAGCATGTAGAAAAGATCTCAAGGATTCTTTTCAAAAGATGAAACACTTCATCATCATCTCCATCTTGGAGACCAAATCAACTTTTGTCAAGTCAATATTGCATTACATGCATGTTTACAACAAAGTAATCAACCCTTCAAGTTAATCACACATACATGTTTAAATACAAGGAAATCATCAGCATCCCTGTGTTCATGCATATCATGCTTATGCATGCATTTCACCTTTCAATTTTCACTTAAGCACACTATACTTTCGAAGCTGAAATGAATATAATATTGCAGCAATAAAGTGAGTCTCCTACTCAACTTTTCCATTCACCTTCTTGGCAAAATCCTGCAAGTTGCATTCCATTAACAAAGAAATGCAAATAGATGCATCAAATCAAAAGACATGCAACCTTTAATTGGATAAGAACTCTAACCATTTCTTACCAATCCATTTCAAAGGTGCTACCCTTGTTTACACATCAACATCAACATGTGAATCATCCTGAAACCCATCATTCATGGAATCTTTCTTTCCATTCCTGACATTTTCTCTTTCCACCTTCTTCAAGTTTCGTGCAAGCATCGTTGGATTCAGAGTCCAACACTTTTCAGCAATGTGTCCTTGCTTATGGTAGTAAGTGCAACACATGTGCATCCTCTTGACAGCATGATTTGCCTTCTCCAATGGACCTTTGGCTTCTTGCTTCCTTCCCTTCAAAATTTTCCTGTATGTGGCCATTCTCTTCCAACATCTAGAAACATTATGGTTATCCAAACCACAAAATGAACATGCAATTCTTTTCCCGTGCTTATATGGAAATTTACCATGCTTAACATAACCAAAAAGAATATGATTAGAACCAGATTTATACCTTTCTCTTTCACCTTTATTGCCTTCATGAGGAGGTGAACTAAATGAAGAAGTAGCTCCCTTTGGAACATCATCAACATTTTCAATGGTTTCAGAGTTTCCACAACTCTCTAGTTCAATTCTATGCTTATGAACACCTGCATCTTGCAAATGATGTTTCAAGCTATTACATTCTCCACGAATACAATCTTCACTCTCTTGAGGTAGAAGACCTGTAATGAAACTCCTTCTTGGAACAGTTTCAATGGCCTTCATGGCAGCATTGGAACTTTCTCCATAAGACTGTCCATAGCCAAGACCCAGATACTTAGGCCTTCCCTCAACCATTATTGGCTCAACAATACCCTGTACATGTTTGCCCAAGCCTTTTCCTTCATTGCCCATCTTGGACATTAACTTGGAACCTATGCCTCTGGTATGTTTTTCAAAAGAACCAACATAATCATTCTTAGAGGAAATTGAAGACAAACAGGAATTGTTTACCTCTTCTTCAAGTTGATACTTGACTAAGGCTTCCTTTGCAACAAAGAGTTGTGTCTCCTACTCATGCATCCTTTTTAGGTTCATATTTGCAATATGAAGTTGCTTCTCCATTTCCTGCAATTTGTTAGAAACCAACTGCTTCTCTTCCTCCACGGAATTCAACTACTCTCTAAGTATGTTGCTCTTCCTTCCATCCTCATACAATTCTCTCACCATATCCATCATGGTGGACAAGTCTTGCTTCATGCCTTCATCAAAGACTCTTGTGAAGAAAGAATAATTTGAGGACTCACTTGTAGAAGTTGTCATTATCAGAATGAACAAAAGAACTTCAAACAAGATTAACAAAGAGCTTTATTCAAGCAACCTTTTGCAACAAACCTCTTATGCTTCAAGGATTGCCTTGAGGTCCTTTGGGATAAGAAGAATTCCTTCAGCCCTTCTTCCTTCTTGTCCTCTCCTGGACTTAGCTAACAGCAGCTTTCCCTTCACCTCTGCAAACTCACACAACAGTCAGTTTACAAACAATCAAACAGCAAAACCCTTGCTACTGTTTGAACACCTTTCAAGTCAAACAAGCATGTAGATTGCTCTGTCAATCAAGCATCCTGATCTGATATCACCTTCTTGAAGGTGGGGTTAATCAACCTTAAGCTCTGATACCACTCGATCTGAAAATGGGGCACTAAAGGCTTCTTGTCAGCTTACAAGAACCTCTCCCACTTCCAAAGCTTAAATATTTCCCAGATATTATGATTAACCAATTGCGGAATTAAAAATACTTGAAAATAGGTGTATGCTTGTGTTTGTTTTTATATTGTTCAAGTGCTTATGTACATTTGCTTATGCTAATACTTAAACACACATAACAGTAAATGAAGCAGCAAATCAGCAAACACATAAGGCAACAATATAATTAGGATTTCACCCAAACCTCTTGGGCTACGTCTCTGTGAGCTCTAGTCAACTCAACTAGGCTCTCTGGGATTATGGCATAAATTCTTTTACAAGCTCCACGCTCAACTCCATTGGTTTACACCGAACTTATGGGTTTAGAATACCATCTTATCCCGCTGGTTGTCCTCACTCTGTAGACAGATCTAGGCTTCTCTTAACTTGACTCCTTCAGTCAGTGCTCTAAGCTTCTTAAGCTTCTAGCTTCTCTGACTCCGTCAAAATTCTCTTACTGTCTCTGGACTCCTTCTGTCTTCAGCACATGCTGGGCACTAGCAACAACGTGATCAATTTGACCCTTTGTTGTTCTAAACGACTCTGGCTCTCGGCTCTAGCTCTAGCTCTCTGCTTTGGCTCTTGGCTCTTACAATCTTTTGGGTTCGCTTGACCTCCAAGCGACCCTCTGCTTCTGGGTTTGCTAGACCTCCAAGTGACCCTCTACTTCTGAGTCACCCCGACTCCGCACACTGCCTCCTCTGGGCTTCTCTCGGCCTCTGCGTGCCAATGTAGTTCGCTTGACCTCCAAGTGAATTCTCAACGACCTTTTAAGCGACCTTTGGTCAATGGTGCTCTCTGTGTATTTGTAACACATCGGTTACAGTCCTCCATCATGGAAAAACCACGCGTTTCCATAAAAGAATCAGTTTCCCATTGCAATGAATCGGCGGGCATAGGGAACCCAACCATTCGGCCTTCCTCCTGCAGAAATATCCAAATAATGCAATACACAGGAAAATTGTCGAAAAAACATGATTGAAGCGTTTAACCGGATCTCAAAATGCATTCAATCGCATCTATATCCCTCTCGGGTCCGTCCTGTCATCATAAATCACGATTGCACAGGCGGGAGGTCAAAAAACCCAAATACAAAGGAATACATAGAAAATCCAAATTCCCGGATTTCAAAACTTATGAAATCAAGTCTATAATTCCATCGGGTCTAGTTCTTGATCGCTAATCGCAATTGCACGTCACATATGTCAACGGCCCTTTTATGTGGTTGCGATCGCCGATCGCCAATATCGGCACATCGCATATCGTAATCGCAATGGCCCTTGTATCGGGGATTCACCGATCGTCAATCACCGATCGTCGATCGCTCTATCGGCGCTATCACTATCAGCCCATCGCATCGACGCATTGCATCGACCCAATGGGTTGTGCCTCTGCTCCTCTAATCGCCTGATCATCGATATCGTGCATCGCTCATCGGCATATCACATTTGTAACGGCCCGAGGTTCCGATATCGCATGAAGCCTTCCTCTGATTGCGATATGATCGGAGATTGCTAATCGGGGATCCTTAAGGACTGTTGCTCCGCCCTTTAACATTGCGATGTGATATTTCCATAGAAAGCCTTTATTTCTCCTAAGTCCCATTTAATAAGAAAATGCCTCCTTTTCAAAGGACAATGGGCAATTTCTTTTTACAATAACTTCTTCATCTGAAGCTCGTTTTCGCCCATTCAAATTGCGTTAGATTCAGAATGAAGAGATCTTTGCAATGAGACTATTTCCAAGAGCATCCTTTGGCTTTCATTTTTCCTCTGTGAGGAAAATTCATAGACTTAGAAGTCTATGTTAGATCCATTTTGGATCACTCAGCCCCAAAATAGTCAAAACAGAAACCATAAATAATGATCCAAATAAAACTTTGTTAGCCATATTATGGCCACAAATATTTAGGATTCTTCCACAACTTTGCTTGGCAACAAATCAACACCAATGAATCCCTACAAAGAAAAGAAACCCTTCCTCCTGCACAAAAATAATCCTAACAAACCACCTTGAACCCTGCAAAGACACACATATCGAAATCCTTTTCCAAAATGCAAATTGTATCCCAAAATTACCAAAAGTTTGAGAAACAAAGACATGCCACTTCATTTTGATGTCTAATGGAGGGAAAGGGTACTCAATTTTATAAAGGCCAACGAGACCATGAAGGGGCAGATCGACCCTTACTTGGAGGGAAAAATAATTGACTTGAAATTTAATGTTGGAGCCATAATATTTGAGTTCGACTACAAATTTGGACCATATATCCTAAATAGATTTGAAAATTTAATCTTTAACTTCCCAACATTTCAAATTTGGACCATTAATTAATTTGATATTTAAATTATCTTTTCAACATATCATCCATCTTTGCCACATCATTCAACCAATGATATGATGCCACATCACCAACCCTTGGGATTTTTTGACCATGAGATATGACTTGCTCTTTGATGGAGCATATCTCTCAAACCACGAAGGCCCACAAAACGCTCCACATATCAACAGAAAATAAATTTGAAAATTTAATCTTTAGCTTTCCAATATTTCAAATTTGGACCATTAATTAATTTGATAATTAAATTATCTCTTCAACATATCATCCATCTTTGCCACATCATTCAACCACCGATATGATGCCACATCACCAGCCCTTGGGATTTTTTTTCCATGAGATAGGACTTGCACTTTGACGGAGCATATCTCTCAAACCATGAAGGCCCACGAAACGCTCCACATATCAACAATCAATATGACGAGGAGAATCCGATGGCAAGGGTCACAAAGGCAAACTCATTTATTTATTTCTTCAAAAACTCCAACAAATGTGGGGTATAAACATTGTCTAGAGAATCCAAACCCTAGAGTTAGGGTTTAATCACTTAATCATCAAGTAGCGTCATCATGTGGACATCATCACATCAATGACCTCCAACTAACCTTGACATCAACGACGATATTTACACTCACTCGACATCCTACACATGCCTACACCTGCACCTACTTTGACATTAATGACAACATACTCAACATGCTTAGGCTAGGTCATGACCAGAGGAGATTGATACATTTGCCTAAGGAGCCATAAAGAACTTTGGCCAACCCTAGATATATGAGTTACATTACCCGCTCGAGGATGGAGTTATTTATAGACATGCATCAACATGGCAAACTCATAACTCTTCTTTAGAAAGGAGAAATTCCAGCTAAAGGAGAAACTGCGGCAACCAAAGAGAATACCTCCCTTGCTAAGAGGGAGTGTTGATTTTTGTGTAGCATGGGGAGGCATTCCTACATGCCAAGAGGCTTCCTAAGTCAGCCTAGAAAAATTATGCAAATTATAGTAAAATAAATTTTATTTTTCGGGTTTCAAGTAGGCTCAAAAGGGGCAAGTCAGCTCCACCATGAAAAGGTGTGTCCCTTGGCATAAATGCACCCATTCAACTTCTATATATACACATGATGTGACACTTCACTTGATAATTGACACGTAATCATATATCTTCTATATTAGCCACGTGAGAGCAGAAAAATGATGAAGTGACTGAATTTTGGACTTGGTTTTTGACACATATTCATAGGCTATTTATTATAAACCTTGCTGAAGAACAATTTCTCCTAGAAGAAGAGTTATTGGATATTCTCCCAACTTTGGGTTTCCCAAGGAAAATGCGTTGCCCCTATTGTGCATGGTTGTCTCTTTGTTATCTTATGTGTTTCTATTGTTTTCGCTACATTACCAATGAAATTTGTTGTGCATAATGCTTAATGATATATGTGACACAAGATAAATTAATTGAAGATCATTATAATTATCATATCAAAAAAATAGTTTCTACTATGTTTATTGTAAAAAAATCAGCATCATTGAATTCATGGCAATGCCAATGCTAATTGAGATAATCAGTGGACAGACCAAAAAATGTGAAACTAGTAATGTGAATGATCTAAAATGAAGAAAGAATAAATTAGAACAATTTCTCCTAGAAGAAGAGTTGTGGTTATTCTCCAAAGTTTGGGTTTCCCAAGGAAAATTGTTGTTCCTACTGTGCATGGTTGTCTTTTTTTTACCTTATTTATTTCTATTGTTTTCGCTGCATTATTGTCAATATTTTATGTGCATAATTGCTTAATGATATATGTGACACAAGATAAATTAATTGAAGATCATTAAAAGCAATTGTCATATCAGAAAATTGGTTTCTACTATGTTTATTGTAGAAAAATCAACATCATTGAATTCATGGTAATGCCAATACTATTTGAGCTAATCAATAGATAGACCAAACATTTGAAATTGATAATGTGAATGATCTAAAATGCAGAAAGAATAAGTTAGAACAATTTATTCTAGAAAAAGAGTCGTTTGGTTTTCGCCCAAATTTGGGTTTCCCAATGAATATTTGTTATCTCTATTGTGCATGATGGTCTCTTTATGATCTTTTTTGTTTTTATTGTTTTCGCTCATTACTGTTGAAATTTCTTGTACGTAATTGCTTAATGATATGTGTGGCACAAGATCAATTAATGGAAGATCATTAGAAGTAATTATCATATCAAAAAATTGATTTCTATGTTTATTTTAGAAAAATCAACATCATTGAATTCATGGCAATGCCAATGCTAATTGAAATAATCAGTGTACAGACCAAAAATGTGAAACTGATAATGTGAAACTGGTATATTCTGCACGATTGAGGATAAATTACTAAATGTTAGCAATTTGGTTATCATGAATGAGTATTTACAGAAAAAGAAAAAGAAACAATGTTGTCTCAAGCAAATTACACCAAAAACTAGATATATTCATTAACACTTGAATATTTCACTTAATCCAATCAAAATCAATACCAAATTTAATAATTTGATATCCTAATAAGCAAAATAGTAACCTTGTGTGTATTGTAGATTAATTAATAATTAAAATGTTCAGTATAGTCCCCAACAAGATTTACGTATCATAAATGAATTAATAATCTAGAATCCAAACCATCTTTATAGCATCGACACGATCAATTGATATTTTAATATTTCTTTAATATCGTTTAACTTACCCCTGCATGTGGCGGTGATGCAACAAATCAGAGTTTTATTACAGCGATTGAAGTAGAGATTAAAACATTTTTAGCTATAGTTAGTGAAGGTCCTGGTGAGTTATAGTATTTGATCTGTTATTGCATTAACAAACGCTCAATCTCTGACCAATTCACTGATAACAAACTAACCTGCCAACTTGATATAAAATCCTAGAGAAGTTACTCGTTTTTCTCTGTTCATAAAGTGAAATGTAATAAAAATATTGAAAACAATACAAATCATACAATGTCAAATTAGTCAAACTATTGAGAAAATTCACATAGAAACGGGCACTTGGAAAACTCAACTCATTAAATGGCTAGCTCAATTCAGACGTAGGGATAAGCCACAACAGTAACGACATGCTATTGCAGGTATCACATAGATAACAAGCCCCAGCCAAATAGAGGGCCCACACGAAATCCCGTCGTAAGTATATTCCACTATAGTAAAATACAGGCAACATATAGATAATAACCACAAGCAAAATAAGGCCCATAATGGATGTCGCTAGAATTATCAACAATGTTAGTACGATGGTGAGGGAAGATGCTATCACGTCAACTTAGAAACTTGGACCCCAAAGCAAGGTTTTAAATTGGCAAAGCTTTTGACGTGGGTAATGCCTCATAAGCCACCTACGTCTCACAATGGTTATCCATGTTGAATTATTCACCCCATACAAACAACTAGAACAATATTAATGTGGACTGAAATCGTACAATAGGGACATGCTATTATTGTTATCCATGTTGAATTATTCACCCCATACAAACAACTAGAACAATATTAATGTGGACTAAAATCATACAATAGGGACATCCTATTATAGTTAAATGGCTTGCAATTATTGCTCACATAGAAAACAACCACATGCTACAGAAGCTATTGAAGGCATTACCCCAAAACTGCTACGAATGATTACCAAATATTTGTTTATTCAATGCAGTTCTAAATGCTGAAATTATAAATAATGGTAAGGTACGTAATACATTATTGTACTATAAAAACAAAACTTAGAATTTTAGTGCAGGTCTGCCAAAAGTTGCACGAGGAAGCACATCATAATTTGCATTGATGCTTCTACATCTTTGTATTAACTGGCTGAAAACATCTCGCAGGGAGAAAACAATGAATAAATATATAAAGCAAAGGCCAGAACACATAGAAGGCCACGCCCTATCATGCATATCAATTGGTTGAATTGAGCAATATCCACCGACGATCTTGGGATCTATGAACTGTTGTTAGCAGAAGTAATCTGACACAAAGAACTGTGCAGGTGACTGCTAATAGAAGAAAGAACTTGAAGTTACCACCACAATCCCACTTTGTGGAAATTGTGAAAACTGTTATGCAGTTGAATCAATAATTAAAATATGTACAAAGCATTGAAAAACTAGGACTATCCAACTGCAGAAGGTGCCCTCAATGATTTCAACGCTTGTTAATATGCCAAATTAGGGAGGTGTTGATATTGAATCTCCGCTACAAGAGAACAATTAGAGATAAATATCTCGATCAGTCTCCACCCCAGATGAATTTGTAGATGTTCTTACTTATTGTTGTACCAATCAACTTGCTTTGATTACGAATAGGAATATCTTTTAGCAGTTGTTCTTGAGAATTGGGATCACCTTCCTGTTGGCAAAAGGAAAATACTGGAAAGGATTAGTACAAGAGTATATAAATTAACCTTTGAAAAACAACTCCATTTGCAACCATTAATTTAAACATTCAAAAGAATGCAGAAACCAAAGATAAATTAAAACAGAAAGGATATAAATTAACCCTTGAAAAACAATTCCATCTGCAACTATTAATTTAAACATTCAAAAGAATGCAGAAATTAAAGAAATTAAAACAGAAAAGAGGCTCAGAGGTTCACCTAACTGAAGTTTTGGCTAAGCAGTGATTTATGACCTTTTATCCACCAACAAAGTAGTTAATATCAAAAGTAGCCTGGAATTACAAAAAAAAAGTCCATAGCTCCAACTTATAACAGAGCTTCGCCTAGATTAATTGAACGCAGTTTCCTCTGGCATGCTCTTATGATTTCTCATGAATTTCTTGATGGGTTATATATTGAGGAATTCACTAATAAACTTAGCATTGTGGTATCTGTCTAAATCAGTGAAGTACCCATGATTTAGAAGTACCCATGGATGTGGGCTAATGCTTCGAAATTATGAATGAGCCTTTGATTTTTCCTCAAATTTGACAATGCAAAATTTGTTCCAAGAAACTTTACCACGCCCTGGTCATATTTTTGAAGATTTGTCATGACTACCTAGCCCTGTAATCATCATTATGCTGAAACTTTCTTTGATGTAAAAGAAATACTGCAAAATTGCCTACTCTTGATTGTTTAGGCTCAGGACAATGCCAATTGTATGATTCCATTGGTCTTTAATGCTTCTTTTTATCATAATTGTATATCTTGACCATGGAAAACCTCCAGAAGCTCTAACATTAGGTTTCCTCATTAAAATTTCTCCATCATACGTCAATCAAGTGGTGAACATATTGGTCTCGGCTACCTAGGGAGCCTTGTTGGCCTTATTAATCAAATTCTGTAGAGTATGGAGACATTCCCATCCTGAAGGGTGTGTGATGACTAACTAAGCAGACAGTAAATTTGTCCCATTTAATGTTTGATGAAAAAAAACAATCATCAAAATCTGAAACTTACAAGATGAGAATAAACTTGAGCAAGAGAAAGCACTGTAGGATAGCGATCCAAAACTGCAAGTGCAACATCTTCTGTCACTTGTGGTACCTGTATCATCATATAAATCGACTAAGATGCAAAGTTTGGCTTCAATATGGCTCAAAATTGCTTATTACCCTTGAAACTAATGAAATACCATATATCACCTGCATTAACTGTACACCAAATACATCACTGACAGTCTCCTTCTCGAGATCATGGCACTTGTTGACAAATTCATCATAACTCATGCACACCTTGTAATTTTCGTTTTTATTCATGCAATCCGCCATATTATAGTAATCTGTTATAGCATGTGTCAGATTACCATATTTTCTTACTGTATCTGCTAAGTCTCTGGTTCTTTGAACGTCAAACCCTTCAAGAATCTCTGTCGTGAAAGCCCTGTGGATACAACAGTTATCACTATTTAAAACCAACAACTGAATATGATCAAGAAAAACAACAGATCAATACTGTTTTGCAAGTAAATAATTAACACTTAATAAATAAAATAACTTACGCAGATTTAACGCTTTCCGATGCATCTGTAAGATTCACATCACCTTCAATCAGGTAAATCAATTTCTGGATTCCACACCTCTGTAGAAAAGTAGGTTAGATTAGAAAATTACATATCTACTCCACAAGTATTGTATTTTCATAATCTATATCCCTCTAGTTTTGTTATCAACAGCAAGCATCTATAATGAAAAATTCAATAAAGAGCAAATAAATGAGAAAAATGAAGCAATGTGGGGTGTCCGTAAATAAATATTGATATTACGATCTAGTTCAATCTGCCCAGTCAAAATGCATTTTTAAAAGCCAAATATGACATCTATTGTTTTGTAGATGAACATCTCAATAAAACCAATGATACAAACGATCATCTACAATTGAGTGATCAACAAATATCATTGATTGCAAGGTTAACTGGCAGCGAGAGACATGTCCGCAAATGCAAGATTCAACCCTATTTCTGAAATAAAATTTTTGAAGTATATTTGCATAAGTCTAAAACAAACGGTCAATATCTTATTTATTCCTCCCTCATAAATGTAACGGCTCAAACTCCCAACTTCATGTATAAAAATATAATTTCCAACCCCATTTACAAATACTAGCAATTGGCATTATATACCCAAGACTGGAGCAACTTTCGGCCTTCCCTTATCTATGTACACAACAAAACGTCCATACCTTGCTAACTCCACTTTATAAATGTAATCAACTCCCAGCTTATTAAATATCAATCTGGTATAAAGAGGGAGCAATCGTGGAGGCATGATATACCCTTTTCCTTGGCCTATGTTTTCACCCCTTTGGTGCACCTTTTACTTCATCATGATAATGATTTAACATGGGTGCATAGCTTAAGGGCACAAGCTTGCATTTGAGATATTTAGCATTTATTACCCCTTAAGACGAGGCAGTTTATTGTTCATCAAGGTTGGGCCATTACAAGGTTTCCTTTTATGTGTGGAGCATCAATTGCTCTAGGAACCGAGTGACGGGTAGTGAGGGGGGTAGAGCTCATGCTAGGATTTTGCACATGCACTAATTTTAGTCCAAACAATTTTTTACATTTTTCTTTTTCTTTTATTGTGGCTTTCTTTACTTTTATCATTCTTTCAGTTATATCAACCTCCAAGGGAATGTTTTCTAGCCCATACCCAAGGATGAGGATGAGTGCCAATCCCTATGACCAATGACCACCTACCCAAAGAATGGATGTGAAATAGACGAAATGATGGAAACTAGTAGGTATGGAATATTGCAGGCACGCTATTTATGCCAAAGTCTTCCCTGTTGTGTCCTTCCTATAGCCCATCAAAGCCTTCCCCGTAATGTCCTTCATGTTGAGAAATCTAGGGCAGAGATATTATATGATTTCTCCTATAATGATAATTGCTTGTGAGGACATTTTATTTTCTTAATCAGATTCTTCTTCTACTTGATCATTATTATGTGTTCTTCACCAAATCGCTACCAAACCATAAAGAACAATGAGACAAAGGACACAAGATGTAGGCCATCAGCCAGGGCCAAAACATCTCCAACCTGAGAGTTAAACCCACAAGAATTCTTCTTCTTATAGAATCTTCAATTGATGAATTCCAAGACCTAGACCCTTGGCCAAGAACCCCTCTAAGTCCAAGTTAATGTTTCCTCTTTGAATGGATTTTCCTTCCAGCAACTTCGACCTACTTAGCAACTACAACTACAGCTACAACTTCGACTTGCCCAAAAACTACAACTTCAACTGGCCCAAAAACTGCAACTTCGACTTGCCTAGAAACTGCAACTTCGACTTGCCCAAAAACTACAACTTCGACTTGCCCAAAAACTACAACTTCCACTGCCCCAAAAACTACAACTTCTCCTCTTTGCTTGGGTAGATTCTCTCTTCTAGAGAAATTGGCTTCCAGAACAACTCTTCTAGGTGACCTAACTTCACTTTTGCAACTCGGCTTCACTGCAACAATATGTGCCCTAATTCCTTCACACGTGTGGAGAGAAGTAGCCCAAAACAAAACCCAAAACTTCGACTTCTTCTCCTTCCTTCAACCTTCTATTCTTCGCACTTCTTTTCGACTTTATGATCGAATTTGTGAGAGTGTTCTCCAAATGAGGCTGAGTGCCCTATATATAAGTTTCCTTGAGCCTCCTATTAGGCCGAATTGACATGTCCTTAGGCCGACTTGTTGCTTTGATTGACTTGGTCTTGGAGGGTCTTTTGACTCAAATAATGTTCTTACAATATGTAACATGCTCAAATGGGTCATTCATACATGACAATGACTCAACGACTTTATAACAAACCTAGAAGCACTCAACAGGTGCTTTGACCTATAAAAAGAAATTCTCTTGAGCATGAAACCCATGCCTAGAGGCTCACAATAATAAATTTGTTTTTCTCTTTTCACTAAATACATAATTTCATGGTTAAAATGTCATTATGAAGACTGAACCTAGTTACATATTTCAACACTTCCTATAACCCTAAGACCTCAAAGGAAGTCCCACTAGACTAGGATCACAGATTTAACACCCAGATGAAGTGAGGGAACAAGAATATAATCAAGATCACTCAATCATCTGGATCACCCTTGATTCATATTAGCATGCCCCAAAACAATAAGCCAAAGCACATATTGCAAAATGGTAAAAGTACCTATTGATGGATGACCCACCTTCCTTCAACAATGAATGTCAAATGGGAGAAAGAGATCTAACCGAAGCATATGTATCTGGACGGTCCACGTCATCATGCAAATGTTCATCAATCAGGTTGTTGGCTGGGTAGTTGTCCAAGACTCCAAGAAGGCGAAAAATTTCTCCTATGGGTTACCCACATTTTGGTGGGTAACAGTAACCACTTAGAATATATAAGCATCAAGTATAAAAATATAATTACTTCTTGTTGACATCAGGAAATATATGTGGGTACATTAGTGTTGATGCAAAATTGTATAAAGATATTAACTATTTGGCATTAACATATGAATATGAAAACAAACAACTTTTCTATTCTATACCACTATACCACTTTACAAATTCACAAGATTTTAGTCATAGTGGGTACATAACTATCTAACAACATATAGGACTCACAAATGAAAGAAAATCAAAAGTAGATAAATCATCTTTCAAAGCATACCATAAGCCTCAAATTTTGATCCTTGTACCGATTATCTTTTATTAAATGGCACAAATCATCTGCTTTCTTTCTCTAAACTATGAAGTCTAGCACATACTCATGGCTCAGATGTTTATGTCACAAGAGGATTTGATCAAAGGATAATATTTCAAGTTACTTGTTGAGTTTGATTAGCTTTGTCTAATTTTGATACATCATTGTCACATCGTCTCTATAGAAAGAAGAATTGCAACTACGCCAGTTACACACGAAAATTTTGAGAAAAGCTTCCAATAAGGATTAAAAGGAGCATAGGCATAGGACAAATTTGTGACTTAGTTATAATAGATTATTTTTCTCTCCTGTCATGGTTATTATTTTTCTCTCCTATTCTTATTCTATTTCAAATTTTTTTATAGTGTCAATTATTAGTCATTTTTCTGGAGTGAACCTTGCTAGCATTTTCAAGACTTTTTGAAAGACCTATTGGAGCACTCTTGAAGACTCCTAGGAGTAGATTTTGGAAACCATCTAGAACAGACTTTGGAGCTTGTCTGGATCAGACTTGACCTATGAAGTACTTCATGAGCAAACCATGGATCAATTTTGAAAAGGTTGGTTGAAGCAATTCTTGAAGATTTGTAGGACTAGATGTCTTTGTCATAGCTTTGATGGGTAGACTTTAACATCTGCAGACTTAAAGATATGAAGACTCATTAAAGTACTTGTTTGAACACCAATTGAAGCAACATTGGAGACTTGTTGAAACCATTGAAGATATTCTTGAAGCATCGTTGGAGCATTGGTTTGAAGACATTATTATGCATTATTGAAGATCCATTAAAGAAGTTTTTGGAGCAGGCTTACAGCAAGAAATTGTGAGGCACTTTTAGAATTGTTTGGTGCAGACTTTGAAGAATATTGATTGGACCCTTTTGGAGCAGCTTATTGAAGATTCTTGAAGACCTTTGGAGCATGATTGAAACCCTCATCGAGTGACCTTGAAGGAAGTTGCTTGGGTATCGTAAAGAGTTGTGACGACACATTTTGTGGTTGATAAAGTTGTCTTTGATGTGATAAACAAGGGCATTTTTGAAGGAACTTGAAGCTATTGTCAAGGCTTGTTGCAGAAGACATTGGAAGCCTTGAAGAACCGTTGAATCCATGTTGAAGATCTGGAGTAGTGGGTTGGAGTCCTCAAGAAGATCAGGTTGGTGCCTGAACCAGTTGAGAGGGTTGGAATCCTCAAGAAGACCAAGTTGGTGCTTGGCAAAGTACAGGTTGGAGCTTGGTAGATTGAAGATTGGAGTCTTCATCTAGGGTTGAAGCCCTAAAGCAATATTGTACTTGATTCGTTGTAAAGAGTTTTGGAGTCCTCGTCAATCTTATTAATAAAATTATTTATTTTTATTGTTCATTTTGTGCTCTGTTTTATAAGTAATCTTAATTGGCATAAAAAATAACAATTGTAAAAGAAATACTGATTCACCCCCCCCCCCCCCCCCACCCCTCTTAGTATTTCCAACAAAATTTGAGAAAAGCTTTGAATAAGGATCCAAAGGAGCATAAACACAGGACAAATTTGTGACTTAGTTATAATAGATTATTTTTCTCTCCTATCATGGTTATTATTTTTCTCTCCTATTTTCCTTTTGCTATTTCGAATTTTTTTATATTGCATCAATTTTTACTCATTTTTCTGCATTTCCACTTCTTTCTTTCTTCATTTTCTTCCATTCTAAACCTTTCCACTGCTACAATTTTTCTATTTTCATCTTTTTCCAATGTAATATGAAACATATATTTTTTACTTACTTTTAGAAACTTATAGAGGAGAAACTGGAGAAAGAATCTGAAGACTTGTGACATGAAAAGTTAGGTTATATACGGTGGGGTTTGTGAGCTCTGATAACATTTGTAGAATACTTTAAGGCACCTACAAACACTAGGGAGAACATGTACTTAAACATAAAGCAATGGAAAAAAGGTTTATTAAATATGTATTTACAAATAGAAAGATGACAAGTACAAATGATCGTTCATCTTGCCCTTTAACATATGGTCACCACCTATCCTTTGTAACCACTTTAGTATCAAGCATTTATACATAAATACTGCTTGTTGACATCTGAAAATATCTGTGGGTACATTGGTGTTGATGCAGAAAATGTATAAAGGTATTAATTATCTGTCATTAACATATGAAATCAACTTTTCCTTTCTATACCAATGTACTACTTTACAAATTCACAGATTTTTAGTCAGAGATGGTGCATAACTATTTTGCAACATATAGGAATCATAAATGAAAGAAACTCAAAAGTAGATAATAATTTTTCAAAGCATACCATAAGCCTCAACTTTTGATCCTTGTATCGATTATCTCTTATTGAATGGCACAAATCATCCACTTTCTTTCTCTCAACTATGAAGTCTAGCACATACTCGTGGCTTAGTTGTTTATTTCGAGCAATCCATGTTGCATCTCCAATTGGTAAGCGCCTTATCTGTGAAACAACAAAATTCTTTGTAATTTGAGAATAATATTATGTAAGAAATGAATTATGAAGCATATCAATCATATTATATTGGAAAAACTTAACAAGCTAGATTGTTGACAATCACTTCTTGTTCTCCAAATATTGAAATACAATCATATACCCCTATTCACTATAAGGCCAATTAAAAGCAATATCATTTTTTACGCTAGACAATTCTTAATCTATTTGTTCTCTAAGATCATCATTGCCATAAGTCTTTATGAGTTAGGTATATGTAACAACACATTTGATGTATTTTTATAGTCACGTAATAACTATGTGGCATAACAAAATTTGCGCACGCATATATGTCATCAGTGTACATGCTTGTTATATGCATTATATGTAATGTGCATAGGAAAACCAGATCATTCTAAACATAAAGTGAAAGAGTGTGTCACCTAATAGGTATTAAAGAGACCCCATAAACAATGAATCGTATCATCCTGACCTACATCTAATAGGTATTAAAGAGACCCCCTAAACATTGAATTGTATCATCCTAACCTACACATAATAGATAGGAACATTGTGTTCAACATATTTCATAGCATTACTTAGCTTTATGTGTATACATGGGTTATGAATGTTTGTGCACACACGTTCAAATTAACCATGTTCTCATTTTTCCAAAATAATCAAACCTAGGTGGATAAATTATGTTAACATTTTGTGTTGTTCTGGAGATTGGAATTAACAACTTGATTGGTGGTAGTGGCCAAGGGGCTCAAATAGAGTGTCACAAAAGAGAGTTGGGAGTTCATGCACGATTCAAACGTTGTGCCACATAGGAGAGTGATACACAACAATGATAAGCATCCATAATAGAGTAACGCATGTAGCAATAGTGGTAATGAACAAGCAAAATCTAACAACTTAGTGCAAAACCTCGCTAGGTGACCTAAACAAAGTGCAACTCCCCTCCTTTTAGTGATGGAAACAATCCAACACAAGGACGTTTGCCCTAGTAGATCTTAGGGATCAAATAACCCAATGAGCCACTCAACAACATGCAGGAGTTGGGAAACTATGGAGAAATAACAATCCAATTATATCAACCTAATATCATGTCTAAGGTAGGGATCTAAGCTTTCTTATTAGAATCTTTGGAGCGGGACATTATGATAAAAGAAGTCAAAAGGGGCAATCATTCAGGACTATAGGTGGAGAATTTCAAGTTTAATAATTGTTTGTATAGTTCGGGCGTGTATATTCAGTTGTTTTTGGCAAACTCTTGCACCACCAAGAAAAAGTATGTAACTCATGCAACGCAACTTAATGTTTTAATTAATCCCTTTAGTGACCAAAGAGTGGGAGAGAATTTCGAAACATTATTAAGGAAAAACCCCTTTTTGTTGTGAAGAAGGTGCCAGAGTTTTAGGAGGTCAAAACACTTTTGTTGAATCTTAGTTTATTTTCCTACATTTTGTTCGCTCTAAGCAAGAAAGTCTGCTCTATTCGTCAATCGAGCAACTAGGGTAATGAAAGTGAAGGAATCCACTATGCACGAGGATTCCACTCAATTGAGAAATTTGTTGCTTGCGTAAGAACAGCTTCCCTCTTGTTGACCACACATTTGTCAAAACCCCCAAGAAGCAGAATACATGCGAGCAGATAAAAAAAAATCATGATCATCTTCATCATGCAACTCACAGATGATCATTGTAATCCAAATTTTGCAGCCCTGTGGGCCTTTATTGTAAAAATGATTCTAGTATGACTATGAAGCCATGTAAAACCATCTAGGTAAGCCTTTGATTCTTAGCAAAGAGTTCACTCTAGGGAGTTTTTTACCCTCCGCTGATTATTCGCATTTCCGAACCCAAATAATCTGCGAAGTTTTTCTCCCAAACCTAGAGTGGGGCTCAATGGTAAGGTATTAGGTGAGCCCTAGTGTTATTGAGTCTACGTATTTTTATCATACTAGATCATATGTCGTGTCACAAAATTTGGTTAAGTCTAGAGGTTGTGTCAATTGTAAAAATTATCTCTATGTATGGGATATTCATGTAATAATTGATGTAAAAAGTGTTGTCTAGGAATATTTTAGGTCGATGATTAATCATAGTCAGACATCATCACCTAAATATTTTTTTAGAACCACTTCGAAGGTGAAAATATGTATAATCCCCTCTAGATTCATTTTAATTTAATTTCAGCCAAAATATTAGCCAAAAGATGGTCAAAAAATAAAAATGAGAGGAATAAAAAATCTCTCCAAGTGAAAAAATGAAATTTTGGAGAAAGTGGAAATGCCCAAAGTGAAATAAATGTGAAAGACTCATTCCCAAAGAGGAAAATCCCTGAAATATTCACGGGTCCAAAAGAAATTAATTTTCTAAGGTCCTCGATCAAGGAAAAATCATTTCTTGAGAGAAATTGAACTTATGAACCAAAGTGGTTAAGTTAAAAGGGATTTTTTACGGACAAAATTTTGAAAATGTTATTTTTTGGACCAGGATCAAAGCCTTCATCAAGGAATCCGAATTTCATCTTCCATATCCAGGGATAGGGTTTAATTTTGGCATGGATCAAGCATCAACTAACCGTCATCCTCCGTGATCAAGTCAAAATTGTGCACTTCTTTGGACCTAGTTGTTTTCCACTTGGAGGGGGATCTAGATCTCTCCATTTTCGATACAAGGAAGTTATTTGATCCATATTTGTCATTGCAAAAATTGTAATTGAGCTTTGAGTCAAGCTTTGTTGGTTGTAATATTTTTTTTGGGTTAATAAAGAAAAAGACTTTGGGGTTTATTTGTGATCGTGTTCCTCTTCATTTTCTTGTGGTTACGTTTTTTGGATCATGTGCTTAATACTCTACTATAAATTTTTATAAAATATTATTTCTTTAGCCATTTGGTGGATCAACTATTTGCACAGGTATCTTGCATTAGTTGATGGGTTTTAGAGAAACATTTCAATTTTATCTATCTAGCCGGTATTTCTAGATTTTGAAGGTTATTATGTTATATATGCTTCTATTGATCTAATAATTTGATTTTAAGTGTGTAGAGACTTCAGGTATTCAAATCTTCGGCGTGAGGGGAAGTCTTCGACTAGACCAACCCACTCTCAAGTCAAGAAAACTCAAGAGCCCATCTGATTAAATTTCATGGCTTATCTAATGATTTGATTTGCAAGGATTTTGGTTATTGCTCACCATAAAATTTATTTTCATCATCTATTTAAATTTATTTGTGCATTAACGAATAGATATGCTTATAAGAGCCATAAATCATTGTAAATATTGTAAATTATTTTGTAAATAATTTCATTCTAACCTTTGTTTATATATATATATATATATATATATATATATATATATATATATATATCTTGTATATACCTGTTGGGGTTTTTTCTTTTGCAGATCTGAAAGGGAAATCTTTTCTAGAGGGTTTTTAGCAATGTTCCAACAAGGTTTCGAGACGAGGGAGCGAGGATACGCGGGAGCGGCCTATGCAAAAGCTCCCCACCAATTCTTAGGAAACATGGGGGGACATCAGGGTCTTAAAAGCTTATAAATATAAAATATGATTTATAAATTGAGTCCACTATGACAATTGGGTTTGAATTGAAAAGCTGCAAAGCATGATCATTGATATGAAATCATTATCTAATATCATCTAAATTTAAAATTCTAATTTATAATCATACATCATACATTATGATTAAAGTTTAAACCATATTGATGTTCCACTTCCTACTATCCTTTTGCGGCTTGACAACTCCATCATGTGCCAAGCCGCAAAAGGATCCAACTGTCCTTTGCTTGAAAACAGCATCCGGTGTCCACTGACACAATTTGATGAACGCCCACTGGCGTATTTGCTGATGATGATCGCCCACTGGCTGAAGATGTCGAAAAACAACTCAATGTTGCTTTTGCTATGATGAAAGCTGCTCACTGCTGCTTTGGCTGTCGATCGCCCACTGGCGAATTTGCTGATGCTCACTGCTGATGACAAATGCCCACTGGCTGATGAAGATGCCCACTGGCTGCTTCGCTGATGTTGTCGAGACTTTCAGTCTGACAACCACTTGTCAATTTCATTGACATTTTCCCCCCTTTGTCAGCTGAAAGGAGAGACAATCTTCTCCAAAATATATCTGAACTCCCCCCCTTCAGGTGTAGGAGAGTTTCACTGTTGTACTCCCTCATTCAACTGCATGAGAGTACCATCATCTGTTCACTGCTGGCTGCACTATGTATGATTGTAGTCGGTTGTAGAACTGAGACAACCGTTTGACTGTGGATGACCATTCCCAAGGATCAATCCAGTCATAATGTATCTTCAATCTGCCTGATTTTTGGTGGTTGCGACATTTTGCTGAGGAATGATTGGGCTTGCCACAATGGCAACACGGATGGAGATCAAAACATTGATCTGCCATATGACCGGCTCTTTGACAATGAGA
The DNA here is from genome assembly GCA_031772625.1 of Pinus tabuliformis. NCBI lineage: Eukaryota > Viridiplantae > Streptophyta > Pinopsida > Pinales > Pinaceae > Pinus > Pinus tabuliformis. The sequence goes on from CM062813.1 coordinate 1,085,201,835, forward strand.
GCATTTCGGTTGAACATGAACTTCAGGTTGCATGCAATTTTGTTTGTCTACAACTTTCTCAGAACCTGCTGAGGTGAGTGGTTCAAGAAATCCTGCACTCACAAACTTAATTGGCTTGGAATAATCTGGGATTTGTAAGTTGGTGTCATCAGGGACATATCCTAAGCCTCGTCTATTCTTGTTATTTTGAATTTCTTCCCAGGGCTTGATGATGGGTTTGGAAGAAATTTGACTTTGATCATGAAAAACTTTGACACTTGAAGTTGTTTGGATGAGTGATTTGGAATCAACATCTTTATCTTCATCTGTATGGTTGAATGACTTGGAAGAAGCACTCTTTTGTTGCAGCTCATCTCTTTGTAGTTGCGACTCTAGTTGAAGAAACTCAATGGTTTCCTGCGTTTGCTGTAGATGCCGTGAAATATCAGCAAGAGTTTCTTTGCTGACGTGCACCATGTCTTCATCACTGGAGTTGATCAAACTGTGAAGAATGTTTAATAACTGAATATGCTGCGCCATCTGAACTTGCTCACTTGAAGTCAGGCTCTCTTGTCGTAGATGTCGTGCTTTGAACTGTTTCACTTTACTTGAATGACAGGCTCGCTTATTATGAGACTTGAATGGCACGCTCGCTTGTACTTGCTGAGAACACTTGTTAGAACTTTCTGGAATTCACGCTCGCTTGATGACGAACTCAACTTGCTTGATTGGTGTTAGAGTTGAACTTGTTTTGGTTGCTGTGATGGTTGTGTCAAGGAGTTAAAACTCATGGACAGGGTGTCGAACACTGTCGAAAATGCACCCAAAAAAGCTTACAATGGTTTTAATGACTCACATAAAACAAGGAATTCACTTGTCTTAATGTGACTAAGTGCTTGACTTCTGATCAAATCAAAACGTGGGTGTCGGTTTCAACCGAGAATGCACCCGTACAATGCAATGTAATTGGAATTTGATTCATAAGTTCTTAAATTTGTTTGCAAGAATGTTGATGTAGACTTTGCTTTGAAATGCTTTAACTTGATTAAGTGAAGTTGCTTGTTGATGTAGAATGTTGATGTTGACAATCTATGATTATGAGCTGTATTTGCACAGATGCAAGTGTCGAGTTCAATTGTCCTTCCTTGATGCTATTCTTTTACAAGTGTTGTGCTTGCTTGCATTGAACTTTATGTGTGTGGTAAATGCGATCATTTATGTGTCACAACTAGACACAAATCATAAGCAACAACATGAAGCCATAAAAACACTCGCCATCACAAATACACATGGTGTACCTAAGATCCCCTTATTCAATTTCGGGCAGATCTAGGACACAATCACCACAAAAAATATGATATCTTTATTAATCACTGAGTACATCCGAAGCAATGATAATGCCACGCTGACAACCCTTTGAAACAACTCGCCTTCAAAATCTGAATGGGTAGTAACACGGCCCTCTCAAAGTAAAACAATACTTTGAATTACAACAACTTTCCCTTATCACTCCAAATACAAAATCACTTCTTACTTCAAAAAAACAAAATATACTCCTTATCTCTCCAAAATTACAAAACACTTATCACTCCAAAATATTAAAAAAACAACCTTATAACCAATCCCAAAAATATTTGTAAATACACCTTATCACTCCATTACAAAAGTTTTCGCTTTATGATACCTTTTTCTTAAAATTCTTTTACATACATCCTTTTAAATTATTAAAAGGATTTAATGAAATTTATGAAATCACGTAAAAGTGATAGGTTACCTTTTAAACTTTCCAACTTATGCATGTAAAAGTATATTAGCCATTCACTTTATGCATATAAAAATTTAAGGAGTGTTAATCATACATGTCTTCTCAAAAGATTCTCCACGGTAAGGCTACTTTCACAATGAAGATGCTAAATCACTCATCTGTAAATCGATTTACTTTTTTAACATAGTGAGAGTGTTTACCTTTTAATCGTTTTGTCTTCTGTATGGACCGTCTATTAGCATTTTAAAATCACTTTGAATCTGAGATTGCACGTGGAAACTTTGGTCTTCATTTGTGTAGGCAGCTATTAAAAACATGATGTTTTCTAGGATGAGATCTCGGCGGAATATTTGTTTCTTAACTGCGCTTAGCTCAGAAGTGAGCAAAAATGGCTCAATAGTTGGTCAGGTTGCCTCTCTTTTGGCCTTCGGTTGTCAAAGAGCTCATTTGAATTGTCCAACGCTTCGACTTGACTCGACCTCCTCTCTGGCTGCCTCAAATTTTCTCCAGCGTCCTTCAATCGGATCTTAAATACATGCAGATTACAAAGCCTTCTGTAAGCTCCAGGTTCCAAGGCCTTATGAAAGCTCCTTCACGTTGATTCGCTGGTCTCCCAAGCTGGTTCAACACTCAGACAATCATATGCAAGAATTCAGAACTCATCAAAATCAATTCACAAGCCAGCAACAGGACGTAATATGGGAATGTGTAATTGGTGTGCTATATTTTGAAAGAGATCGAGCATTCCCTGCAGCCCGACAGCCACACTAAGTACTCTTTAACTGAACACGCCTCACCAAAACAATTCTTCTGCCACACCGCCGCACCACGATTCTGCTGCGGTCAAATCTTCTAGAATCTTGAGAATAGAAGCGCACAACTTTTCATCATCATACGGACCACTGGATCCTCACGCATACATAGAATTCGCTCCTCCTGCTGCTATTAAAATGATGGACAAACAAAACACACACCGCCAGAAGAGCTTTTAATGGTGCCTGTAGCGGAAGGGGTGCCAAAAAGTCACGGGATCTCTGCCACAAAGTCACGGAATCTCTATGGAGGCACATCATAAGATCGAATCAAAGATCTCCATTAATCAGTCAACTCTTCTCATTCAACAACTCTGTGGAACAATTAAAGTTATCGGCTTTCACATGGAGCAAGCTAGTCTAATACTAATTGATGCAGCCGAGCGCCACAGTAATGAAATTGCACAGAAAAAACATGGAAGCAATTGAAAATTAAACACAAAATTGCAATGAGCCAAAGCACCACTTATTTATTCCATCGATCGACCAATCTCTACGGGCCGTGGGGCAAAATCCCTTCTTCGATCGATTAACAATCTTAAACAATAGATCCTCGGAGTTTGAACTGTCGCAGTCAAAATCGAACAGTCACATTGCCAGGCCACTCAACTGGAGCTTCATCACCAACTGGTGCAGACACAGGCCATGTGGAATTTATTTGTCTTCAAGCATAAATCATGTCATCCTCTTTGAAAGCTTTGGCAGTGACGACCCTCTGGATCTCAAGACTGGAATTTCCATAGCAACTCTTCTTCAACGCTCTGGTAGTTGTCAATTACCTCCATAAGTCATGCTACAGGTCTTATGCATAAGCTGAATATTGTTCTATGCGCAAGTCCTCCATAGAGCTCTGCGTTCCTTGCAAATTTCGATTGCCCAAAATACAAATGCAGGTTACATTGCTCTTCGATAAACCAAAACTGTAATATGCAAACAAATAAAATATGTAATCCACGTTACCAACACACGACCCGATGACATAGATCTGTTGAGATCGTCTCAGATGCATTCGTCTTCTCGCCCCTCGACGGTTTTGGCCTTTTTGTTACAGGTTCACGTTCACGCTACAACAACCGCCTTACAAATAACTTGCAGGCTCGCGGGTTTGGATGCAACGTCGATGCAGCCTCCCACAGGTCTAACATAGCTCTGATACCACATGTTGAAAATGGAAATTAACTCAAATAGATTACAGAAAAACACACATAAAACCCAGACACAAAATATTGGCAGAAAAAGGCTGAAGCCTCATGCTTCTCTCTCATTCATACATTACTAAAAAATTGAATATAGTGTTACAAATAAATAGATGAGAGACAGTGTTCTCAAGATAGTGCGTGCTATCTTAGACACCTTTGGTTGAGATAATTTCTCCTTTGGTTGAGATAATTTCTCACCAGGCACACCAATATAGGAGTTACCTAAACTAACTCCTATCTTAGAGGAACAACCCAAGAGTTAGGCACAAATTCCTAACTTGGAATATTTAATTAATTTATTTATTTTGGATTTATTATTGTTTTATGAGAGAGGCTAACAACATTGAATACTGAACAATGACTATTGACATAAAATTAGAAAAGTCAAGTCTGATACATCAAGAGTCAAAATTTTACAGAGTCAGAATAACATAAAAACATCAACATATCAAAAGAGAAACGAGCATAATTTTGCTCAAGCCTCAAGGTAATGCCCCGCTAGTCTCTGCATCCAGTTGCTGCATGAATAAATCAAAATCAACCATATTACCATCTGAATCTGAATCACTAGCATTCTCAAACATGCTAAGTGGCACACCAACCAACCCCATCTATCTCTCATCAAGTCTCTCCTCCATATCTACTTGTGCATCATCCTCTAGATCAACATCCCATCATGTTGCTGGTCCCTTCAAATACTCAAGTGTCTTCCTATGCTCAAGACGTAGGGCACTGTGCACAGCGACTAACTTCTCTGCTCTTTTAGAGGTAAGCTTGTTCCTCTTGATAGAGTGGATGAAGCTATATGTGGAACAATTCCTCTCTGTTGCAGAGGAACTAGGAACGTCTTGCGAATGGAGTGAGGGGCCAGGGCGAATAATCAATTAAATTTATAAAAAAACGAATTGAAACCCTAAAGGGTTAAAACTAATGTTAAATTTTGATTATAAACAAAATTTTATTTAAAAAAATCAAGCCCCTCAACCCCCCATGCCCCCCCCGTCCACCCTCAATCCCACACGTCCCCCCTCGTCCCCCCTTGACCCCCCACGTCCCCCCTCGACCCCCCACAACCCCCTTTTCGGAAACGACCCCTCAGCACAAGGAAACGACCCCCTGCCACGTCTCCCTGCGTACCCTGTTTTTTGGGAGTGTGGGGAAGCGACCCCTTCTTGTCCCCAAGTCCCCAGAGCACGGGGGAGCTAGGAAACTAGACCCCTAGGGGGGGCGAGTCCCCGTGGAACACTGGTTTTTAGTCCTAACCTAGCCTAAACGACTAGGGCTTAGTGCCGCTTTCGCATTTTTTGAGGTTCGTCAAACTTTTCTTCAAGGCCATAGGGTTTTAAGGTTTCCTTAGGTCTGCTCAGGATTCGATCCATCAATTTGTGGCCCTATTCTTCAAGCAAAAAGTTTTTTATGCAACCACAAGGCCTAGACGCCTTGCTCTCACTGTGAATCCAAAATTTTGGCAAGGGTTTTATCTAAAAGAAAATTTGCAAATAATTTTGGACTTATTTCTCAACCTTGTGGTTTTTCCAAGCTTGTAGATAAAGAAAAATTGGGCTCAAATCTTATCTGAATGCTTGGTTTAGCCAATCGCTAGGTTTTGAGCATTTTAAGGCTTGGCCGCAAGCCCATTTAAGGCTCTTTTCCTTAGTCGCAAACCTATTTAGGTCTCTTTGACTACCTTCTGATTTAAGGACTAATCCCTGGGGTTTTTTGCAGGCCTTTAGCCATCTCTTTGCAGGGGTATTATCCTTTGTTTGAGGGCCAGAAACTAGCCATTTTAGATTTGATTGCTTTGAAGGCTAGTCACAAGGCTTTTGATAGTTTGTTCGTGCCTCATTTGATTTGAAGAGTAACGTTTGTGTTTGTAGGGGTATTGTTCCATCATCTAAAGAGTTTTACCATTGGTTTTCTGGCTAGGGCCTTGCCCTTTGGCTTTTCATTATGGCATATTATTTTCTCACGGGAAATCGTAGGCCTAGAAGGCTTTCCATCCTAGCCCTTTTCATTGACTGCTTTGGCCTTCTATTCATTTCAGGACTAACACATTTGATTGCAGGGATCTTTCTCGTCTTCTTTGAAAGGTTTTCACATCAAATTTATGGCTTGGGTTTTGCCATTTTTCGCATTTCATTGTCTCACATCTTTTCAAAAGGTATCGCAAGCCTAGAAGGCCTTGAAATACCTTGGTTGTGAGCCTCAAATAAGCCAAGATATCTCACATTTGAAGCAAACACTAATCAAGGGTTTTCACATAAAAAATCTTTGATAATTAGAGGCTTAAAAGCAGTAAAATTCCTCACACTTAACTCATAAAAAAATAATAATAATTGTTCTAGCCTTTCTAGCCCTGGTCGCAATCTATTTGAGGTTTATTTCCTATTGAATATAGTCAAGGGTAAACTTTTTGTGGTCGCAAGAGCAGCATTGCCTTTGGGAAGGGTCACACCTTTTGTTTGGAGGCAAAGCATTGCAAGTTGATCACTGCACTCGGTATAGCAATTGTTGAAGTGAGGTCGCAAAGCCTTATAGCCCTTTTCCTTTCTAACAGTGACCTATTACAGACTATCAAGGCATATCGAACCTAAATCACTGCATATATAGGCTTATTAGACATTAAAAACTAATATTAACAAGCCTAAAAATATTAAAATCATCACACATTAATCATTGAAGTTAATAAGTGTTCTATCAACCAAGTCAACCACTTGAAAATCAATCACTTGTGATTTTCCTCAATTAACTCACACTTGAAAATCAAGAACTCGACTTTGAATTTTAACACATCAATTAATTGCATCCTTACTCGTCCTAATTTTTAGGGACTAATTCCAAAAGTATAGGAACTCGTCCTAATTTATAGGGACTATTTCTAAAATATAGGAACTCGTCCTAATTTATAGGGAATCTCCTAAATTTTAGGAACTTGAGTCATGCAGAAGAAGGAACACATTATGGATCCTATGATTAAGGCACAAATCAAGGAACCCTTTTCTCGCTAATATTTTCAACACTCCCTCTTAGCAAGGAAGGTGCTCTTGGAAGAACCTCGTCCACCTAGATCTATCTCCAACACTACCAAGTTCTCTGCTGATGCGGCTGCCCCCTCTAAACTAGAAGACTTCCCTTCATTCTTCTAGGGAACCTGCTTTGAAGAACTGTTCTTTCTCACCATGCTCTGCGAGTCTATCACTTTAGTCATAAGTGCAATGTACCCTGTGTACCTCTAAGGCTACTTCCTCTGGCTCGAAGTGATACTGAAAGATTCAACTCTCTTTTGATCTCCCTTAACCAAATCCTCTACCCACTAGGCTCGAACTCTCCCCATACTGGGAGTCTCTCAATGAGTGGCTACCTCCACTCGCCTTGGGCTATGCTACCCATCATTTTGTTGGTCAACCCATCTACCAACTAGCTTAGACTGAAATTGTGATATTGGTTGAGGCTCCATCTTGAGAGCTCTATCCTACTCTGGCTCAACCACCACTTCTCTACTATGAGCACCACATGCTTTGTTCCTCAAGGTTGCACCTGTCTCTACCTACAACTTGTAGAGATTCTTCACCCTCACACCTATCTACTTCTTACATCCAGAAGGTAAGTATTGGAGGTACGCCTTACCTCTGTTGAAAATGATATCATATCACTTGTCCTCCAGGGTAGCTACCGAAACAAGATTATGCCTCAATCCTAGAACATAGACAACATCTCTGAGATGAAGAGTATTACCTAACTCTCTCTGAAAAATGACAATACGAACTCCTCTACCTACACAATGACCATCATCTCCTAGCTCAATCTGAAACTGCATGTCCTTCTCCTTCAGGTGGATAAAACTCTTCTTCTTCTCGGTCTTGTAGAAGGATGCTCCTTGAACACATCTGGCAAGTCCTGTGCCTGCTCTTCTGTTGATCACTACAGCTTTTGCTACTTCAAAATGCTTGCATCTCCAGCTGTCAAATTTGCCACTATCAATCTCTCTTGGCTACTCCAAGAAGACTGAACATAAGCTACTCAAACTACCCACTAGCTTCTCTCCTGCTCCTTCAAGATCATCAGCTCTTAGGGACTTCCAGGCTGCCCACTAACAATGTCCTTTGCTACTCCAAAGGATCACGTTTTTAGGGTCTTTGTCAAACTGCGCTCATATCAGTGAGATGTCTCCTTGGATTTACTGAACTAAGGCATCATCAAACTCCCTCCTAACAGCCCATTAGCTCCTCAATGAACATTGTACATTAGGTCTTCTTTTACTACACACTTACAACCACTTTGTTGCCTCAAGGATAATTGTCATAGAGCTCCATAGTCGGCCTTATTAATTGTCACAAATATGCTCTTTGTTGACATCACGTAGGTCATCCAACCAACCCTCTCTCAGTCTTCAATTCTGACTGATCTAAGACTTTCTAAGCAGCCCACTTGACTTTGATTTGTCGCATCAAGTATTGTACTCCAGGCACACATAAGACAGCCCACTAAACAATACTTTAACACATCAAATCATAGTGCTTAGGGTTTATATCAGCATCCCACTGACTTCCCATTTTGCCACTTTAAATTGACAATCCTTAGGGCACATTTACATGTTGTCCACATGAAGCATAAAAACTATTACTGAAGTATGAAAACTGATAGCTTGGAGACTTGAATGTAAACATACACAAGAGGTATTTAATAATGTCAGACCAGGAGGTAACTCCTCAAAATATTTCATGATAATCATTTAGGTTGGTCTTTATTATATACATGAGGGAGATATTGTTCATGTCATCTCCCGGTGACTCTTCATATTTTCTATTATTTATTTACATCAATTACAATTATTCACCCAATCCTGATGATTAAATGTCAACATTCCCCCCCTTATCTGAAGGGATGTTGGTGAGTCCAAGCATCGTTCTGAATCTTTCAAGCTTTTCTCTTCCAAGCGCTTTGGTGAAGATGTCTGCAATTTGCTCATTAGTGGAACAATGGTGGAGATGGATTGTTTTGGCTTCAACATGATGTCGAATCAGATGATATTTACTATTGATGTGCTTCATTCGATCATGGAACTTTGGGTTCTTGGCCAACTTTATTGTTGAGGTATTGTCAATCATGAGTGGAGTAGATTGTACTTGTTTTACCTGCAAATCTTCAAGAATTTTCCTGAGCCACACAATTTCTTTTGTTGCCTCAGCTGCTGCCACATATTCTGCTTCTGTTGTGGAATCTGCTGGAACTGATTGCTTGTGTGATCTCAAGGAGACAGCTCCTAACCAAAGACTCATAGCATAACATGAAGTAGATACCCCAGTTTCTTTGTCTCCATTTAAGTCTAAATCAGAGTATCCAATCAAGCTGAAGTCGTCCACCTGTGTATACTTTATTCCAAAGTCCTGAGTTCCCTTCAAGTACCTTAGAACTCTTTTTGCAACAAACCAATGTCCCTCACAGGGCTTTTGCATAAACCTGGAAAGGATTCCAACAGCGAACGAAATGTCTGGTCTAGTAGTAGTTAGGTAGTTGAGACTTCCTACATGCTGTCTATACTTTCTTGCATCCTCAACCTCTGTCATGCCAAACCTGTTCAACAGATCTCCAATGTACTTCTTTTGAGAAAAGAATATGGACTTCGGATGTTGAGTTACTTCAATACCAAGATAGTAATGAACATAGCCCAAATCAGTCATTTCAAAACCTTTCCTCGATTCCTTCTTTATGGATGCAATGTAGCTTTCATTGTTCCCTGTCATCAAAAGATCATCTACATATACCACAAGATATACAACTGTTTTTGCCAACTTTCTTGACAAATAAAGTTGCATCATCAAGATCATAATGTTTGAAATTGAGTTTCAGAAGATGCTCAATTAGTTTTTCATACCAAGCTCGCGGTGCTTGTTTGAGGCCATACAAGGATTTCACAAGTTTGCATACTTTATGTTCATGTCCTTTCACAGTAAATCCTTCAGGCTGGGACATAAAAACATTCTCTTTTAGATCTCCATTCAAGAAAGCAGTTTTTACATCCATTTGATGGACTTTCCAACTGTTCTGAGCTGTTAGGGCAAAGAGTGTCCGGATGGTAGCCCATTTTGGTGTGGGGACAAAAGTCTCCTCATAATCGGCCCCTTCCTTCTGTGCAAAACCTTTTGCCACAAGCCTGGCTTTGTGCTTGTCAAGTGAGCCATCAGCTTTATTCTTGTTCTTGGAGACCCACTTGCAGCCAATTGGTTTGTTTCCTAATGGAGGATCAACCAACTTCCAAGTGCCATTCTTTATGAGGGCATCATACTCCTTTTGCATCGCTTCTTTCCATTCATCATGAGAAGCAGCTTCTTTGAAGGAAGTTGGTTCAAAATCTGTAGACAAATTCAATTCACAATCATAAGAAACATCCATATCAACAGGTGAATCAGAGTCATCTACATCACCTCCATTTTACCGGTTTGAATTTCTAGTTCTTGTCTTTCCAACCTCATCAGGATGAACACTTTCAAGTGTCTTTGTCAACCACTTTGGGGGAATTTTCTCAAATGGTCCAGGCTGCTCCGTTGATTGAGTTGGGACTGAATCAAGATTGAGTCTCCCAATTTTATCAATCACATCACTTAAAGTATCATCCGTTGTTGGAGTTTCATGCGGGGGAGAGAGTGCTTCAGAAGAAGATTCCACAGGTTGATCTAGTATAGGAATCCCCCCTTCAAGATGTGGAATCTGATTATCAAATTCTTGAAATGATTTTGCATTTTCGAATCTATCCAAGCGATCAAATTGCTGCTCAACAACATTGACAATTTTGGATGTTTCAAGAAAGATTACATCTCTAGATACAACAAACTTTTTATTGACTTCATCATAGAGACGGTATGCTTTGGAGGTGTTTGAATACCCCAAGAAGATACACTTACGACTTCTTGCACCAAGTTTGCAGCAACAGCGATATATCAATCTTCCCTTATTTTGAACCAAAAATACCATGCGAGAAGGACAATTAAAACGAGAAACTGTGTATTATGAGCAGTAGCCAACCTGATATTCCATATGCCAAGGTTACAGTCGTTCCCTCTTCGCGCAGTTTCCGACAGCTATTGGTCTCAGAGTTTCGGAAACCAAGCAACTGTAAGAAGCAGATCAGTAGTCTTGAACTAGATTTTCTGCCATGAATTAGAAGCAGAACGAATCTTGAGAGCTGGAAAATGACTGACTTCTGCTAAATAAAACCAAGGTAAGTCTTGGGAAACCTTATTAAACTACCGGAGGAACCTCAGGAATTTTCAAATTGCAGCACTAGAAATCTTTGGTGATAATATTGGACAGGTTTCCATGCTACAGGAAGCAAGGGCGTAAAGGGTTTGCAGAGCCGCCCTCGCCAGTGAGTAAGGCAGCAAATGACAGTGTGTATGGTGTGAGTGTTGAGAGCAGATAGCAGTGCGTATGAGAGCAGATAGCAGTGCATATGGTGTGGAGTATGGAGCGTATTCGAGACTGGATACCAGTGCGTATGGTGTGAGTGTTGAGCGGTATTCGAGTCAAGCATTCCACACAAAAAAACGGTGATACCACACAGCAAAAATGCAACGTTTATGTAAAGCAGAGAAAAATGTCGGGCAGCAGCAGGAGGAGCAACGCTTTTATGAAAACGCATATGATACCATGTCAGACATAGAAAACGCATATGACAGTGTACTAACAAAGACAAAGGTGTGAGTTCTACAAAATAGGCAGAATAGGGAGTTACAAAGCAGAGGGAAGCCAAAAATGGCACTGGCTCTGATACCATGTCAAACCAGGAGGTAACTCCTCAAAACAATTCATGATATTCATTCATGTTGGTCTTTATTATATACATGAGGGAGAGACTGTTCATTTCATCTCCCGGTGACTCTTCATATTTTCTATTATTTATTTACATCAATTACAGTTATTCACCCAATCGTGATGATTAGGTGTCAACAAATAATAATTATTATATATATAAAATGTATAAGTGATATGAATGTTACAATGAGGCCCTGCTTTTATACCTAAGCAGGTGACCTTCATGATTAGGCATGTCTTTTAGACATGCCTTTCCAATTAACTAATGACTTCTTAACATAATCACTACTTGATTACTTAGTATTTATATTATTTATAATTATTTATTTTGTTATGAATTATATTCATAACATAGCCTTTTCCTTCGGAAGCTTTGTACTCAAAGCTTTAATACTGTCGATTTTCTTCGCTTAGTGTCTGTCGTCTCGATGTATACAATCTAGGCATCGTTTCGTCATGTAGCTCATCAATAATATTCCCTTGGAATTTTTTGTTTTTTTTTTCTTTTTTGATTTATTATTATTATTTTTTAAATAGTAATTATATATATATATATATTTAATAAGAGTTTTTTTTAATTAATACTTGACTTTCTTCTTCTTTTTTTAATATAATAATTATATATATATATATATATATATATATCTATTTTTTTTACTAAAAATTTTTTAAATACTGAATTTTGTTTTTAATATAATATAATTTAATTAATTAAATTATTTTTATATGGAGATAAAAGACGAAGAAGAATCATGGGAACCCATCCCATAAGCTGATTATTGCCATGTTTTACTGCTTGCTTTTAAATAAATTTGTTTGTATCTCCAAGTAGGGAAAAATTTCTGATATCGAATCTATAGAATCCTTATCAAGGAAGAAGTCTTCAAGCTTCAGCAGCTTTCTCATTCTCAACAGTGAGACGCACCAGGATATAAACATCCTCAATGTAACCAGAATTTTTGGCATTCAAGCCAAGATGAATATAAATACTCCATAACCGTTTCTGTCAAAAAAAAAAAATATTTTTATATGATTAAATTTTATATATTAATTAATTAAATGATATAAATTAAATTAATTTATTTATATGAATTAATTAATAGATTTTACTTAAGTTATATTTAATTATACGCTGCTATCCCAATCGATTATGATTATTTGCTTAATGGGATGGCTTAACCGTATACGCCCAAACCGAAATGGCGCCAACTGTTGACCTTCCCACTGGAGCACGTTGTTTGACACCTATCTTTAACGATGTTGCGTCTTTGGTAGGCAACTACGATTGATAAATCGTGACTTATTTCCTTTGTAGGTCACATCAATGAGTGTTTTAGAATTCATCTGCACTATATAGAAATTTGTTTCACCTTTTTCCTTCATCTTACATAGCCTTTCTCCACATGTTTTGATATCAATTACTTCTCCAACATATTCTATCAAGAATTCTCCAGCCATAATATCTTCGTCGACATTCACTCCCCAGCCACATTTCTCAGTCTTTGACAGTTTCAAGCTTTTAGGTTTTCGGAGCCGAAATGGCCTATTTACACAGGATTTCCCACAATGACAATTTGAGGAACAGATGACATTTGTCATTCTGCAATGACAATTTTCATAACGGACTCCTTCCAAACCAAAGGAAGATGGCCTAAAAGAGCACTCTGCAACATCATCTTCTACACGATTTTCCTTGGTCGAATAAACATTGCGCTTGATACAAGTATATTGTGGCACCTTCCTCTTCTCCAAGGAATCTGGATGTTGACAATCAGGTGGGGCCTCACGTCTAGACAACTTTTCTTTGCCTTTTGTGCTCTCGGTCTCCTCGAATTTTTTTTTCCATTATCAATTTTCACAGTTTCCCTTCCGTCCTAGTCACTAACTTCCTCCAATGAGGAATCTGGAATTCCTTGCTTTTCTTCTAACATAATGTTCTTGCAAGACACATTTTCATCATGCTTCTCTACATTACACTTGCCAATTTCAGCCCTCATCAAATCCGATATTTGTTCTAGTTGTCCAATATTCTTTTGGTTAACTGTTTCAATATCAACATGACCCCCAATCTTACTATTTTTTGTACTCAACAATGGATCTGGCATGTCTTGGATTTTGTCTGGCATATCAACCTCCATCGAAGTGTTTGCAACATTTTCTTTAACAACTTCTCCTAAGCTTAGGGTGTCATCTTTATCATCACTATTGTCTTCCTCTGCATAACTTTTATTTAAACATGTTGTAATTTCTGCACATGATTTTTCTAATCGTTGAAATGCTTCTTGAATTTTACTAAATTGCTCAACGCATTCAGGACGTGAACGTAATGGCACATTGTACTACAAACAATGTTCAAGGACTCGCATCATTATATTGTGCGTCGTGGCTCTGATACCACTGAAGCATAAAAACTATTATTGAAGTATCAAAACTGATAGCTTGGAGACTTGAATGTAAAAATACACAAGAGGTATTTAATAATAATTTATTATATATAAAAAAATGTATAAGTGATATGAATGTTACAATGAGCCCATGCTTTTATACCTAAGCAGGTGACCTTTCATGATTAGGCATGTCTTTTAGACATGCCTTTTCAGTGAACTAATGACTTCTTAACATAATCACTATTTGATTACTTAGTATTTATATTTATTTATTTTGTTATGAATTATATTCACAACACCACAACCCTCTCAAAGTTGAAATACATGTGTTGGTCGATTTGGTTCACTGCTCTGATACCATGTAGAAAATCCACGTAATTTTGATCTACTAATATGAGCGATCTGAAATATAATTTCTTCTTATACAAACATAGAATTTCTCTACTCAATTTGCAACGGAATTAGGAACAAAAATAAAACACAGCCACACAATTCAAGACAATTTTTTTTACTATGGAACCCAACCAGGAAAACCCTCTGCCTGATGAGAAATTTATTGATAGAAAACCTGAGCAATTGATCTCTTACAAATACAATTGTTTCAATCTGAAAACAACCTAGTTTCCTGCCTTGAACCTAGCTTGAAACCCTTGCAGGACTGTTGATCTTTACTGCCCTCCACCAATATGTGCACAAGCTTCTCTTGCACACTCTTCTTCTCACAAGCTCCATGCACAAACTTGTGCTTCCTATTGCTCGGCCTCACCAACTCGTGCTCACCAAAACAATGAATAGCTTGTGCCTTCGTTCCTCCTTTTAAAGGCAATTCAAATGGTTAAAATTAGTGAGTTTTCTAATTAAGGAATGATTACTTGATTGATTGAGTTAGCATGAGTTAATTGCTCATGCAACTCATCCTATATTTCAAGTCAACCACTTAAAAATCAATCACTTGTGTTTTTCCTCAATTAATTCACACTATAAAATCAAGAAATCGACTTTCAATTTCAACACATCAATTAATTGCATCCTAACTCCTGATTTTTAGGGACTGATTCCTAAATTATAGGAACTTGTCCTAATTTATAGGGAATCTCCTAATTTTTAGGAACTTGAGTCATGCACAAGAAGGAACACATTATGGCTCCTAAGATTAAGACACAAATCAAACAACCCTTTTCCCACTACTATTTTCAACAATCCCTCTTAGTGAGGAAGGTGTTACTGGAAGAACCTCGTCCACCTAGATTTGTTTCCAACGCTACCAAGTTCTCTGTTGCTGCAGTTGCTCCCTCTAAACTAGACAACTTCCATGTTTTCTTCTGCAGAACCTGCTTTGAAGACATGTTCTTTCCCACCATGCTTTGTGATTCTATCATTTAATCATAAGTGCCATGTACCCTGTGTACCTCTAAGGCTGCTTCCTCTGGTTGGAAGCGACGCTAGAAAATTCAACTCTCTTCTGATCTCCCTTAACCAAATCCTCTACCCACTTGGCTCGAACTCCCCCCATACTGGGAGTCTCTGACTAAGTGGCTACCTCCACTCACCTTGGGCTATGCTCCACATCATCTTGTTGGTCAGCCCAACTACCAACTAGCTTAGACTGAAACTGTGATACTGGTTGAGGCTCCATCTTGAGAGTTTTATCCTACTCTCGCTCAACCACCACTTCTCTACTATGAGCACCCCCTGCTTTGTTGCTCAAGGTTGCACCTGTCTCTACCTGCTACTTGCAGAGATTCTTCATCCTCATACCTATCTACTTCTTACATTCAGAAGCTAAGTGTTGGAGGTGTGCCTTACCTCTGTTGAAAAGCGTAACTAGGTTCAATCTTCATAATGACATGTGTAATTGTGATTTTATGTAATTTATGTAAAGATGAAAATAAAATTACTTTTGTAGAACTTGTATTGTGGGTTTCATGATCAAGGAATTTTATTTTAGTTAAGGTTCCCATTGTGACCCTTTAGGTTTTGTCATCGAGTCATAAAAGTCAAATTGAGTCAATGTCATGTATGAAGGACCTTTCTTAGGCATGTTACATATTTGTACGAGTCATTGAAAGAATAAAAAGGCCCTCCAAGACCAATCTCAAGCACCTCCTACAAGTCGACTTCAAGGAGTAATGAAACCTCTCCAAAGGACATGTCGGCCTCGATCTCTATCAAGTCGGCTTATATTCATAGGCACACCACTATAAATAGATAGCTCGACTCTCATTTGAAGACAAGCAATTCAATCAAGGACTGAAATAAGAAGAAGTGTGAAATACACTCAAGAAAATCTCTCATCCAAGCGAAGAAGAAGGGACTAGAAGCCGAGTTCATTTTACATTTGTTTAGGGCCACTTTGACATCACACATGCAAAGAAGAGAGGGATCATTTGTTGTAGAAGAAGCCGAGAAAAATTGCAGTCATCTTGGGTAACCGAATTTGGAGGGGACAAGTCACAAAAGAAGTCGAGTTAAGCTAGGAGTCTTTATCCTAAGCGAAGGAGTCTAAGGGCATAGTCTAGAAGGTGACACTTTCCAACAGCTGCAACTAGGGTTTTTGAATTAGGGTCAAAAGTTGCAGACCTAAATCAAGGGGTCGAAACTCTGAAGGATAGACGAGGAGGAAGAAGGAAGGAGTTTGACAATGTTGACTCAAGGAAGAAGAAACTCATTAAGGAAGCTTTGTGACTTGGTCTTGGAGAGGCAAATAGGTCAAGGGTCTTTGGCTTGGTATTCGTCAATTGAAGCCTCTATAAGAAGAAGAATTCATTTGGGTTTTCCTCTCAAGTGGGAGAGGTTTTGGCCCTGGCTGATAGCCTACATTTTGTGTCTCGTCTCTTTATTGTTTATCCTTTAGTAGTTGTTTGATGAAGAAGAATACGATAATAATCTAACAAAAGAGAAGATCCTAATCTATTGAATTTAAAAGCATTCACAAGCATTTATCATTAAATAGAGAAATCACCTAATCTTGATGCCCTAGATTTTTCAACATGGAATTAGAGCTAAGGTAACAACGTCAAGGAAGGGCATCTTATCAAGGGACACTCAAGGAGAAAATATCGAGAAAGAATTCAAAGCAAATCTAAGAAGATCATCTTGGAGTCAAGATCTACAAAGAAGTATCAAAAACCCCAGACCAAAGAAGAAGTCTACACTAGCAGAAGTCTTGGGATCCTCAAGTCATCATCAAAAGACCTCCAAAGACCTACTCAAGTTAAAGAGACCTACAAATCATGAAGACTATTCATCCAAGAGAAGCAAGATCTAGGACGTTGTCATCATCTTCAACAGTTCCAAGGCAACTTCCTCTCGTTGAAGCAAGGACCTTACCTTTGAAGAAGATCATCCAAGAAGCATCAAGACATCCTCAAGAAGTCATCATTGATCATCATCAACAAGGACAACAACATCAAAGGAACTAAAGTGATCTCCCTCTTTGTGGGGTCAAGGATCATTCTTGAAGAGAACTACATTCATAAAGAAAAAGCTCTTTATTAACTATATCATCATCAAAATTCAAGGAGACAACAAGTGAAAGAAGCATCTTCACACCTAAGTATATTATGTCTGAATCTACCAAAATGTCTTTTTATAAGCAAAGCAACAAATTGGTTGGGGCTTCAAACTATCTTGCATGGAAGAAGAGGACAAACTTGAATCTCATTGAAAATGAGGTTATGGATCATGTCAAAGCATCCATCACCAAATCAGCAAAAGAAGATTCTCAAGCACTTGCAAATTTTATGAAAGGGAAGTAACGACTCAAAGGATTCTCATACAATCCATCAAGGATCCCCTCATTCCATATGTATCTAAACTCGACACGTCAAAAGAAATATATGACAAATTGGTAGAGTTATTTTCTGTAAGCACTATAGGAGAAGTTATCTCTCTAAGACAAGAACTCTACAAGCTAAGGATATCAAAAGAAGAAGGAATAGCCTCATACTTTATGAGGATATCTGAAATAAGGGATCAACTTCAAGACCTGGGAGAAGTAATGTCTAATCAGGAGATGACCATTGTAGTACTAAATGCACTACCAGAGTAGTGGGGTAACTTTACTTCAAGTATTCGTGGGAAGAAAGAAGCTACTCCATTCCAGGATTTGTGGTCATTATGCAAGATTGAAGAAGCTAGGCTAAAGGCTAAAACTGATGTGAAATCAAGTGAGCAAAATCAAGCATATGTTGCTATGACAAAGAGAAGAGGAAAGTCTGGGACATCATCATAGGGAAGCATGAATGATAGCTGAAATAGGTCTATGAAAGGATATAGCTCTTGGTAACCTTATTAGTTTTTGTGTCATTGGATGTGTTCTGTTGTCACTCACTGCAAAATTTGTTTTCAGCTAACCAAAGTACAAAAGAACAGAAGAGTTTGCAGCCATCTCTCAAACCACATAAGCCCTCAAAGTTAAATCTGACCTCCTACAATGGATAGTGCTCGGAATTAGCTTTCCAGCAGTATATGGAACTCCTCAAATGGACTCCAAAATCAAAAGTTAGAGCAGATTGAAGTTACCCTTGAAAAAACAGAAGACAAGGAGAAAATGCCTAAGGGTAAAATCTCAAGTCCCGGTATATCGGTGATCCCGCAAATCAATGATCCCGACATATCGAAAATCCCAACATATCGTGATCCCGCATATCAAAGGTCCAAGGTATCGAAGCATCAAGAGATCGGCGCATTGCAATCAACGATAGAACAAGTGACAAGCTTTTAAGGTTGCGATATCACATAAAGTTCTGATTGCAATTAAAATTGTCGAGGTTTGTGCCTTTACTGTTAAAGCTCGAGCAGGGCCTAATGCAAATTAACAAAGGATTTCCTCACAAAACTCGAGCAAGACTAGGCCTTTTCTCTCTCGTCCAACAGGACGCGTGACAACATAAGATTTGCTCTGATACATGACACATGGCGACAGATGATTGGTTTCGATAAGGGACAAGGGACAGTTGATGTCAGAATGATGTGGCAGTATAGCAAACACGTGGCATGCAGGTTCAACGTTTTGAGGGTCATAAGAAACCAAAACAATGCGACATGTGTCACCACTCATAAGGTGACACATGGCAAAGGATGACATCACATCAATGATCGGCGATCGGGGGATGAGCATTGTCACAACTCCATAGTAAAACCTCTGATTGCGATCCGTCGATAAAGGGGCTCTGATACAAGCATTGGCCCGCGGTCACATAAAGAGCCAAAGAACCAAGGGCTAAGCGCGGAAGGTGATCAGTGATCGGCAATTGGCGAAACCTAATACCGCATCACTCCAAGTTAAATCCCCGATTTGAAAACACCGACTCAGGAGCTCCGATATGTGGGCTAGCACACGATCAAGAAGGACTTCACGAACAGGGGTGGAGAATAGTTTACAAAGGAACAATAACCCCAGCAAGAGTCTAAAGGCCTTAGTGCCTTAAGGCTAAGCTCTTGGTCCTGGCCCCCGGTCATATGATGAGAACTGCAATAAGGCGTTAAACCAAAGGGGGCCAAGAGACGTCGAAGCTCACTGTTTTGTAATGTTTTAAGACTAAAAGTCCCGATGTAATGATGTTTCGATAGTATGGTACAGAGCTTTGAAGGTTTATGGGTTGACAGCTAAGTCATTGAATGAAGGTATGGAGCAGTGGGAAATCGATATGGGTTGATCCTGTGGAAGCCTTTGTAACAAGAAGCCAAGGACAGCAATAGCCACGAAAATGAATTTGACTGCTTCACTTGCATGACTTCAGAGAGTAAATGGAGATATGGGACTCAGAAAGACTTAATGGCTCAGCATGGAGCTCCACTCAGTCATACTATGAAGGACTGCCAAGACAATCTTTGTTTTTGCTCTATGACAATCAAACACAGTCAATCACTACAAACTCCAGAGAGTGGTGAGGTCAGGCAGTTAAGGCAAAAGTGACAGGAACCAACCGAGCAGAAGCACACCAAAGCAAAGATGTGGCCTAATCAAGGGCAATCTCAAAGATGGCATAGGGATACTTCCTCCATCTTTTTGTTTTCCTTTTTCTATGATTATGTAATTTCAGTGTATTTTCAAGAAAGGAATCAACTCCTTTGCAATCATTTTGGGCAGCAGGATATCGCACGCCAAGACAACTAGTCAATTGGGCAGTTGGCCCTTAGCTGAGATATTTTGTAACTGTTAATTCAAAGCTCCCCCTCTCCTTATAAATAGAGGGAAGAATCACTTAATCAAGGTTTCAGAATCCTGCACCTGCAAAGGTCCAAATTCTATGATTCCACTTTTGGTTCTATCTGCCTGTTCATGAGGGAATCGAGCGATGTTTGGCTAAATGTAATGGACTAGTATATTGGACTCATTTTGATGATTAATGAAACTCTTTGGTGATTCCAATCACGGTTGTAAGAAGTATGTTTTCCCCTCTATAAATCTCATTTCATGTATGTTTCTCTTCTACTGAAATTGTGTAATGAAGTTGCCGATCTCGTTCTCTCATGGTTATATGTATGCTGCTAAGTAGTAACAGTACCTGTGTTATTTAAAGATTTATTTATGTACCTTTAAGAACATAGATTTGCATATGTTGATTACTGATAAGTGTATCCATGAGCTATAGAACATGAAACCTTAATTCGCGTTCCGCAATTCTTGCCATTCTATCTCTTATGCCTTCCATCCTTCTGCTGGAACAATGTTGCTTAGGATTATGTCTTGTTTACAGCCATATGCATCTATTTTCCTCCTTTCTCTCCTCCTCTTCACCTTCACTACAACTTCAATATTAAGTTTCTAATTGTTGTGTGTCGGTCATCAGAACAACGCATTCCTCCTTGAGATCAACCAAATTCACCACTTGTATTTGGATCCATGTATCTGCTTGAGTTCACCTTGATGAAAGACTATTGAACCAAGCTCGCCTTTATTATCTTTCAAAACTACGTGACAATTAGAGTGCAACATAATCCCTCAGATAATCCTAAATGCACTTCTCTCTTTAAGATGTCCTAGGCATTGGTCTACAATCGACCTAGAGGTTGTCTCTAGGAAGCTTTCTATATCTCTTGAAGCACTTATGCTAGAGGTGCTAGGAAAAGCGACAACATGTTCTCGCCTTGAAATTTTTTTGAGAGGCTAGAATACATGAGATCTCAAAAACCCAGAAATCGTTTCTGGAAATTCCGCCTAGCAATCACTTAATGAGATTATTAGTCAGTTTTTAAATATTTCCTAAGTCTAAACTTGGGAAAATGACTAATCAATCATAATTAATAAAGTCAATGTGTGAATGTTCTACAAACTCACACAGATTGACTTCAAGTTAATCCTAGCCATCGATTAAGATCTAATCTTGGTTGTTGAAGTCTCAACAGAGGATTATATGAAGAAGTCGATGCGCACTTGGAGAAGACCCTCGAGTAGTTCAATTTTCTGGCAGATCGTTTTCCAGAGTAGCAGCAGTCAATTGCCAAAGAGAGAGTCAAAGAGATCGAAGTAGTGACTGAGGGGTAGAGAGAGTGATCCGAAGGAACTATTTTCCATATCCAGAGAGGCAACAGCAAGAGCGCCAAGTTATGCCAGAGAGGTAGCGCTGAGGGATTGCACAGTTGCTTCAGCTAAGCAGTTTGACTTGGAGGAAGGAAAAATCCTTCTCAATTCCAGAGGCCGAGTAGAAGTCCTAGAGGGTCAGAGAGGCGATTTCCTTAGCATCCAAAGGCAGGACGACTTCATTAGAGCCCAGTCTAAAGCAAGTCATCCAGCGAACTACGCAGAGCAGCGCAAAGGTTGACGCAAAGCATCCATAGAAGTACTCAAATTTCACTGTTGCATAATAAAATAAAACCATCGCTGCTACATTGGTTTTCCCAAGTTGGGTTTTTCTGAGGACATTAGTCCAAAAATAGTTGCCATTTTATGTGTGTGTACTAGCATTTCTTCCAGCGTTTTATTCTTCCACAGTTGTATTTGTGTAGGTTGCAGTGAGTTAGTTAGTATTTGTGGTAGGAAATAGTAAATAAATTCTTAATTAAAAATAACAATTAGGTGAATAATTTCTAGTTACTGCAATAGGATTCGGGTTTCCGAATTTTTACAAACTTTTCACAAACCTCATTCGAAGCACTTATGGGAAAAAGAAAAAGGAAGTCATCTGGTACTAAACTCATCATACATCAGTTAAGAGGAAACATCTGTTGAATGAGGATACTTAAGATCCTCTATTGGAATCTTCATTGGAAGGTTCACCAAACAAAAGGGAGCAAATGTTTCATCAAGAATTTCAACTTGGAGGAATTCATTAAAGAATGATATGATGTCAATAAGCAAGTCAAGGGATTGAAGTTTTCAATCAAGGAAGTTGCTAAAGGAAGTTGACCTAAAAGAAGAATGAGGTATGTATGCTTCTATTTGATAATTTGGAGCCATGTCATATGGTTGCGAATAACATAGCTAAATGCTATACTTCAAGAAGTTGTATTGGGCCAAGATCGAAGTTCCTGAGTCCCTAGTTAAGAGGGAGTGTTGAAAAGTGTAACTAGGCTCAGTTTTCATAATGACATGTGTCGTTGTGATTTTATGTAATTGAAGTAAGAAAATAAAATTATTTTTGTAGTACTTGAATCATGGGTTTCATGATCAAGGAATTTTATTTTAGTTAAGGTTTCCATTGTGATCCTTTAGGTTTTGTCATCAAGTCATAAAAATCAAATTAATTCAATGTCATGTATGAAGGACCCTTCTTGGGCATGTTACATATTTGTATGAGTCATTAAAAGAAGTTGAGTTAAGCTAGAAGGAGACTCTATCCTAAGCGAAGGAGTCTAAGGGCATTATCTAGAAGGTGACACTTTCCAAGAGCTGCAACTAGGGTTTCTAAATTAGGGCCGAAAGTTGCAGACCTGAATCAAGGGGTCGAAACACTAAACGATAGCCGAGGAGGAGGAAGAAGGAAGGAGTTTGACAATTGTTGGCTCAAGGAAGAAAAACCTCATCAAGGAAGCTTTGTGACTTGGTCTTGGAGAGAAAAATAGTTCAAGAGTCTTGGTCCTGGTATTCATCAATTGAAGTTTCTATAAGAAGAAGAATTCGTTTGGGTTTTCCTCTCAAGTGGGAGAGGTTTTGGCTCTTGCTGATACCCCAAATTTTGTGTCTCGTCTCTTTATTGTTTATGCTTTGGTAGTTCTTTGATGATGAAGAATACGATAACAATCTAACAAAAGAGAAGATCCTAATCTCTTGAAGTAAATAGCATTCACAAGCAGTTATCATTAAATAGAGAAATCACTTAATCTTGATGCCCTATATTTCTCAACAAGGCACACATAAGACAGCCCTTTAACACATCAAATCACAGTCCTTATGGTTGCGGATAACATGGCTAAATGCTTTACATCAAATCACAGTCCTTAGGGCTTTTATCAACAGCCCATTGACTGTCCTTTTGCCACTTCACTGACAGTCCTTAGGGCACATTTACATGTTGTCCACAACCCTCTCAAAGCCAAAAACTATATGTTGGTCGATTTTGTTCACTGCTCTGATACCATGTAGAAAATCCACGAAATTCTAATCTGCTAATATGAGTGATCTGAAATATAATTTCTTCTCATACAAACACTATTTCTCTACTCAATTTGCAGCGGAATTAGGAACAGAAATAAAACACAATCACACAATTCAAGACACAATCTTTTTTTACTAGGGAACCCAAGTAGGAAAACCCTCTGCTTGATGAGGGTTTTATTGATAGAAAAAATGAGCAATTGATCTTTTACAAATACAATTGTTTCAATTTGAAAACAACCTAGTTTTCCTGCCTTGAACTAGGCTTGAAACCCTTGCAAGATTCTTGATCTTTGTTTCCCTATACCAATTTGTGCACAAGCTTCTCTTGCACACTATTCCTCTCACAAGCTCCATACACAAACTTGTGCTTACTATTGCTTAGTCTCACCAACTCGTGCTCACCAAAACAATGAATAACTTGTGCCTTCGTTCCTACTTTTAAAGGCAATTCGAATGGTTAAAATTAGTGAGTTTTCTAATTAAGGAATGATTTTGTGAGTGATGGAGTTAGCATGAGTTAACTACTCATGCAACTCGTCCTATTTCAAGTCAACCACTTAAAAATCAATTACTTGCTCTTTTCCTCAATTAACTCACACTAGAAAATCAAGAACTTGACTTTCAATTTCAACACATCAATTAACTGCATCCTAACTCTTCCTAATTTTTAGGGACTAATTCCTAAATCATAGGACCTCGTCCAAATTTATAAGGAATCTCCTAATTCTTAGGAACTCGAGTCATGCACAAGAAGGAACACGTTGTGGCTCCTATGATTAAAGCACAAATCAAGGAACCCTTTACTCGCTAATATTTTCAATAGAAAATAGAAATAAAGAGATCAAGAAATGGTGTAAAAGACAACCACCCTCATTATGTATATGTTCCTTCAGAAAATATTCCAATTCATCAATGTAGATCCCAAACAATGTCAAAGAGAAAGGACAACCTTGCTTGACTCCTATGGTACTCCTAATGAAGTCTTAGAGGTCATGAGGTGTGTGGAGATGAACAAGAACCAAGTTATAGTGTCCCGTGAAGGAAGGTAGAATAGCTTCCAAAATGCTAATGTCATGCAATGTCTAGAAAAAAGCATCTCTTGGTACCATGTAAATCTAATCAGAAATCAAGAACATCACAAGTAATTATCAAGTATAGGAAAATCTTTATGCCTTTCTGATTTTCTAACATGGAATTAGAGCTTTGGTGAAGAAAGAAGAAAAAGGCAATCTCAAGTACTTGATCAAGGAATTATTCAAAAGGATTATTCAAGGAAAAAAGTCTACTATCTTCAAGGACAATGTCTAACTCAATCAAGGGAGAGAACAAACTTGAAGGAGCCTCAAATTACAGGTCTTGGAAGAAGAGGATTGACCTCATTTTTGAAAAGAACAAGGTACTAGACTTGGTCAGAGGAAAAGTAAAGAAGCCTACACAAGACTCCAGTGAGGTTGACAAAGTGAAATTCAAAGAATTAGAATTAGGGGTCAAGACAATTATGGTAGGAGGAATAAAGGACAACCTTGTCTTGTTTATAGCCAATATTAATCATGCTCAAGAAATGTATTAGGCCATATCAAAGTTAACCTTGTCCCGTTTATAGCAAACATTAATCATGCTCAAGAAATGTATTAGGCCCTATCAAAGTTATTAACTATTAAGAACATTGGTCAAGTAGCTAGCTTGAAGAATGAACTAAGGACTGCAAAGATGACTAAAGAAGACACAGTGGCCTCCTTCTTTGTGAGAATAGCAAGAATCAAAGATGATCTTCTGGCCATTGATGAAGTTGTTCCAGACAAAGAACTTGTGATCACTACTCTATTAGGGTTGCCACCTTCTTGGGGTGCATTTGCTGCAGGACTTAACAGTTGGAAGGTAGCTCCCACTTTTGAAGAACTATGGACTGCTTGCAGCCAAGAAGAATTAAGGATCTCATTAGTTGCCAACCCTGAAGAAGTTTCAAATGCCTACACTGCTCATCACAAAGGAAACTTCAAGAAATCGAAAGGACCAAAAAGAAAGATAGAGATGTCCAAAGTAGAATACTACCAATGTCATAAGAAGGGTCACTACAGGACTAATTGTCTCGACAATCCAGGGAATAAGAAGAGAGAAAGAGATCAAACTAATGTTGTTGAAGAAGAAGCCCTAAAGAAAGCCAAACCCGAAGAATCTGACATAAGGGACTTACACTACTAAGTCCTTTGCTTTTAGTCTTAGATATTCTATTTTGTATTTTTGATGTTTAGTATTTATAGGTTTTAACATGTTTTTGGAAAAGACATTTTTATTGTTTTTATAAGTTTATAGGTATCCCTCAAGCTTTGGAGGGAGCCCTCAACATCTCCCAAAGATAAGTATCTCATTTCTTTTCAGTTTTTGGTTTCATGTACTTATTTAAGTTTTGGTTATATTAAATACTAATCACCATTCTACCTCTATTGTCTTGATTAGGAAAACATTTGCTAAATCCTCAAGGAGTATAGAAGAGGGCCTCCCAAGACAAGGTTTGTCAAGGAACAAAGGTATGCCTTAAACTACAAAACATTGATCTCTTCATAATAAAGGTTTATTCATTTGATAATCTATTACTAACATCGTTATGTCTAGTTGTATTGAATCATAATGATTCTTGTTTTGGGTGATTCATCATTTGATAAATCTACCCTCATATTCTTGATTGATTATATAGAACCCTAGAAAGGTTCTCTGGAAAATCCTAACTTAAGGGTATGATAATGTGTGAAACCCTAGCCTACTTAGGGTTTCTGGAAATGTTATTTGAATTTTTTTATGATGATGTCATGTTTGGGGTTTTGGTATGATCATGAAAACCTAACTTGTTAGGGTTGAATGATGTTGTCTAAGATCCCAAACCTTTGAAGTTTTGGTATAGTAGGGTTTGCTTTGCTATGTTATGAAACCCTAAATATTTAGGGTTTGGTTGGGCCTATAAGCAAAACCCTTGTTATGTCTTTAGAATAAGATCCTAGGAATGAAACCCTAGGTGTATATGTGTCCATTTGGTCAAAACCCTAATAATGTTATCTGACATATGATATGCTTATGCATGATAATGAATTCCTAGATATGTGTGTTGACCTAATTATTGATGGTCATAAGTCTTAGGGTTTAATATAAGCCCTTGTTTGAGTTTGATATTCTAGGATGATGCTTTTTGGGAAATCTAGGGTTTTGCAACGAAACCCTAGTAGTAGTTAAATTCTCTAGTATGTGTGATATGACAATCTGGAATCTATGAATCTATATAGTGATTGTTGAGATTGTGTAAATGAGAAATCTAGGGTGTACATCAAACCCTAGTAGAAGTTAGTTATGTTGTTGATTAAGCTGTGATTGGTTTTGATTGTTGAAGCTATTGTATGAAATCTAGGATATGTATGAAATCCTAGTGAGGAGTCTAACATATGAATTTTGATAGTTGTTAGACACATTACTTGTTTGAATTGTTTCTAGGGTTTTCTATATGAAAGAACTTGTCATATCGTTGAAAGAATATTGAAACCCTAGATGAGTTTAATATTTTGATTTGTTGATGTGATTTAGGGTTTGTAACAAAATTTGGGCAAGAAGTTGAAGTATAGTCTCTTGCTAATTATGTTTGTAAAGTCTAATGCTTCCATTATTATAAGATTTTGATATGGCTAACTTCATGCTTCTATAGTTTTGGTTGTACTTGCTATCTAAGTTGTGCAGGTACATCATCTTCAAGATGGTGAAGATGATCGCAAGTAAAGTTGATGTGATAAGCATGATATATGAATGACTCTGATAAGAAAGATGGAAGCCATGAAAGATTCTCCAATAAGAAGAAGTTGATCTCCCTGGGTTAAGAGGGAGCCTGGATAGAAGAAATCTCCTTGAGATTAAGAGGGAGCCTGGATAGAGGAAATCTCCCTGGTTGAGAGGGAGGGCATAGCATAGTTTTGATTGGAGAATGCATTTTGAAGGATATGTTGTTGCATGTGAAGTAAGAAAGGAATGTGTATGATTGAGGAATCTTCTGTGAAAGATTTGGTTGATAGTCCTACTCTGTTGAGAAGCAACAATAGTTGCCTAAAGACCCCGAAAGTTTGTGTTTGTCTATGAACATGTGAAGGTATATTATTGATTGGCATTGTGTTTGTACAGGTAAATCTATCGAAGGTTTTGATAACATATTGGTTACCGATCAATTTGATCGGGAGAGATTTGTTGTCCTTGATCTACTGGATCAAGGAGTGTTGAGGTTTTGTTACTGAAGCATTGCCTAGGAGGACATCTGGCCAGCGTTTTGTGTTGATGTCTAGGTCCCGAAGTTGGGAGGGTGGTGTTGGTCATAGAGCTCTGACCTCAGATACACACCTGGATCCCTGGGTTGATGGTTAGTAAGTAAGCTTGATGGTACCTAGAGAGGTTGAAAGCTTGAGTCCATCTTAGTCCCACTTGGATAGATTTCCCTAGTCAGGAATCTAGTCCATGGCATTGCAGTGCCTAAACTGTTGAGAGACCAATGGATAGATTGCCCTGGTCAGGAATCTAGTCCATGGCATTGCGGTGCCTAAAAATTCTTCATGGTTCATATAGTTGAGATCTTCCATGTACTTGTATATGATGAATACCTCCCTAATTAAGAGGGATTGTTGGAAAATGTAACTAGGTTCGATCTTCATTACTGTATTTGAGTCATCATGTAATGTACTTGTCCAAAGAATAAAGAAAAAAATTTATTGTTATTATTATGAATTATATGGGTTTCATGCTTGGGTCATCATGTTTTAAGTCAAAGTCCCCATTGAATACTTCTAGGATTTATTCTGAGTTAATAAAGTCATTGTACTTTTAAAGAGACCCTTCTGGCGTTTTTTAATCATGTAAAAAGGTTAAGTATTGAGTCAAATATGAAATATGTTGCCTCCACACCCAGTTGGCATTAAGATGATCAAGTCAGCCTCAAGGAGGGCTATTCAACCTCACCTAAAGGCTATAAAAGAAGCAGTTCGAATTCATTTGAAGGAGAACATCTCAAGCAAGTTCGATATCTCTCTAGAAGCCAGAAAAAGTATGAAGTGAAGGAAGAAAGCTAAAGAAGTGCGAGTTTGGTCAAGGTGAAAGAAGAAAGGAAAATTGAAATTTTGGTACATCTCTCAATCTCCCTCGTGCCCTAGATTGGAAGATCAAAGTTCTCTTGTTGATGTCACTGCCAATTGCTGCATGTTGCTGCTGCTCGAACAAGAATAGGTCGAAGTTGTTGTTGTTGTGTGTAGTTGCCTCAAAAAGGTGTATTGGACCAAGATCAAAGTTCCTAAGTCAAGATCGAAGCCTTTCAGCCAAGATCGAAGTCTCCAAAGCAAGGTCGAAGTTATTGGGTCCAAGAAAGTGTTGCACAGTGCTGCTACTGCTGCAGCTGCTGCCAAGTCAAATAGTATCATCCGCAAAGGAAGAAGAAGGTTGACTTGGTGTGGAGGAAAGTTTGCCTCAAGATCTAGAGTGTTGGATTATCTCAGAAAAACTATTGAAGGAAGAAACACTGACTCGGTTTTGCCCTGGCTGTGTGCATATATCTGGTGTCCATTGATTTATGTACTATTGCTTTGGTAATTGCTTGATGAACTAAAAGGAAAGAATATATAAAGGAAATCTAATAAGAAATCAAGAACATCAAAAGTAATTATCAAGTATAGGAAAATATTTCTGCCTTTCTGATTTTCTAACAGAAATACGCCATCCCTAAAACAAAACTGTGCATGAAATTAAGGCAAACTGACCTCCAACAGAATCAGAATGGGGAACAGCAAAGACAGATAAACCAACCAGAAGTGCCACACCAGCACTAACGGTGAAAGACAATGCCATCGAGGAGAATTGTTAAATATTTGGAAATGATGCCTTTGCATTTTGGTCATTTGAACAGAGATCCTGCTAGCCAGAACTAATTATTATCAAAATGTATAAATTAGAAGCAGTATGGGAGATGGTAAGGTAATGAAAAACAAGTAGGACTTTGATACATATTACAAAGTGACTTAGCTTTCCTTTTTGTAAGTTTTTGTCAATTTTGTGTGTTTTAACTTATACAAAGTTTTTGTCTATTAAAAAGTCTTGAAATTGAAAAAATCCTTGTAGTCAACAATGAATTAAATATTATTAAGTATCAATCAGAAACAGTTGTTTGGAGAATTTTCATTTAATTCACATCGAAGGATATATTTATTGGAACTAAGAAGTAAAGAAGAATGAAAAAATAAAAGCTAGAGGCACAACACATATTAGCGAGATTCATGCAAGCGAAAGAAATGTACAAAAGGACAAATTTTCACAAGCTCACCTCAACCTGGATTTGGTATTGTGCATAAAGGCGGTCAGCAACTTTATGTCTAGTGTTGGCCCTACCAAAAACATGAAATGAATCAACAAAATGTAAAACTAGATTGCTAGCTAATGCTATTGTTTAATGATATTTTGAACAACAATAACCACATATCACCATTAATTGCTTCTTTCTTTTCTTGCCACTTCCATACTTTCATTGGATTTTTTTTGTTTTATTAGATGTTTGCAACAAAGACATGTAAGCTTTCTTCTCTGGAACAAGCACAAGAAACTGTTGGGAGCTTAAATATAAAATGGAAACTTTAGAGATAGCAACCGTGTACAGGTCTTTTTACATGTTAAATCCACTTCAATACAAACAAATGATGACACGTGGCTGACTAAGCAGCCAAAGTACAAAAGGCAAACAACTCAACCAATGCATGAACAACCAACCACACAAAAAGATATCATGGAAAAAGGGTAAATAAGAACCCAAATAAATTCCAGACATATAGGTACAAAAACTCTACACTTAAAGAATACAGAAGTTATATGTATGCACCAAGATAATATATATGCAAAAAACCCTTAACTTAGTAGAATACACAAATTTATATACATATAATTAGGAGAAATTGAAACAACTAACTCAGCAGCATCGATATTTTCATGCTAGATACTGACCCACGATTATCATGTCCAAACTGCTCACGATCATCCAAAATGAGAATTACATCATACAATTCGGCAAATTTGTTCCCATTTTCAAGGGGAGGCACTGCTAACACATTTGTTTCAACTTTGTGTGTGCTCGGTTCTAAATCGTTCAAGCAGTGATGGTTTAAATCCTGCACCAAGAAAGTAAGAAAGCAAACTTACAAGAAGTGATATTCAATGTGAATTCAATATAGCTTTTGACTCACGCAATAAACAAACCATACGAATGGAACATGAAAAGGATAGAGCTTCGAGAAAATGAAAATCTAAAACAAGGAGGCTAATAACATTCAGATAATCCGACCACATAAGCGGGCATGCCATGAGCTGAAGTTGCTTACAGAAGATGCAGATAGCCTCGTAGTCGGAGCCAGTGATCGTGATGTTTCAGTACAAGGTCTCATACTCAAAGTCCGAGTATGTTCCATGTGTAAACCTTTTCTTGAACCAGCTTCTCCTAATGACAAGTCAGAAATACCATAAATGTTGTTTTTCTACTTCACTCAAACAGAAAATAGCAAATAGTAAGGCATCTACATAATTAATCAAGTTCTTTTCCATCATTTGAGGAATTAAAAAATGCACACTCTTTGCGTGCAAATAATAAATTCAAATTCAGTCTACCTCTATCTGCAGCATTGTAAGGCAAAGAACAAGCAGGAATCGCCCTGTTGAGACTTTGGTTTTCTTGCAGGCATGAAGTTGAAACTTGCTTCTCCAAGAGACAATTTAAAATGCTATCAAAAACAGATTGTGACTCTTTGGTTCCAAACATCTCAGGGACCTTTCCAGAAGCCATGTAAATTTCATTTTCATCGAATCCCATACCTTTCAGCTGGCAACAAATTAATCAAGCCATTAACACAATCAAAGCACACAAAAATGGAAGCATAATCTCAGACAGTGTCATAAAGGAATGTATAAGCAAGAAGCGAGCAAAAGCATGAAATGTAATCTCTCACATATAGAAACCAATATATGCCAATTCAGCACATAAATCCATTCACCCCCATGACAGATTCAACGTGATAGCAAAGATCAACAACCATGGACTTCAATGTAAAACAAAAATCAAAAACAAAAATCGCAGACTTAATGCAGAATATTTGAATCCTAAATGTCATTTTGCTTTTAAACATCATCCATTTAAGCCGTCTCATTGATGGCAAGGATCAGCAACCTTAGATGTTGAGATAAAATGAATTTGAATGAATAGAAACAAGAAAAAATTTCAAAATATAACCAAAAAAAATTATTGACTCACACATCTTGACTAATTTCCTTTAACAGCCCAGATACTCAATCTGCTTGGCTTTTCTAGAGTCTTTGGTCTTATAAAAAAATGACTTCCAATCACAGAAAGATAGGAGACGCTATCAATTCTGAGAAACAGACAAATAAAAAACTTACTTTATCAACAACTCCATCTGGTATGGAAGGCCTGTTCTTGATCTCTCTTGAAACGGGGGGCTTCCTCTTTGTGTGGCATATATTCTTTGTTGACTTCCCTGTTGTAACTTTTTTATTCTCTTCTCTTTTTTGGCTCGAAGTTGATGGCATCTCGTTGCAACTAATCTGCTCACTTGAAGATACTGTCGTAATCTGTTGAGTTTGTATCAAAGGGCCTCCTCCTTCAGGTATTCCTGACCTTTCAAGGCATTCCTTTCCTGTCACTTTTCCTTCCGCTGTTAGCATATACCTAGATAAACAACACACCTTGTATCAACAATCATGCAACAACAAGCATAAGCAATGCACTGCTTCAAATTCTTTAGTACCAACTCTTGGAGATGCAGAAAAAATATTTTATTAACAGAACCTAAAGGCAATGAAAAGAAAGCAAAACTTCAATTCAATTTTCACTATCATCTCCAAAAGCATTAGCCAGGGAAAATCAGAAAAAGCAAGTAGCATAGCATAACTAAAGCATACTGGCGAAATATTAACACTGAACTGCAAATTTAGCTATCAGTCCAAGAACAAGAAGAGAAGGGTTTGACCATTCCCTATAAAATCCCAACTAGTTCAATTTCATCCATGGTCATTTTCAAGTATAAGGACTCGGCACCGACCTAGGGCAGAGCAATTGGATCAAATCCAAGTTTATTTTGTATTTTCTCAGTTGGGCCATTATCCTAGGATGGGAACCCAAATAGGTTTCTAAATCATTGTTAATGATGAACTAATTTGATTAGGCAAAAATTTATTCTGTCAATGTGATTGAGATCAGTATATTTGCTTCCACTGAATTTTATTGTGTTAGGAACCTAGTTGTGCATTTAAATCAGAAGATCAATTTTTCTATTAGGAATTTAAGTGTCGGGTGCTAGTTTTGCAGAAATCTAACACCTAGTTTGAGGTAGGGTTTTCATTGTTTTCCCTAGCTAGGATTTTGGAGAGCTAGAGTATTGTACTAGCCTGGGGATGAGGCTATGATATGTACATAATTTCATATTTACAAGTATATATGAAATTTTCAGTTGTTCAATAATTGTTTTATTGCATATTTTACTTTCAACTATCTTTATCTTTAGGGTTTGGTGAATTTCAGCAGGTGTATGTCAAATGATTTAACATTACTCCTGAAAAAGATAGGATTTTTTTACTATTGTTATTGCAGTTATCATAAAATGATTTTAAGATTTGGTTTATACATGACAAGAATCCCTAGAGGGTTGAAATTTGTTGGCACACATTTAGTATCCTTTCTCTTGGATTGCCATGTTAATTGGGGTTGTTAAGTTGTGAAAGATTGTTCATTGTTGCTATTGTTTTATCATAAAAACCTTGAGGCAACAAAATTCACAAGGTTAAGATCCAAGAAACCTCTAGGAAAGAGGTGATATTTATGTTGCATTAATTGCCCCAGTGCGGAAATTTTCTGCAAATACAAGCAAAACTTGAGTCTTGATTCTCTAATCTTGGTTTCCTCTCATTGTAATATCAAAAATTAATTAATGTGTATGTTGCAAAAGGTCCTGCCACCCCAAAAAAAATTGCATACCCATTGTTCCCACGTTTTGGGGAGTTAGGGACTCTTGGGAAATGTCCCAAAACTGTTGGTAATTTCATTGGGGACTCAAGGACTTGTTGGTCATCCTTGGGACATTCTGAGCAGACTTCAGGGACTTTCCAAATAGATTTTGGAATGCTCTTAGTAGATTTCAAGGATTTTGTGGGCCTACATCTTTAGCTTTGACAATCATGGACATCGATTAGACAATATGATCATTTTTCCCATCCATTGTTTTTGTATGCATTAAATCTAAATATGTTGTACAAATTGCAACTCAAAACATGGGTTTTGAGCAAAATCTCCATGTCGAGAAAAAAAAAAAGAAATGCAATATTCCAAAGAGCTAATTCTTGTGGCTATTGCTCTTTTTCTCATTTTTTGGGCCATCTCAGCTTTTACATATTGTACATGGGTTTGTTGGTAAAGTCGTCATTGATGTCAATATGATGATGAACCCTAGGTTCATTGTTGAAGCAAACCCTAAGTAAAAACCTTAAGTGCAAAACACCTAACCCTAAAGTGCAAACCCTATATGCCTAATGTACATGATGAAACCTTAACTCTATATGATGTCATAGCCTTGTTGAAAATTCCATAACCCTAACAAATGAAGAAAGAGCCTTTACCTTGAAAGCCCTAGCATGAGGGAAACCCTAACATGGTTAAAGATAGTCTAGCCCTAATGTGTTGAAGCATGTCCCATGTACATCATGCCCTAGCATAAGCCCTAGTTGATGTTGCTAACCCTAGATACATTGTTGTTGATAATAAAACCCTAGATGATGATGAAACTCTAGCCCTTGTCCTAATGCAAATGATGATACCCTAGCCCTAAATTTGATGCCCCAATTGAAGAACATTGAAACACTAATATTAATGAAACCCTAGTTGTTATTGAAGCAAACCCTAGCATTATATGTTGGAGCTAGCCCTACGTCCTCAATGCATAACCTAACCCTAAACCCTAAATGCAAATGCATATGCCAAATATGTGAGTCAAATACCTAGCTTATGTAACCCTAAGGACTATTCATGGAAGGACCTACCAAGAAGCCTTGTTACCGCACAAGCTAGCAGGGGGTCCTAGAGGGGCACTTGCTAGGTCAAGAGCAACAATGAAGCTAAAGCCCATTATCACCACAACTAAAGCTTCCTACTCTTTACGAACTTTCATCAATGGGAGGAGACCCGATAGATATAGAATCACTTATAAATGATAGATCAACTAAGATGGGTGTGAAGTGATCTCAGGGACCCTTTCCTAGGGGAAGCTCAAGAATGGGACTTGCTTGCTTGTTAAATAAGGTACAAAGCTTTCTAGGAGAATGGGGTGAGGATTTATTGTCTAGGTTTAAGGAATGTGAATTGTAAAGGAGCTTCCAAAACCCTAAAATCCTTGTTGAACTTTGTTTCCCAAGTGGTTTTTGAAGAGTTGATTATTCAAAGGCATGGGACCACCACACGAGAGCAAGTAGACCTAGGTTAGGTCAAGGTAAGGAGTTTAGCAACCAATGATGTGCTTGACCCAAACAACGAGGAGAAGAGGACCAAAGAATTGATTTTCAATTGAAGGGGCAAAATGATCCCTATGAGGAAATAGCCAAGGGGATCTTAGGTAAAAACCCAATCTCGACGCTAAGGCTTGGGATATCTCACAACCCCATCGTCGGAATCTCCTCAAATTTGGAGGAGGACTAGGAGACACGCCAATGCAATAGAGGCCAAGAGATCAAATTTTTCTTATGGATGGTTTGTCGAGAAAATGATTCCCAGAGCCCTAATGTGGCTAGACCTAGAATAAAGGAGAGGTGAAGAGAAATGTTTCTATGAGTGATCACCTTATGGTATACCATTGCCTAATCCTTTGGGGAGATTGGAGTCAAGAAGAATATGAAGATAGACTTTGTTTCTAGGTCAAGGAGCCTTAAGATCAACTTCGCTTGTCATTAAGGCAAAGGAGAGTGACCTTAAAAGCTTTTATACTTTGTTTTGTAAGGTAAAGTGGCTTATCAAGATAAAGTCAACGATAGAATTATCCCTAAGAGAATTCGTTCAACATATATGGCCCATACATAGAGATATGCTATATAGAAACATAATTCCACAAATTCACAGCAAATGCATGAAGCAACTAGCCCTAGTATAGCGAAAATCTCATTATCAATGCATGTGACAAAGTGAAAGAATAATAGCATTAAATTTGCACTTACATGTAAGAGGATATATCCAACCACCAATAGACTTGCCAATCATGAAGCTCCAAGACAAGAAGAGACAATCCATACATCAAAATTCATCCATGATCCAAAAATTTCGTCCACCAAGAAGGAATAGCCAAAATCTCACGAGATATACAAGTCCAAACCAAGTGATGATGAGAAATGAACTCTCATCATTTATACTCTCCTAATGAGTTTATTTTACCTATTTGAGCCTACATTAGCCCATAAAATAAAAATAATGTGCAAATAACTAACTTTTGCTGACAAGCCCACCAAACTAGCTCATAAACAAAATAACAAGCCTCTTAACAGGTCGAATAATCAATAATGGACAAGCGATGAATTGGACTTTCAAAAGTAATGGACAAGCGATTGGCCCCTTGTTCTCCACATAATAAACATGTGATGCTCCCAATGGCCGTGAGGGCACACAAGTGACCTCATGGGTCTTTCCAAGTAAGTCGAAGATTCTTGTAGACCATCTGTAAGGGCTCAGACGATGGTGTAAGTGATGCCACATCAGCATACAAGTTTTGGGTCATCTGCCAAGTGCATAGAACAACTATGGGGTTGGCTGGGCAAAGGTGAACCAAGTGCATCTTCCTCATCCAATAGGTGAATCTTGAGCAATCTCTGAACATCTTTGGGGATCCATGGAGTGTTGCCTACTGTTGTGGAGGCCCATGACTCTCAACACACACCCTATATATGCCAATGTAGCCCTCTGGAAAGTCAGGACCCCGTATAGGGAGACCAAACCCAAGATGGAGACCACCTGCAATCTTGCATAAGGTCCAATGCGTACCCTAGCCTTCCAATACAACAAGTCATCAAGGAAATTGAGCAAAAGAGCTTACAAACCATGCAAAGTAGGTGGGGACTTCATAATGACATGCCCTTCCATAATGGGTTTTGGTGTGTGCTAATGTTTCCAAGCTCCAAATGGAGTTAACCAAGTATCCGATCAGGTGGTTTCTACTTCTAAAGGGGATAATAGGTCCAAGGTACATCCATTAAAAGGTGGTGGCATGTGATAATGAGATGAATGGAGTAGGAAATGAAAGGGGGCAACCTTGGGCCACATGTTGGGGTACAAGGGTAGCTAGTAAAAGGGAATCCCACACATGGGTATATAATGTATAGGAGGGAGCAATCGTGGTACATGAAGTGCCTTGACCATGATTTTTCCACCCTTCTTCATATGTCCTTTTGCTTTTTATGATTTTTCTTTAATTAATTACTTGGGGCTCTTGGGGTAAGAGCATAATGTGTGAGATATAGCAATGGATACCCTATTTAAAGTAGGATGGTTCATTACCCACCAAGGGTTAGGACAATCATTGGTTCCTAAATGATAAAGGGGGCTCATCCAGGGCATGTAGGAACCAGGGTGATGGCCATGATGATGTAATGGAGTAGAGCTCATGTATTGGCTTTTGCCCACGTGCTAAATGTGTTTGTCACGACCATATTTTGCATTTTGAGGTACATTTCCCTATTGTATGTGTCCAATTATGCTTTTACTTTTCTTTTCAGCCGCATCAACCTTCGGGGCATCATTTTAGGCCCGGCCCAAGGTGTGGGCAAGGGGAAGGGGAAAGTTAGCTCTATGTGGACCCAGGTGGGAGAAATGATGAATGGGGTTATAATGAGCGGAAGGGGAGTAATATGTATGGATGAGGGAGCGAGACCACACAACCAAAATCGGAGTTTCCCATGTAATACCATCCCTTAAGTTGAAGGGTTAGTAAAAGAGATCCTACAGGACTAGAATCCAATGTTAACATCCAAAAATGGGTCTATGGAACAAGAGCACAAACCTAGCCAATTCTTTTCGCTAAATCCCCCCATTAATCCATGCCTAGAAGTGTCCATGATAAGCAAACTACAATACTCAATTACCAAATGAGAATGCATATCTTTAGGTTCGGGAGGCCCACCTTCAAACATACGATCATGGCAGATGAGCGAGGGACCACATGGCTAGCTCAAGTGGCAGAGAAGTGGCACAACAAGCTAGTTGGTGGTTGCAGGGAGTTGCCGGCTGCCAGCTGAGGACCATCTTCGAGAAAAAATTTCTCCTAGGGATATCACTCCTATGAAAATTCCTAGATCTAACAATCTCAAGAATGTTACTTCAACCAACTGAATCTACTTCACCTAGATTGTAAATTACATTACAGGCTTATTTCAGATTTCTTTCTGAAACATTGAAGTAAATTACTGAAGCAGCCTACACCAATTAAATATGATTCTAAAACATAGAAACTGAACAAGGAAAATAGAAGCACATAGGACACAGTTATTTTTGAACAGTAGTCCCCGAAAAAAACCCAATGCACGAAAAACGGTGCAACAACTCTGAGGGTTTATTATTCTTAAGCAGTAGCAAATTTTGAATACATCACTGAATACCTCACAGGGTTATTCAGTTACAGAGAGAAATATTGGCAGAAGCTTTATGAGTTTTACCTCACACAATCACTAAGAAAAAGTCGTGGTTGTTTTGGTTGTTGGATGAGGTGCCCCCTGACAGGCACTGCGTTATCTCCGCGCTTCCTCTACGTTGTCCCAGCATCAACCCTTTCAGGCACTGCATCACCCAACTGGGGAATCGATCAGTAGCCCAAAGTCACTGCCATCAACCTCCCAATCTCACACCCTCTGCTAATGAAACTGACCCTCTGCTCTAACTTTCGACTTTCTCTCTCTCCCTCTGCTTCAAGGCTTCTAGATCACTCTCTACCTCTCTCTGCTAATGTATCTTCGGCTAAGAATCTTTCTCTAAAAGCTGCTCGCATTGCCCCTCAACTACAAGAGATCTCCTCAATCGATTTTTCCTCCTAAGAACTTCTCACTTCAGAAAATCGATTTTTTCAATCTCTCTATGTGTTTTCCAAATGACCCTCAAGCCCCTCCTTATATCTTCCTGTTGGACAACCAACGGCCTAGATTA
The DNA here is from genome assembly GCA_031772625.1 of Pinus tabuliformis. Lineage (NCBI taxonomy): Eukaryota > Viridiplantae > Streptophyta > Pinopsida > Pinales > Pinaceae > Pinus > Pinus tabuliformis. The sequence continues at coordinate 1,085,240,562 of CM062813.1, forward strand.
ACTCCTAATCAAAGGCTCAGATCGTTTTGACTTGATCTTCGTCTTTATCTAGAAGATTCACCCACAATTCGATTAATACCCATTAATATTTTAATTTTCCTAAGTTTAGACTTAGGAACCTCATTAAAAATATAAATTATTTTAATAAAATAGTCTCTGGGCGGAATTTCCCAAAACGATTTTGGTGTTCTTTGGAATGCATGTGCCCAAACCTCCCTGCAAAATTTGAGCCTTAGAGCACATCTGATGCTACCCAAATCAACACTTCCTCTTAGCAAGGAATGTGCTCTAGCAATAAACTGTTGTTGCACACTGCTCTAATTCTAAAGCATCGTTCTCTGCACTGCTGACGTCTAACATGTTGTCCACCAACTACTGCGTTGTTGCTGCTGTTGTACTACTGCCTTTGACACTGCCACTGCCAATTCTACATTTGTACTACAGCTCCCTCTGAAATGTTGCATCTGCTATGTTGCTTACACTCCCACTGCCAACACTGCATCCATACCGCAACTCAATCGCTAAGAGAAGCAACTGAAAAACATCCAAAATAACTGGACTAATTGTGTTCAGTATGATACCACATGAATGTTGGGACTGACTGCCGCTAGTCCTTGCACTGACCCTTGAATCTATTGTGTTGTTGTTGACCTCTGCACTGTGCCATTTGCACTGTTGTCAACTCTGCTCTGCGCTGCTCAGACTCTGGTGCTTCTAGCCACTGCAACTCTCTCCCCAACACTCCTCCGCATCATCCAACACTAGTCCATCCTGCTACTGCAACATTGGGCTCCCGTAGCAAGGTATTGATCCAAGAGGTGGACTCCTCAAGGATCCTACCCATTTGTAGCTCTTTCAAACTACAGCTCTGAATTAACCCACCTCCCTCCTGGAGGTATCTTCGCTGTCATGGCGAACAACTCCTCTTGTTCAATCTTTGCGGCTGCAACCTTAAGATCGTGCTTCTCATCCTTGTCCTTTTTCTTCAAAGGACATTGGGATGCATAGTGGCCCATCTCGACACGTCTGAAACATTTCATCTTGGAGACGTCCTTCTTTCGTCTTTGTTGCCCCTATTGTCCCTTCAATGCAAGAGTTGTGTTATCCTCCTCCTCTACTTTGGACTTTTACCCACTACTGTTGTTGCTCCTGTCAAGTTTGACCTTGAGCATGTCTCTCCTCAACTCTTCTTGTTTCAAAGTTGCCCACATCTCGTCCCAATTTGGCAATGTTGCTATGCTCGGGATACTCTGGACAAAGACTTGCCAATCATCTAAGACGAAATTTAGAGCTAGTCTCACTAGACTCCGAATCCTGAGGTGTACGCCCCGCATCCAACAACTCATCAAGGGTCTCCTTCAGTTTCATGAGGAATGGATCCACATGTTCTCCCTTCTGCATCTGAGTAGATCTCAGCTTCTGCTCTAACTACATCTTTCGCTGCTCAAAAGATCCCTAATACAATGTGGCCAAGGCATCCCACATCTCCTTAACAGTTCCTTTGCGAGCAACGTGGCACACCACGTGATCCTTGACTCCATCCAGGATCATCCTTTTGGCCTTTGATATCTCAGCCTTGTACTTCTTTAGCAGATCTACATCCACAAGTTCAGCCACCACACTGTCGACGTACGTCTTGAGGGCATGTTCATCTAGAAGGAAGGACATTCTAGCCTTCCAGATGGCATAGTTGGAAGCCCCGTCCAACCTGTCCTGATCACCTAAGCTATTGGTTGCCATATCCTCCAAAAAATGTCAAACAACTCCCTCTTTATCCCTACTGCGTAGCTCCTAGGTTGCCTTACGCACGCCCAAATGGAGCTGGTAAGTTGCCACTCAGCAAATGAGAAATATTGATTTCCTCGGCAAGGAATCACTAAGGAAGTATTCCCTCACTACGCGCTCTGCTTCTTCCTTCTGACGGCTTTTCTGCCCAGCACTCATCTTGCAGAAAACTATGTCCCTCTAGCTCTGCGTAGCTCCTTCTGCCTTGGCAAGTTTTCGATTTGGCAGTCTTACCTCTCTGTCGGCTCACTCAAAGAGAGACACCCACGAAAATATAGCCCTCCTGGCTAGAACTGCGCAATCCCTCAAGGGATTCAAACTGCTGCTTGCTGCAGCAAGTTGGCCCTTGCTTCAGTGCTAGATTTGCTCTTCCCTGTTTCACATCAACAACTCTGATACCATGTGAAAATTCCTAGATCTAACAATCTCAAGAATCCTACTGCAACCAATTGAATCTACTTCACCTAGATTGTAAATTACATTACAAGCTTATTTCAGATTTCTTCTTGAAACATTGAAGTAAATTATTGACACAACCTACACCAATTTAATATGATTCTGAAACAGAGAAATTGAACAAGGAAAATAGAAACACATAGGACACAGTTATTTTTGGACAATAGTCCTCGGAAAAACCCAATGCGAGAAAAACCGGTGTAGTAGCTCTGAGGGTTTATTATTATTAAGCAGTAGCAAATTCTGAATACATCACTGAATACCTCACAAGGTTATTCAGTTACAGAGAGAAATACTGGCAAAAGCTTTGTGAGTTTTACCTCACACAATCACTGAGAAAAAGTCTTGGTTGTTTCGCCTGCTAGATGAGGTGCCCCTCGCAGGCACTTTGCTATCTTTACATTGCCTCTACGTTGTCCCAACGTCAACCCTTTCGAGCACTGCTTCACCCAACTGGGGAATTGATCAGTAGCCCAAAGCCACTGCTCTCAGTCGCCCTATCTCTCACCCCGGCTTTCGGCTGATGAAGCTGACCCTCCGCTCTGACTTTCGACTTTCTCTCTCTCCCTCCGCGCTGCTTCTGCATGGCTCTTTTGGCCCTGCGTCAGCCTCTCTGCGTCAAGGCTTATGGATCACTCTCTGCCTCTCTCTGTTGATGTATCTCCGGCTGAGAATCTCTCTCTCTAGAAGTTGTTATCCCTACCCCTCAACTGCAAGAGATCTCCTCAATTGGTTTTTCCTCTTGAGAACTTCTCACTTCAGAAAATCTATTTTCCCAATCTCTCTATGTGTTTTCCAAATGACCCTCAAGCCCCTTCTTATATCTTCGTGTTGGACAACCAACAGCCTAGATGAACTCCTAATCAAAGGCTCAAATCGTTTTGACTTGATCTTAGTCTTTATCTAGAAGATTCACCCACAATTAGATTAATACCCATTAATATTTTAATTTTCCTAAGTTTAGACTTAGGAACCTCATTAAAAATATTAATTATTTTAATAAAATCGTCTATGTGTGGAATTTCCCAAAACGGTTTCTAGGTTCTTTGGAATGCATGTGCCCAAGCCTCCCTGCAAAATTTGAGGCTTAGAGCACATCCGATGCTACCCCAAATTAACAACTACTGTGCACCTGAGGAACTTGTACTCGCACCTCTGTGGAGATATCTTGGCACATTCATTTCAAACCTACATAACTCTTTCCTATGGACTTTTAGAAGCATCTTGACATTTTTGTTGCAAACCTACAGTCACAACCCTTTACAGACCTATGAAGAAAGTTTACAAAACGGGTCTACGTAAACTCACACCTACAGCATCAATTTTTTCCGGTCTTGTGGCATCATCTTGTGACATCTATGAAGAATGCCTCTTGGACTTGTGGCTGCCATCAGAACAGTGGCAATCATTTTGCAGGACCTGTGGTGAAGAACTCGCATTCCAAATCTATGGTGGCATTGCAGAAGAAGTTGCATTCCCTTTTAGATTTGACATGACATTTCTTTTCAGATTTGTGGTAAAATTGTGAAGTCACAGTATTGATTATCGCAAACCTTTATTGGAGTCACTATTTTGGATTATTTGGAGACTTGTGATAGCTACCTTAATTATGTAGATTGCAATGTATTTGAAGCAGGCACACACATAGTCCCATCTTGCAGGTAAATATGGAATAACTATCAAAGCTTTATAGGATTGGTGTCCTTGTTGTGTTGTCAAGTTGATGCTTGAGTCTTGACTGAGAGGATTGGTGTCTTCTATTAAAGGGATTTGTTTGAACATTGACCTCAGTTAGGAGACCTTTGAAGTAGCCCTTCTTGTGTACATTCTTGGTAACCTACAAAGCAGCCTTACGGGCTTATTGTAGCAAGCTTGTTAGAGCATTCTTGAAGGCATTGCTTGACAGAACTAGAATACCATTTGCCTCGGCCATTGATAGCAAACCTTGCAATCTATTAACTAGTTGGGTTTAGATAACAAAGCTTGCAAAAGTCTCCTCTTGTGAACACAATACGGCCAAGTTGAAGCATTTTCTGAAGCTGCTTTGAAGTGTTTGAAGACTTGTTTGAAGAATATCTTGAAGACCTTGTTAGCAAGTCCTGGAGCAGCTGATTGAAGACATTTGGAAGCATTGTTGAAGACTTGTAGAAGTTGATCTTGGAGGCATTCTTAGAGACCTTGATGCATGATTGAAGCCCTCATGGAGTAACCTTGGAGAAGATTGTTTGGGTATCATGAAGAGTCTTGGAGACACCTACTATGGTTACTAAAGTTGTCATTGATGAACTAAGTGTTTTGGAGATTAATTGAGGGCATTTTTGAAGGTGATCTTGAATATATTATCAAGGATTTTTGCAGAAGATTTTGGAAGCCTTAAAGAACTATTGAACCCACTTTGAAGAACAAAAGCAGAGAGTTGGAGCCCTAGAGGATTGGAGTCCTCAAGAAGACTAGGTTGGAGCCTAAGCCAGATAAGAGGGTTGGAGCCCTAGAGGATCTGGGTCCTCAAGCATACCAAGTTGGAGCTTAGTGGTATAGTATAGGTTAAAGCGTGATTAGATTGAAGATTGGAGTCTTCATCTAGGGTTGGAGCCCTGAAGTGTTATTGTACTTAAATTGTTGTAAAAAGAGGATTGAAGTTCTCGCCATTCTTGATAATAAAATTATTCTTTTGTTGTACATTTTCGTGTTATGATTTATTAAGTTATCTTCACTGGCTTAAAAGTAATTGTAAAAGAAATATTGATTCACCCCCCCCCAAGTATTTCTAACAATTGGTATCAGAGCCAGTACCTTCACTCACAACCTAACAGTTGGAAGGTAGATCCTTAGAACACAAATGGCAAAATCAAGGAAGAAGACCTCCAAACCCTTTGAAAATGTCTCATCCTTAGTCAAGAAATCAAAAGACAATCAGATGTGAAAAGCCCCCATATTTAATGGAACAAACTTTGAAATATAGAAAGTGAGAATGAAGAAATTTTTAATGGCTCAAGGTTTTGAAGTCTGGGAATCAGTGCTTACCGGAAGCACAATGGAAGAAGAAGGGTCCAAGGAACATAATGCAATAGCAATAAAGACAACCTTGAGTGGCCTACCAAATTCTATAAAAGTCAAATTGGAGAAATATTCATCAACAAAAGAGCTTTGGGAAAAGATTCAGTATCTTCATTCAAAAGGATTATTAGTCGCGACCTCTGATCAAGAAGATGATGACAAAGAGCACAAGGATGAACTAGACAAGATAATTGAAAGCAAAGATGCGGGCAAGAATTTCATAAAGGAAGATGATGAAGACATCTTTGAAGTTGAAACTGAAATAAATCTCAATTTAAAGCTTGTAGTTGCCCGAGAAGAAATAAGCAGTTTGAAAAAGGAAAATGAGGAACTCAAAAAGCAAGTACAAGATGTTTATCACGATCTTGACAAGAAAAGAAGGAAGTTGTCCTTTTAAGGCATCAAATACAAGAAAGGGATGAAGATCTCAACAAGCCTAAGGAAGAATTGCGGCAAAACAAGAAGGGACATCATGACCAAGTCATATCCATGAAAAAACAATTAGACAAAGCAAAAAAGAAAGGAAGACAATTTGGCAAATCATCTTAAACAAAGGTCTGATGAATTGAGCAAAGTTGAAGTAGAAATTGGCCAATATAATGAAGCAGTGACCTCCCTAAAAGCTCAACTAGAAGAAACAAGGAAACAAAATCAAGGAGCCACAAATGTAATGGAATGTTTGGCCCTCCTATAAGGACAAATTGATGAAGCAAAAAAGGAAAGAAATGTCATGGCATGTCGACTAGAAGAAAATGATGAAGAAACCTTCAAATTAAAATCAATTGTCATCTCTCTTAAGGTCCAAACATGTGAAGCAACAAGGATGAAGGAAGAAATGGAGAACCAACTAGAAAAGAAAGATGAAGAATGTGAGTAGATGAAAGAATAGATTGTTTCTCTAAGGAAAGAAGTTGATCAGCTAAACAAGAATCTAAAGAGTTCTCAAACCTTGGATGACATCCTAAGTCGTCAAAGATCACCCCTTGATAAATCTGGTCTTGGATATGTAGGTGAGCCTTCTAGCAAAAGTGGTGCAAACCCTAATACATCTAAGGACAAGAATATGAAACTTGAAAGTTGCATCCCGGGCTCCAACAGAAGCATGGAAAGGAGTCAAAATAACTTTGGAAGAACCTAGGCTCCAAGAAGTTATGTTGACGCTACAAGTAGCAATAAATATCAATGTTGCGAACATCGGCATCGGGATAAAATCGTCAAGGGTCCGTAAAACCAAAAAATCGTAAAAATCAGGGAAATATCGATAAAAATCGACAAACATTGGCAAAATCAAGATACCATCAAAATATCTGGAAAAATCGACAAACATCGGCTAGGCCAAAAAATCGTGATTTTGAGATAAAATCGTGATGTTATCGAGATGTTTGCAACACTGATAAATATCATCAACGAATCTCAGAATTGGACCAAGACAATTTTCAAATTACATGTATCAATCTATATTCTTTGGTTATTGTTACTCTTGTACAAATTTTGCATACATGGCAAAGGATTGCAGACATATAACAAAGAGATCTATGAAGACTACAATCAATTCCTCAGAAGTAAGATTCCACGGAGATACTCCAATGCATTTACCAACAGAATATTTGCTCCATCATTTATGTACAAAATTGAATGTTTCAAATGCCATAATGTTGGACATATGGCCCGATATTGCAAATTGAAGTGGGTTCCTAAACAATCTGAAGAATTGTAAACAAAGTAGGGAAAGAGAGTCACAAAGGTTTGGAAAAGGAAGCATGTTATACCAAAAAACGATCATGTTGAATATGCCTTGAATGCTCAAGGCATCAAACCTTGTTGTTGATCAATTTAAGGGTATCATAAGAAGATCATGCATACTATTGGGGGGAGCAAAGGTTAAACACTATAATAGCGGAAACAATTCTATGACATGAAGACTAGCATGATGACAAGTAGAGCAGCATACTTATCATGGAGAATTGACCTTGATGAATAAAATTTTAAAAATATGTATATATGAATGACAAATAAAGCAGCATGATATGATGGGAATTAATGACAAGGAGAAGCATGATGATAGGGGAAGCACTTGATGAGAAAACATTATCATGAAAACCACCCCATTTTCCATTGATGTCAAAGGGGGGGGAATATTGCCATCAATGAGAAAGGGGGAGATTGTTGGTAAAGTTGTCATTGATGTCAATGCGATGATGAACCCTAGGTGCATTGTTGAAGCAAACCCTAGGTAAAAACCTTAAGTGCAAAACCCTAACCCTAAAGTGCAAACCCTAGATGGCTAATGTACATGATAAAACCTTAACTCTATATGATGTCTTAGCCTTGTTGAAAATGTCATAACCCTAACAAATGAAGAAAGAGCCTTTACCTTGAAAGCCCTAACATGGAGTAAACCCTAACATGGTTAAAGATAATCTAGCCCTAATGTGTTGAAGCATGTCCCATGTATATGATGCCCTAGCATAAGCACTAATTGATGTTGCTAACCCTAGATACAATGTTGTTGATAACAAAAGCCTAGATGATGATGAAACTCTAGCCCTTGTCCTACTTCAAATGATGATACCCTAGCCCTAAATTTGATGCCCTAATTGAAGAACATTGAAACCCTATTATTAGTGAACCCTAGTTGTCATCGAAGCGAACCCTAGCATTAAATGTAGGAGCTAGCCCTAAGTTCTAAATGCATATGTCAAATATATAACCTAACCCTAAGCCCTAAATGCAAATGCATATGCCAAATATGTGAATTAATGACCTAGCTTATGTAGCCCTAAGGACTATTCATGGAAGGACCTACCAAGAGGCCCAAAATCCGATGAACATGAGTTCCTAGTTATCTCAACCATTTTGAATTTAATAAAATCCTTTAGTTTGTATATGCAACCAAGGCATGCATTTTAACTTGTTCAATACGTAATCAATTTAAATGGCCTTATGTATAAATGTTGCATAACAAGAATGATTTCAAAGAGCACCTTTAGATATTTGACGTTGGACATGTTAAATATTGGTCGGCTCCACTATCACTTAGGTCGGTTCTCCCACAAACATGGTTGTTTGACTCATGAAAAAAGGTATATATGCAACAGTGTGCACCTCGTTTGTATCAGATCTCTCTGTGAAGACAAGCAGAAGTGTAGTGCAAAACAAGGAATAAGTTCACAACTCGTGAACTAACAAAGGGATAATCTCTATAGCGAATTCTGAGCAAAGTTTCTATGGAATAATACTTCGCACCAAAGGACTCTGTACTCGCACATCTGTGGAGATATCTTGGTACATTCGTTGCAAACTTACATAACTTTTTCTTGCGTACTTTTGGAAGCATCTTGATATTTTTGTTGCAAACCTATAGTTACATCCCTTTGCAGACCTATGAAGAAAGTTTACAAATCAGATCTATGTAAACTCACACCTGTAGCATCAATTTTTTCCAATTCTATGGCATCATCTTGTGACATCTGTGAAGAATACCTATCATACTTATGGCTGCCATCATAACAGTAGAACTCTTTTTGCAGGACCTGTGGTGAGGAACTCACATCCCATATATGTGGTAACATTGCTGAAGAACTCGTATTCCCGTTTAGATTTGTGGTGCCATTTCTTTTCAAATTTGTGGTAAAATTGTGAAGTCACGATATTGATTATCACAGACCTTTATTGGAGTCACCTTTTTTAGATTATTTGGAGACTTGTGATAGCTACCTTAATTCTAAATATTGCAATGTATTTGAAGCAGAGCAAACACAAATTCAGGTCTTGCAAGCAAGTCTGGAATAACTATCAAAGCCTTATAGGATTGGTGTCCTAGTTGTGTTGTCAAGTTGGTGCTTGATTGAGAGGATTGGTGTCTTCTATTGAAGGGATTTGTTTGAAAATTGACCTTAGTTAGGAAACCTTTGAAGTAGCCCTTCTCGTGTACATTCTTGGTAACTTACGAAGTAGCCTTAAGGGCTTATTGTAGCAAGCTTGTTAGAGCATTCTTGAAGGTGTTGCTTGGACAAAACTAGAAGACCATTTGCCTCAACCATTTATAGAAAACCTTACAATCTATTGATTTATTGGGCTTAGATAACAGAGCTTGCTAAAGTCTCCTCTTGTGAACACAATAGGGCCAAGTTGAAGCATTTTCTGAAGTTGCTTTGAAGTGTTTGAAGCATATCTTGAAGACCTTGTTGAGCAACTCTTGGAGCAGCTCATTGAAGACATTTGGAAGCATTGTTGAAGATTTGTAGAAGTTGATCTTGGAGACATTCTTAGAGACCTTGATGCATGATTGAAGCCCTCAAGAGTAACCTTAAGGAAGATTGTTTGGATATCATGAAGAGTCTTGGAGACACCTACTATGATTACTAAAGTTGTCATTGATGAACTAAGTGTTTTGAAGATTTATTGAGGGCATTTTTGAAGGCGATCTTGAAGATATTATCAAGGTTTGTTGCAAAATATTTGGAAGACTTGAAGAACTATTGAACCCACTTTGAAGAACAAAAGCCGACAGTTGGAGCCCTAGAGGATTGGAGTCCTCAAGAAGACTAGGTCGAAACCTAAGCCAGATAAGAGGGTTGGAGCCCGAATGGATTAGAGTCCTCAAGCAAACGAAGTTGAAGCTTGGTGATATAGTACAGGATGGAGCTTGGTTTGATTGAAGATTGGAGTTTGCATTTAGGGTTGGAGCACTGAAGTGTTATTTTACTTAAATTGTTGTAAAAAGAGGATTGGAGTTGTCGCCATTCTTGTTAATAAAATTATTCTTTTGTTGTACATTTTTGTGTTCTGATTTATTAAGTGATCTTAACTGGCATAAAAGTAACAATTGTAAAAGAAATATTGATTCACCCCCCCCCCCTCAGTATCTCCAACAAGGTTTCCAAGAGATTCAATTCCAGTGCTTCCACCATCCCCACCTTGAGCATTGTGAAAATAATCAGATCATAGTGACTTGGATCGGGTACTAAATGTTTGAATAAATTCATATTCAATCACCCTTTTAATCTAAAATGTGAATCTAATCGCTTTAGCGAAACAAATTGTTTTATAGTGGTCTTCAACACAACCATTAAAATATGCCGAAGTTGTTGAGAAGGGAATGTATTTTATGTTTTGAAACAATTGTCATTAACAAGAAATATGAGAAAGAAAAGTCTCCATGTCAAGAAAAAAGGAAATGCAACATTCCAAAGGGTCAATCCTTGTGGTTACTGCTCTTGTTTTTCTCAGTATTTCCAACAAGGTTTCCAAGAGTCATTCAATTCCAGTGCTTCCACCATCCCCACCTTGAGCATTGTGAAATTAATCAAATAATAGTGACTTGGATCAGGGTACTAAATGTTTGAATAAATTCATATTCAATCACCTTTTTAATCTAAAATGTGAATTTAATCGCTTTAGCGAAATAAATTGCTTTATAGTGGTTTTCAACACAACCATTAAAATATGCCAAAGTTGTTGGGAAGGGAATGTATTTTATGTTTTGAAACAATCGTCATTAACAAGAAATATGAGAAAGAAAAGTCCCCATGTCAAGAAAAAAGGAAATGCAACATTCCAAATGATCGATCCTTGTGGTTATTGCTCTTGTTTTTCTCATTTTTTGGGTCATATTAGTTTTTACATATTGTACATGTGTTTCCAAGAGTCATTCAAATCTAGTGCTTCCACCATCCTAACCTTAAGCATTGTGAAAACAATCAAATAGTAGTGACTTGGGTCGAGTACTAAATGTTTGAATAAGTTCAGATTTGCTCACCTTCTTAATCTGAAATATGAATCGAATCTCTTTACAAAACCAAAGTGTTTTATATCGGTTTTCAACACAACTGTTAAAATATGCAAAACTTATTGGGAAGGGAATGTCATGTATGTTTTAACAAAATCATCATTAACAAGAAATATGAGGAAGAAAAGTTACCATAGAGTTAGTTCTCTGTCTCATAAACCCTTCATGGACCTTATTGCATTTTGCTCATGTCTAGCGACCAATAATTTAATGTCCCTTGGCCCTTTTTAAATTGCTCACATTTTTTTCAAAATGGGAAAAGTGTAAGGGCTTGCATAATACTATATAGTATAGCTTGTTAAGCTTACATGCTAGAAGAAACTACAAATGTTTAAGGTGAATTATATATTTTTAAATATTTTACCATCATCTTCATCATTATAATTGTTGTTCTTGCCCCCAACCCTTCGTCCCCTGAAAATTTTGAGGGTGCTCTCTAGCCAGCCCCCATCCTCATTGTCTCCTAAAAGATTTGAGGGGGTGCTCTAGTCGTCCGCTCATCCCCATGATTTCCTCATACCAAAAACCAGTGCAACATAGATTAATGTAGACTCTAAAAAGTTAAAATAATTTAGTTTGACAATCTAGATCCAACATCAAATCAATTGTCTAAGACCAAGGACAAACCCATTTTTACACAAGAGTGAGAATTGCCTAAGGCTGAGACGGCCAATCCACAAGAACATCAAAAGCATATGCTTCCTGTTATTAATCAAATACTCATGATTGAGATTTTCATTTTCTTGAGCCATCATCCATTGTTGGCAACAAGTGTTGATATGTTAAATTATGGTATGTTCTATGCTTAAAAGCAATTTACTTCAAATTTTCTTATTAGCCCAATATCAATTTCCAAAATAGCAATCACATCAGCACGATAGTAAAATGCAAATAGAACATAAATATAAACAATGGAAGACAAGCCAAGACAAGAGGACACAAGATGTGGCACTAGCCAGGGCCAAACCCCAATGCGGGGAAACCCTGGATCAATTATTCTTATATTCTTCAATAATTTAGTAGAGAGAGAGATATAGTACAATTATACAAATCTGTAATTTTATGACAGCAGTGGCAAAACCCTCACCAGCTAAGTCAAAGGTAGTCAAACAGGTCAAATTTGACCTCTAATCAACCTTAGTCAACTCGGCCTCCAACAGCAAGAATAGGCAGCCCAAAACAGTCTGAAATATCCAGTCAAACTTCAGTCAACGCTGGGACAGATCTGCGGTCAACCTTTGACAGTCAACACTAGTCAAAGTGTGGTCAAAACAAGTCAACAGAGCTGTCCAAAAATGTGGCATGCCTAGGAGAGGTTGCCCAACCCAATCCGCAATCAAAGAAGACTCCACATTGGTCAACGCTATCAAATCTGCCCACCTACAGCTCGGTCAACCCAAGTCAACGCTGCCCTAACCAGAATTTGTGTCCTCCTTCTTTCAACCACACATGTGAGAGGGATGCTCCTTTGATGCATAGGAGAGAGAGAAGAATGTGAGATGAGATGAGTGAAATAATGCCACAAGGTCTCCTCCCTTTATATGAAATGTTGAGGATAAGCTGAGGGTGTTAGTGCCACGGCCAAACCCCAATGCGGGGAAACCCTTGATCAATTATTCTTATATTCTTCAATAATTTAGTAGAGAGAGAGATATAGTACAATTATACAAATCTGTAATTTTATGACAGCAGTAGCAAAACCCTAACCAGCAAAGTCAAAGCTGGTCAAACAGGTCAAATTTGACCTCTAGTCAACCTTAGTCAACTCGACCTCCAACAACAAGAATAGGCAGCCCAAAACAGTCTGAAATATCCAGTCAAACTTCAGTCAATGCTGGGACAGATCTGCGATCAACCTTTGACAGTCAACACTAGTCAAAGTGTGGTCAAAACAAGTCAACGGAGCTGTCCAAAAATGCGGCATGCCTAGGAGAGGTTGCCCAACCCAATCCGCAATCAAAGAAGACTCCACATTGGTCAACGCTATCAAATCTGCCCACCTGCAGCTCGGTCAACCCAAGTCAACGCTGCCCTAACCAGAATTTGTGTCCTCCTTTCAACCACACATGTGAGAGAGAGGTGCTCCTCTAATGCATAGGAGAGAGAAGAATGTGAGATGAGATGAGTGAAATAATGCCACAAGGTCTCCTCCTTTTATATGAAATGTTGAGGATAAGCTGGGGGTGAAAAACATTGTTTTGCTTGTTGGCTGACCTTGACAAATTGTCAAGAATACAAATAAATTCATATCTCCATGAATACATGTCGGAATCGGATGATCGTTAGATCTATCCTACACCTCTCAGAGAGAGGAATCCAAGAAAATATCAGCTGCCATAAATAAAGTGACCCACATGGAGTTTGGCCCTAGTTTCCAATTTTAACACTCCCTCTCAACTAGGGAGAACTCCATCTGCTAATCCATCTGTCTATCGATACTATCTTTGCCATCAATGTACTGCTCTGCTCTGTTGAACTACAAAGAAGAAGAAGTGATCAAGAATGTATCATACCATTCTCTATTGACCCAAAGTCAGTCCCAGATAATAGAGAGTGTCTCATAGCACTCTCACTGACCCGAAGTCAGTCCCAATGAAGAGATTATGTCATACCACTCTTACTAATCTGAAATCACTTCCAAATAAAGAGTGTATCATATCACTCTTACTAACCCAAAGTCAGTTCTAATTGATCCCAGATCAATATCATCCTAGCATAAGGAGTACGGTAGTTACACGATGCATACATCAGTACTATTATGGTCCCTATCCTCATTTCCCTACTCATTGGCCAGATGAGAGGTACTTCCCATGAGTCCCAGACTGCATGGGTAGGATGTCTCAACAGGAGAAAGATGAACCACTCATCCTACCTACATGTCGCCACAAGGTATCACAGGGGAACGCTGAACCACTCACCCTTCACACAACAAACCACTAGGGGAAGGTTGAACCACTCACCCTTCACACAACAAACCACTAGGGGAAGGTTGAACCACTCACCCTATGGTTGCTCATCGCTCCAAGAAGTACCCCAAGCCCCCCGGAGCTCCCAGAGCTTAATGTACATATCATACAGGACCCTCATAAGAGGGTCTCTCCATGACTCTTAATCGTTCTCGGAAAGTCAAGAATTTGACCTTTCCCAAGGGCTTCGTCAAAATTTCGACGACCTGCTCATCAGTCCCAATGTGATGGAGCCTTATTGGACCTCGTTGTACCATATCCCGAATAAAGTGGTACCTGATATCGATGTGCTTGTAGCGATCATGAATTACAAGATTCTCTAATAAACGAACCCCACTCTGGTTGTCGCAGAGGATCACGGTAGTATCCAGCATATGTCCAAACAGCTCACTAAAGAGCTTCCTCAACCAGACAGCTTCACAAGAGGCCATACTCGCAGCAATGTATTCGGCCTCAGCGGTGCTCAAAGCCACTGACTTCTACTTCCTGCTCATCCAAGATATCAAAGCAGAACCCAAAGAGAAACAACACTCAGAAGTGCTCTTGCGATCCACCACACTGCTTGCCCAATCAGCATCAGAATAACCATGCAGCCTCACATCTCCGACAGTGTATCTCAGTCCATGAGTGATTGTGCCCCAAAGATATCTCAGAAGATTCTTGGCACCAATCCAATGTGAGTGATGAGGCTCAACCATATATTGGCTCAACGTGTTGACTGCAAAACATATATCCGGACAAGAGTTCACCAAGAACATCAGTGCTCTTATGAGTTGACGATACTCATAAGCATTTCCCAATATAGGTCTAGCAGCACTACCACATAACTTCTTGAAGATAAGCTCCATCAGGGTAGTCACGGGCTTGCAGTCCACCATCCCAAATCTTTCCAATATCTTCACCACATATTTTCCTTGAGATAGGAAAATTTCTCCTGGCTTTTGCCAAACCTCCAACCCTAGGAAGTAGTGCATCAGTCCTAGGTCCTTCATCTCAAATTCAGAAGCCAACTCCCTCTTACATTTGTGAATGAGAGGGTTTGCACCTATCAGAAAGAGGTCGTCAACATACAACACCAGTATGAGAGGCTTATCATCTTCAACCTTAAAGTAAAGGTTCAAAACAGCTTCACTCCTAGTGAAACCCAGCTTCATCAAATAGTTATCCATCCTCTCATACCAAACTTAGGGTGCTTGCATTGGCCCATAGAGAAATTTCTTCAACCTGCATGCATGAGATTCCCTATTATGAATCTCAAACCCCTCAGGTTGTTCCACATAGACTTCCTCTTTAATCAAACCATGCAGAAAGTAGTCTTGACCAATGTTTTACAACTCAGACTCGGACTCGGACTCGGCCGAGGATCGACTCCGACTCGGACTCCGACTCGGCAATGACTCGGCCGGCTCGATTTCAATGACTCGGTCGTTGTAAAAAATACATTAAATATTTATTTTTTTTATAAAAAAACATAATTTTAAATATTTTAAACATAATTTTAAAGATTTTCATTCAAGTTTCCAAACACACAACATTATAATATACATGGAAGACAACTTTGTATCCATCTGGCCCACATTTGCCAAAAGAAACCTAGCTGCAGGCACCGAGGGTATCAAACCCTATTACAAGCTTTAAAGGGGACATTTACCCTTGACGCTGGGGGTTTAATAGATTTATTGTTGTTAATCATATATACTGATATTTTATTTACAGGCCTAGAGATGAATTTTTAAGGGATTGGTGTGAGTTTACATTGAGAATTTGTCATTTGTGACTATCCCTGTTGATTTACAGGCCTGATTATCTTTCCTTACCCTGGCCACTGGCTTATTGGGCATTATCACAGGTCTAAAAGGCTTATTTCTCTTTTCTGCAGCCTTGTCCTAAGGCAATGTTTTTCTCTATAGACATTTCCATGTACACATGTTACCACTTCACAATATTTTCTAGTCTGGGCTGGACACGTTCTTCCAGAAGATCATTCATTGGATGCAAATTTTGAATTCAGAGGATCATTTCCTCAGAAGAGAAACATTGCACATGGTACAAAAATTGCAGCGAATGCACACAAAATGCAATCAGCCTCATAAATTGGACCTACAGACCTCATGTCTTAAAAATTTTCACATTAGATAACATTGATTGTTGGCCTCTGGTTAGGCTTGAGTGCTTGCCAGCCTTGGTTGGGGGATTGACTCATGTGTAAGCCCTCAAGTTAGCATGCAGAAGAATTATTGCCATGTATGCCACAGAGATTATTCTGCCGTGTTAGGTTAGTGAGATGGAAAACATCACCCTCTTATTTAAAATACCTGCACAAGGAGATATACTGTGCAGATCGAAAACAGGTATAATTGGCATTTACCAGATGAGCAGAAAGGCCACTGATGGACTGAATTAGACCTCCTCATCCCTTACTACCAGAAAGACTGTTGCAGTGGAGGTTATAAGACTTCCAATTCTTAAACAATCCTTTTTATCGGTGTGATGATTGCCAAACCTCAATCTTTGGACTGCAACAATTAATGAACAGATAGCTTTCATATCAAGACATATACACCACCTCTAATAAAGGCAGTTCATTTGGAAGACACACAAAGCTCTTCTATATGCACTTGCAGCATGAGAACAACCGAAAATCTGCTATTACTAATTTACTACACCCTGTGACAATGTGGAAAGAGACTCTACATGGACAAACCCAAATGTCTGATGGAAAAGAAGGAGTGATTCAATGGATGAGATCATGAGAGGCTGATTCAATGTTCAAAGGCCTGGGGAGTGACTCGGCCAGCTACCCGGCCGGGTTGACCGAGTCACATATGACTCGGCCGAGTCATTGGATGACTCGGCCGAGTCATATGTGACTCGGTCAACCGAACCGGGTAGCTGGCCGAGTCACTCCCCAGGCCTTTGACTCAGTTCGACTCGGCCGAGTCGGAGTCGATTCGGCCGTTTTGTAAAACAATGGTCTTGACATCCATCTGATATAGGTAGCCTTGTACTTTTTAGCACTCCCATCAGCTCCATGCTTGATTTTGTAAAGCCATTTCGAGGTGACACTGATTTGTCCTGGGGTCTAGGGACCACATCCCATACATCATTCTTCATGATGCACTCGTATTCTTCATTCATAGCATCCTTCCATACTTGATGTTTCACGACTTCTTCGAACGATGTAGGCTCGTTTTGAATAATAGTGCTCGTAATGGTCAAGCATCCCTGATACCTGGTCGGCTTCTTGCTTTCACAGAAAGTCCCTCTGGGTGCAATATGTCTCTCGGCATCTTCAAGAGTCCCCCTAAGCCATTAGGGCCTCTTCCTAGTGGAGGAGGGCTCTTAAGGAGGATCAATAGGGGATCCATAGGTTCTTCAACATCCAGCATCGTTTCATCTTCCTTTTCATCTGGCTTGCTAGTGTCAGCGTCTCTATCCTTCCGTGGAATAGGAAGATTGTCAACCTTGCTAAGAGCCATATCTTCGTCAAAGGTGACAACATGACTTATTTCAACTTCCCTTTGACTAGCCACATAAATTCTATAGCCCTTAGAATTTTCGCTATAGCCCACAAAGATTCATTTCTTTCCAAATGCACCCAATTTGCTTCTCTTCTCTTTCGGCACATGAAAGTCTATGGGACTTCCAAATATTCTAAAATGAGAGACATCGGTTTTCTTACCAGTGAACATTTCTTCAAGAGTCTTTGAGTCCAATGCTTGATGAGGGCATCGATTTTGAACATATACGGCGATATTCACAGCTTTGGCCCATAGAAATTTCGAAAGCCATTGATCATGGAGCATGGCATGAACAACTTCCACAATCGTACGATTCTGCCTTTTAGCCACACCATTCTGCTCAAGAGTGTATGGTGTTGTGGTCTCCCTCTTAATGCCAGCTTCTTTGCAAAAGTCATGGAACTCATTAGATTCATACTCAGTCCCATTATCAATCCTTAATATCTTGATTCTCTTCTTGGTTTGATTTTCAATCAAGGCTTTGAAGTGACGAAACCAGGTGAATACTACATCCTTCTTTTTCAAGAAGTAGATCCAAGTCTTGTGAGAATAATCAACTATAAAAGTGAGATAATATAGATATCCTCCCAAAGAGTTTACGAGCATCATACCAGATATGTCGAAGTGAACCAACTGCAAAATATCGGAGGTCTTGCAATTACTTGAGGGGAATGGTCCCCTTTTAAGCTTTCCTTCGGCACATCCCGAACATACACCTTCATGCTCTACTTTGAACTCGGGCATCCCTGTCACCATCTGTCTTACATCGGGTAGAGCCTTATAATGAAGGTGGGCAAACCTCCAGTGCCATAGTTCAGATTGAAGAGATGTGTCGCAAGACATGGCCCCCAATGGACTTCCTCCAACTTGATATAAAGAGTCAACCCGGAACCCAAGAGTAAAAGCATCTTTAAAATTCTTTTTCCAAACACATACCTTTCCATCGATGAATGCCACCTTGTAGCCTTTGTCTTCCATTGCCGAAATGGACACCAAGTTCTTCTTGAGATCAAGTACATATAAGACTTCTTGCAAGTGGATCGTGTTACCCTGATTCAATTGAAGGGTAACATTCCCTACACCCTTTACGGGATAGGTGGCATTGTCTCTCAAAATAATCTCCAAGTTTCTCCTTCTCTATCAAATTAGAGAGAGCTTCCTTGTAACCAGTAAAGTGCCTTGAGGCACCACTATCAATAAGCCAATTTCCCAACGAGTCCGGAGGAGAGGTAGTGGAGAGGGCCGATATAAGATAATACTCATCTTGCTTATTGTTAACAACATTTGATTCATACCTGGAGTTCCTTGCTTTCTTGGAGGGTTGACCATTTCCTTGATTTCCCGCATTCCTCTTTCCTTTGCCATTGAACCTGCCATTCCTTTGATTGTTGTTGTTGAAGTTGCCCCTGGAGTGATTGTGATCATCATCATGTGATGTGTCCTTTCTATTTGGACACTCCCTCACATAGTGGCCAAATTTATTGCAAACAAAGCATCTTCCCTTCCTTCCACCCTTCGATCCGAGCTTTCCTTTGAAATGACCTTTAGACCCAAAATTATTTCTCCTTTTGGCATGAGAGGAGAAAGCAGTGGGGTTGCCTCTATTTGAAGGCATTTCTTGCTCCACCATCCTTGTCTCTTCTTGAATGCATCTCGACATCAATTCTTCAAACCCTAGAATTCGATCATTATTGAGAAGAGTGGTTCTAAATATATACCATTCGGATGGGAGCCCTCCAAGGGTAGTGATAGTTAGTTCCCTATCAGGAATGACTTCTCCAATCGATAGAAGATCATTCTTGATCTCAATGATCCTTAAGAAGTAGGATTGAATATCCTCGTCCTTGCCCTTTTTAATATCCTTCAACTTATTTTTGAGGAACAAAACTTGATTTGCATCACTAACCTTAAACATGCTTACCAATCTGTCGTAGATCTCCTTGGAGGTGTTCAAATCAGAAATGTAGGCCACCAGACGCTTGTCAATTGAATCTTGGATAATCTTCTTCGCTTTGACTTCACCCTTAGTGTACTTGTTTTTTGTAGCAGTCAATGCATTGGATAGAGGCTTTGGGATTTTACCCTTCACATAGTCCAACACTTGTTCTTCCAATGTCAAATCAAGAGACATCTTCCATCCGTGATAGTCAGACTTCTCACGAAACTTGTTTTCGGTCGGGAAGTGGGATGAGGAACCCATGAAGCCTTTTGTCCTTCCCAACTATCTTCGGTGATTGCTCTTTCACTCTTGATTGGGCTTTGTCTTCACCTCAGCTCTGATACCATGTTAAATTATGGTATGTTCTATATGCTTAAGAGCAATTTACTTCAAATTTTCTTATTAGCCCAATATCAATTTCCAAAATAGCAATCACATTAACATGATTGTAAAATGCAGATAGAACATAAATATAAACTGTGGAAGATAAGCCAAAACAAGAGGGCACAAGATGTGGCACCAGCGAGGCATAAACCCCAATGCGAGGAAACCCTTGATCAATTCTTCTTATATTCTTCAATAATTTAGAAGAGAGAGAGAGAGATAGTACAATTATACAAATCTGTAATTTTATGACAGCAACAACAAAACCCTAACCAACAAAGTCAAGGCTGGTCAAACAGGTCATATTTGACCTCTAGTCAACCTCAGTCAACTTGGCCTCCAACAGCAAGAATAGGCAGCCCAAAAACAGTCTGAAGTATCTAGTCAAACTTCAGTCAACGCTAGGACAGATCTGCAGTCAACCTTTGACAGTCAACATTGGTCAAAGTGTGGTCAAAACAGGTCAACAGAGTTGTCCAAAAATGTGGCCTGCCCAAGAGAGGCTGCCCAACCCAATCCGCAGTCAAAGAAGACTCCACACTGGTCAATGCTGTCAAATCTGCCCACCTGCAGCTCGGTCAACCCAAGTCAACACTGCCCTAACCAGAATCTGCGTCCTCCTTTCAGCCACACGTGTGAGAGAGTTGCTCCTCTAATGCATACGAGAGAGAAGAATGTGAGATGAGATGAGGGGAATAATGCCACAAGGTGTCCTTTTATATGAAACGTTGAGGATAACCTGGGGATGAAAAACATTGTTTTGCTTGCTGGCCGACCTTGACAAATTGTCAAGGATACAAATAAATTCATATCTCCATGAATACATGTCGGAATCGGAAGATCGTTAAATCAATCCTACACAATGTTACTTGGGAGCGGGAGCGGGAGCGGGGAGCGGGAGCGGAAGCGGGAGCGGGAGCGACCATTTTCAGAAGCTCCCGGTTTGGGAGCGAATCGGGGAGCGATTTTTAAAAAATATATATATTTTTTATATTTTTTAATTTTTGATACATATATGTCAACAAAAACATGTAGAATGATGAAATAGACATAAAAACATAAAAAAAACATAAATTGATCATTGAACCATATATCACATCAATCATCTAGAAATTATAATCGTCATCAACCATGTCCACAAGTTAGTAAAATACATATTACAACTGCAACATAACATGAAGTTGATACATTGAAGTTGAAAGCTTTCAGAATTGAAAATTCAATAACATTTATCATCATTGATCACCAAAGTAACAAGTTGTACTTGTAAGCCAAGTTTAACCATTACAAGAAGTAATATCGAAGATATTTCTAAGTCCTAACTTCTAACTGTTAACATGATATGAAATGTTAAAAATTTATAAAATGAAACATGAATAATGAGATGAAATGAAACAACTTTAGTCTTTCACAAAGCATCATATTCATAATTCACAATCATTACCAATGAGTTATAATTCCCAAGGCCCAACTTCAAACTTCAAATTTTCATTGTCACAGTGATATAATGTTTACAAAAAATATCATAATGTCATAATGATATGAAAGAGTCAAGAGTCAAGAGTCAAGGACTCAAAACTCAACACTGAACAGTTATGAAAACTAAAGTGACAAGTCTAATAGAAACTAAAAAAGACAAGTAAACTGTAAATCTACAAGTGGCCCTTGCCACGAGAGTCTCCAGGAGTATAAGTAGGTCTTGGTGGTCTTCTAGGAGTCTCCCGCCCAGACCGACGACCAGAACTAGAGCCTCCACGCGAGGGTGTCGATGGAGGTGGCGACAGCAATGGAACAAGACTCGGGCCCCGAGAACTGCTACTGGATGGTGGAGGTGGAGGTGGCATGGCTGCTGCAGCTGCTTCAGCTTCATCCCGTACAAGCTCCTCTTCTAGTTCTTCCATATGTAGAATGCCATCCTCCAAATTGTCGTCCTCAGGGTGATTGTCCCAAATTTTATATGTGGGATCTTCATTAGCCCGATCACAGTAATGGCTCAACAACCTCAAGTTGTAGTGCACATAAACCAAGCTTTCTGCTCGGTTTTCGTTGAGCCTGTTTCTTTTCACATTATGTATATAACTGTAGGTGCTCCAACACCTCTCTGCAGAAGAAGAATTTACAACCTGTGAAAGAACTTTTATTGCCAATTTTCGCAAAAGTTCGTGGCCGCCATATGTTTCCCACCATGTGAGAGAATCAAATTTATCTTTGTCACCCATTGCATGGAAGTTACCATACAAACCACTGCCAGTGAAGTATCTGCCTATTTCAAGGCGCACAGCTGCACATTCCTCCCTGTCAGGCACCAACTTTTCTAATGCTTCCAGATATCCTCTAGTTACCTCTCGATCTAAATGGAGTTTGGTCCTAACACCACCCCCTGCTGCAGGTTTGCCCAACCAAGAATCTGAGTAGTATTTTGGCGTAAGGATATACGCCAAGCAATGTAGTGGAAGGTTAAGCCTATTCCACCGTTCACACACACAATCGTGAATCAGTTTGTACAGGTCGGGATCTTTGTTATGAACAATGTCTTTTATTTCCCCCAACATGGTATCCATTTGCTCATACACCTCGCCAATCACTGGTTTGTCTGTATCTGCAAACCGAATCATGTTATAAATTGGCTTGGTGAAATCCAATACCTGTCTCACAGTTGTCCAAAACTGCCCATCAAGAGCGGCCTCCTCCACCGTTTCAAAACCTGCAATGTCAGCGACATTTGTAGCCCTTTCCTTTAACACCTACCAATGTGGACTTGATACCATGCTAGCTAATGCCTCTCTTACCTTCAAAAGGCGCCTGAAGGTGAGGTAATAGCTACCAAATCTAGTCCTCGCAATCTTCAGCAACTCCAATCTCGAGTGACTGCGGAAAAGGCCATGGGTATTGCTATGATTTGTAATAAATTTTATCATTTTTTTTCCTTTCTTGTACAAATCACCAATCCATTGGTATTGTTCATTTTTGTTTTTGACAATATCATGCAACAGAAGGTTCAATGTGTGAACCAAACATCCAGACCAAAATATGTTCGGGTATTTATCCTCAATAATTGCTCCCGCTGCCTTACAATTAGGAGCATTATCAGTGATGACTTGGATGACATTGTATGGGCCAATACGCTCAATTGTTTCAAGCAATGCTTCTGCAATGTTGATAGCGGTCTTGAACTTGTCTGAGTAATCATGTGCAGCTAGAAAGATGGGACCACTAACAGACACGGCAAGAACACTTATCAATGGCTTGCCTTTTACATTTGTCCATCCATCAGATACAATGGACACCCCATTGTCAGTCCAAGAACTTGTCATTTTATTCGAAGAATGTGATATTTTTGCTTTTTCATGATCAAGGCCAACAGTTCTTGCCTTGTCATACCCAGGGCTCTTGTATCCTTTAGGGGCATCATTTATGGCAGAAACCATTTCGTGCCAATAAGGTGAGCGTAGAACATTGAATGGTATCCCACATGCATAGAGGAACCTGTAAACTTTTGAATCCACATCATTCCTACACCCCTCATCAAGGAAATCTGATATGGTTCTACGGCGTAAAGATGATGACCCTGTGCCTCCATGTCCATATCCACTGCCTTGGGAGGATGCTGAAGGAGTTCTTTGTGAGCTTGGTTCAAAGAAACCCCTTGATCTTTTTGCTCTGTATTGGGCGTCCTCCTCTTCCTTTATGTATTTGGCTCTATCTGCTGTTGACACCTTGTCACAAGTTTTGATTCCTATTTGTTTCTCTCCATCCCATGGCCTTTTCCCGCAGAGGTGTCTTCTAGCACGGGTGTATGAGCCTGTGTAGTCAGTGTTGCAATGGGGGCAATGAAATTTAGTGGTTCCACCCCCTCTCCCTGTTTCAACCCTGTGAACATATTTCCACAATGGAGTTTGGTCTTGTTTAGTTTTTTGACCCTCATGTTCACCCTCCTCCACATCCTCCTCACTGGGGTTTTCACCCATTTGACTTCCTCCGGCTTCTTCATCCACCTCTTCAGTTTCAGGCCCCCTCCGTTTCCTACTCTCCACCACCATAATAACCAGAAAGGGGACCAGGAAGAGGAAAATGCCAATAAAAATCCTCAGGTCCATCGTGTTTGATGTTTGTAGGGTTTGAGTCTTGAATCTGCAAATTAATTTGGTTTATTGGGATTAATTCATTTAATTTATTAATTTAATTTAAATTAATGATCTTTAAACTCAAACAGGTAAATGAAACTAACCAAATTAACTACCTAACCAGCTAAACTAACTAAATGATTAAGTTACTTACCTCTGCAAGCTTCCTCCTCGCTCCTTGGCACTTGCTCCTCGCTCCTCAGCTCTGGCTCCTTGCTCCTCAGCTCTTGCTCCTTGCTCCTTTGCTCTTCCTCAGCTCTCAAGCTCAAGCTCAATCTCATTGAAATGATTTTTTTTTGGCCCATTGGGCTTATAAACCAAAAAAAATTAGTTAAATTTTTTTGTTTTTTCGGGTCCGGCGGAATTTTTTTCCGCCGAACCGCTCCCGGTTTTTTAAAATTCGCTCCCGGAGCGTTTTTTAATGCCCAGGAGCGATCAGGGAGCGATCGCTCCCGAGCATTAAAAAGCGCTCCGGGAGCGCGCTCCCGAAAATCGCTCCCGTCCGGGAGCGATTTGGGGAGCGCGCTCCCGACCCGCTCCCGAGCCGCTCTGGCCCGGAGCGCGCTTCGGGAGCGGGTTCGAGGGGGGGGGGGCGCTCCCCCGCAACACTGATCCTACACCTCTCAGTGAGAGGAATCCAAGAAAAATATCAGCTGCCATAAATAAGGTGACCCACATGGAGTTTGGCCATAGTTGTCAATTTTAACATGATAGCATGATTCATGAGACATGCCATGATCAATATTGTGTAGATGACTCATGAGACATGCCAAAGAGAGCCGATTGCTAGCCATGTTTACTTCTATTGCACATTGGTTGACATTCTCGTCCACAAAATTATGGGAACTATATTGTATATAGCTAGCAATGAGTTCATATTTATGGTAG
Organism: Pinus tabuliformis; assembly: GCA_031772625.1. Lineage (NCBI taxonomy): Eukaryota > Viridiplantae > Streptophyta > Pinopsida > Pinales > Pinaceae > Pinus > Pinus tabuliformis. Next base: position 1,085,265,473 of record CM062813.1, read on the forward strand.
ATTTTATGGATCTAAACTGTGTTAGTATTGAAATGCCCCAACATTTGAGTGGATACTTCACTCATCATCAGGGGTTCAATCATGAGCTTAAAATAATAGAGAGTAACCTTGACTGAGGTTAAATAAGAGTTGAAGAAAAGTGGCCATTATAACCTAGAAAAGAAATTGACTAAAAAATATCATAATATATCATAGTAGTCAAGTTCAGTGACCTCATGCATAACTGTGTAACTTTCAGTGTCCTAGAAAATGGATGTGAAATGTTTGATTAAAAATAATATAAACATGCATTCAAATAAGTTAACAAGTACCCAGCAAAAAAACATTGTGCTTCCCACTTCCCAAACTGAAAGTAGAAGAGATAATAAATAACCTAGGCGTGAGGGGCAGGCTAACACTGAGTAAAAGCACCTAACTCAGCATCCAAAATCAATCAGCAAGACAGGAAGGGCAAAAAATTGATTGTCCTTCCCACTTACCAAGCTCAAAACAGATGAGATAACAAATAACCTAGGTGTGAAAGCCAATCTAAGTGCCGAGTAAAAGCACTTAACTCAGCATCCAAAACCAATCATTGAGACATGAAGGGCCAGTTCTCTAGATGTCTTTCTTTCGGGTGGTTCTGAGAATAGTCATTTCTGAGACAGCTAAAATATCACTACCACAGAAAGCATAGCACAAAGGAAATATACCGAAACTGTCTTGAATCTTCTTATCATGGAGCATAAGTGAACTTCAAATAAGAAATCATGTTGTGACAGATGTTATAAGATGAGATAAATTAAAAACAAATTACCTAGGTGTGGGGACCAGGCTAGCATCAAGTAAAAGCACCTATCTCAGTACCCAAAGTCAATCATCAAGACAAGGGCAAGCTCTCTAGCTCTTTAAGGTGGTTTGGGAATAGCCATTTCTGAGACAGTAAAAATAATACTATCAGAGACAGGAATCAAAGAAAGGGGATACATTGAAACAGTGTTGAATCTTCTTATCACACGTCATAAGAGAATTGTATATCAGAAATCATGTTGTACTTGTGACAGCAGAAAGAAAAGGAGCACTGAGAAGCAAACTCGGCATCAGAAGCAAGCATTTCATCATTAAACGTTCAAGACAATACACCCTACCAAAGATTCCATCTTGAAAAAGTGAATGTGAAATCATAAACATGGAAGTAAATATCCCCAATTACAACAAAGAGAAAAAATGAAAATATAGATTTGGCTAACAAGAAAAAAAACACCTAACGTGCCAAAACCATTCCCTTACTTTGCTGGGCAGCTTGATTTCACAACTAGTCCTTTTGATATCAATGTCTTCATGGAGTTCCACCCAGAATACCAATCTTTGAACGAGTTTCCGAACCTTCCAGGTGGCGCACCACTTTTTGATGGCCTGATGGCAGATACTGAACATTATGATTAGCATGAGCAGTTATTAATGTTCACTTAGTCTCTTTAGTGTCAGAACATATGCAGACACAAGAAACTTATAGTACAAATTTGAATGAGGTCAAGTTAAGAATAGTCACCCAATAGGCATTCTGGAAAGCCCACTAGCTTCAGCTGCATCAATAAGCTCCTGCTTCAGCATAAACTCCTTCTCATTTTGAGTTAGTCTGTCAACCACAGAGAAATTTGTAAATCCTCTCCACCACAAGCAAAATAAGAATGAAAAGCTGCTGGATTATTTGTATCACTGCCGTTTTCAGGCAATCCGCTGTACACCAATGTAATGCATTCATACTGTCAAATGCACCAAAGTATGTTTACTGCCCAAAAACATGAATTTCCAATTTGCCAGTCTAACAGCTTCTTTCACCTGTAAAGAGTGATCAGAATTGCATATGGCGCTGAGCCCTTTTGAGGGAGATATCTACCAGAACCCCTTCTCTTCTTCACTGCAGAAAACTAACGGAAAAGTTATAACTGCCTGATGTTTTGTAGTCCATTGGTTTTAGATAATTTGTTTAAAAGGAGAGTTTTACTATCACGACAGATACATGAAAAACCTCCAATAAAGATAAAACAATGTCTTTAAAAATGCCAGTATTGTTTTACAATTGAACTTCTGAAGCTGGGAACTACGTCATTACATAAGCTTCAATAAAATGCAATCCACTTTAAATATTTATCTAATTGCCAATGGTGTTGTGACTAATAGTTAAGATGGCAGCATGTCAGGCCACACACCAAAGTTGAATCTCTCATGAGGCCGAAAGAAGAAGCCGGGGGTTTTGACATAAGAGTAACCCCCTGTTGCAACAACTTGACTGGAGAAAAATGAATTTGATTCAGTGGTTTGCCCTATGAGGGCTTTCTCGCCAGTGGAAATGGACTACTTGTGGTGCCTCGTGGATAGGGACTACTAAGGGATTCATTAGGTTCCATTCTCACTGCGCCCTGCCCCATCCAAATGGCATGATTTTAAATTTGAGCCCGACGACCTCAGGCCTTCAATCCAAATCAGTGCTTATTAGCATCCACCTTCTTACCATGGATTGAGAGATCCACACCGGCACCAAAACTCCATTTCAAAATATTCAAGGCACAATTTCCCTTTAACAATTAGACTAAAACCTCACCTGTCGGCTCCGAGGCTTCTTGACTGGAAGGATACGCTTCCTCGTCGTTCTTGAAGTACTCCTTTAGCAGCTTCAGCGTCCAATTTCCAATGCCTCTGAAAACAACCGACAAACAAAACCACTTGAAACCCTAATCAAAACCCTAAACCCATGACATAAAAAATGTAGAAAGAAAATGAATGTGCGGACTTAATCTTGCTGGCATCTTTGAGGTCGTAGATGGGCTCCTTGTGGTCGCAGAGATTCCGGTAAGCTTTTGACAAAGTTGCATCCAAACGATCCGTGTAGGTGTCCTTCTTGGCCATTTCGTCCCATTTTTCGAACAAAAACATCGCCAGGCCTTCATTTTCGGGGCAGACCACGCTTCTCTGCGTTGCCATCGTGAATTGCTCACCAGCGAGAAATGCTTGAAATTCAGCCAGCGTTGGTGAGATCGGGAAACATCTTTGTATGAAGTATGGAATGATATTGGGGTTTCAGGTGGTAGTGATGCCATCACATTTCCCGCATTTTTTTGAACGCAGATAGGCGGAAGGCTGATTGTACAGTCACCATTTGTCCGTTGGTTCACCGGTTATATTGTTATGGTTAGTTATAAACAAATGGTTCGTAAATAATATATCCATTAAAACATTTATCTTATTCAAGTTAAACACTTTCGCTAGAAATCATATCATTGGACGATGCTTTTCTTTATTATTTCACATTTATTTTATTATACATCTTACATTATTTAAATTTAAATTCATAAAAGTTAGTAAATTTATAAGTTTGTTTTAAATTATTAATATTATTACTATAAATAAAATTAGTATATAAGTTATACATATATATTTTAAAAAGTATGGAACAATATTTTTAATCATGGGGATTTATCTTCACTTTTTTTTCTCTTTTCGAACAGGGTTGGGGCAACGCCAATGTTGGACACTAATGGGATGTTATCATTGGGATTGTGCAAAGTTCGGTCGAGCTTGGACGCCCCTTGAGATAGTTTAATTCCCTCGAATGTGGCTCCCAGCCTCAACCCTTCCTCGTGAGATTTGAACCTCTAACCTCGTGGGGACTAAACCCCACACAAACCAATAGTTGTGCACCTCATGGGCCAAATTCACCCCCACTTTACCACGGAAATTCTTAACTTGTAATTAGCTCTTCTTACAATACTATGGCTTATCAATACCACGTACCCAATATAACGTGTTGATATGGCATTTTCTTTAATTAATTAATTTGAGATAAATCCATTAAAAGAGCATAATTAACTTGAAGATAAATCTTAACCCGCCCACGGGGCTTTGGATTGACAATGAATGGGTGCACTGTTAAAGCATTCCTTGCGATAGGTCACTGGTTCAAATCCCTGGTGGGTGCTTACCTACAAAAAAAAAAAAAAGATAAATCTTAACCCTTGATTCTGAATACTACAATGAATATTCGAGCATGTTCTATGGAAGTTAAATCTCTACCATCCACCTAATAATTATTGATAATTAAATTAAAATTGTGGAAGGTCTATTCTAAAATAAACACACCTATCAGTGTAATTAGCACCTCTTTTGGTCTAAAATTGGGTGCAATTAGTATTGATATTATACAATTGAAATTAGCAAGAGCAAACCAAAAAATTTGGATGTTCATAAGCACTCTCATCAATGATAATTTGGGGAACCCATGTCAAGGGGATGTCTATCCCTTGGACTTTATCGCAACGAACCAATATTAATCAATCAACATGTACAAACTCTGCCATTCTCTAAATTTAAACCTATGACCTTTAGAAATAAATACATGTTTTTAATCATTAGATTCACTTAGTTTACACATACCATTGGAATGTAATAGCAAATGAGCCATAAGTCAAATGTGTAAGGTTTCTTAATAAGTGTCAGTGTGACTTAAATGGTGTAAAGGGATAAGAGTCTTGTGTACCAAATTATATGAAATTTACATTGTTATTCATGTGGACAATATATTTATATTTTATATGAGGAATATCCATGTTTTGGTCTTCGAGGGATTATTCATTCTCGACAACAAGGCTAGAAGTGATTATATCAAAACTCATCATGTCACTTGCAAGAATTGAACCTAGTTGGGGAGTTTCCCAATAATTCCTCCCCACCACTTGAAATAAACCCAATTCACACACACATAATTTGATCTTTGTATTTTTTCAATATTGTAATGTAATGGTGAATGTGTAACAACTAAATGCATAAAGTTTCATGCAAGTGTTGGCAAGATTTAAATGATATAGAAATATGAGTTTAGCACATAGATTTCCACAATCCATAATATGATGGTGGGAGCTTCTAAAACATTGTGTTATTTCATTGTGGTGATTAACGTTTCGAGTGAACACTTCACCCATCTTCAAGGACAAAAAGCTTAGACAAGTGATATAAAGAGTGCCGGATTGAGCATAAGTAGAGATAGAAATGGATTATGACTATTGGGGAGGAAGATATTAGTTGAACGTAGATGGTTTAGTATTATTAATTAAATCCAAGAGTGACAGGAAGGGGGGGTCCTTTGGGATCCTAATGAACACTAATAAATTAAGTTCGCTTGGGGTCTTGGTAAAGAAACAAACAATAGGGCAAAGATGTATGGGCTTCTGTTAGGTTTGCATCTTGCCAAGGAAAAAGAATCTCCAAGATCATCATTGTTGGAGACACTCTCAAAACAATTCAATTCCTGCAGAATGACGAAACTCCTAAGGCTAATAAACTAAAACTTCTCCTTCAAAGAATCATGAGCACCTTAGATTCCTTTTGGCATAAAAGTTTCTATCATATCTCAAGGAGTCAAAATTATGAAGCGGACAAACAAGCCAATCAAACATATAGTTTGAGGAAGGGGCAAATAGAGATCAATGAGCAAAGGAGATGGTAAACCATACCATGACCTCATCAATGGAGATTACAAGCTCCTTTACATATACATCCCAAAAAAGCATTAGAGCCAAGAGGGGAATTTTTTATTTAATTGTCTAACTCATCAGATTAATAATAAACCTTAATCATTCATTTTAGAGAGATTTAATCAAGCAATTTGGTTGTAGCCTTTCTTGGGAGGTGGCAAGAGAACAATCTAAAGGGCACGCACCCACTTATCTTGTAACAACCCCGACTTAAAAGTTCATGTAATAAAAGTTAATAAAGGTAAAATAAGACCATGGGCAAGGGACACTTATTCCAAGTTGAATGTTGGGAAAAATATCCTAGTGGGCATCACTTGTTGTGTTTTATGGCTAAGGGGAAATTGGAAAAGGCAATGGATAGGACTTTGGAAAGGAAAAAAGGTATTTTTGGCACATTATTTATGAAAAAAATGGAAATTAAGAGAAATGGAAAGTGAAAGGTCAGAGGTTGCATGTGAGGATGAAAATGAAGGAAAATAATGGAAAAATTAAGAAATTAGAGGCTTCATCAATAAAAAGACCTCAAAGCATCAGTTGGTAGCTTTTTTTCAGTTTAGTGTTAAAATTTGTCTCAAAGAAGAGAAAGCACCAAGAGGAGAAAGAAAGTAAGCAAGCAAGGAAAGGAAAGGAAAAGCAAAGAAGGACAAGGAAATGAAAGGAAAGGAAAGGGCAAAGAAGGACAAGGAAAGCAAAGGAAGGCAAGGATCGAGCAACTTTAGCGATAATACTTGCAGGTAATAGATTGCATGTGTGATTTCCTAGCTCGTTTTGACATGCATGGAATGTGCATGTTGGTATGTGGTTCTTTTGTTGTCATTGGCATGGATTTTTCCAATATTCGACAATGAATTTTAGCCTAGCCTTGCCATTTATGGATATTCATGGTGTGATGGGATTGTTCTCTATTCGAGCTTTGGATTTCTAGATGGTTTCAGAATCCGAGGTGAGGTGGTCTTAGGAAAAATCCCAAAGGCCTAGGAATCCCTTGACCGATAATGGCGGGATACATGGCAAAGACTGAGGGTGGAGACAGGAAAATTTCTCAAGGATGGTGAAGAAATTATGAGACATCCAAGCTCAGTTTAGTTTTGTGATCTCGGCACCGGTTTAGGTGTGATCACGGTATGGAGAGGGTGGAGGTGGTTTAACCTCTGGATTCCCTTGGTTGTCTTTGGATTGGTTTATCCCATGAGATCCCACATTCATGCTTGGAATATGGCACGGGGGTGATTGGCTGAAGAGAGATTTGGCTCAGCCAATCTATGGTTGGGTGGAACGTGGAAGTCTCAAACCTGGTTGGTATTTGCCTATGGTTAATAAAAGCTAAGTTTCTCTTACTTTTGGTAAGGAAATGTATTGGTTATTATGTGGCTTTAATGGTTGTTCTATTTGCTTATATGTTGGTTATAAGCATGGTTTTATGATAGATCTTAGTCATGCCTCTTTTCATGTTTTCACTTATAATTGAATAGATAATGAACACAAGACCTAATTGGTGTTAAGACATCTACTAAGAGAAGGTAGTGACCCTTCTTGTTAAATCTCAAATAAGTTTTCAGTCTCTTATATTCAAACTTGCATTCATTACCTGTAGGTTGCATATCTACCAAGTGTTTCACAGAAAGTCAATCCCAGTTCAGGATGGTCAGGTCAAGTCATGGTTCTGGTTTTTAGTTACAAGCATAGTCTTCGTGTCTTTTATGAGTTCTGGAAGTTTCATAGCTTTCTACAACGAGGCTAAGCCCTAGCCCTGGAAAATAGCATTAATTCTCGCAGTCACTGGCGCAACACTAGCAGAAAAAGGCCACAATAGCACTGATGCAGTCTTATGGGAGCAATTGGGAACCAATAGTTGCATGGAGGCCTTGGCAAGGGAGCGACTGGGCTCTAGGTCAGGGAAAAGGGGGGTTGTCTCAACGGTTGGACACCTAGAGGGGTTAGGTTACTCTAGGAGGTCTTGTGGCACCTAAGGGAAGTCAGTAAGGTCTTATTGTGTCGACTTTGTTTCCTTAAGGTCATATAGGAGGTTGAGTCATATAATAGTAGCCCCTCATCTCATGTTTACCCCAAGTAAGTCGATGAAAGTGGGTAGATATGAGAGGAGGTGTGTTACAGGGTAGTATCAGAGCAATTTTTGCTCTCTTTGGGTCATATCTGATACCACAAGGTGGTATTAGAGCGGGGTGCGCTCTCTTTGGGTAAGTATGATGTTATCAGGTTATGGTTGTCATGCATGGGATCAGGGTATACAGTTGGTATGATCATGCATGATGTTGTTGTGATGTTATGTTATTACATGGATATGGTTATGATTATACATGTACATGCTAATGTGGATTGATCCTGCAAATGAGATAAGCATCCCATGAACATCACTATGGTGTGGATTTAGTTTTGGTATCTATTTGGTTTATCTGACATGGTATACTTGCAGGAAGAAGATAATTCAAGATGACAAGAAAAATGGTAGACTACATTTCCTGTGACACTTCCTACAGATCAGTTGGGCAGCAAGGAGAAGAGTATTCTCCTAGTATAGAAGATATATTAAAGAGCTTTAGGCCATAGATCAAAATTTGCAAAGCAAACAATGACATGTTGGTCGAGGTTCAGGAAATACTTGCAATGGCTCAGGAGAAGCAAGTAGAGGTTAATGCAACAATCCTTCAAAGCTTGTTAGAGTTTCAGAAACAAGGATATATGAGAATCAATCAAGATCAGGAAGAGAAAACTAATGGAGCCTAGGGTAGCAGATCTCGGTCCAAATACAGGTTGGATAGAGGGGACACAATTAAAGGTGGCATATCACAGGATACAACTTATAGGAGGACTTGTATGTATGGGAATCATTCTAGTTCTTCATCTACGAGACATCATTACAGTCATCACCATCATCATCCTTGTAAGAGGAGGGATTATTTACTTGAGGAGTTCAAGAAGGTGAAGCCTCCTACAGTTGATGGAGAGATGAAGAAGCGAGAATATGCAAAGGCATGGTTTCTTGGAATGAAAAAATTCTTCGAATTGCATAGTTGCTTAGAGCATGAAAGCCAAGATAGCCACCTTCAGTCTTAAAGGGAAGGCAAATATTTGGTGGGAAGATGTGAAGAATGTCAAGGGAATTCAGGAAGAAGACTTGATTTGGGATGATTTTGAGAGGATCTTCAAGAAGAAGTACCTATTAGAGAGGTACTATGATGATAGAGCTAAGGAGTTTTATGAGCTACAGATGGGTTCTATGACAAATGATGAGTATACTAGCAGATTCTTGGAGTTGTTGAGGTATGTGCCATATCTCAAGGAGGAGAAGGATAAGATCCAGAGATTCATCAACGGATTGCCAGCAACATATAGAGACCAGATTGAGTTTGATGAGCCTAGATCACTAGAGGAAGCCATCCAGAAATTAAAGCATTTTTATGAGCAGTCAAAGTGAAAATCTTAGTCTACAAGTGACTTGAAGGGAAATGAGAAAGTTAAAGGAAAATGGCTACTGAAGTTGGGAAGAAGTCAAGATGCGGGTGAGAAAGAAAATGTTGCTCCTTACAAGAAGTTAAGTACAGTTGAGAAGGGACATGTGTCGTAGCCTGGAAAGCAATAGACTAGAGGTGACAATAAAGCACTATTATAGTGTTGGATATGTGGCAAATATCATCATAAGAAGGATTGTCCATTGTACCAGGGAGGTAGGCCTAAAATCTATAGTTTTTAGGAGGCGCAAATAGTTGGGATGTTGATCATAGTATTCCTTGGATTTATGCGGTTGTGGACAGCAGGCAAGCAGATCACTAGACATCTATCGTTAAGATGGATGGTAAGAGTTATGATCAAGTTATTTATCTTTTGATTGATCCCGGATCTAATTATAGTTATGTTAATCCTGACATGGTGGATAAGTGTGGCTTGAGAAAAGAAGTGTGTGCGTAATCTTCGTTGGTGCAGTTGGCTACAAGTACAAAGAAGAGAGTTCATAACTCGATAAGAGCTTGTGAATTTGAGTTGAATAGTATGCCCATAACAACACATTTGAATGTACTACCATTAGGATCATATAGTATGATTTTGGGTATGGATTGCTTGTATCTTCACAAGACTAAGGCAAATTGCTATAACAAGGCTATTGAGTGCCTAGATGATAATGGAGAGAAGAGAATCTTGTAGGGGAAGAAGAAACCTACATCAGTGAGGATAGTCACAACTCTGTAGGCTAAGCACAGTTTCAAAAAAGGGTGTGTGATGTTTTCAGTTCGTATTTCCAGTGACAAGGGTAAGGACGTTGAGGATGTAGAAATCTTCAAGAGGTACCCTGTATTGCAACAGTTTCAGGATGTGTTTCCAATAGAGATTCCACAATTACCTTCGCACAAGGAAGTAGACTTTTTTATCGAGTTGGTACGAAGGGCAACACCAACATCAAAGGAACCTTATAGGATTAGCACCCAAATTAATAGAGTTAAAGTTGTAGCTGAAGGAAATGCTTGACAAGGGATACATTAGGCCAAGTGTATCGCCTTGGAGTGCACCAATATTATTTGTGAAAAAGAAGGTTGGTACTCTTAGATTGTGCATTGATTACGGGAAACTGAACAAGGTGACGATCAAGAACAGGTACCCATTGTCGAGGATTGACTACTTGTTTGATCAATTGAAGGGAGCAGCATTGTTCTCAAAGACAGATCTACTATCACGATACCATCATGTAAACATCAAAGAAGAGGGCATCTACAAAACTGCCTTCGAGACTAGGTATGGGCATTATGAGTTTGTTGTAGTTCCATTTTGTTTGACTAATGCTCGAACTACTTTTATGTGTTTGATGAAAAGTGTGTTGCGTCCTTATATGGACAAGTTTGTTATTGTGTTCATTGATGACGTCTTGATATATTCTAAGAACGAGGAAGAGCATGTCGAGCATTTAGCAACAGTGTTGAGATTGCTAAGAGAGAATCAGTTGTATGGTAAGCTTAGCAAGTGTAGTTTCTTTCAGACATAAGTACACTACATGGGACATGTTGTTTCCAAGAATGGCATAGCAATAAATTCGAAGAAGATAAAGGCTATCATGGAGTGGGCAACTCTTAGAAATGTGGAGGAAGTTAGATCATTCATGGGCTTAGTAGATTACTATAAGAGGTTCATCAGGAACTTCACACACATTGCATATCATATTACATCATTACAAAGGAAAGATAAGCAGTTCGAATGGACGAAGGAGTGTGCAACCAATTTTGAGAAGTTGAAGCAGTTGTTGACAAATGCTCTAGTGTTAAAGATTGCAGATCCGAATAAAGAGTTTGTAGTATGTACATATGCTTGCAAGAGAGGGCTTGGTGGATTCCTTATGCAGGAGGGACAAGTGATATGCTATGAGTCTAGGAAACTGAATGAGTACGAGCATAACTATGTGACTCATGATCTTGAGTTGGCAGCGATTATTTGTGCCTTGAAGACATGGAGAAATTATATTCTTGGTAGGAGGTTTGTGTTGATGAGTGATCACAGTGGACTAAGATATTTGTTTGACCAACCAAATCTAAACGTTGGGCAGGCTAGATGGTTGGCTACCCTTAGTGAGTTTGACTTTGAGATCATGTACATTAAGAGAAAGGAGAACAAGGTTGCAGATGCCCTCAATAGGGAAGTGCAGTTGAACCATGTTGCAACAGTGAGCTCATATGGGACAACTTTTATAGGATCATATCTTACACACAGGATAACAGGATGACAAGTGCAGGGAGCTTATGCTTAAGTTACAACAGGGTACAAATGATCAGGATGTGGATTATCATCTTACATCATATGGCTTGGTGAGATTTAGGGACAAGACCTATGTGTAAAATGGCAGTGAACTCAAGGAGCTCATCTTGAGTGAGTTTCATGTAAAACCATATTCAAGTCACCTAGGATGTTAGAAGATGTTGACAACAGTAAAGAAGTTCTACCACTTGCTAAATATGAAGAAGGAAGTGGCAAAGTTGTGGTGAGATGTTTGGACTATTAGCAAGTCAAAGTGGAGTGTCAACATCCAAGTGGGTTGCTTTAGCCTGTTCTGATTCCTGAATGGAAATGGGAGGTAATTTCCATGGATTTTATTATAAGCCTTTCGAGGACATCGAGGCAACATGATTCTATCATGGTTGTAGTCGACATGTTGACCAAGGTGGTTCACCTCATTCTAGTGAAGACTGCTTATTCAGCTAACGAGGTAGCACAAGTCTTCATTAGGAATATCATGAGATTATATGGTGTTCCGAAGCAGATTATGTCGAACAGGGATGCCAAGTTCACTTCCAAGTTTTGGAAGGAGTTATTTGCAAGATTGGGGACAGAGTTGGCCTTCAACACAACTTATCATCCATAGACAAAGAGGGTCAACTAGATATTGGAGGACATGTTGAGGATGCATGTCACACATCACTAGAGGAGATGGGAGGAGTACATTCCATTGATTGAGTTTGCATGCAACAACAATTATCAAGAGTCACTGAGGATGAGTCTGCTTGTTTGAGGCACTTTATGGGCAGAGTTGTTACACTCTCATCAGTTGGAGTGATCCAATGAACATGGTACTTATTGGCTCATACATGTTAGTAGACATGGAACAAGAAATGCAGGTTATAAAGAAGAATCTAAAGGCAACACAGGACATGCAGAAAAGTTATGCAGGCCAGCACATGGCATTTAAGGAGTTTCAGGTTGGGGAGCATGTGTATTTGCGCATCAAGCCCAAGAAGAGCTCCTTAAGGATCGGATCATGTGCCAAGTTAGAACCATGGTATTGTGGGCCTTTTGATATCCTTGAGAGGATTAAACCAGTGGCCTATAGACTTGCATTGCCTTCAACAATGAAAGTCCATGATGTTTTTCATGTTTCATTGCTTAAAAGATATGTAAAGGATATTGATCATGTTATTGAATGGTCTGTATTGCAGGTGGAGCAAGAAGGAGAATTCCAGTCGAAACCCCGATGCATATTGCTGCGAAAACATCTCATGCTCTAGAAGAGAGCACTCGAGTAGGTTAAAGTGTAGTGGAAGCACTTTGGGACTAATGAAGCTACATAACACCCTCCTCCCACATCTACCCAAGCAATCGACCAGCTGAGGTAAACATGCGACGAGAGGCCACTATGATATGATTTGACCTCCTAAGTTGCGTTAAAGAAGTGGAACCGACGAAAACACACCATACATACATTCAACATCAACTTTAAGACCCTTAGGAATCAATCCAACACTTCATACAGCTTGCCCTTGGGTCCCACTAAGCTTTTGGACAACTTAAGCCTTAGTCGCTCTCATGTTATAGGCATGAAAAAGTCCAGAAACCCAGAGTCACTTTCACATGCTTGCCTGCCAGCATCCAGAGACTCGTTTAGTCAGTGCTATGCTAGCATCCCCAGGATTTGAGCCACTTTTTCAGGCCCAGAGCACAGGTCGCTGCCCAGAATTGAACCATCTCCTCATATGAGTAAAATAACATGGAAATGGCAGTATTAAAGAAAATACTTGTTTAATATCTTGAATGGACCCCTACTAGCCATGATAGTCATTTCATTAAACATATCACAGATATATAAACTACAGGTGTAAATAACATATTTGAGCACAGGGGTCTCATACTTATCTGAGATTCGCCATGAAGCATTAATGCCTCAACACATTAACTGTCATTCCATCCTTCAGTCCATAAATACATTGATCATTCAATTACAAGTAAAAACATGATGAGATCCATACATAGTTGTTGTCATAAAGCATATACATAACCAACATAATAGGGACAAAAATACCAGTGAACTCACTGCCATATAAATCTCATATAATCCTGTATAACGCTCATAGAAATATAAGGAGAAATTACCTCTTATTGATGATGCAAAATCCAAACCCGGGATGGGATTTCCACGTTCCACCCAACAATAGAATGGCTGAGCCAAATCTCTCTTCATCCATTCACCCCTATGCCATATTCCAAGCATGAATGTGGGATCTCATAAAACCCATCAATCAAAACTCATCCAGGGCTTCCAGAGGCCATCCAACTCAACCCATCAAACAATGATTCCACCTCATGGTCATACATCACAAAACTATCATCAGATTGGTCTCCATCCAAGCCTTCTAGGGCTTACAAAGCATTTGTTCCAACCAAGGTTTCCAGGACTAGTAGATCAACCCATAGCTTATATAGGACTTCCAAAGCGTTTTTCCAACCAGGGCTTCCAGGACTACTAACTCAACCCACCAAGGGCTTCCAGAGCGTTTTTCCAACCAAGGCTTCTAGGACTAGTAACTCAACCCAAGATGTTACAGGGATTCCATAACGTTTATCCAACCAGGGCTTCCAGGAACTAATAACTCAACCTAAGTTGTTACAGGGCTTCAAGAGTGTTTGTCCAACCAGGGCTTCCAGGAACTAATAACTCAACCCAAGCTAAGGAAACATCACAACTAAGCAAAAACAAGCAATGAAAGTAAACCCACAATCACCATAGCTATCCAGGAAATGGAAAGGCTAGGAAATCCACTATCAATCTCGACCATCCTCCATGCCAATGACATATCACAACCAATAAACCACATGCATATGACATGCATGCCAAAACTAGTGAAGTAAACATACATGCAACTTGGTACCTGCAAGAAAATATGATTGCCTGCTGATCTCGAAGCCCTCTTGTGCTTTCCTGCTCTTCCTTTACCTTCTTGCTCCAAGAATCAAAGTATTCCACACCCTCCAAGACTGCTCTAAGGAAACTCTAAGCCTCCAAGAATATGAGAGAGAGAGAGAGAATAGAAGAGAGCTCCACCATAACTTGTCAAAGGCTTACAATGACCAAGCTTGAGCCAAGAGCTTACACTAACCAAGCTTGAGCCAAGAGCTTACACTGACCAAGCCTGAGTCTAAAGCTTACAGTGACTAAGAGCTTGCCAACTGATCCTCAGAAGCCTTTTATTAACGAGGCCTCTATTTTCTTCATTTTCAATTATTTTCTTTCATTTTCCTCCTCACATGCAACCGGTGATCTTTCACCTTCCTTTTCTCCCAATTTCCATTATTTTCATAGAGAAATGTGCGAAAATACCTTTCCAAAACCTAAGCCATTTCCTTTGCCAATTCCCTTAGTCATAAAAAAACATAATCAACACCCAGTAGGATGTTTCTCCCACCATTCATTTTGGAATATGTGTCCCATCGACCATGGCGTTATATGTTTTTTACATGGAATTTTCACCAGGGATGTTACAGAACCCTCCCCCTTGGGGGAACGCCATCCTTGGTATTCAATGGCACATATAACCAACAAGACTACTAGAAACAAAACATATTTCCCTTGGAGCTAATCCAGGTGGATATTGGTGGCCACCCACCCACCTATTCCACTATAAACCTCCAGTCGGTTTCATTTGTTTCTTTGTTTATTTCAGCATTTACTATTTTTAGCAGTTTTTTGGGTCCTGAACTTATGGAGCAGTTTTGACCCCCTAAACGACATTTTGTGAGGTTTGTTGCAGGCCCAAGGCCATAGGCACAAATATGGGTCTGCATAAAATCCTATAGTACTCGGGGAGACCTTTCCAACAAGGTATCGTACGCGCCAAACAGAGATAATATGACCAAGTTATGACCCCAGGAAGTTGCCTCCCCAACTAACCCCAACAAGACCCACAAACTCTTGGTGTTACATCTCCTAGGGTTAAGGTTTTGGTTGTTTATGTTTTTCTCATGCTTTTCAATAATAAATAGGCCCTTGAGCGTCATTGTAACACATTTCATAGGCATGTAGCCACCACATCTCTTCTGAGAGATAAGAAACCATTGCCCAAGCTAGTCTTATTTCCATTATGTTTGTAAGCATTTTTCAGTATTTGATATTAATGAAATGAAGTGTTATTTTTGTTGCATCTCTGTATTTATGGTTATATCTATAATTTGTTGTGTTCATGTTTAAGTTTGGATCAATGGTATCAAAGTGGTATGTTATTTCTCTATTTTTCTTTGCATGTCCCCAACGAGGTCGGGATATAAGGAGTTAGGGCTCGAACTAGTCGAACCTTTGCAAAACCAGCCTCTCAAATCCCAACGGCCTCCCATGGCGGAAGAGAAGAAATATGATGGGGTAGGAGATCCTTTCGAAATATTGCTCAAATAAGCCCTTTGATCCAAGATCTTTTGCTTATAGATGCATCATAATTACATATAACAAAGCTAATTAACCATGGAACTCAAAAGCACATAAACAATGCAAAAATAAACAAAAGAACACAAAAATGATAACATAATGATTTGATTACGGAGTTCATCCAATTTGGACTACGTCTATGGGCCCTGCTCAATAGTGGGGAGGCCTTCTTTTAATTAGTGGCATAAAAAGAGATAAAAGTACAAGATTCAATTACAACCCTTATACCTCCAAGCTAGAAGATGGACAAAGAGTGGAGAGCCCAACTTCAGAAACAAATAGTATCACTGAACTCCTGGCGAGCTATTGCTAGGGTCAGGTTCTTTTGTTTTCTCTGAGTTATTCAGCCAATCCTCCCTCCTTTCTCATGACACAAACAGTCGTATATATAAGCATGGCGACATCCCTTAAAATCGAGGTAGTTCTAACATAATAACCTAAGTTAGTTAGTGGAATCGGGTCGGGAGGATTTACGGCAACAACCTTACCGTAATAGTGAATCCCCTTTCTAATAAGGCAAACCGATCTCAACTGCACATGAGTCTCAGTGGCATGTTTTTCGGCCTTTCCAACTTATCGGCAAACAGTCCAAGCCAAGACACAAGCATCTTACGATATACGTAACCGCCGAATTTACAGAACACACCATACAAAATATCACGACTGGATCCTCCCCATAAATCGTAATCAAAGTGGAACCCATCGATGTATCAACCCATCTCTAGTGCTCTGCGATATGGCAGAACCGCCGAGATTTATAAATCACAATATATAACATTTCATGTCCGGCCCCCCATCGCAATATCGCAATTAGCGCTTTTCCGTCGGGGCCTTTTGTAACACCATCCTTGTTCTGCGATTGTGATATGCGATAATATCGCATCGCAACCGGGTCTTCGTCAGGGCCGATTCTTAACCTTTTTGTTCCTCCTCCAGCCTGTGATATGCGATATTGCAATTGCAGCCGGCAACGCCAGGGGCCGATTCTCCTTAAGCTGCTCCTCCTTTTCGTCGATATACGATATGTGGGGCCCAGTGGCAAACTGCCACATGGTGCTCCCTCATTTGCTGAAACTTTGCCATGTCATCTTCTTCCTGCTACCCGAATAAGTCAACTCAAACTTTGACTTGTTCTAACTTCGTCATCTGGACTCAAATTTGAGAGTCGTTCACACTGTTGGAATTAGGATGATGAGCACTTTGATCTGATGCTGAGTTTATCCAAATTCTACCACTTTGATTTTTGAGCCTTTCACCATGCCACTGGTACTTTTCTGAAGATCCACCTGGATCAATCCTCTAGGATCCTCCCCACTAAGATATTTTGGGCCGCCAAAAGCCCTTTCAATCAATTGGCAAGTGAGGAAATTGCTTCCTCACCTTTTTCTTCATCCATCGAGCTTTACTCGGATGCATTCCTTTTGAAGCCCACATGAATGTAAAAACATTAACACATCCAACACATTGGCTGCGTCCTTGCCAATCCACACTTTCAACCACCTGCATGCAAAGCTGACACATCCTTTGCAATCATATACAAACCACATATGACTTAATAACTCCTCACTTGCCAAGAGTTTATAGCACACACTCTTTGGTCAAGGATTACATAATAAAAACCAATACCTCAACTATTCATAAGAGAAGGCCACAAACATCATCTTTGTATTTTGAAGTGATGGAAAACAAATCATCACTTTTACATTTAATTGTAATGCATGATTTACAAATCGGGGCCATAAGAAGCTACGCTCTCTAAAAAACCATATTTAACTTAATAAAGAGGACCGCCATGACTGTGGTGGATTCATTTGTTAATAATTTTCACCCGTTGGCTCCTTTATCAATACTTTCTCGGCACGAAGCATATTGTACGTGGCTCCTTGATGTCCCACCTCATTGCAATGACTACCATGGTTCTTTATCCTCCAAACTTTCTGAATCGTCTTGGAGCGCTTTCCCCTTATGTGCCTCTGATAAGAGTTTATGGATCCCTCACTGTCACTAGAATGTGTTGAGGTGCCCTCACCATCTGTCGTTAGTAGGTCGCTAGCTGTTTTGGAGCATTCCCCAACTTCCTTGCTGACATACCCAAGTCCTGCATGATGCGGCAATTCCTCCACTTTAATGGGGTTTACGATGCTCTAGCCATTAATTCCGAGGCCCTTCCCCTGATACCCTATTTTCTTCAACAATTTGGATCCGATACTTGTAGCATGTTTTTCAAAAACAGCAAAATCATCATCAGGAAAGTTACATGATGCTGAAGAGTCACGTTTTACCTCAAGGCGATTATGCTGCAGCATTTCCAAGGCTTCGTCCTTGGCTTGCAACTGGCGTAACAACCTTTGTTTCTCCCTTTCGGCTTCCTGTAGGAGTCTCCTTAGCTCAATATTTTATATTTGAATGATGTGGTTGATCTCCTCAAGTTCCTGGAGCCATGCGGCATTGGGTGTCCTTTTCACCTTTGGTACAATATCTACTGAGACCTTTGTTTCATCGCTCAAATCAGAACCCAGATCGACGGGTCCATTTGCTACGATCTTCCTTTCGTCACCAGAATCTGACCCCAGGTCAATTAGTCTACCTCGTGTAAATCCCACAGCTATGACCTTCTCGTCTTCCTCTGATTCAGACTCGTGATCCTGTTTCAGGGTGGTAGTTGTCTTCTGCATCTCCCTTTTGTCATTCCTTCTAGGCCTCAGCTCAGGGTGCAGTTTCCAGCAATTCTCTTCGTCGTGTCCCTCTTTCTCACAATGTGTACTAGAGGGCTTTTCTCATCTTCTATGGGTTGTTGTGGCTCTTTTTGGGTGGTCATTTTGTTCATGTGCCCCCCTGCTCTCAAGATGCATGACCTTCACACTCTCCTCATCAATAGTAGCAGGCTCGAACAATAGTAATGAATGCCTTATGTAACTATGTAAGGAACTGATATATTTAGTTACAATCTCTGGTGAACCTAATGGAATGCTCAAATTCAATGCTTGTTTCCTAAATTCTTCGTTGAAGTTCTGCACATCTTGGCCCTTACTTTGCCTTAGGTGTTGCCATTCCACTAATTCTTTTTGTTTATATCCCAAAGGGTAAAATTGATTCTTCAATGCAGAAACAAAATTTGAACACGAGGAAAGAAAGTTAGCCATTTTTTTGTTGCCTTTGCAATCTGCTATCCCACCAAACGATAGTGGTGCCACTCAGTTGAAGGGATGCCAACTGGATCTTTGTCTCATCTTCTTTGATTTGTTGGATCCGACAGTAGACCTCAATCTACCTAATCCAATTGTTGAGCTTTTCGGATTACACTCTCCAGTATAGATAAGCAAGTCAAACTTTACATCTAGTTTAAGGAAATGTTGCTTAGATGTATGGTGGAGTCGCGATTAGAGTGATGAGAAATATTACCTTAAGAAGGAGAGGGAGGGGGATCTTCTCTACCATCTCCTTGATGTGTCGATCCGTAATCATCTACATCTTTCTTCTCGTGTTGGAGGGCCTTCTCGTACTTTGAAAATAGTTTGTCCACTTTCTTTGCCATATTGTAGAATACATTGTGGAAATTTAGTTCCTCTCCCAATGAGCTTCTTCATTGGCTATGTTTCTTCTTCGCTATGCACGTCCTTCTTCAGGATCAAAGTACTTAAGCGTTCCTTCTCATTTTCGTAGCATGTTCCGAGTTAGCATATACTCATGCAATTCACATCTACAAAGACCTACTCTAATGCCAAACTTGATCCAAGATCTTTTGCTTACAGATGCATCAGAATTACATATAACATAGCTAATTAACCATGGAACTTAAAAGCACATAAACAATGTGGAAATAATCATAAGAACACAAAAACCATGACACAATGATTTGATTACGGAGTTTGTCTAACTTGGACTACATCTCCTAGCCCTGCTCAATAGTGGGGAGCCCTCCTTTTAATTAGTGGCATAAAAAGAGATAAAAGTACAAGCAACATTCAATTACAACCCTTATACCTCCAAGCTGGAAGATGGACAAAGAATGGAGAACCCAGCTTTAGAAACAGACAGTAGCACTGAAATCCTGGCGAACTGCTGCCAGGGTCAGGGTCTGCTGTGTGCTTTGAGTTATTCAGCTAGTCCTCCCTCCTTTCTCTCGACACAAATAGTTGTATATATAAGCATGGTGGCATCCCTCAAAATCGGGGCATTTATAACATAAGAACCCAAGTTAGCTTGCAGAATCGGGTCGGAAGGATTCACGGAAACAATCTTACCGCAATAGTGAAGCCCCTTTCCAACAAGGCAAACCCATCTCAACTGTGCATGAGTCTCAGCGACATGTTTTTCAATGTTTCCAACTTATCGGCGGACAATCCAAGCCAAGACACAAGCATCCTGCGATATACAGACCCGCCGAATTTATAGAACACACCTGTTGACGGTGCTAGACCCGCCAACATGTCAAGGGGATCTCCCCGGTAAGAAGTCCCAATTAGACCTTAGAACGTTTGGTGTAGGAGTCCCAACAATGGGTCGTAAGGTAATGCCTTGACCGCAATGTCGCACAGAGGCAAGTAAGATAACTCTGTCAGTAGCAGTGTTGATAATATCGGTATCAGGAAAATATCGGCGAGGGTCCAGAAAATATCTTATCGGCAATATCGGCGAAAATATCGTCAAGCATAAAAAATGCATAATATATTCATTTTTTTCAGATTTTTAAACATATAAAGCAATAACAACATGAAATAAATACATTGGCACATAAATATGAAGAAAACACTGATATATATGATGTCAAATAGAAATGATATATCAAAGGCGATACCAAATCCTGCTGATCCCTGATAATTGTCCATTCAAGGACTCAAATGTGGAGAACCAATACAAAATAACATCACATATATAAAAGTATCTCATCATCATGAGTTACATGTAGCATAACAAATAAAACTAGCAGCTATCTATCTATTTCCCTCTCCCCCTTTTACGGGAAAACATGATGGGCTGTTTGCCAGGCCTGCCCCTAGTAGTAGAAGGCCCTGACCCTGCCTCTGCACCTAATGTCAAATAATGAGCGCTAGGCATGGAGCTATGCTCTCCTATATCTATAGCAGATGGTGTTGATGCTGATGCTCCCGCAGTGTCCTCCTCCTCCTGCTCCTCTTCTAAGTGCTGCCGCTCCTCTGACTCCGAGTCCTCCTCTTGCTGCCCCTGCTTTAATGGATCATCTGCCACTGGCTCTAACCATGAAGGTGACTCCTCCAATATGGGCTCCTCAGACTCCACCCTCCACGGAGACAATGCATCAATATTGTCTAAGGAAATGGCATCTGGATCCATTGGGGATTCTATTTGCCTCACTCGAAGTCGAATGTTGTAATGCACATACACCAAATCGTTGAGGTGTGCGAACTCCAACCTGTAAGAGTGTCAAAAAAAGTAATGAATCTTGACTCTTGACTCTTGACATTTGAAGGTCATAAATTAAAAATTAAAAATTACAATAAGTGTAATTGCTCAACTGAAGGCTTGAGTTCAAAGTTATACCTGTTGTGCTTTTTGGCGTGTATTTTCTCAAATACACTCCAATTGCGCTCACACCCTGAAGAGCTACATGTTTGACTCAAGATTCGTATAGCCAATTTTTGCAAATTTGGTGCCCTTGCACCATAGCTTCGCCACCAAATATCTACAACAAAATAATGAAATAAAAATTCAAAAACTTAAAAGTTAAAACATAATTAAATTCAAATTTCTAATTTCTAATGAGTGATGACTTGTCACTTACGTGGCATGAAGAGGGCCCTTTCCCTAATGGCATCATCAAAGCCAAATAGGCCAACACAATCCTGATAACACTGTATCTCGCGATTGATTTTGCTACGAAGCTCAGGATTAGGTACCATCCTCTGAATACAGGAATGGAGCCCTTCCATCACCTCGCCATCAAAATCAAAGTTGCATTTGTATGAAAATGCGGGGTTGAGGAAGAGTGCTGTTGCATGAATGGGTCGATGAAGCATCCCTGTCCACCGACTATCGATCACATCCCATAACATCATCTGTCTATCAAGGCCAGCAGAACCCTTGTTTGCATAATAGGAACGAATGGCCTCCTTGGCCCTATCCATGCCCTCATACAAATAAGGCATTGTAGGCTTCTCTCCATCCACCAATCTAAGAACCTTTACTATAGGTTCGCTAACTGCACATGCTTCTTCTACTCCATGCCAAAATGTCTCAGAGTACACCATTTTTGCAATGGCTTTCCCATCAGGTCTCTTGTTGTATCTACAATTACGCCAATCATCAGACACAAACATTTGCTTCAACTCGAACTGACATCGAAGCAAAGACTGAAAAGTAATAAAGGTTGTGGCAAAACATGTGATGGCAGGACGCCGCAACTCCTTGTTTCTAGTGAACCACCTCATAAGGCTAAGAACAAAAGCATGGTTATAAATAAACTTGGGGATGCTCCTAGCCATATCAACTGCCTCCTTGATGAAGGAGAGTTTCCTCATATCCTCAAGCAACAAATCAAGACAATGCGCTGCACATGGAGTCCAGAACAATGTGGGATGCCTCTCCATAAGCATTCTGCCGGCAGACACATAATTAGTTGCATTGTCTGTTATGACTTGCACCACATTCTGCACACCAATCTCCCGAATGAACCCATCTAACAACTCACATATCGTTGCTGCATCTTTGATACGTTCTGATGCATCCAACGATTTAATAAACATGGTACCTTTAGGAAAATGTACCAAGAAATTTAGAAGGGTCCTACCCTTCCTATCTGTCCGACCATCAGACATCACTGTGCATCCAGTGACTTCCCATGTCTTTTTCAACTCCACCAATCTAGAGTTGGTGTCCTGTGTTTCTGCTTGAAGAATTGGCCCCCACAACTCCTCATATGTGGCACTTTTATACCTTGGGCCCACAACAGAAATAGCATCACACATTGGCTGCCAAAATGGATTGGTTTTTGTGATGTTGAGAGGTAAGTCGCTCCAAAAAATACACCTCCCCATGACTCTATGTGCTTCTTGCTTCTCCTTTTTTTTAACAAGCGATTTTATGCCAGGTTGTGCTCCAGCTCTTGTTCGTGGAACAAAAAATGATGACCTCGCACTCACACTAGCAGCAGCATGTGACGGTGTGCTAGTTGTGGAGCCCCTCCCACTAGGGCCACTAGGCCCACTGCCCTAAACACCAAAATCAGGAGAAGATATCCCGAAAGATCTACCTGCACGTTCAGCTTTGTTTCTTTCCGCCTCTTCCTTCTTTTTGTCCTTTTCTTCAATTGCCTCAAGAGATTTTTGTATAAGCTCCGGACTAGAAACTGTACAAACCCCAACATCATGTCCACTGAGTCTAGCAAGATGGTATTTCAGTCGTGTAATCCCACCTGTCATCTTGTCCCCACACAATTTGCATGTAAGATATGCACGATTTGTCCCACCATCAGGGCTCCCATACTCCCAAAATGGGTCCAAGGCTTTTGGCATATTTGTATTTTGTAGTGGGCTAACTCAAAAGGAAACCTAGAGCACCAAAAAAAATTTGGAATTAGTAACTTAATAAGTAATACGAAATTTTCAAATTACAAATAACCACATCATTTTACAAAACAGTTTTAACTTTTTTTGCTACATTATTTGCAAATTTGCAATTTTGCAATGGGCATGAAAAAAGAGCAGACTTAAAAGTTAAGAGGGCAGTGAGCTTGTATCATGCAATAATTGCCACTTTAACCAAAGATGCCAACTTCCAAGCAATGAAAGAGCCTAAGTTCTAACAATGCAAATGATATGCCAAGGAAATGAGGTGATTGTATATCACTGTTATGTAATTAATAATAATTAATTATTAATTATAGTTATAGTATAACCAGGCCTAGTCATAGAAGTGTAATACAAGTTGACTGTTGAATACTCTTGAACAAAAGAGTATGAACATGTTGTAACGTGAGGTATCCAAATGGCAAATGAAACACATAGCAAATTGGCACTGAATGAGAACAATTTCTTTCAGAATTATGCCAAGCATGGGAAAAATATATAACTGTTATACCACTGTTGTAGGTGCATAATGCATTATTAGACTTCATAGCACAGAGAAAGTTACATCTTTAACCAGCAAGGCAGGGTGCAATCTTTGAAGAAGAAGGCAACACCTTTTGAGCTGATGGAGGGAGGATTTTGATGATTGCATCGATATGGGAGAGAAAAGATGAGGATTGCATCGATATGGGAGAGAAAAGATGAGGTTTCCAACAGTACTTCTTCAAACTTTGATACTTATCCATGACAACATGTTTTTAGCAGTTGAAAAGGTTCGGATCTTTGAGAATATCATCATCCTTCTCTTCATCTGAGTTTTTATAAGCGTTATCATTGGCTTCTAATATCCATCAGGTAGACATTCTTGAAGTATGTTGAAAATAGAAGTCAGGAACTTACATAATTGTGGGCATTCTATTAAAGTGTATAGGCCTGAAATTTTTGTTCTTCGAGGGTAATCAAATATTTGACGGTTCAATATCCCCATGGGCCAGCATTATACCTATTGAGAGGTTTTAGAGGCGTACAAGTTAGCTAAACGTTGTCCGTAGTTTGCAAATGGTTTATACACTTTTTCATTCCATTCATAAACTTGACATCACATTACTGATGGTTTATGTAGTTTGCAAATGGTTTATAATTTAGACCCGCTGTAGGTGATACCATTGCTGTAGGTGACCACTTTTGTATTTGTAATATTGTATTACGGTTTACCATGACAGTGATATCAATATGAAGTTATTTTCTATAAATATGTGTGGTATTACTCAATGGTAATACACCATTTCTCTTGTGCAGTTTTGAGTTTGGTGAAGTTGCACCAGATTTATTGAAAGATTATAACGTGCCACATTTGTTTCAAGAAGACATGTTTGATGTTTTGGATAATTCCAAATGGCCCCCATTTAATGTTTGGATTCTTGGAATATATGTTTGTTCTGAGAATCACTATGTTTTGCAAACCCTTGCAATTTGAAATGCAAAACAAAAACCAAACAAAATGATTGTAGGGAACCGGAAGAATGAGAATCGAGATTGTCTTACTGTTCTTGGCACTTGCAGCTTAGAGAAATCTTCATTGTTGGTGGCAAATTGGCAATAATGGCTTCAAACCCTCCTTGGTAGCAACCACATTCCTTCTCCAGCGCTCAGAAAAACAAAATGACTTGAAAAAAACCAAAAATCGAATTATATAGGCCGCGCGAAATGATTTCAGTGTCATCGGTGATATTTTCGGTTGTCGTGTGATATTTTCCGAGATATCGGCGTTATATCATAAATCTCGCGATATTTTCAAAACCCTAAAATATCGCGATATTTGGTCGGCGATATTTCGGCTCGTCGAAAATATCGCGATATTTCCAAATATCGCCGATGTCTCGACGATATTATCAACACTAGTCAGTAGCAAGGGTGTGACTGATGTAGAGAGTCAAGGAATGTGTATGAGAGGTTCCAACACTTAGAAGGGAGAGGAAGGTGAAGGTGAGTTCTAGGTTGAAAGGGATCAATCCCAACTCGGCTAGGAATACACCACATAAAGGACATGCACAACTTCTGGCGGAGCAGTCCACTCAGATGCGACAGTCACAACATACAAGGTAAGATAAGATGAATAACACTCACGGATCAGTCCGAGACGAGTGTGACGATTGATATAGCAAGGTTCATGAGAAAGGTCAGTCTGATGCCTCGCAGAGTAGTTGACACGAACGGTGAAAACATTAATAACATGTGAAACACATTAACAACAAGATTCATATATAGTTTATGAGAGATTTTTTGGCGTAAATCACATTATATTTCATTTGTTGACGCGTTTCTAATGTGGTTCATCGTCAGGACAAGTTGAAGAATCGGATCTAGTTTGCATGTTAAATAGTCAGAGCAGAACATCCAACGACTATAATTTTTGACCAGGCAATAAATATATTGACTAACGGCTAAATTTCACTGGGAAACGACTAGTTGGACAGGACCCGGGGCATAGCTATATTTAATTAAAAAATTAAAATAGAATAATTTAAATTAATAATTAGTTATACTATTATTAAATTAAAAATTAAAGGGACCTATAAATTTACATAAAGGTTTTAACTATTTTATAATTATTTTAATTTTTATTATATATATATATATATATTAAAATTAATTTAAATGATTATTAAATTAATAGTTAGTTATACACAAAAGTATTAGCTATTTTATATTTATTTTAATCTTTATATATATATATATATATATATATATATATTAAAATAAAATAATTTAAGTATTATATAGAAAGAATAAAACTACAATATTTTAAATTTTTAGATTTATTTAATTGTTAAATTGCTTAATTATTTTAACTATAAATTAATGAAAACATATTATCATAGATCGATTTCAATATTAAAGTAATTAATTTTTCTTTTATTAATTAAGTTAAAATTATTAGTATATAACTAATAGCATAAACTAAATACTATTAAAATATCTCATACTATATAAACAACTCATCAAAGAACAAGACCAAAGAGAGAAGGATATAGGATAGCAAGGGGAAACTAACTTATAAGAAAACAAGAACAAGCTATAAAAAGAGGGAGGGGAGGAAGGGAAGAATACGACTAGGAAGAGAAGGCTGGGACCCAACAATTACTGATCTTCCAGCCGTCCTCTCTATTGAGATTATTCGACCTTTTTTCAATCTCAGGGGCTTCCCTAAATTTGTGGTGATGGAATTGTGAAACTTTAGCAATAACACTGGCCTCCTCGATACAAACATGATGCTTGTTTTTATCCGATTGCTTTGCTAAAGCGGAAGACTTGGTTCTCCTATGTTTAAGGTCAACTGCGTGCTCACTAATCCTTTGATTAATGGAGTGTCCAATCTCACCAATATAGGGGGTCCCACAGGAAAAAGGAATAATATATACCCCCTTCATGTCCTTAGGGTTGATAGGATCCTTCACTGAACTGAGGGACTTACAAATGGTGTTCAGGGGTCTAAAGGTCGAGGGGACATTATGTTTCTTAAGAATCCTCGCAAGCTTATCAGTGGTCCCCTGCACAAACAGAAGATGGACACCTGGGACCCGCTCTTTCGATTCTCTTTTAGTTAACGAATTTTTGGCAGCTTTGAGGAAAGCTTTCTAACCCAGGTATCTACTATAACCATTCTCAACAAAGACATTAAGGAGATGGGATTTCTCTTTCTTGAAGCTCTTTTCATCAAAGATCCTTAGGGCACGAGTAGCAAGGGTGTTGAGAACACCCAACTTCTGAGCCGGGAAATGGTGGGAACTGGCATGAAGATACTGCTCTGTATGTGTTTTCTTTCGAAACACTTGGTGGGAGAGGGAACCGTCACTATTCTTTGAAATAAGAATATGAAGGAAAGGGAAGCAATCATCGACTTCTTGTTCCTTGGTGAACTTAATGGCCGAGGATTGATTGTTGAGATGATCGAAGAAGAGATCTAATCTGTCACAAACTTGATATGGATCACAGAAGCCTCAATTCAACAAGATTCATATAATTGCATACAAATCAGTTCATACACAAGTACGTAAGTTAAACAACATATAAAATTAAGGCAACCAGAACAAGCCAACTACAATAACAACATATGCATGAAAATGTGTTGGCTCTTATTATATAAAGAAGTGTAAGTCACAATCATACAATACATCCATGTAACCCTGCTTGCCCCAATAGTGGAACATTACAACCACATCCGCTTGCTCCTCCAAAAAGATGTACTAGCTCTATGCAGTAGAGAAGCCAAGGGGCGTTACAATTCTATCCAAGCCTTAATCAAGATAGTCTTAGTAGAAGCTTGGTTGACCAAAATCCTATACAATGAGTTATGAGGGACTATTTATAGCAAAGGGTGGGGTGACCCTTGACATTCCCCTTTGTGACCATTCAACTACCCTCATGACTCTTCACCTACTCTATGATTGTTACACCCACTCTTGACACTTGACTTACACTTGACATGACTCAACATTACAACGCACATGTACCCATGTGAACAATGGCTTGGACAAGCCAAACTAGACATCATTCGGACTTAGACAACCATAGAAGTCCAATTGCTTGACATCCTCATGCTGATTAATAGTGAATATTGATGCCACAATTGGTAATCCTTGAGAGTGTATGTGTGTTATGCTATGACGTTCGTCTGAAACCTGAACGTTGCCTCCATAACATCTGGGTACACTGCTCGGGCTCCTCTATCCAACTCGTCTGTAAGCATGCACATCATTGTCTTTAGTGTGGCTAGACCAGCAATGTACTTGCGCATGATGTCTACATTGATAGGCAAGTCTGGGCTCGTGGCAATGTGCATTAGCTCGTCAAAGTACGAGTCAAGCTCCTGTTGGACCTGCTTCTTGGTCTTCACTCGAGTAAGGGTCCCAAGTGATGGGATCACATGAGTGTGCACTATAACCTCCATGCTTTTGAATACTCATGCATGGGAAGCCTGTATGTTAGTGATGAGTTGCAGTAGGTCTTCACAGTTCTGGATCTGACTTCATATATGTGCTTGCAAATCGACTGCATTGGCCTTCATCATCTTTGGAAAATGAAGCGGGGCTCCCTTGTACTTCATTCTCCATGCTCACATGTTATCAACAACAGTATTTATGTTCTTCAAGATGCTTACTCTTCTTGCACATCGTTGCTGCCATATGTGGAGATGAATGACTGCTTGATGCATGATACCAAACTTGGAGTACAATGCTTGCATAATTGTGTCCAAGGACAACACTTCATCTAGTATTTCCTTCTTCAGTTCAGCTCGGGTGGACATTGTCACCAAGTCTCCTCCCTGCTTGGCCACTTGTAGTTCCTTCACCATTCGCTCATTCTCAGTTATGAGAAAGCGAACAATTGAGCTAGTGGCTTCGGCATACACTCTAGTTGCATCGTCCAATGCAGCTGGATGCTTCTGCACATCAATCACGATCACTTGCTCTTCAAATTGCACAAGGGATGTTTGGTATTCCGGAGTCGGTACTCTCTGAGACTGCACAACTCTGTGGTGAGATTCGTCAAAGGAGATGTTGTGCATCTCTGCTTTCCTTGAAGTAGGTTTGGATGCATCGAAGTAGGTGCATGGATCCAAGGGGCATGTTTGGATCCAATTGAACTGAACTCTCATGCAGTGATCCTTCATAATACAATGTGGGTCATACGGGTTGAAGCTTTGGAGGTCGAATGGGTACTTCTTCATCTGTTCAGCTTTGACATCCCCTTGCTTGATGCTCTAGATATCGTATAACCCAATCCGCAACAAAAGAGTGGGCCAAGGTGCCTTCTTCTTCCGCTATAGCCTAACTGTTAATCCTACTGAGATATGATACGCCACTTCCTGCATGACAAGCACGTCCAAAGCAAACTTTGGCAGAACATGCAGACGCTTCTCCGCACTGGACACTTTGATGAACGTGCCGTCTGGTGAGGCATACCAATCCAGAATGCCTAACAATGCCTTCATCACTTATTCTGACATGCAGGGTGGATCCTGTTCGAATATTAACCTGTACATTGGGGTGACAAGATGGTTGGACAACCGTATGATCACTCCTACAAAGTTGCACTCGGACAGTAACTTGAAATATGTGCTCACAACAGTCTCTGTCGGTGACCATGCCCACTCTAAGCTCGGGAACTCATGTCGGGCACATACTACATCTAGAATGTAGGTGGACATGTAAATCTCTGCATGCATGCCTTCGGGTGATTGTCGAACCTTCGTGACTTTCTCCTTCAGCTGATGAGCCAGTATGCCGAACCAGTTGCATGGTCTTCCTTTTGTAGCTAGTTGGTCCAACGCAACCACCCAACTTTGAGGGAAGGTCTCAATGCTCGCTTGGCCTTTGAGTCGACATGCAAATATGACCAAGTATTGGTATGCCGTCCTCAATATATTCGTCTTATAGACCTGGTTGGGGGTCATCCTGAAACGAGTTGGCTCCTTTACCCAATCCTTCAGAATGTCTCTGGAGTGGCCTCTGTTGTTGGGCAATATGAACGGGGGAGTCATGACAGTCATGGGCTCATGGGAGTCATGACAGTCATGGTCTCATCGTAATCTTGTGCCTAGAAGGTTGCAAGCTTCGTCCCATTGACACTGTTCAAGGTCATCGTCTCGAGGTCAGAGTGAGAGACGATCCATTGAATCATGTTCGCGCATGGGAACGCGGGTATCTCCATGCAATTGGTACAAGCCAGACTTATGAATGTTCACGTACACCTGACGGTCTTCAAGGTCTTCCCCAAAAGTACTTGTGAATGTTTCATTCACCTCTTGCCACTTTAGTTTGATGTCCTTGTCTAGATACAACTTCGTATCTTCATAGATCGACAGACCAGAGGACACTTGCTCAGCTGCTGCTCTAGCTGCCATACCATCAGTGTCTTGAGATCCTGTTCTCTTGGAAGCCATTGAGACATATGAACACCTGAAAGATCTGGAAACAAGCAACATGCATGGAAAGAAATATGTTAGTGAAAACAAAGCAAATTCGGGGAAGGACACAACACATACCTGGGAAACTAATGAGAAAGATTGCATAAATTTCACTGGGAGGCTGAGTGATTGACTGCCAGAACTGCGCAAAAGGCAGTCGGGGCTGACTGGGAGAATGGATTGGTTGTTGGATCTGGGAATGCGCAATTGAGTTGGGCAGTTGCCTGTTGGGATTGCGCAATGCGCAATCCCAGCTGGGAAGGACTACTAGCCCAGGGGAAAATTTGTGCAAATTCTTGGGCCAAGAAGCCATTTCCCTCTAGGAATGTGTAAATCAGTCTAGGAGGCCAGTGCTACGCTAGAATGCGCAAATATGGAGAGGAAGGTGAGCCTTCCTTCTCTAGATTGCACAATGCAGCCTTGGTGAAGGCAGAGATTGGGCCAAGGTTGGCCCGACTCGCCAACGAGCAACTGAAAGCAAGCAAGTCAATGAAATGCATGGCAAAACTAAGTGATAGCAAAAGTGACAAACAATGCATGCAAAACATGAATGGAAGATTCAACAAACATATCAACATGCATGTGGGTGAGGTCGTTCGCCGGTTGGGTGAACGTCCATGCAAAACAATTTCATGCATGCTAAAGTAGTGAGATAGCAATGAAAATTGAAACAGAGCTAGGACAAGCTAGAATATATGTAAACAGCAGCAGGCATTCAAATAAATCAAGCAAACATCGTTCACACAAGTGAATACACAAAAAGTGATAGAAATGCTGAAAAAGAGAAGTTGAGGCCACATACCCGTGAATAACTGAGCTGAATGTGTCGAAGAGTCCTGGATGTGCTATGAGATGTCAGAGCTCCAAGATCAATGTGAATGAATGAGCTCTGATGCATCGAATAAATAAGTTTGGTCTCATAACGCTCATGCCACAAACCTAGGAAAAAGCGACACTTGGAGGGAAACTTCTAAAACAACTTTGCATCTAATCCTCGGCTGCTAAAAATAGATCCCTGAATCATGGGATGCCTTTTGCATGTTGTCTCTTGCTATTCCGGGAGGATCAAGTCATGCATGCACGCAAGTCAAGTTTCCTCGGTCCCGGGTGGATCTAGTCAACCAGACTGTCCATGCATGTCAGTGCTCAACTGCCTGGGAAAAATGCGCATTCCTGACTGTAAGCTGGGCTGACTGCCCAAGGGGACTACGCAATTTTTGGGCAGAGCAACTAAGTGCTGCCCGAATTTGTGCAAATCCTGCTGGGAGGGTTGGCTGGCAGGATTGCGCAATCCTTAAGACCAACAGGCTGTTAGAGAGGATTGCGCAATTCCTGGAGGGACGACTGGTTACCCTCCAAGAATGTGCAATTTTCAAGGGAAAGCTGCTTAGCTTGTAGTTGGACCAAATCTGGGTAAGCAACTTGTGAGGGGAATGGATCGACTATGATCGACAGGTTGCCTTTGTGCGAGGAAAGCACTGAAGCTTGAGTACTTGACGAAGCAAGACAAAGTGCCTTGTAAGGTTGGTAGGGAGGCTCCAAAACAGACTAAGGAAAAATTTTGGAGGGTGGTTGTAGCCGCTACAAAAACACCATACAAAATATAGCGTCTGGATCCTCCCCGCAAATCGCAATCGACGTGGAGCCCATCAGCGTATCAACCCAACTCTAGTGCTCTGCGATATGGCGGACCCGCTGAGATTTATAAACCACAATATATAACATTTCGAGTTTGGCCCCACATCGCAATATCGCAATCAACATTTTTCCATCGGGGCCTTTTGTAACACCATTCCTGTTCTGCGATTGCGATATGCGATAATATCACATTGCAACCGGGTCTTTGCCGGGGCCGATTCTTAACCTTTGTGTTCCTCCTCTAGCCTGCGATATGCGATATCACAATCACAACCGGCAATGCCAAGGGCCGATTCTCCTTAAGTCGCTCCTCCTTTTCACCGACATGCGATATGCGAGGCCCAGTGGCAACCTGCCATGTGGCGCTCCCTGATCCGCTGAAACTTTTCCATGACATCTTCTCCTTGCTACCTGAACAAGTCAAACTCAAACTTTGACTTGTTCTAACTTTGTCATCTGGACTTGAATTTGAGAGTCGTTCATACCGTTAGAATCGGGATGATGAACACTTTGATCCGATGCTAAGTTTATCCAGATTCCGCCACTTTGAGTTTTGAGCCTTTCACCATGGCACTGGTACTTTTCTGAAGATCCACCTGGATCAATCCTCCATGATCCTCCTGGATCACCCTCGAACGACAAAGGAACGTGATGATGGACAACTTTGCCCAGATCCTTTAGCGACTACCCAAAGGCAATGCATCTACTTCCGATAGCTACTCTGGAAGCGCCACACCCTTTAAGGTATAAGTTAACTTTGAAACCCCCGTATTTGAAGGTCAAATAGATGCGAATGTCGTAGATAAATGATTACATCTGCTAGAAGGATTCTTTTTTGTTCATGATTTTTCCAGTGGGGAAAAGATTACTTTTTCACTTCTCAAATCCGCCCCCCACGTCAAGGACTGGTGGGAAACCTACTGTGAGAAGAAATATGAAAGTACACCGTCACTTTTTTCAGCCACACCCACTTGGAATTCGTTATGGGATGCCATCAAGGAGCAGTGCTACCCTGTCGGGAGCTATGAGGATAAATACTTAAAGTGGACCACACCATGACAGGAAAGAGACCAGGACGTGTCAGAGTTTACCAATGTTTTCCATACCCTTCGTATGATGTTGGGTATCAAGGATTTTGAGAAAAATTTGGAACTCAGGTATCGCGGCTGCCTACACAAGTACATCTAATATGAGATGGAGTTCCTGGAGATCTTCTCGATCGATACGACGTGCTAGTACGTGCCAAGATTGAGCAGAAGTTTAAATAGAAAAAGCGAGACTTTGGATCTGCGAAGTCGAAGTAAGGTAAAGGTGTCCCCAAACCGCAGAACAAAGGGCAAAGCCAAGGCAGGGTGACCCAAGTTAACTTACCGAAGCTGTAAGAAAAGAAGAACAGCACGAAGACAAGGAAAGACACGAGAAATTGGTGTGAGCTCCATAAGAGCTCCACTCACAACACAAGTGAGTGTCGGGCCATGCAGTCGTTGGTGGCTGAGTTGAAGGCTTTCGAGTCAGACGCATGTTCCGACTCTGAGTCAGAACCCAACAAGGGGAATGACAAAGGGAAGCAGATCATTGATGCAAAGCCCTGTGCCACTGTGGCCACCACCAAGATCCAAAAGATCGAGCCTGAAGAACTAAAAGAGGGGGAATGCTTATTCCACTCATAGATGTGAGTGAAGGGTTCTCCGCTGCGGTTCATTATCAATAGCGGGAGCCAAAAGAACCTCATTTCAGCAGAGTTTTTGAAGCGTTTGGGCATACCGACTACAACACATATAAAACTGTACACCATTAAGTGGCTTCATGAAGGACGAGACCTATGCATGAGCCAATAATGTCGCCTTCCCTACAGCATCAAGCCCTTCATAGATGAGGTATTATGCGGTGTTTCTCCTCTTGAAGTTTGTGATGTATTATTAGGGAAACCATACTTATGGAAGTGGCATACTTATGAGTCTAGACCTCACTCTGTTATTATTTCTTTGGGTAGTAAGTTATACAGGATACCATAGGTAGCCCCAGTCAGGGCCACCTCCTTGATCTCCGCTAAGAAACGCAGTAAGGTCATCTCCCATACTAGGAAATTTTTTTTCTTTCTGATTTCCTCTCAAAGTAAGGGGAAGGTCATAGCCACATCCATGGCCCTGGGAAGTGTTCCTCCAAGCAGCAGAAGTAGGTGGATACTGTCATGGAAGAATATAGGGAGATATTCTCCTCACCCACAGGGGTACCCTTGCATTGTCAAGTCAAGAATTCGATCGATTTGACTCCCGGAGCACCTCTTCCCAAAGGGTCATATCTCTACTCCATTATGGAAAATGAAGAGATCAAGCTGTAAATCTAGGAGTTCCTGCAAAAAGGGCACACCTGACCAAGATCCGCTCCTTGTGGGAGCCCGATTGTACTGGTAGAGAACAAGGATGGGACTTGGAGGCTCTGCATTGATTATCGGGCATTAAACAAAATCATTGTCAGGAATAGGTATCCAATCCCACGGATTGATGACCTATTGGACCAACTCACGGGGGCCAAGTATTTCAATAAGATCAATCTGAAGTCTGGTTATCACCAGGTTCCAATAAAGCCCATAGATGTATGGAAGATCACCTTTAAATCCAAGGAAGGCCTTTTTGAATGGTTGGTTATGCCCTTCTGGTTGACAAATGCCCCTGTTACTTTTATGAGGCTAATGGATGACATCTTGCGACCCTTCACCAACTCGTTCGTGGTGGTTTATCTGGATGACATCCTCATCTCCAGCAAGAGTTGGGAAGAACACTTGTAACACATTCGGCAGGTCCCTCAAACACTTTGGCAGCACAAACTGTGTGCCAACTTGGAGAAATGCACCTTTGGCATGAGCCAGGTCAAATACTTGGGTTACATCATAGATGTGTGTGGCATTCATATGGACCCAACTAAGGTCTTTGTCATTTGGGATTGGCCAGCCCTGACCACTCTAACGGAGCTTCGCAACTTTTTGGGCCTTACAAATTTGTATCGAAGGTCCATGTTGGGATTCTACCATATTACTTGGCCTTTCGGTCATATTACTAAGGGTGGGGTAAAATAAATTTTTTCCTGGTCTGAGTCCCAACAGAAGGCATTCATTGAGTTGAAGCACCACCTCTGATCTGCATTAGTACTCACATTGCCAGACCTGCAACAGAATCGAGACAAATGCCTCAGACTGTGTTATTGGTGCAATCCTCACCCAGCACGGGCATCTAGTGACCTATCATAGTGAGACACTTTCCAATACAATTCAGAAGTACCCCACCTATGATAAAGAGATGTATTCCATCGTGCAAGCTTACCGAATGTGGAAGCACTACATTATGGGGAAGGAGACGGTCATCCACACTGATCACTGACCTCTTCAGTTTATACAAACACAGGGGAAGTTGTAGAATAATTGCCATCAGAAGTGGTCTACATATATGCAACAATTCCACTTAAACATTACATACAAAAAGGGCAGCACCAATCATGTTGCAGACTACCTCAGCCGACCCCTAGTTGCATCACTGACTATTGTTCTCAACTCTTGTGGTCATGAGACCTCTGGATGGTCGTAACTAGACAAAAATGATTCGAAGTTCGCCTCCACATACTAGATGCTAGTGAATGGGAAGCAAGTTCCTGATTTCCACCTCCAGGATGCATTATTATGCTACTTGGGCCACCTTTGTGTTCCTTCAAGTGAGTGTGCCAAGTTGATTTGGGAGGCGCACAGTTGGGTTGCAGGACACTTTGGTGTGGAGAAAACTATGGTTGTACTACAAAAGTACTTTTATTGGCCCAAACATCGACTGGATGTTGGGAAATATATCAAATCCTGCACTACCTATGCCATTGCCAAGGCAACCATCAAGAAGTAAGGCATGAACACTCCTTTGCCACTCCCAGCAAGTCATGGGAATCCATATCCATGGACTATATGTCTGCCCTCCCTTCTACCAAGAATGGTAATGACTGTGTATCTGTGGTCGTCGACAGATTTTCTAAGATGGCTATATTGGCAACCTGCAAGAAGAGTATCATCGCAGAGGACACTGCTAGACTCTTCTTTGAATGAGTATGGGTACATTTTGGGATCCCGCAGACCATTATATTAGATCGGAATAATGGTTTCTTGAGCACATTATGGTCAAGCCTCTGGACACTATTGGATACCAAGCTCACCAAGTCGACTGCCTTCCATCCCTAGCTTGATGGCCAGATGAAGTTCATCAATAGGATGATAGTGCACATACTCTACATATATAACTCCAAGCATCCTCGAACTTGGGATGAGGGTCTTCCATATGTGCAACACAATTATAATAAAGATCTCCATAGCTCAAATAATCATAGTCCCTTTCAAGTGGGTCTAGAATTTCAACCATTGTGTCTAATTGATGTTGTCATGCCTCACGCGACTACACAGACATAACCCACACATGTATTGTCCAAGGTTGATAAAGCGACTAGATTTATTGAATGCATCCAACACATCCGCCAACAGGTTCATGACATCCTGGAGAAGTCAAACGCTAAGTACAAGCAGTGACATGATCAACATCGGTTGCCACGCAAGTTTCAGTTGGGTGACAAAGTTTGGTTGCATTTGCAGAAGAACACCTTACCAGAGCCCATCAGAAGCTCAAACCACTCCAATATGGTCATTACACCATTACCAAGGCTGTGGGAGATAATGCTTTTGAGCTCAACATTCCCCCATTCCTTGGCCTGCACCCAGTGTTCAATGTGGACCGCCTTCGGCCATACTTCCCACCATTACTGGACACATCAGACATTGCAGAACAACTCACACCAACAAAGTTAAACCCAAACTGCATGGAACAAGCCACAACTGATCAAATTATTGGAACATAGGTAAAGAACACTCGCCCACATAAGATCCAACTATATCAGGTTGTCAAAGTTGGCCAACTCCTACACCAAGGCAAGTGGCTCACTAGGGCCCAGGTTCAACATAAATTTCCTCACCTGCACACAATGGGACCATTGCTTCCTAAGGGTGGAGGAATGATCCTGGTGGATATTGGTGGCCACCCATCTATTCCACTTAGACCTCCAATCGGTTTCATTCGTTTCCTTCTTTATTTTAGTATTTACTAATTTTAGCAGTTTTTTGGGTCCTGAACTTCTGGAGCAGTTTTGACCCCCTAAACGATGTTTTATTTAGGTTTTTTGCAAGCCCCTGCCCATAGGCAGGGGCTTGTGGAAAATCCTATAGTACTCAAAGAGACATTTCCAACAAGGTATTGTATGCACCAAACGGAGATAATATGACCAAGTTATGACCTCGGGAAGTTGGCTGCCCAACTAACCCCAATGAGACCCACAAACTCTTGACGTTACATCTCCTAAGGTTAGGGTTTTGGTTGTTTAGGGTTTTCTCATGCTTTTCAATAATAAATAGGCCCTTAAGCCTCATTGTAACACAGTTCATAGGCATGTAGTCGCCACATCTCTTCTGAGACATAAGCTACTATTGCCCGAGGTAGCCTTATTTCCATTTTATTTGTAAGCATTTTTCAGTGTTTGATATGAATGAAATGAAGTGTTATTTTTGTTGCATCTATTTATTTATGGTTATATCTTTAATTTGTAGCATTCATGTTGAATTTCGGATTAGGATCATTATAACATGGTTCATTGTAGTATTTACAATGAACACTCCTGAAACATGACAAACATAGCGTTTATTGGAGCTTTATAACACAAATCATTACACTATTTACAATAATCACATATACACATACACATTTGCTTCAACCAGCAAATAACCATATTTCTCATGGCTCTTTATGAATCTAACTCGATACAATATTTACAATAATACACACGTGCACATTTGCTCAACCAACAAATAAAAAGGATACGATGCTTACATCTGCAATAAGGGAATCCAGAGGTGCACACCTCCACCCTCGAAGTAATACCAGGATTCACCTCCTTTCCAGGAAGTCCATAATCCACTGCAAAATCAAATCTGCATCTAATGTCCAACACTATAATCCCGCACCACCTATCCTCTTAGTGAACAATTACCGACACATTGTTCCATGGCGTACTCTCAAAGTGCATTTGATTCCATATGACAATGCTCGTGACCAAAACAAATATATCTACGACTTTCCCTTCTCTGCTACACAGTCCCTCAGGCAATCTGATCACCCCTTCTATGTAGTCACTCACCTTCCAAGTTCCTCTAGCACCCCCATCCCGGGTAGTCCATCCCTTGGCAAGGCTTCTTCGCATCAAAAGATACAAAACCAAGGCATATCCCTGGCTTAAAACCATCATACTGGTCATAGCTTGCTCATGGAAATCGATGGAAATTGTTGGTTACTAGTTTCCAACAATGGCCCTGCTTCTGAAGTGCTTTACTAGCATACTGCTGCATGTTCCATTTTTTTTCACTATTATTGCTAATTCTTGTAGTCGATTTCAACCACCCAACCGGGCATGTTCATGCTTCCTGTACCAAGCACATAACTTCCATTAGATTTAAATAAATTGAAATAAATTCACATCATACCTCATTGGTAGCTCGTCAATAGGGTACGCTTGCAATCATGTTTACTTCCTGTCACAACAAGTCAAACTAGCATCTTTGATCAAATCATCATGTATAAACCTATCAGATCATGTTAGCGCAAAACACAACCATCATAGATCAAAATCATAAATCATACATAACCATCACAAACCATAATCATAGATCACATATAATGAGGATATACCATAATCATAAATCACATGCATGATAAAAATGTTGATACTTATCCTTTCATCAATCCTTAGATTCTACCTTTGTCTTTATTTCGTACGCACTCAGGATCAGTTGCCACACCAGAAAAACACTCAGTGCCTTCTCCTAAACCATGTGCACATACACATAGTGTGCATCAAACACATACAATCACACACTACATACAACACCATGTAATACATGCTCCTACACCTGACATGTAACACATACACCTACACCCGATGTACAACACCACACAAATACGTTTATAGAGTGCAACATAATGAATGCATTTTTCATGATACCATGACTACACAATGCACATACATAGTACCGCATGCCTGCAACACATCATGTACGACATGCACCCAATCCCACGTATACAAAGCACCACCTGCACAATGCCTCATGTACACTACACCTCTCCTAAACCATGTGCACATACACATAGTGTGCATCACACACATACAATCACACACTGTATACAACACCATGCAATACATGCACCTACACTCGACATACAACATATACACCTACACCCGATGTACAACATAACACAAATACATATATAGAGTGCAACATAATGAATGCATATGTCACAATACCTTGACTACACAATGCACATACATAATATCGCATGCCCATGACACAACATGCACCCAATCCCACATGTACACCAGTACCACATGTATAAAGCACCACCTACACAACGCCTCATGTACACTGCACCACTTTACAACGTGTACACAATACCACATGTACACAGTATCATGCACACGACAGGTGCGCAACACCACATGTACACAATATCACGCGCACGATAGGTACGCAACACCACATGTACATAGTATCACACGCATGACAGGTACGCAACACCACATGTACACAATATCACACGCATGATAGGTACGCAACACCACATGTACACAGTGCCACATGCACGACATGTATACAACACCACCTGCACACAGCTCCATTGTACAACATGTACACAACACCACTTGTACAATCATGCACACAACACCATATGTACATAGCGCCACTTGTACAACATGCACGCAACACCACCTGTACATAGTACTGCATATCCGACATGTACATAACATCAGCTATACACAACACTTCATATCCAATCATGCGCACAACACCATATGCAATATTCACACAACACTATATGTACCATCATGTACATAACACTACATAAAATAACATGTACACACACTATATATGCACAACACCGCATGTGCACACATCATAGATGCAACATGTACAACATATGCACAACAACAATACCACACATCCAAAACCATACTATCCTTACCAAGAAACCTTGCTTCCGCAGTCTTATCCATGTTTATCCTAGCATGTTGTAGACCACATTGCTTTCATTTTGCTGATGTATCCCTCGGTATAACATGTCCATAACATAAGCATAGGCGCAATACAAGTGATCCAGGAGGATCTCATTAGATCAGTTATATAGTTTTAGTTCATCATCAACATTTGATGTCCGGTATATTCAACTTCGACAGTGATGTCAATGAATGATATGGTTTTCATGGTGTTCGAAGGATATGGTGTCTGGTACTTGGTTGTCGACATGTGGTTGCCATAAGTTCTGCCGGGGTTTGGTTGTCAAAGATGGTCCATGGTAATCATCATGTGGGTTTTTTATGTCACATTGTGACAATTTGTTGTAAAAAGGTTTTTAGAACAAAGTGATGTAAAGCATAAAGACTAAAACCTAAGACTTTATGATAAAACCTATGACTAAGACCTAGCACTACAAAGCTATGGTGGAAAAACAACCTTAAAAAATTAAAACTACACCTAAAACCTAAACCGTGCATTAAACCTAAGTCTACAACCCATTTGGCCATGGAACTACATTGCAAAACCTATGTAAAAACATTACAAATCAAATGTTTGAACCCACAGGTCCCTAACCGCATCGGAACCACGACAGTAACCATGATCATGTGAGCAGATACAAGGGTTAACTGTTGGGGTTAGCATCGGAGCCTAACCACACAGAGTTTGTATCTAACCATGTTCATATGAGCGGATAAAGAAGCTAACAATTACGGTTAGCAAGCTGTCGGAGGTTACGCTAACGACGACGTCAGAACTGCGGGCGTGTGAACACACGACAAAAGACCATGCAGTTTGTTATCACTCAGGTTGTCCTTAAGCTCCGGAAAAGGATACGGCCGAGGTAACCACAAACCAACTTTGGACTGTAGGTCCTAGCCCACCTGCAATCAGAGAGGGCTCTCTCTTTCTAATTTAGCTTGGTTGAGAAGGGTTTTAGGCTAGCTATTGAGTTCAGGGGTTTAACTTCTATTTTGGTGGGAAGGATGGTGCTTTCAAGTAGAGAGGCAAAACATTATCTGGTCAATTTCAAACCATTGGGCGTGGAGTCAAAGAGTCGGACCGTTGGTGCAATTTCTTGGTCACAAGACAAACATGGAGCAAGGTAGCTGCATATGAAACAATCTTTTAAGGTAAAAGGATAGAGTGAAAGCTAAGGCATGAGAGGCAATTAAGAATCTCTCAAACAGGTTTAGCAGAAGGAAGATGAATGAACTCTGCCTAGGAGTAATTAAGAATTCCTAGTTAACAGTGATTCACATGTGAAAAGGTGAAACATGAGCCATAAAGGAATTCATATTCATGCCTAAGTCAAGAGGAAAAACATTAAGAAACCACAAAAATTGAGCATAGAGTGCAAACATGCAAGTTCTAAACCAATCTTTCTTTCTGTGATTTGAGCATATATGAGATGAAAATAACAGAGGTGAGGAACACATATTGATTCATATAGCAGCGCAAGAATTCCACATTCACATCGTCAACCATTAAACACAGCGCAGACCGTTGTTCTCCAAAACTTTTGGGCAGTCTTTGATTATAGAAAATAGTATCAGACATATAGTGCGAGTCTCTCTTGAGATACATTAGCCGACCAACCCCTCTAACAATGCAGAGGGTCGTATTTATACAAAAATTGAATACAAAAATATCTAGACGAGAAGTTAATAGCTCATAACTTCTCTACCAACTCCTAAGGAGTGGTTGATTAAAAGTAAATGCTGAAGTAAATACAAATGCCACAACTGTTCTCTCTGTCAGTGAGTGTTTGACTTTTGAGTCACTTTGAGTCGGCTGGGCTGCGTTCTTAGAAATCCGCGCCCTTAGGTTCGCCATCTCAGCGTTTTTGCTTGGTAACTGCTCCCACCTGTCCTGCGTCTTCTTTCATTACTCTGTCTAGTGCACTCTGTGCCTTAACCTGTGCTTGCTGATGATCTGCAGCTGTCTGCAATTTTGAAATAAAAAAAGAGAGGGAAAAACTGAAATCACCTGGGCAATACGGCCAGCATTGCTTGCCACCAATTCTCAGAAGGCCATTGATGTCTTTGTATTTTGACAAGTGTTTCGTCGGCCTCTGTGTACTTGTAATAACTAGGCGGCATCTCAGACAGATGATTGACCTCGTGCTCCAGGTAAAATAAGCTTTCCAGTCTATCATAGAGCGTCTGTCCTGTAGGTGGCCCTGTCTCTGTTGCAGAACTTGATGCAGCAGTAAGCTGATTATTGACAAAATTATTGAGCCTGGTAGAATACTGGTCACATGTCAGTAGTTTTCCAGCACTGGTCAGAAGGCTGGGCAATCCCCTGGTCTGTAATGCTGCAAGCCTTATGTCAAAATTGTCTACATCTCTTTGTATATCCCGACATATTGCCTCCAGAGTTTGCACGAGGCTTCTCAATGTGAGCACACTTTTTGCGGTCAGTATGGCATCTGTTCTGTTCATGATATGGAATGCTGCCAGCTCTTCCCTAGTCTGATGATTCAGAAAATTGATCACTCTGTTGGCCTGGTCAGGCATATTTCCCAACGTTGCCTTGGCTTTCTGGCTTTCAGTCTTAGCACGACCAAGCAGTTCCACTTGTTCATATATTGCCTGAATTGACCTCCATTGGCCAATGATTGACTGATTTATTTTGGCCCACAGGATCTTCTTTATTTCAGCGAAAGTTTTATCCAATGACAGCTCCTTCTCCAAGGTTTTGATTATGTCCTTCAAGGCCTTGATTTCTCTTGATTGCTCACCCCCTGTCATTTTAGATTTGTCATATTTTGTTTCTAGCTCAGCCAATTTTCCTCTGGCTTGTTTAATCTTTATTGCCTGAAGCTCTACCTCTTTGATAGCCCTTTTTAATTCGTCCATGCTCATGCTAGACTCAGGAATTGTTGTTGTTGCTGCTGCAGCACCTGCAGTTGCTGCGGTTGTTGGAACAATTGGAGGGGTGGTCATTGCTTGCGTTGGAGGAACAGTAACACCGGTTGGAAGTGTTTGAGGCGGCTGGGAGGTCGACTCTTCCCATTTTTCTTGCAGTGCCTTCTCCAATTCCCCTTCCAAATCAATCACTCTTTGGTTTAATTTCATGATCAAATCCAGTTGATCCTCAGCTTCTTTTTCTTTCTGCAGTTCCCCTGTTTGAGGATGCTCAGTAGGAAGCAACCTCAATCTCTTCTTTAATGCAGCAATGTCGTCGTCTTTCTTTTTCATAAGGGTCCTCACACCCTTAGGATCTTTAGGATTATGTCCTAAGTCCACAATAATCTCCTCCAGTGTTTTAATTCTATTATCTTTGGCCGTGGAAGACAGTCTTTCAAAATCCAACTGAGTGTTGGTATTCTTCAATGATTCATTTAACTCATGAGCCAATGTGGCCTTCTCAGCAAGTGTGGCATAAAGCATTTCGGCTGTCTGCTTGTGTAGCTCTATTTGGTCCATGGGGTGAATATCTTTGGACAGGACCTCTAGCCTTGTCTTAACAAAATCTGCAGCTAACTGTGGCTGCTGAACCTTGGGCTTGAAGTGGGTCAAAAACATCTTTTCTTGCTTTATATCAAATGCTTCCATTAGTCTTTCCTGTTTGGCAGGTATTGCTTTCAAGAATTGTTCGTACAATTGCATTCTCAGTTGCTCGTTTTGAGCTTTGATTTCTTTGAAGCTGGCCTTGGTGCTGGCTGGTTTCCTGCCTTTTTGTGTGGAGGAAGATACCTCCAATCCGCGTTGTATATCTTGCTCTTGCTGTCCCTGTTTCTCTTGCTGGAAAGAGCTTGTTGGTGTACGCAGGCTTGGTTCCCTTCTTGGGCTTTCTATAACTTCTTCACTGACCTCCTCCTCAATTGGGGAGTCCCCTCTTTGCCTTTTTGACTCAGGCTGCTGTGTAGACCCACTGGCAGGTGTGGAGTCTTCCCGGTCTCTTTTC
Source organism: Pinus tabuliformis (assembly GCA_031772625.1). Classification (NCBI taxonomy): domain Eukaryota; kingdom Viridiplantae; phylum Streptophyta; class Pinopsida; order Pinales; family Pinaceae; genus Pinus; species Pinus tabuliformis. Next base: position 1,085,309,370 of record CM062813.1, read on the forward strand.
CTGCCTCTCTCTTCATGGGCCGGAGTCTGCAAAATTGGTATTTGGGCCGGCTCTGTTTGTTGTGGAAGGGCTTGCCCTTGAGTTTGTCCCGTTGAGGTGATCGACTGTTCCCTGACCGTTTGCTCTGTTTCCATTGGTTCCTTCCCTTTGGCTGTACCTGTTGCTGATGTAGAAGCTCCTTGGGCAATCTGTGAAGATGCAGCTGTAGACGGGCCCTCTTCCACTTGGTATGGCAGCCTGAAATATACCTGGTCATCAGAATCCAAGTCAAGAGTTTTTTCAAGATCCTTAGCAGTTTGTTCCAAAATTTCCTCTTGAGTTAATTCTTCCACTAAAGTTCCTTGTACCCAAGCATCCTGATTAGCATATGGTTCGACTTGAGGGTTTTTGCAGTGGTCATATGGTGTCAATCTATACTTGACCCTTCTGGCATTAATAAAACCAAGCGGGTCATAAGGGACCCACCAGAAACTCCTCTTCAATTTAAATTGATCTTTGAGTATTAAGTCAGCTTCTTGCCAACCATCCTTCTTGTTCATGATGAAGGGGCCTAGGCGGTCTCTGAATTTCAGTTGTGCCTTTTTCTTAGTGCTGTGGAAGTGAGTCAAATCTGAATTTATAAGCTGCCTGTAGTATTCTAATGCAAACAGCCTCATTGGCACATATCTCGGAAGCCTATAAGGACACAACTCACAACCATAAATTCTGATAACCGTATGGTTTTGATATAGGTACCAATCACCTAATTTGAAATTCTTAGACAATTGCAAGATTTTTTGCATTTCATAGGTTATTCTAGGAGGAGGAACCTTCATTAGGAGGCAGGACATAGGATATACAAACTGGTCAATGAACTCACAGTATGAATAAGGGGAGTCTTGAACTTGGTGGAAAACTGAAGACTAGAAGACAACAGACCTCCTTTCTCCCTTTGAATTCAGTTTCTTGATAGGGCATTGGAAGATGTCAGATTGATAAAACATGAAGAGATGATAGATATAGGAGGAATATTTGAAAATTCCCTGCCTATCTAGTCTTCTGAGCTGGTCATGGATTTTGTCTGATATGAACCTGACATAATTATACTTGACAGCCAGAGGCTGTCCTTGGCTGAAAGAAGACAATATAACCAACACCGTCTCGTCTACAAGTTCAGTTGATGTGAATCCCAGCACATAGGATATCATATCTACCAGCAATTTGCCCACTTCATTGAAATGATCATAAGGAAATGGAGGTGGTTCCTTCGGTTGGCAATCTGCCCTCATAAATGTCTCAGCAACCATTTCAATCTTGGTACCAGGGAACCAAGAGGCCTCTTGCAGCAAATTATTTATGGAGAAGGGCAATAGTGTCTCAGTCTTTTTGAAGTTCAACATCTAGTTGATGGAGTCGGGAGTGGTGTAGAAAAGTATGCTTCCAGATGAAGACTTGACAGCCCTCTGACTTGGTTCATAATTTGCAGCACAAAGATGAATAATTTCAGGAAAGATATTCACAAAAGGAAGGAAATAATAGGGCAGATTGGACTCCCATATGTAATACTTGTCAGTTTTGTCTAGGAAGCTGTTTCTCAGCTGGCAGTAGGTGCGTAGATGATTTCTTTTGGCAACAAAGTCTTGAATGAGGTAATCTATATCGGCCAAGGGCATGGACTCCAGTTCTTTACTTGGCGGGTTGATGGGAGTAACATTCAGAGCAGATGGAGCGGCCATTGTACAACTTTGAGTGCTTAAGCTGAAAGGAGGGCTAATGAACAACTGGCTGTCAAATTTGCTCGCAACAACTAGCAAGAGTAGGCAAACTGAACTTCAAATGTGATAGTAGTTAAACGGCTTGAGAGCTTATGTTGTAAGAGACCAACTTGGAGGAGTTTTGGGTCAACCTCCCTTTTCTTGGTGAATTCTTTGGAGCTAAGGATTGTGAGGAACAATACAGGGGAGCAGAAGGCAATTGCAGTTTTAGTGGATGGATTCGGACAGCAGGACGGGGTAAAATTGGGCAATACTGAGCTGCTGAGCAATTTTTACTGGGGGCCAAGCTTTAAACAGAATTTGCCCGCAAGAGTGTAAATGGGCATAAGGTTTCTGAGATTTTTCTGAAGTAAAGGGTTTCCAGTAGGTCTGATGAAGTCTCAGGCGCAACAGAACTACGAATTGGGGAACTTTACAGGTTTACAGTGAGTGCAGTGGATAAAATGAACGAGCAGGAGCGAAAAAGAGGAGGATATGACAAATACCTGGTTCAAATCGGGCTGAAAGTGGATAAACTGGTGCGCAGATAGACGATGAAGCTGAATTGTAGTCCGCAGTAGCTTGCCTGGTCGCTTTGAAGCTTTGGGAGTGAGAGAATGAATGGAAGAGGGAGCCGACGCGTTCAAATGAACTCATAAAAATGAATTACAACGGTCGTCTGCGTTCTTTTAAGCGAAAAAATTGACATTTGGCGCTTTTGGCGCTTTTTTGGGATGACGTCAGCATGACGTCATCGGCGGGTCCCGGGGTACGGATGGGTGATGTGGCAGGATGACGTCAGCAGATGATGTCATCATGTACGGACGGGTTACGTGGCAGTACGCAGGGGACATGGTGGCAGACGATGTGTCATGTTGACTGGGCAGGGGGGGTTGACGCGGCAGGTGACGTGGGGCTAACGTCACAGGGGAGGGCGGTAAGCGGTTTTGGGCGCACCGCCTACGCGCCTGGGTAGTTTCGGGGGGAGGAGCTCCGCCACACCTCAGAGCTTGACGCGTGGCGGGAGTACGACGGCAAAACCGCCGAACTCCCGGACGCTAAAGCTCGGGCAGTTGGCGTGCGAAAAGGCCCGCCCACCGTAGATCTGGGGCGGGCCAGATCTAACGGTTGGCGGGACAATCAATGTGACGGTGGGTTATGGCGGGGACCCGCCTGACATTTAATTTAATTTATTGATACAACGGGGGGGTTACAACATTAGTAAAGCGGATCTGGGTATGTGTGAGCGCGGGGGGTTAGAACTTTGCAGAGATGGGTTTTGCGGGTAATGTTTAAGCGAGGGGGAAATGAACAACCTAATGTTTAATGAGGTATTTTAAATATTAACTGTGGGAAACGACTGCGGAGGGGGGATGAAACGGTTATCAGTTCACCAGAGGTTAACTGATCCCAAGGGACAGACGAGGAAGGTTAAATATGAGTCCCAGATGGACTTGATATTTCCCCAGACTTTAGAACATATGACTATAGTGCCAAGGGAGGGCTATTTAATATTCTTTGGGATTTTTATATAATTTTTGTAGTAAATAGGGATAGGGGAGTGGTTAGGGAGCTATATAATAAAATTAAGAGTTAATATGGATTGTGAGGTGAAAGAAGAGCAGAAGGCTAAGTTTCAATAGTAAAACTTAGATGTAGGGACGAATGAAAGTGAAAAAGTGATTTTAGACAAGAAATGTGGCTTCTTTTCATTTAAGAAAGCCAACATTACCTTGATGCTTTATAGAAATGGAGCAGAATCAGGACTTTTTGGGCAGATCCCAAGGTCCTTAAGGGGATGTTAGTGAGGAACTTTGAGGGGGAGGAGAAGGGAAGTTAGACATGCTTCCAAAAATTCTGCCATTGATGAGATGAGCTGTGCTTGTTAAAGCCAAAAATGAAGACAATCTTGTTTCTGCAACCCCAAGCTACCTACCCTTTTTACAACACCTAGCATTTTTTGTTACTTCAGGAAGGGTGCACTTGGACTTGCAAACCCTGATTTCTTTTTCTTTTCAACTGCCTTCCTATCTAAAAACTACCCTTATTTCTGCCAGGGGCTCAGCTTGAATTGTTGAGCTCCCAAGATTCTCTACCTATCTGCACATCTGCCAAGTTTAAACTGTTTGGCCAGATATTATTCTCTATATTCTAAGACAAGAAATTTAAACTTTAGGGAAACCAAGCTTAGGCTGTTTGGCTTTCCCTTAACTGAGCAACCTTTCAAAAATGGAACCTTTGCAGCATGGAAAAGATGAACATTTTTGGCACTTCCACTGTCAATCATGAAATATGAAACCTGTTGCAACAGGAGGCTAACACAGTTAGTGGGGCAGTCACCGGAACTGTCAGAGCCCTAACCACAGGGTTAAGTCAGCGGTACACATGCACTGTCAGCACTCCTACGCCGGGTTAGCTAACCGCTAATGGGTTCAGGCTATTATAAGGTTGAAAGTGGGTTTTGTTCGGATTTTTGATATTTTAATTACACCTAAGGTGCTAAATGTCACTATGTGACATAAAGATCTTTCAACAAACCCTAAACCAACCCTAATTTCAACTTATTCATTCCTAAACTCAGTCGAAGGAGTTAGAATGCATTTAGAGGGCTATAAAGCCAATATTTTTCTCATTGAGACAGGGGGGAGTGGTTTTAGAGTTTTGTATGCAGATTTTGGAGGACATAGGTTGTTTTGTTTTCAGTGTAACAGGAGCATTGAGAGTCGGAATTTGGAACCGTGACAGGCATTGGAAAGCTAATTCAAATAGATTTCTTATGACAGTGACTAGAAGTGTTTGTGTGCATAATCAGTCTGGTTAATTTGTTGTGTAATTAACCTCCTCAAATTCAATCCTAATAAAGCAAACACCCATCTTGAAAGCGGACCCGGAGACGTAGTCCATCGAGATGAACTTTGTAATAAATATTTCTATCTGGCATTGCTGTGTTTTTGTTGCTTATTACTTTTTTTTCATGTTTCTTATGTTTCGATTCCGTCGTAAAGTCATTCCTTTTCATTCAGTTCTCAAGATTAAAGTTCCTTAAGTTAACATTCAGTTCATTGATGACATTAATCAATTCTACTTCAGTTTAATGTATGATCATTTCAGATCATATAATTTGATATTAGAGTAGGTTGCGTTTGTAGAATTTATCCAATGAATGTTAACCAAGTCAAAGTCGCAATGTGGAGAAGGAATCCTCAAGGAGATTGATCTAGAGACTGGAAAGCGAAGAGTCACTCATAAGTCGACCATGACAGGATCTGATGCAGGTGAAACTCCTAAAACCAAGATAAGCGAGGAACAGTTTCAGGAATCCTTTTTTAGTATGCAACAGATGTTAGGAGAGCTCTACGAAGATAAGAAGGCGAGAGATGCAAATTCTTCTTCAAAGACATTGAAGGAGGACAAGGGTAAAGGCAAGGCTGATAAACCTCCTTCTCCTCCATCATCTCCATCATCATCTTTTTTTTTTTCTTCCAGTTCAGAATCTAAAACATAAAAGAAACCTAAGAAAACATCTCTTTTGAAACTTGATGTAAAATTTGAGTTACCTATTTATGATGGCGAAATGAATCCTGAAAAGTTAGATAATTGGATTAAGCAGTTAGAAGTGTATTGTCGTATTCAGAGCATTTATGATGATGAAACGAAAATTTAGTTAGCTACACTTAGAATGGGGGGAACAACTTTAATCTGGTTGGAAAGTAAAACTCAAATCGATGTAAATCGGAAAGGTAAAGTCATCTCTTCATGGTCTAAGTTTTAAAAGATCTTAGGAAACAATTCTATCCTTTTGGATACATGCAGCAAGCTATTATTGATTGGCAACACTTGAGGCAAGGTAAAGGGAAGAGTGTTCAGGAGTTTACTTAGGAGTTCAAAAAGAAAGCATTAGCGCTTGGCATTTCATTGGATACATGTGAAAAAATATTAAAGTACATTGATAGTTTACATTCATATTTGCAGCATACATTATTGATGTTTAATCTTGATGACTTTGATGAAGTGTGTGTTCAAGCCATACATATTGAATCAGGTGGTAGACCATTCAATTTTTCACCGCAATCATCCAAAGAGTTGGAAATCAAGGATTCTAATGACTGCAAGAGGAAGAAAAATTCGAAAGGAAAGAAATCAGTGACAACTCAGAAGGAAAGACCTACTTGTTCTCCTTGCCATAGAGTCGGTCATGATGAATCTAGGTGCTGGAAAATTCATCCCGAACTTAAGCCAAAGAAGTTCCTTAAGGAGAAGGGTGAAAAAAAGCAAATGCACCAATCCAACAAGATTTAGGCTCCGATTCTGGTGATGAAAGGAGGGTAACTGCCATAGTTTCGACAGGGAAAACTTCTGACACTGGTTCAAGTTCTAATGCTACTGCATCTTCATCAAACATAAATCCTTCAAATGAGGATAAAAGAGTTGAATTATTTCACATAATGATAATTTCTAAACACACAAAGATACATACAATGTTTGACAGTGGATCATAGGCAAATTTAATATCTGAATATTTAGTTAAGAACTTGGGTTTAGAGACACGGAATTATCCAAGACCATACCCATTAGGTTGGCTGAATAAATCAACTCAGATAAATGTCACAAAGCAGTGTCAATTAAAATTTTCCATTACAGCTAATTACATTGATTAAGTGGAATTAGATGTGGTTCCAGCAGACATATGTGGAGTTGCTTTGGAAGTCCTTATCTTTATGATCATGGTGCAGTGTTTTATAGGAGAGAGCATAAATACCACCTTAAGAAAGATGGGGTTGAATTTATTGTCAAGGCACGTAAAAGTAAAACTCACTTGAATTTAGTTGTTGCTAATTAGATGAAGTGATTAATAAGTTCAAATAAGAAATTTGTACTCATGTGTGTAAAGGAACAACATAAGTATCAACATGATGTTTGTTTAGGTTGTGAGTCCTAATATAAAGATAGTTTGGTCAAGAAGGTATAAACTTTTTCAGTTATATTTAAAGAACCCAAACATCTTACTCATAAGTAGGAAATACAACATGAGTTACAGTTGATGTCCAAAGCTCCTCTTCCTAATGTCAGAATGTATCATTTCAGTCCAAGTTTGGGAGTTATAAGTTACAAGGATGCAAGTCAGTATTGGGGAAAGTCAGTGTTACATTTCTCTTGTATTGTATCACCATTTCATGTTTCAAATAGTTTTGAAGCCTCTTTTCAAGTGGAGAGGAAACCTATTTGTTTTCATGTCAAAGCCTTTTCTAAAGCAGTGTCAAAGTATCCAGTACATAAAAGGGAAACTTATGCATTAAGGGAAAGTGATAATCAATGGAGACATCATTTAATGGGTGAGGAAACAATGATTCAAACAAATCAACAACCACTTCAATACTTTCAAAATCAAATTGAGTTGCAGCAGTCTTCACATTACAGATTGATGGGTTTATTACAACAAGTTCACTTAGTAATTAGGAATCAGGAAAGTACATCATGTCAAGTAGCCGATATGACGTCAAGAATGTCTTTAAATGTTTATGTTATTTTGAAAATAGATTGTTAGTACATGTCAACAATATTGAACAATATTCTACAGAGACTGTTTTCAAAGATGTTTATGAATCACTAATTCATGATACTTCATGGAAAGCAACCAATTGCCATGTTCATAACGGGTTGTTTAACCATCTTAGCAAGTTGTGCATACTGCAGAAGGATGAAACAGTTCACAGATTCAAATTGCACCATGATCAACATCATCAGGGTCATCACTTTCAGGTTGTTGATTTAATGTGTTGGTATATCATCAAGGCAAGTTGGAGAGTGAGGGAGCTCTACCCTCACTTGCTATCTATCTAGTCAAACTTTTGTGGTCCAAAAGATTTCAAGTGGAGAGGATTGATCGAGGATGATCTCGTCAGATCAGTTGTACAGGTTTAGTTCATCATCAACATTCAGTGTCCGGTATATTCAGCTTTGACAGTGATGTCAATGGATGATATGGTTTTCATGGTGTTTGAAGGATATGGTGTTTCGTACCTGGTTGTCGACATGTGCTTTCCATCAGTTCTGCCGGGGTTTGGTTGTCAAAGATGGTCCATGGTAATCATCATGTGGGTTTTTTATGTCACATTGTGACAATTTGTTGTAAAAGGGTTTTTAGAACAAAGTGATGTAAAGTCTAAAGACTAAAACCTAAGACATTATGATAAAACCTATGACTAAGACCTAGCACTACAAAGCTATGGTGGAAAAACAAACCTAAACACTTAAAACTACACCTAGAACCTAAACCATGCATTAAAAATGCATTAAACCTAAGTCTACAACCCATTCGGCCATGGCAATACATTGAAAAACATATGTAAAAACATTACAAATCAAATGTTTGAACCCACATGTTCCTAACCGCATCGGAACTACGACAGTAACCATGATCATGTGAGCAGATACAAGGGTTAACTATCGGGGTTAGCATCGGAGCCTAACCGCACAGAGGTTGTATCTAACCATGTTCATATGAGCAAATAAAGGAGCTAACAATTATGATTAGCAAGATGTCGGATGTTACGCTAATCACAGCGTCAGAACCGTGGGCGTGTGAACACACGACAAAAGGCCACACAGTCAGCGGGGTAGTCACTAGAACTGCTGAAGCCCTAACCACAGGGTTAACTCACCTGTACACATGCGTTGTGAGCGATCCTCCACCCGGTTAGCTAATTGCTAACAAATTCAGGATACTATAAGGTTGAAAGTGGGCTTTTGTTCAAATTTTTGATATTTTAATTACACCTAATGTGTTGAAGTCACTATGTGACATAAAGATCTTTCAACAAACCCTAATTTCAGCTTATTCATTCCTAAACTCAGCCTAAAGAGTGTTATCGGGAAATATAGTGTCTACTCAGAGCTGCTAGTCCCACTAAGATGGGTAGCTATCTTAGAAACAAACAGATTAAAGTCACTTGTTTTTCCTTTACGAGAGAGAGATGAGAAAGAAGCAGAGAATACCAACCTCAGTCTTTCGCTTGGTTCCTTGCTTGTTTCCTTTCCCCTTTGACAGAATCTCGCCACTGCTTCCTTACTTGTCCCGCTTCAAAGAGCACCTATAGATTCACAGTAGCATAATACCATCAAAGCATAGAGATCTTTCACTGTAAACAATATAGGATCAGATATATATTGACCATACAAATGCATATATCAACATAATATTCAGAGATACACAAGAATATGGAGGAATAATCAAATAGCTTTATTAGTAAAAGTAGTAGAAGAGAGGATTACAACCACTTGGTCTAACCCAGCGCCATCCTCCCAGCTTGAAAGCCCTCTTCACCTCACACAATGCAAGATCACCCAACAATGTCTTCAGAGAGAAACCAACATCACCTCTTTGCAAATTACCAAATTCCAACCTCTAGATCTCTGGGATGAGGTATCCATTTATAGATATTTGTAGGGGGGTGAGTCAGCTTCTGGGATTTTGAGTAGTGTCATCTCTCTGATAGTTCTTGGTTCCATTTGGAGATTTCATGATCTCCTACTCATCCTTGGGCGAATTCAGGGAAGCAAGTGTCAAATGAGTAGCTTCTAGACGATTCTCAGGGTCTCCACCTAGCAAACTGCTTGTGCCATTTGTCTACTCTCACTCATCACACTCTACACAAGGGCTTTCCAGTATGCATCACACTTTTTGCATGTGGCAAGTGAGATGCATCACACCCTTTGCACTGGGCAGTCTATATGGTCCTGCTTTGACCTATTCTGAGTGGTTTTTCATGGAAAACTTCTGGGAGATGATGTAATCAGCTGACCTTGCTCCTTTAGGGTATGAAACAACACTTTTAGGGACTTAGAAGCCCTTGGTTTATGGAGATATGTGATTGGGGTTGTAGTGCCTAAATATGTCTATAACAAGGAGTTAGAATGCATTTGGAGGGATATAAAGCTAGTATTGTTTTCATTGAGATAGGGGGAGTGGTTTTAGATTTTTGTATGCATATTCTAGAGGACATAGGTTGTTTTGTTTTCAGTGTAATAGGAGCATCAAGAGTCGGAATTGGGAACTGTGACAGGAGTTGGAAAGATCATTTAGAGAGATTTCTTATGGCAGTGACCAAAAGTGTTTGTGTTCAAAATCAGTCTTGTTAATTTGCTGTGTAATCGACCTCCTCGGATTCAATCCTAATAGAGCAGGCGCCCATCCTGAAAGCGGACCCGGAGACGTAGTCCATCAGGGATGAACTCCGTAATTAATATTGTTGTCTAGTATCGTTGTGTGTTTTGCTTCTTATTACTTCTATTTGCATGTTTCTTATGTTCCAATTCCTTCGTAAAGTCATTCCTTTTCATTCAATTCTCACGATTAAAGCACCTTAAGTTAACATTCAGTTAACTGATGGCATTACTCAATTCTACTTCAGTTTAATGTATGATCATTTCAGATCAACAAGAATACAATATAAATTCATATTCACATGATACTTACCTCATATATTTTTCATGACTTCTCTTCCCACTTGATTCCTCATGAACCTGAACTTCTTCATGCCATTCGCCTGCGTGAGCAATCACACCTCCACAGGAATGATTCCTAATGACCCCATCAGACAATGACATAGATACATACATATATAATAATTAGCATAAAACAATCATCATCCTATTATACAATAACATACCTACATATATTTATACCTATATAAACATCAACATAATCATGATCATAACATAATCAACATTTATTATAAGGTTTAGGTTAAGATAATGCCCTTTATGCGTGCAAAATATGCGCAACATAGAGAAAAACAGTTCCCAACATAGCCAAGGCATCTGACACCTCATATCCATTTACTTCAACTTTCTTGTTATCTTTCTCATGACTATCTTGCCACTGTCTATTTACACCAATAGACCAAATCAGTCCAACAGACTGTTATAGTCTTACCCTTTGTTGTGCTTACATATGCACAAAGATTCATCTAAGTCTTACATTACCTGTTGGGTACCAACAAATCTCCCCAAGCTCCATTAAATTTCCTCCTTCCCTAACTAATTTGCAAGACACTCAAAACAATAAAGGAAGGACAGAGAAGGAAACAAGAAGAAAACCATGGAAAATCAACAACAATACGACACCACAAAAAAAGTGGCATGATCATGCACTAGACATAACAAAACTACAAATCAAGCACAAGCAAATCATAAAATACCAAAATCACAAGACTAACAACAGACACCATGACTCAATCCCCATAGTTCCTAGTGATTCCAAAGGAAAGCTCAACTTGAGGATTCTTCAAGATTTCATGGCAGTCTCCTTTCCATGCAATCCCCTGCATCATACCACCATAAACAAATAATTGTCAGTGCATAAATAAACATAACAATACACCCAATACCTTACCTTGTTGTGCCAAGCACATTGCCTTGTAGTTGAACACGCCCATGCCATCTCTCAAGGGACTCCAATCTCCTTGACAAATACACATGTAACTAGAGACTATCTAATATACCTGTAAAATACAAGTCCATGAATATAGCACATATCCACATAATTTCAGACAAATCAAGGTTAAGAGGACTTCCTGTGTGCAAAGCAATCATTCGTTTGGAATTAGGGTTTCCAAACACAGCCCAAGGAATTCTTGCTCAATTCCTTTCTTTTACCTTTTTACCTTGTTGCAATCGAGGATTAGTTATATAAACACATCAAATGCTCATGCTAATACTAAGCATGTTTCCTGCAACTGCTCACACATGTCAACCACATGTTCCAAATATGGAGACAATAATATCTATCAATTTGAAATAAACCTTTACCGAGACTAACAATCATGTCATAATCCATAGTCAACTCATAGTCATTAGACATAACACTAGAACTGTCACCTACTACAATCAAGTACATATCAGCTGTCTCAACAGATATGTATAAGTACAACCATCTTAAAACAAGATCATTTGAACACATACTCATATTATGCAACTCATCAAACATTCAACCAACTTGCAAACATACCATGTTAAATAAATAAACTAGATGACATGATAGACACCAAACAATCAACATCAAATAGATGACATAATTAAGAATGAAGCACCAAGTATACTACATAAGAAAATTCATACCTTAGTGTACCTTAGGGCAGGCTATCTTGTTTGCACAATCAATCTAGTTGGCAAGATATAACTTTACAACATGTCAAATCAAACATAAATAAGATCATGATATCCATAAAACTAACTAAATAACATTTTCACATCATAAACTCACAAGCATTTATCATTCATGCATAACAACCATGTGTGAAAAGTCATCACAAATATGTCGTCCCATACCTAAATATCGTAACCATAACCATCTACATAGTCCAATCTAATTTATCGTGATACATATAACATCAAGATATTAATGTTATAACCCTAATCATCAAGTTAACTAACTGTTGACGGTGCTGGACCTGCCAACATGTCATGGGATCTCCCCGGCAAGAAGTCCCAATTACACCTCAGACCGTTTGGTGTAGGAGTCCCAACAGTGGGTTGTAAGGTATCACCTTGACCACGGTTTCGCACAGAGGCAAGTAACACATCCCTGTCGGTAGCAAGGGTGTGACATATGCAGTAAGTCAAGGAAGGTGCATGTGCGGTTCTAACACATGGAGGGTGAGGTGAGTGCGCCCCTTGGAAACTTGTGAAAGCACACAATTAAGAAGGGAACACATGAGAAAAGATGTATCACAACATGGAAGGCAACTAAGCTAGCAATCCAAAGTGATGGTTAAACCAACATCACTTTTCAGAAATATTCATACATGCATATACATAAAATAGTTACACATGCATGCGTAAGCAAATAGATACATATATCATTTAGAGTAAACAAGATAGCTAAAATACAATACGACATATGCATGAAATGTGCTGACTATATTGTATTAAGAAGTGTAAGTTCCAGTCATACAATACATCCATGTCCAACCACTAGTTCCAACAATGGAACGTTACAGTCACTGCCACCTAGTCCTCCAAAGAGATATATTAGCTTTGCGCAATGGAGAAGCCAAGGCTCGTTACAATATTTTCGAAGATTTCTCTAAGATACTCCTATTGGAAGCTTGGCTGACCAAAAACCTCTACAATGAGTTATGAGGGACTATTTATAACAAAGGGTGGGTGACCCTTGACATTCCTCTTTGTGATGGTTAATCTACCCTCATGAATCTTCATCTACTCTGACTGTTACATCCAACTATCGACAAATGAACTTACACTTGACAAGATGTTACATACAATCTACACATGTACCCATGTGAGATAAAATAGGATTGAGAAAGCCATGTAAGACCTCACTATGACTCAGACAACTGTTGGAAGACCAACTCTTCAACATCCTCATGGTGGTTGACAGTAGTGAACTGATGCCAAGCTCGGTAGTCCGCGATGGTGTCCGTGTACTCTAAGGTGACATCTTTTTGGAAACGAACTCTTGCCTCCATAGCATCTGGGTACACTGCTCGGGCTCCTTTGTCCAACTCATCTGATAACATGCGCATCATTATCTTGAGTGCGGCTGGACCAGCAACATACTTGTGCATGGTGTCTACACTTATCAACAAGTCTGGGCTGGTGGCTATCTGCATCAACTCATCAAAGTACGAGTCAAGCTCTAGTTGGACCTGTGCCTTTGTCTTCGCCTGGGTGAGTGTCCCAATAGATGGGATCACATGTGCGTGCACAACAACATCCATACTCTTTAATACACGTGCATGGGAAGCTTGTAGACTAGTGATGAGATACGAGAGATATTCATAGTTCGGGATTTGACTCTGGATACATGCCTTCAACTCGACCGGTCTAGGCTTCATCATCTTAGGCAACTGTAATAGGGCTCCCTTGTATCTCATCGTCCATGTTTGCATGTAATCAGCAACAACATGCACATTCGATAGGATACATGCTGTCCTAGCACATTGCTGCTACCAACCATTAAGATGGACGATTGCCTTATACATGGTACCAAACTTGGAATGCAATGCCCGCATGATTGCCTTCTTCAATTCTGCTCGGGCGGATGATGTAACCAATTCTCCTCCCTGCTTGGCCGTCTATAGCTCCTTAGCCATTCGCTTGTTCTCAATTATCAGGAAGCGAACACTTAAGCTAGCGGCTTCAGAATATTCTCTGGTAGCGTTGGCCAATGCTGTTGGATGTTTGCGCACATCAGACACGATCACTCGTTCCTCAGACTGCGTAAGAGATATATGATCATCCAAATTCGACACTTGGCGAGATTGCACAACTCTATGTTGATACTCGTCGAATGAGATGTTGTGCATCTCTCCTTCCGGCTCATCTCCAAGGATCTTAGTGTCTCCTTGGTCGCTTGGGACTTTCTCCTCTTCTGTATGCGATGAAGCTAGTGGGTCGACCTCTTGGTGGTGAGGGATGAGGTCGATGTCTTGCTCTAACTCTGTTGCTCCATATCCGTATCCATCTGTTCAAGTGCTTGCTCTATCTGTTGAGCGAAGTCCTGCTCCTGCTATTGTTCACCCTGTCTGCCTAATGCCAATTGTTTTGATGATTCTACTATCTGTACAGGTGCAATTTCATCTATTTGTACAAGTTGCACCCCTGTTGTACCCGTTCTTGCTGCGCTTCCTTCTCCTATTTACGCAGCTCCTGTTCATTTCGGAGTTGCTCCTTCAACTCCTTCTTCGTTTCCTCCATTCTCCATTTTTCTCTCTGCCTTTGCACATTCCACTTATCGTGTTGTTGCCTCATTGCCTCTATTGCCAAAGTTTCTTTCTGCACAAGTGGGTCTGCTCAGAACTTGCAGCTTTGCTCTTCCTCCATGTTGTCGACAATCTTCCTAGCCCTTGTCATGCATTGGTATGTTTACCTCTGTTGTTGCTACTTTTGGTGCTCTCCGAGATGCTGCTACATGCTGCTTCTATAACCATTCCACAATGAGGTTGACCAATTCATTGAGTCTGGAGAAGTTGTAACAATATCTCCATGGGTCTTCATCCGCCCAATGACATGCCCCGTGGATCTAGTTAAACTATACTCTTGTGAAGTGGTCTTTCATAAGACAATGTGGGTCATACAGATTGTAACTTCGGGCATCAAATGGATATTTGTTCATCTCCTTTGCTTTGACATCTGCATGCTTGAAAGTTCGTATCTCGTATAAACAGATCTGCAATGGAAGAGCGGGTAAAGGTGCCTTCTTCTTCCGATGCAGCCTAGCTGATAATCCTGCCGAGATGTGATATGATACTTCCTGCATGACGAGTTTGTCCAAGGAAAACTTCGGTAGAACATGCAGAGGCTTCTCCGTGCTGTACATCCGTATAATGGTGCCGAATGATGAGGCATACCAATCAGCTATGTCAATCAATGCCTCTATTGTTGCCTTCAACATGTAGGGTTGATCCTGTTCAAATATCATATTGTACACCAAGGTGACAAAACTATCAGACAGTTGCGTGATAACTGCTTTGAAGCTGCATCCAGACAACATCTTACAATAAGTGTTCACAGAGGTCACCGCCGATGTCCATGCCTACTTCAAGCCCGGGAACTCTTGACAAGCACAGATTGCATCCAAGATGTAAGAGAACATGTAAATTTCTGGTTGCTGACCTTTGGGCAGTTGTCGAGCCCTTTTTATATGTTCCTTTAGCTGGTGAGCCAACATGTCGGACCAGTTGCATACTTTGCCTTCTCTGGCCAGTTGGTCCAACGGGATCACCCAACTCTGTGGGAAGGTTTCCGTGCTTTATTGGCCATACAAATGATATGCAAAGATGACTAAGTATTGATGCACCTTCCGCAGTGTCTTCGTCTTGTAGACCTGGTTGGGTGTCATCCTGAATTTAGTCGGCTCCTTCACCCAGTTTGTCAAGATATCTCTGGAGTTGGCATTGTTATTGGGTATGTTGAAGGGAGTCTCCATGGAGATCGTGGGCTTCAATATATGATACACCTCATCATAATCGTGTGCCTTGAAGGTAGAAATCTTTGTCCCTCTAACATTGCTCAATGTCATCGTCTCGGGATCAGTGTGCGAGACAATCCAATGTATCATGTCCGCGCATGGAAGCACGGGATACCTGCATGCAATTCGATACAAGCCGGACTTGTGGATGTTCACATAGACTTGGTGGTCTTCGAGGTATTCCCCAAATGTGCCTGCAAATGCATCATTGACCTCTTGCCATTTCAACTTAATGTCCTTGTCTACAATCAACTTGGTGTCTTCATATATCGACAAACTTGTAGACACTCGCTCAATTGCTGCTCCAGTTGCACTTCTGTCGGTGTCCTTTGATCCTGCTCTCTTAGAGGCCATTGTTCCTGAACTGCTAAGAGGGGGATGGACACCTGCTAGATCTAGATACATGCATGGCAAGAAATCTGTCAGCTAAAACCAAAGCAAACTTGAGGAACAACGTGCAACATACGTAGGGATTCACTGGTAAGGGTTGCACAATTTTTCTTGGGATGCTGGGAGACTAGTTGCTAGAACTGCGCAAAAGGCTGTCTGGGAGGCTGGATGGCTGTTGGAATTGTGTAATGCGCAATCCAGGCTGGCCTGCTGACTACTGGAATTACGCAATGTGCAATTTCAACTGGCAATGGTTGTAGGCCCAGTGACTGCATTGTGCAATTTTCTAGGCCAGCAGTCACTATCCCTCAGAATTGTGCAATGCAAGACTGGAGGATAGCCACTGGGAAGAAATGCACATTTTCTGAGAGGAAGATAGAGCCTTCCCTCTCAGGATTACACAATGCTATCTTAGTGAGGCAGAGTCTGGGCCAAGGTTGCCTAGACCCGCCGACGGGCAACTGAAAGCAAATGTGAATGTGAATGCATGGCGATTCTGAGTGAAAGCAGGAGTGAATGATCGTGCATGAAAATAGTATATGAAAGATTCAGAAAACGGAACAACATGCATGTGGGTGAAGTGAGTCACTGAATCAACCACTGTACGTGAAAAATAGTTTCATGCACATGACAGCAGTGAGATGCTAATGAAAACTAAAATGGTGCTAGTATAAGCTAGTATGCATGTAAACGACAACAAAAACTCACAAAATCAAGCAAACAACTCTCACACAAGAAAAAACACAAAAAAGCGATAGAAATGCTGCAAAAGACAAGTTAAGCTGACTTACCCGAAAATAGTTGAGCTGGATGTGTCGAAGACTCCTGAATGTGGTGTGGGATGTCAGAGCTCCAAGATCGATGTGAAGAAATGAGATTTGAAGCGTCAACTAAATAAGTTTGAGGCTCATGACGCCCTTGCCACAAATCTAGGAAAAGGTGACACTTGGAGGAAAGATTGTAAAATGATCTTTGCATGTAGCCTCTAGCTGCTAAAAATAACTCCCTAAAGTCTAGGGATGATTTTTGCATGTTGCTTTTTCTATTCTGGGAAAAAGTAGCCCATGCATGCAAGTAAGTTTTCTCGGTCCCGGGTGGAACTGCTCAACTTAATGGCACATGCAACAACCTGCTCAACTGAAGGGAAAATTTGTGCATTTCTCAAAGGGAGATGGGTTGGCTACCCAGGATGATTGCGCAATTTCTAGGTTGAGCAATCCTGTTGGGAGAAATTACGCAATTTTTCCAATGAAGGGTGACAAGCATTTTTGCGCAATTCTCGAGCCCGGCAAGAGCTAGATAGGGTTGTGTAATTTCTGGAGGGAAGGCTGGTTCCCCTCTAGAATTTACGCAATTTCTTGAGGGAGCTGCTCAGACTGCAGCTGGACCAAGTTCAGAGAAACAACTTGTGAGGGGGATGGAACAAGCTCTCATGCACAGGCTGGTGGTCTGCTAGAAAATCACTAAAGCTTGTGTACTTGACAAGGCAAGACATGCTGCTAAGGAAGGTTATTAGGGAGGCTCCAAAACAAAGCTAAGGCAAAATTTTGGAGGGTGGTTGTAGCCGCTACAACACTTGGTGACACACTGGTAAAACTCCAGATCTTTGAAAGGACCTTGTTCGTGGAAAGCAACTCTAACACCTCCAGAAGTATTGTTCAGTTCTTAGTTCGTCTTGGTTTCCACACATGCTTGATTGTAAGATGTAGCATCTGCCAAGCTCTTGGTCGATTGACAAAAATTTCAAGCCAACTCAACATAGTTGTTTCGATTGGGGTTGAGGGGTATATTGGTGCACAAGCAGTATAGTCGTCAGAGTCTTAGTTTCATCTCTGGTGTTGCTCCATTGCCAGTAGGGTTGTACTTACCACGACGGAGTCACATAGGAACACAAGCATCGCTCCGCTGCCACCGAGCCTTGTCAGTACCCCGATGGAGTTACTTGCGTCACCTCTCTGCGCAGGAAGCCTTTCTCTTCTTTCGCCTTATTCATTTTTCATTTTTTTGGATTTTTTATTTTTTTTTGCACTTTTCATTTTTCATTTTTATAACTATGCATAACACTTATTCATTTCAGAGGCAGAAGAGGGATCCTGACTTATTGAGAGTAGAAGAGGTTGTTCCTTCAGAGAAGAAGTTTATTATATGCCTTTGACATGCCTGTTAAGGTTTTCCCCCTCACCTTACTCTACTCCACTGAGCTGCCAAGGGTTAACCCAAAAATAACCGACTAGAGTAGCTGACACTAGTTAGCCTGTAAGCATTATGTTTTCACCAAGGTTCACTTCGAACAATACGTATTTTCCATCAACGTATCATGGACCAAAGGTAACAATTTCTTCACACAGAGGCAGGATGACACATAACTAAGTAGTGATAGCTGCACAAGGCCTCTTTTTCTTTACCCAACTTGTTTCAAGGGTCGCGCATGGTTTCATGCGAAACTAACCTACGAATGAAAATAAGCAAACAAATAACAAAGAAAAGCAGAAGCAGAAGTAAATGCGAAAGCAAAGTGAGTAAGCAAACAAGCAAGCAGACAAACAAACATGCAAAGCAAGAAAGCAGACTTGCATGAAATCAAACCAACTGAAAGCAAACACTACTCCTACTCCTAAGCTAATGGTCCATGGGCCTGACCACGTGAAGTGATATTTCCAATGCGGCGATTGTCGCATTGGTTGACCCATTTTGGTGAAGGCTTGGTTCGTCGGCAACCCGGTTGTGCAAACCAACAAACAAGAAAGATATAACAATGAAGACAAACACACTCCATGTCTAAAAGTGTCCACGAGACATAAGTGAGTGTAAGTACATGACATGCAGTCCATGGACTTGTCACGGTGTTGTGCGACACTACATGCAACTGTGAAGCATACGCATAATGACATGCAAACAAACAAAAGAAACTAAGACAAATTGCGTCGTGCATGTGTGCTTGCAATGTAAGATTCCTCCAATGCATGAGTGATGGGATTGTGTAGTTCGAGTGGGAGAAGCATGATCTGTGTGAGAGATTGATCTTCAGTGCATAAAAATGAGTGATGAGAAGCCTCGGGTGATTGAACAATTTTGCTGATCGGAAGTGAAACCAACCACAGGACAGCGAGGACTTGACATAACCATCAGCTCGGGTTGAAGTGCCTCGACAACCTAGGGTGTTTCGACTTCGTTGTCAGATAGATCATCGTAAACAGGTGGCTTTGAAAAATCAACTACCACAGAACCATGATCGTGATGGAATATGGGAGTAAATAGATCACGACAACTACGACCAGAAAAATCAATGATTTCATCGACATCCTCATGATGTGATAAATCAAACAGAGGGGTAGGTGAGAAGTGGACTAACTCATCCTCTGTGTTTCCGAAAAAGGCAGATGAAAGGTAAAGTGAATTTTCAATGAATAATTTATCCTCTCCGTCGTCGGATGATGGATTGAAATCCGGTGTGTCTTGTGAGTGATAAAAAATGGGTGCATTTGTAGATAAAGATACACTTGCGCAATCATGGATGGCAGGCTCACCAAAGGTGTCAGGAAAGAACGTAGGAGGCTCGAACAAAAGGGAGTCATCCTTTGCTGAGTGTTGATGCTCAAGCTCCTAGTCATACTCTTCATGAATGACAACGCATGTTGGTTGTGCAACACAAACTCCGTCGATGGCTTGATCCTCGTTCACAACAAGTGTAGAGTCCGAAATGGAAGAACATAAGATGGTATCATCCAAAGGATCATCCGAGTACGAAGACGGAGGTTGTGGTACAAAATGAATATGACAAATCGATGGACTGACAACCAAATTTACATGAAAATTAAGTGAAGTGATGTTGGGAGGATGTGACAGCTGAACAAATGTGTGTGCTTGATCTCCCAGATCACTCTGCAGTGGTGAAGCTATTTGATGAGGGGACGACAGATAGTCACTTGTGACTGTGACCATATCCATCTGTGATTGTGCAGCTCCATCACTGAAGTATGTTGAGCGAGGCTTGGGATCATATTTCTTCTTGGGATTGACAAATTTTATAAGGCAATACTCGAATATGTCAATGAGATATTGAAACTTCATCTAGCTCTTCGGAGCTTGAAACTGCAAAACACAAAAGCACTACCAAAAATCATCAAGCAATTCATGCAGAGCCTTTCGTTGTTGTAATAGTTTGTGGTCAAGATGTTCTGGATCAAAATGATAGAAAGTATCTTCAATGAGATCACATAAGTGCTCAAGTGAGTGCACGCTGTCAGTCGGTAGGCTGCACAACCACCGTAGTGGGGATTCACGAAGTGTGTATGCAAGCAACATGTTGGCCTGTTCGTTAGAACATCCATCTTCCTCGTCAAGCATGGCAAGGAAGTCATGTAAGAACACAGGCCAGACCACTTCGCCTTCACCATCATACGTTTATTTAGACAAGAGATAGAAAAACTCCCTCGTGATGTGGATAGGTTCGACACACAAAAAACATCATGGAGGGTTGAGTGTGGAAGATTCCATGATAGATATGCAAAGGTTCAAAACAGGATGAGAGGACACAGCTTGTCATCTAGCCCTCCTAGCGCCAGAAATGTTGACGGTGCTGGACCCAGCGACATGTCAGGGGATCTCCCCGGTAAGAAGTCTCAATTAGACCTCAAACCGTTTGGTGTAGGAGTCCTAGCAGTGGGTTGTACAGTATTGCCTTGACCCCGGTTTCGCATAGAGGCAAGTAAGATGTCCCTGTTGGTAGTAAGGGTGTGACATATGTAGCAAGTCAAGGAAGGTGCATGAGCGGTTCTAACACATGGAGGGTGAGGTGAGTACGCCCTTTGGAAACCTGTGAAAGCACGCAGTTAAGAAGGGAACACACGAGCAAAGATGCACCACAACATGGAAGGCAACTAAGCTAGCAATCCAAAGCGATGGTTAAACCAACAACACATTTCAGAAAGATTCATACATACATACACAGAAAATAGCTACACATGCATGTGTAAGCAAACAAATACATATATAATTTAGAGTAAACAAGATAATTGAAATACAATACGACATATGAATGAAATGTATTGGCTCTGTTATATTAATAAGTGTAAGTTCCAGTCATAAAATACATCCATGTCCAACCAATAGTTCTGACAGCGAAACGTTACAGTCACTACTACTTGCTCCTCCAAAGAGATATACTAGCTCTACGCAGTGGAGAAGCCAAGGCTCGTTACGATATTGTCCAAGCTTTCTCTAAGATACTCCTATTGGAAGCTTGGCTGACCAAAAGCCTCTACCATGAGTTATGAGGGACTATTTATAACAAAGGGTGGAGTGACCCTTGACATTCCCCTTTGTGACGGTTCATCTACCCTCATGACTCTTCATCTACTCTATGATTGTTACATCCAACTATCGACACTTGAACTACACTTGATAAGACGTTACATACAATTTGCACATGTACCCATGTGAGACAAAATAGGCTTGAGAAGGCCATGTAAGACATCACTATGACTCGGACAACTATTGGAAGACCAACTCTTCAACATCCTCATGGTGGTTGACAGTAGCAAATTGATGCCAAGCTCGGTAGTCCGCGATGGTGTCCGTGTACTCTAAGGTGACATCTTTCTGGAAATGAACTCTTGACTACATAGCATCCGGGTACATTGCTCGGGCTCCTCTGTCTAACTCGTCTGATAGCAAGCGCATCATTGTCTTGAGTGCGGTCGTACCAGCAACATACTTGTGCATGGTGGCTGCAATGATCAACAAGTCTGGGCTGGTGGCTATGTGCATCAACTCGTCAAAGTACGAGTCGAGCTCCAATAGGACCTGTGCCTTTGTATTCACCTAAGTGAGTGTCCTAATAGATGGAATCACATGTGCATGCACGACAAAATCCATACTCTTGAATACACGTGCATGGGAATCTTGTAGACTAGTGATGAGTTGCGGGAGATCTTCATAGTTCTAGATCTAACTTCGGATGTGTGCCTTCGGCTCTACTGGTCTGGGCTTCATCATCTTAGGCAAGTGTAACGGGGCTCCCTTGTATCTCATCGTCCATGTTTTCATGTAATCAACAACAACATGCACATTCGACAGGATACATGCTCTTCTGGCACATCGCTGCTGCCAACCGTTGAGATGGACGACTGCCTTATGCATGGTACCAAACTTGGAATACAACACCCACATGACTGTGGTAAGGCACAATACTTCGTCCAATATTGCCTTCTTCAATTCTGCTCGGGAGGATGCTGTAACCAATTCTTCTCCCTTCTTAGCCGTGTGTAGCTCCTTAACCATTCACTCGTTCTCAACTATCAGGAAGCAAACACTCGAACTAGTGGCTTCGGCATATGCTCTGGTAGCATCGTCTAATGCTGTTGGATGTTTGCGCACATCAGACATGATCATTTGTTCCTCAAATTGTGTAGGAGATGTATTATCATCCTGAGTCGACACTCGGTGAGATTGCACAACTCTATGTCGAGACTCGTCGAATGAGATGTTGTGCATCTCTCCTTCCGGTTGTTCTTCAAGGATCTGATGATGGGCTAAGCCGACAATACCCACATTATGCAAATAAAATTGCATGTCACTGGTTCCAAGCCTTAATCACCTGATCCATGGAGAGAACCTTCACAAATAAAGGCTTTTTATTTAAACCTCATGCAGAAACGTTTATTTGACTATTCAATAGTCTGACGCTGAATTAACCTTTGAGCGAAAATATTTCAACCCTTCTTAACCTTTAGTTAATTCTTAATAGCCGCTCGTCTTAACCATACCATGGTTAGACTTTGGTAAAACCTGACTTAAACCATAATACCTTTGACTCCGCTATTTCTATTATAACTCTAGCATAATAGAAATATTACATAACTGCTTTAAACCTTACCTTTCTGCCACCTTGCACATTTACCGATGTTACCTTTATTGCGTCCAACCTCCACTGTTGGTTTCAATCCATCAGATCAACGACTGTCGAGTCGCATCGCCACTTAAACCTATTCATCCGCCGAAACTCAGATCACTTAACTTGCGTTGATAAACTTCTCGGGTCCACTCAGGGCCAAGCTTTATTGGCTTCAATCTTTGCCGTTGATGTCACCCTTCAATCTAACATTTGATGGTTCATCCAACCAACCAACCTAATCGACGATCCTCCACCGTTTGATCAAGGCACACTTGATCCAACGGTCAGCAGCGATATCGGACGGGAATCTTGTGCGATATTTAACTGCCCTTATGGAGCTGATAAGGAATATAATTCCTTGATGTATAAATGTTCAGGTCCGTTTTTGAAACTAAAGTTCGATCACTTTATGACCCGATATCCATTGGATACAAGAGGCCATCAGATCTACGGTTTGCGGGACTTCAACTAGCACACAGATTAAAACGGGTTTAACCCCTCAGTTGACTATGAACTAAGAAGTTGAATATGAGATCGACGCCTAGGAGCGAGTGCGAGACTTCAGCCACAATCAAGAAAATCCATACTCTCCTACCCCCGCAGTTGTTGATCATCGTCGATCTAACGATCCAGATCTATTCCTCCGCCATTAATATCCATCGATCTAAATGATTCGACGGCTCCTATGCACGTTTACTTCCTTCTTTTGTGCCTTTACTCCCTTCGCCTTTACGTGGTTTCTCAAAGTTCTCTGTGGTTTCAGGTTCCTCCAAGGTTTATGGTCTTTGATTGTTCTGCAGCACAACTCCCTCTTGATTTAACTCCACGTACTCTTAAACATTGTCACTCCTGAACTTCACATTGATCCTTCAATCGGATTCAACGATCCGACACAATCCTTCATCCTCACTTTTACTCTGTGTTCTGGCCGAACTCCACTTGCATACATATACTATGCAAAACCTCTAATTCACACACAATTTAGGAATTGAATCTCTGTATATATATATATATATATATATATATATATATATATATATATAAACAAATGAGTACATAATGAGACTCTCTGTCTCTCTGGCTTGATTTTCTAATCAGTGCCCTGTGTTTTCCTACCTACCCATAGGCTTACAATTAAACCTATCTAACTCTCGACCTGACTGACTAACCAACTAACCCCTGACTATGCCTTTTAGGCTTACATTTATACAAAAGGATTCTATAACCAATTCCTAGTTTAGATCCATAACCTTCTCAAAAAAATCCTATATTCTCTTCCTTATCTCTAAGGATCCTCTCTAATCCACAAAATCATGAATTAGCTCCTAATCTAAGTTTTACAATTAGTTCTCAAATCTCTCAATCTCTCGATCTCTCAACTATCCTGATTCTCTCATATTATCCTACATTCGAGAACATTTACAAATATGCCTCACTATACTTAATTAAATCCCTATTCTAGCTTCTCTCATTAAAATCACTCAAAACCTTAATAATTACATTAATTCAAAACATAGGAAACCAACTTCCTTGAAAACACAAGACCCCCTATGTCTACTAAAATACAATGATATTGTTGAGTTGAATTCTCCTGCATCAGACTCTCAAGGTTGAAAATAATCATGATCTCCTGATCATGTGCTTCTGATCTGTGTCCTCCTGGATCCCATACTTTGTTTTGTAGTCTGTCCTTGGTTTCTATTGTTGTTTGTTGTTGTTCTCCAGGTCTCCACACTTTATGTTGCATTGCCCCACTAGCTATGCTCTCACAGTCCGTTGCTATCTTTTTCTTGCTACTACTTTACTTTATTACTATTGTCTTCTCCCTTTGAGACTCTTTTCTCATCAAATCCATCATCAATTCAATTTCTATGTCCAACTCATTTCTTTGCTGGACTCTTTCCTCTTCCTCTCTTGCATATCCTTTGCAATCTTCATCAGGTTCTTTCTTCCCTACTGGTGCTTTCAGCCATTTCTCTAGTAGCTCCAATTCTTTCTCCCATTCACTGATCCTTTGATGAGAGTTTAGTCCTTCTTCTTTATTGACTGCCTCAACAACTTCCCTGGTTATCTCCACTATGCTATCATCATGATGGAATGATGACCCTTTACTATGTTTTCAGCTAACATAGTCTCTTCTTTAAATTTGCTTTTAATCTTCCGTTGGTTACTTTCACTTTGTAGTTGCTGGTTCCTTATTGTCACCCTTACATCCTTACCCTCTTGTTACCTCTGAACTTCCATTTCATCTCAAAATAACTTCTGTTCAATTTCTTCGATCACAAAATCACACTCAATCATTCTATTCACTGTTCCTACACACAAACTATTGGTTTGTGAATCAAAACACTCTTCTGTCTCCATGTCTTTTAAAGACCCTATGCTACTGTTAAGTACTGTTGTAACCACTTCTTCTCTATTGCCATTTCCTCCTAGCAACTTCTCCAACAATTCAATTTCCTCTTTACATTTAGCAAGTGCCTTATCACAATGCTCTTCATTTCCATCTTCATCCTTTACATGGTCACTATTGCCCAATGATCCAATCAGACTGCCTTCCATAGACAATTTTGTCTCATTCATCTCCACAGAAATAAGTTCCTATTCAACACTTATAATCCCTGTATTCACACAACAATTGTCAGTTTGAAAAATGTAAGGCTCAACAGCCTCAACTAATGTTTCACATATCAACTCTTCAGGTTGATCTTCATCTCCTTCTTCCACAAGGAATTGTCCTTGTTTTGTAACAGTTCCAAATATCAATTCATCAATAATTTCTTTCTGCTGCAACAATTCAATATTTTCCTCATTCAAGAGGCATTCTCCATCATACTCTGCTCTAGAATACTTATCCTCTAAAAGGTACTCTTCATCCTTTGTCAGTACATCAATATGCTAATCCAATTTCTCCTCTGAACTCTGGTAATTTTTGTCAAGTTTTATGCCAGCTTCATAAGGCTGCCAATCCTCTACAAAGCCTGCACTCACAAAACAATTATTATAATTAAAAACATAAGGCCTCAATGTTTCTTCTTCCTTTGGAAACATTTCAATATGCTGCTTTGAACTATCCCAATAGTTCACTGATATCCATTCTTCATCTTCACCCAGAACTTCACCCTGTTTTGGTTCACAAATGGAAAATTCCATTTCCAACTCAGCTTCTCTGAGTTTTTCCATCAACCACTTTACTTGCTTTTGCTGTAGCCTTCTTTGTAACTTATGCCATTTTACTGCCTTTTCCCTCAAGACCCAACCTTGTCTCTGGCTTTCCTCCAGTATCCTCCTTAATGCACCGAGTTGTTCCTTTAACTCTGCAATTCCCTTGTCAAGCTCCTCTTGACGCATTCTCTTGCCATTTGCCTTGGCATCCTCCTTCTTCACTTTTCTTCTGTTGTGGTCTTCCTCAGAACCTCTACTATAACTATTAGTAGTCATCTTCTCCTTCTCTATCTTCATGAGCTCCTTACTCACTTACTATGAGCTGCATCAAAACCTCTGCAACAGCAAATCCTCCCTAATGCCACTTACCTCACCAAGATTTCCTCTGTACTTGGTCTTTTGGCAAGCCCTTGGTTCTCTATCTCTGGAACCTCTTTTGAGCACTTCTCTCTGCTCCTAGGCTTCAACTCATATGCACCTTTGAAGAACACAACTATCCTCTTGTATTTCAATCACTAATGAAATACTAGGTTCTGACCACCTCTTCTTTCACTTAGAGACTCTTACCAGCTTCCTTAATACCTTAGCAATTCTACCCACATCCCCCGTGGAATTGCCTTTATGAGCTGCAACAATACCTCTGCAGTAACAAGTCTCCTTCTTGCTACATATGCCTCACTAAGCTTCTCTCCTCTAAGCTTAGTCTTTTGGTATCTCTCTGGTTCTTTCCTCTGGAACAATTGAGCATTCCTTGCTCTAGGTTGCTGCAATCTTCTCACCTTATTATGCTGCTACCTATGCATCAATATCAAAACCACAACTCTCCAATCTTCAAATCAAATTAAAATAAAAACATATCATCTCACCTTCAAGACCTCTGCATGATCTTGTTCTACCATTCACCTGCACTTTGAATGGATTGTCCTCTGTTCCCTTGCATCTGCAATTCTCCCAATATTCTGCTATATTTTATCTCTGTGTGCCTACTATTTGTCAGATTAAAATCTGATCTCCTCTTTCTTGCATACACACCTTAAAACATAACTTTGTTCTAAATTTCCTCAAAGATTTTTTCACACAGAATTTCTTTATTATGTTATGATATTAATTGTTTCAACCACAATTCTGCTCTGATACCAAAATGATGCCAGGCTAAGCCGACAATACCCACGTTATGCAAATAAAATTTCATGTCACTAGTCCCAAGCCTTAATCACCTGATCCATGGTGAAAAGATTCACAAACAAAGGCTTAAGGCCTTTTAATTAAACCTCATGTGGAAACGTTTATTTCACTATTCAATAGTTTGACCCTCAATTAACCTTTGAGCAGAAATATTTCAACCCTTCTTAACCTTTGGTTAATTCTTAATAGCCATTCGTCTTAACCATACCATGGTTAGACTTTGGTAAAACCTGACTTAAACCATAATACCTTTGACTTTGCTATTTCTATTATAACTCTAGTATAATAGAAATATTACATAACTGCTTTAAACCTTACCTTTCTGCTACCTTGCACATTTTCCGATGTTACCTTTATCGCGTCCAACCTCCACTGTTGATTTCACAGAGGTCTCCACCGATGTCTAAGCCCACTTCAAGCCCGAGAACTCCTGGTGGGCACAGATTGCATCCAAGATGTAAGCAGACATGTAGATTTCTGGTTGTTGACCTTTGGGCAGCTTTCGAGCCCTTGTTACCTGTTCCTTCAGCTGGTGAGCCAACATGTAAGAGCAGTTGTATGATTTTCCTTCTCTGGCCAGTTGGTCCAACGCGATCACCCAACTCTATGGGAAGGTTTCCATGCTTTCTTAGCCATACATATGACATGCAAAGATGACCAAGTATTGATACGCCTTCCGCAGTATCTTCGTCTTGTAGACTTGGTTGGGTGTCATCCTGAATTTAGCCAGCTCCTTCACCCAGTTCTTAAAGATATCTCGGGAGTTGGCATTGCTGTTGGGTATGCTGAAGGGAGTCTCCATGGTGATCACGGGCTTCAACATATGATACATATCATCATAATCCCGTGCTCTGAAGGTAGCAATCTCTGTCCTGCTAACACTGCTCAATGTCATCGTCTTGGGATTAGTGTGCGAGACGATCCAATGTGTCATGTCCGCACATGGGAGCACGAGATACTTTCATGCAATCCGGTACACGCCAGACTTGTGGATGTTCACATATACTTGGCAGTCTTTAGTGTCTTCCCCAAATGTTCTTGTAAATGAATCATTGACCCAATCAGCTTGGTGTCTTCATAAATCGGCAAACTTGTAAACACTCGCTCAACTTCTGATCCAGTTGCACTTCTGTCAGTGTCCTTTGATCCTGCTCTCTTGGAGGCCATTGATCCTAAACTTCTAAGAGGCGGATGAACACCTACTAGATCTGGGGACATAACGACATGCATGGAAAGAAATCTGTCAGCTAAAACAAAAGCAAGCTTGAGGAACGATATGCAACATACCGGAGGATTAACTGGCAAGGATTGTGTAATTTTTCCTAGGAGGCTGGGAGACTAGTTGCCAGAACTGCACAAAAGGAAGTCTAGGCTGTCTGGGAGGCTGGCTGGAATTGTACAATGTGCAATCCAAGCTGTCCTGCTGGTTACTGGAATTGCGCAATGTGCAATTTTAGTTGGCAATGGTTGTAGGCCCAATCACTGCATTGCGCAATTTTCTGAGCCAACAATCAATGTCCCTTAGAATTGCGCAATTCAAGACTGGAGGATAGTCACTGGGAAAAAATGCGCATTTTCTGAGAGGAAGACAAAGCCTTCCCTCTCAATATTACCCAATGTTGTCTTGGTGAGGTAGAGTCCGGGCCAAGGTTGCCCAAACCCGCCTACGGGAAACTAAAAGCAAATGTGAATGTGATAGCATGGTGATTCTGAGTGAAAGCAGGAGTGAATGATCATGCATGCATTTGGGTGAAGTGAGTAGCTGAATCGACGACTGTTCGTGCAAAACAGTTTCATGCATGTGATAAGAGTGAGATGTTAACGAAAGCTGAAACAGTGCTAGTACAAGCTAGTATGCATGTAAATGATAGAAAGCTTTCACAGAAATCAGGTAAACAACACTCACACAAGCCAAAAAACAAAAAGCGACAGAAATGCTGCAAAAGACAAGTTAAGCCAACTTACCCAGAAATAACTGAGCTGGATGTGTCGAAGACTCTTGGATTTGTTGTGGAATGTCATAGGTCCAAGATCGATGCGAAGAAATGAGCTCTGAAGAGTTGAATAAATAAGTTTTAGGCTCATGACGCGCATGCCACAAATCTAGGAAAAAGCGACACTTGGAGGAAAGATTCTAAAATGATCTTTACATGTAACCTCTAGTTGTTAAAAACAACTCCCTAAAATCTAGGGATGCTTTTTTCATGTTGCTTTTTCTATTATGGGAAAAAGTAACCCATCCATGCAATTCAAGTTTTCTCGGTCACAGGTGGAACTGGTCAACTCAATAGCACATGCAACAACTTGCTTAGTTGAATTGAAAATTCGCGCATTTCTGGGAGGGAGCTGGGCTGGCTTCCCAGGAGGATTGCACAATTTCTGGGCTGAGCAGCTGACTGCTGCCAAGAATTGTGCAATTTTTCCAGTGAAGGGTGATAGGAATATTTGCGCAATTCTGGAGCCCAGCAGGTTGCTAGACAGGATTGCGCAATTTTGGAGGGAAGGCTGGTTCCCCTCCAGAATTGGGCAATTTCTTGAGGGAGTTGCTTAGCCTGCAGCTGAAGCAAGTATGAAGAAACAAATTGTGAGGGGAATGCAATAAGCTATCATGCATAGGATGGCAGTCTTCTAGAAAATCACTGAAGCTTGTGTACTTGACAAGGCAAGACATGTTGCTGAGGAAGGTTGCTAGGGAGGCTCCAAAACGAAGCTAAGGCAAAATTTTGGAGGGTGGTTGTAGCCACTACAATACTAACATATAACAAGAATCAGTTAACATATAACATGCTTATCAACAACATATGACCTAATCATCAAGCTAACTATCATATAACAACAACAAGTTAACCTATATCATACTCATCAACAATATATAGCATGATTATCAAGTTATCTAACATAAAACAAAAACAACAATGCATACAACCACAGGTTGCCATCATTCTTGACTATCTGATTCATGTGCATATAACTACACTAATCAATTAACATCTATCATGAATGTAATGATAACATCAAAAGACATGAACATAAACCTAATGTATATAAACTTAATGCAATAACAATAATTGACTTACATACCTACATGCCAAATATGACGATTTTCTCTTACCCCAAAGTCCAATGTTGCAACCTCATTATGATGATTTGCATCTCCTACTCTATCTCAGCCAACACATTGGCGTCATAACATATCAATATCACCCTGATGACCTAAATTGCATATAATGACTTCACAAGGCATGTTTGACCTACTATTCATGCATAACCATAATGAAGACCATACATGCATAACAACTGCATATATACATATAACACATGAGTACGAAACCATATAAACATCATTATAGCTAGAGTCTAGTCAATGCATGAACAAACCATGACCTCATGCATGCCAATAACAACCACATCACGTGCACTTAAAAACATGTGAACACTAACGTGCATAACAAATGCACATACAAACATACACTCATCACGATGACACCATCAACCTTCACATGGCGACATTACTACAACCATGATCAACACCATGAAAATGCAACAATCACATGGACTACATGCATAAGGAACACATATGCAATGAACATGAAGGCATGAACACATAGCCCAAGGAGAGTGCAACCACGCTCTGATACCACTCTGTAACACCCTCCAACATCTACCCAAATAACTAGCCAGTCGGGGTAAACATGTGACGAGAGGCCACTATGATATGATTCGACCTCCTAAGTCACATTAAGGAAGTGGAAGAAATGGAAACACACCATACAAACATTCAACATCAACTTCAGTACCCTCAGGAACCAATCCAACACTTTAGATAGCTTGCCCTTGGGTCCCACTGAGCTTTTGTACAACTTAAGCCTCAATCATTCTCATGCTATAGGCATGAAAACGTCGAGAAACCAAGAGTTGCTCTCACAGTCTTGCCTGCCAGCATCTAGAGACTCATTTAGTCAGTGTTATGACAACGTCCCCAGGATTTGAGCCACTTTTTCAGGCCCATAGGCTAGGTCACTGCCGAGAATTGAACCATCTCCTAAAATTAGTAAAATAACATGGAAATGTCAGTAATAAAGAAAATACTTGTTGAAGACCTTAACTAGACCCCTACTAGCCATGACAAGCATTTCGTAAAACATATCACGAATATATAAACTATAGGTGTAAATAACAGATCTAGGCATAGGGGTCTCATAATTATCTGAGAATCACCATGAAGCATTGATGCGTCAACACATTAACCATCATTCCATCCATTAGTCCATAGATACATTGATTATTCAATTACAAGTAAAACCATGATGAGAGCCATACATAGTTGTTGTCATAAAGCATATACATAACTAGCATAATAGGGACATAAATACCAATGAACTCACTGCCATATAAACCTCATATAATCTAGTATAATGCTCATAGAAATACAAGGAGAAATAACCTCCTATTGATGATGCAAAATCCAAACCCGAGATGAGACTTCCATGTTCCACCTGACCATAGAATGACTGAGCCAAATCTCTCTTCAGCCATTCACCTTTGTGCCATATTCCAAGCATGAATTTGGGGTCTCATAGAAGATATCAATCAAAAATCATCTATGGATTCTAGAGGCCACCCACCTCAACCCATCAAAAAATCATTCCACCTCACAGTCAGACATCATAAAACCGTCATCAGATTGGTCTCCATCCAAGCCTTCCAGGGCTTCCAGAGCATTTGTTCCAACCAAGGCTTCCAGGACTAGTAACTCAACCCACAACTTATACAAGGTCTCC
Organism: Pinus tabuliformis; assembly: GCA_031772625.1. Lineage (NCBI taxonomy): Eukaryota > Viridiplantae > Streptophyta > Pinopsida > Pinales > Pinaceae > Pinus > Pinus tabuliformis. The sequence goes on from CM062813.1 coordinate 1,085,341,512, forward strand.
AGAGTATTTGTCCAACCAGGGCTTCCAAAACTAGTAACTCAACCCACTAAGGGCTTCCAGAGTGTTTGTCCAACCAAGGCCTCAAGGACTAGTAACTCAACCCAAGTTGTTACAGGGCTTCCAGAGCGTTTGTCCAACCAGGGTTTCCAGGAACTAATAACTCAACCCAAGTTAAGGAAACATGAGAACAAACCAAAAAAAAGCAACGAAATTAAACCCACAATCACCATGGCTATCCAAGAAATGGAAAGGCTAGGCAATCCACTGTCAATCCCGACCATCCTGCATGCCAATGACAAATCACAACCAATAAACCACATGCATATTCCATGCATTCCAAAACTAGTGAAGGAAACATACATTCAACTTGGTACCTGCCAACAAATCTAATGTAGCTATTGATCCCGATGCCCTCTTGCGCTTTCCTTGTTTTCCTTTTCCTTCTTTCTCCAAGAATCCAAGTATGCCACACCCTCCAAGAGTGCTCTAAGGAAATTCCAAGACTCCAAGAATATGAGAGAGAGAGAGAGAATAGAGGAGAGATCCACCAAAACCTGTCAAAAGATTACACTCACCAAGCCTGAGCCAAGTGCTTACACTAACCAAGCCCGAGCAAAGAGCTTACACTGACTAAGATCTTGCCAACAGATCCTCATAAGTCCTTTTATTAATGAGGCCTATATTTTCTTCATTTTCCATTATTTTCCTTCATTTTACTCTTGACATGCAACCTGTGACCTTTCACCTTCCTTTTCTCCTAATTTCCATTATTTTCATAAATAAATGTGTTGAAAATGCCTTTCCAAAACCTTAGCCATTGCCTTTGCCAATTCCCTTAGCCATAATAAATCGAATCAACACCCACTAGGATGTTTCTCCTACCATTAAGCTCGGAATACGTTTCCCATCGATCGTGGCCTTATATATTTTTAACATGGAATTTTCACCAGGGCTGTTACAAGCTACATGGGATATGGATGATCATATGCGGGCTATGTATCCTTCATTGTTTGTCGGTGACGACAAATGAGTCTTGGTATTTGTACATATTTATGTATGGTTTCTATTGTAAATACCACAATGAGCTAAGTTATAAAGCTCCAATAAGCGGTATGGTTTTCATGTTTTACATGATGGTTTTGCTTTTGAGAAGGATGTTATTATAAATACTGCAACGAGCTGGGCTATAAAGCTCCATAGGCAGTATGTTTTTTCTCTTCAGCATTTTTGCTAGGTCTAGGTGTGGTTTAACACCGAGGAAAATGTTCCCCTATTCTAAAATTGGATTAGGTGATTTCTTCCTCTTTTCCAAAATCAAATAAAACAAAACTTATGACCATGTCAACGGTTTGCAAGGTTAAAAATGGGTCTTGAAACAACAGGTTTTTCAAATGTCTCTTCTAGTCATGAATTAATCTTCATATCTAATTTAACATAATTAACATAACATCACATAATCCATGCAAACATAAAGAATAACAAAACAAAAGGTTTGTTGACGGAGTCCACCCCTCCTGGGCTACATCTCCGGGGTTGTCAACATGACTAGACCACTCATATATTCATTATCAATGAAATACATAAACATTTGTTGCAGTTAAATACGTGGCTATTACCCCTACAAGGTAATTCTCCTACAAATAACTCTCACAACAACAACAAGTCAAAACATCTCCTCCAAAGATGACATACTTCAACTGAAATGAGCTAAAAACAACATGTGAACCCTTCAATTCCACATTGAAGCACATAAAAAAAACTTCATGATAAGAGAAGTTGAACATGAGATGAACCCTGTTAGTTACAATTATTGTAGTCGCCTTCTGAAAGTGAGAATACCCATACAAGGTCTTCTCCATGTCCAAATACCTTCCAGAACTGCTTCCAAACCCTGACTAATCCATACACCTTTAGTCTCAAACCTGCAAAAATACTCTGTAGATGTGCTCAAATCATAAATTCAAGGTTACCAATGGATTTAGAACATCCAAAAACCCTTCAGCAGCCTCTTTTTGAGCTCCATATGGATAAAAACTCAAAAAGTTATGAGCTTCCAAGCTCCCTCATGAACTTGACTATTAACCATCCTACAAATTCGCCCTTTTGGCTAATTTTCCTACAAATATGTCTCGAAAATCGCTAACGGAGTGACAGTTCCACCCTCTGCCGGTGCATTTTTGGAACTTTAATTCAACCTCTAACCTGTTGAGGCTGAAAATCAAGGTCTTGTGGGCACATAGGGCTGAGGGCTGGGCTTTAACACCCACTCACGTCGGTTAAGCCCTTAGCACCGGGCATGAGGTTATATGGCTGGTCTAACCGTCCGCCCTTTCCGTCGGGCCCTTTTACATTTTGCGCCAGGTCATATTGGGTCACATAAGTCCTGGGGCTGGCCCCCTTACCTTAGCGCCTTAACCCGAGTGCCTTTTGCATTCTGCCCTGGGCACGTGCATTATTAAAAGACCAAGGGATGACCCCCTTGCTTTAGCGCCTACCTTGTAGCCTCCGTTGCGGGCATATGATGTGTGGTATGACCATGGGCCAGAGCTCTTTCCTCCCCCCCCCCACTCCTTATCACCTCCATAGGTTATATGGTAGCGGTCCAATAGTAAGGTGTGCCCTTGTCTCCCTCCTCCATGGTTTTGTGGTGTGTGGTGTGGAAGAGGGCTAGGGCTTAGCCCCGACCCCTTCCCCCATATAGCGCTAATGTATACTTTGTATAGTGGTTAGCCACTATGACTTATAATAACCACCGTGCAACCTAGTGGTAAGGCGCTTGACTTGTGGTCGATCGGTCCTATGTTCGATCCATGTGGTGGGGGGGAAGTTTGGCCCATAACAAATTTTTGACCACTATTGGGAGGCCATGCGACATCCACCCATTGGCCCATGTGACTCCTAGTTATTGGACCACATAAAAACACCAACAACCAATCAAAACACATAAAATTTTGATCAATCTGGAGAGGACAAGTGGTAGCCTGCCACTGGCCCACATTATACAGTCAGCTTCCCCAGCCAGCATATGGATTGCACAGTCACCGTACCTGCATTTTTTTGCATGTTTGGGGAAACAATCAGAACACGTATTGAGAGGATACGGTATCAGTTTTGAGCGATTCAAGTTGTATTAGATTCATATCGGCGAGCAATTCGATTTGGTGCCAATTTTAAGAAGTTCCAAGAACTTTCATTTTTGAGCTTAAAATTGATCATCTGACCACACCTCCCCACTAGGAACTTTTGGACTCCAAAAATTTACTTCCCTAGTCAATATGAAGAGGCTGGAACTCAAAAATACCCAAAAACTCAATCAAAAATGAAAAATTTTCAATTGGTGCCCTTCAAGCCCCAATCAAGGCACTTCACTTATCATCCTCATGAAGACCTGTTGTCCTATTAGGAATTGAGCCATCACTCTTATCACTATGCAAGAACAAAATACTGATGAATTGAATCTAAACATTCTCTCTACTCGCATCTTTGCATGGCTCCAAAAACACTTCATCTTGAAGTTAAACTATTGAAGACAAACTTGACTCCATCTAGGAATTTAGAAGCAAAATAAACTTACTTTAACGTCTTCAAGCTGAGCTTGTACATGAAAAATACACTGTTGAAATATTTTCCATGATATGATTGACCTTGCCTACAATATGTAGTCATCGTATAAAATCTTAAAAACAAATATTCAATTCACACAAGTTTCAAATCGAATACTTGTATCAGTGAACATATGACAACTTGTAGACATATTTGAACAACAATCCTGTACATTCACTAAAGTCCTTAACATGTGGACTATAACAAGTCAATACATACATCAATTTCAAACATCTGCTTGTTGAACATAGTGACAATGAATTTTCACTTTACAAAAGTTCCTAAATAGGTAATGACACCAAGTATTTACAAAAAAATTACAAAATAACTTCACAATAAGTGTACCCAAACTTTGCCTCTCCTAGGCTTGTGGGCTCTCTTCTTGCACCATATTGTTTTGAAGGTCTCTTAGGATTGTGGAGAGTCCTCTTTGCCACCTTTTGTTTCCCTTGCCTTATGCAACATAAACTCTTTACCTTTCTTGTTCCAGATGCGACTTCCAACATTGTTTAGTGTCATGTCCATGCACTTTGTAATGAGAACATGAAAACTTCTTCTTGTTTGCTGACATAGAAGTTCTCTCATGTGAAAGAAAGTCATTATGCTTGATGCCCAAAATTTGGTTCATTCGTTTAACCATTATCATATGTTGCTCACATACAACCACACAATGGTCAAAAGCATAACAAGGGTATTAGTTCCACAAGTATTCAAAATTTCCATGCATTGGAAAGCACTCTTGAGAGTTATAACTGTCTTTAGAGTCACAACTTCGACGATTGTCACAAGGTGGTGACATCTCATGCTCAGAAGTTTGATGTACCTCAAGCTGTTTGGAGCATTCTCCAAACACCTTTCGTCTATATCCCAATCCCTGGTACTCCAGTCTTTCCTCAACCATAATTGGATTGGTAATGCCTTGACCATTTTTGCCAAGACCTCCACCTTCATATCCAATCTTGGAAATCAACTTCATACCTATGCCCTTGGTATGTTGTTAGAACACTGCAAAAGAGTTGTTATGCATATAAACAGAAGGAGTGGAACTTGAGATGCTAATTACCTCCTTAAACTTGTCATTCATCCTTTCAGCTTTTGATGATGACGACGATGACCAACTTGTAGATGGCTCTAGCCACCCACTCTTATCCACTAGTGATCCAAACTTAAATAGGAACGCAACAAATTACACATATAACCATAAATACATAAGTGCAACAGAAATAACACTTCATTTCATTAATATTAGAATACCGAAATATGCTTATAAACAGAATGGAAATAAATTCGCTCGGGCGATGGTAGGTTATCTCTGAGAAGAGATGTGGCGGCTACATGCCTCTAAACCATGTTACAATGACTCTCAAAATCCTGTTTATTATTGCGAAACAATGAAAAACCCTAAACATCAAAAAACCTAACCCTAGGAGATGAAGAGCCAAAACCGTGGGCCCCGTTTGGGTAAATTGGTACATCAACTTCCCGGGGTCGTAACTTTGGCATACGATCTCCGTTTGGCTATCACAATACCTCATTTTGAAGATCTCGAAGCGGAGGCCAAAATCAAAGTGGCAAGCCTATTTGGGATGATTTTTGTCCCTCCATTTTCCCTAAAAGGGTTGTTTAGGGCCTCAAAACGACTCCAGAAGTTCAAGACTCAAAAAACTGCCAAAAATAGTAAATTGTGCTACAATTAAGGAAACTAAAAGACTGAAAGAGACAATGTTGGGGGTCCAAGTGGAATAGGCAAGTGGCCACCAATATCCACTTGAATCAACTAGAATATGGTGTGCTTCTTGAAGATGTTTGCAAAATGTACATGCAACATCTTCCACATATGGTCCAAAGCCACTATTTGAACCATGACCACATACTGGCCTCATTGTGGAGGTTTCCCTTGCTGGTGTAGGAGTTAAACTTTCTGCAACTTGCTCATGAAGGACTTGCTTCAATACAAAGCGCATGTGTCTCTTCTTCTCTTAAGTGATCTCCAACATCCTTCTCAATTCTATCTTATCCATCTGAAGAACCAAATTCTGTTCCTCTAGCTCTTGAAGACTCTTTTTGTCGCCCATTCTTGCAACTTTCTCAACTGGTGCTCTAATACCTAACTGATCTGAAATTGGATTAGGTTATTTATTCCTCTTTTCCAAAATCAAATAAAACATCACTTAGGATCATGTCAACGCTTTTCAAGGTTAAAAATGGGTCTTGAAACAACAAGTTTTTCAAATGCCTCTTCTTGTCATGAATTAGCCTTCATATGTAATTTAACATAATGAACATAACAACACATAATCCATGCAGGAATAAATAAGAGCAAAACATAAGGTTTTTTGACGGAGTTCACCCCTGTTGGGCTACATCTCCAGGCATGTCAACATCTCATATATTTAGTATCAATGAAGTACATAAACATTTGCTGCAGGTAAATATGTGGCTATTACCCCTACAAGGTAATGTTCTCTTACAAAGAACTCTAACAACAATAACAACTCAAAACATCTCCTACAAAGATGACATACTTCAAATGAAATGATCTAAAAACAACATGTGAACCCTTCAATTCCACATTGAAGCACACAAACAAAACTTCATGATAAGAGAAGTCGAGCCTGAGTTGAACCATGTTGGTTACAGTTGGTGTAGTAGCCTTCAGAAAGTGAATACACCTACAAGGTATTCTCCATGTCGAAATACTACACACCACAAAACCATGGTGAAGGGAGTTAAGGGCTCGAGGCTTAGCCCCAACCAAAGGCTCCCTCCTCCATGGTACTGTGGTGTGTGGTGTGATTCGGGGCTAGGGATTAGCCCTGACCCCTTCCCCCATATAGCGCCAACGTATACTTTATATAGCTGTTAGCCACTATGACTTATAAGAACCACTGTGCACCCTAGTGGTAAGGCGCTTGAATTGTGCTTGATCGGTCCCGTGTTCAATCCTTGTGGGGGGGGGAGTTTGGCCCATAACAAATTTTTGACCAATGTTGGGAGGCCATGTGGCAGCCACCCATTGGCCCATGCAGATCCCAGATATTAGAGCACATAAAAATACCAACAACCAATCAAAACACAAAAAAATTTGACCATTCCAGAGAGGACAAGTGGCAGCCTTCCATTGGCCCACATTGTATAGTTAGCTTAGCGTACCTTCAATTTTTTTGCATGTTTGGGGAAACGATAAAATGCGATATCAGGAGCATACGATATCGGTTTTGAGCGATTCCAGTTGCATTCGATATAGATTGGCATGATCTTCGATTTGGCGCCAGTTTCAAGAAGTTATGAGCACTTTAATTTTTGAGCTTAAAATTGATCACATGATCATCCCCTAAGGGAGAGGGGTATGTAATAGCCCCAAGTTAAAAATTCATGTAATAAAATTTAATAAAGGTAAAATAAGACCACATGCAAGGGAAACTTATTCTAAGCTGAATGTTTGGCAAAATATCCTAGTGGGCATCACTTGTGTTTTATGGCTAAGGGGAAATTAGCAAAGGCAATGACTAAGGCTTTGGAAAGGAAAGAAGGTATTTTTGGCACATTACTTATGAAAATAATGGAAATAGGTGAAAAGGAAGGTGAAAGGTCACAGGTTTCATGTGAGGAGGAAAATTGAATAAATTAGAGGCCTCATCAATAAAAAGACCTTAGATCATTAGTTGGTAGCCTTTTGTTAGTTTAGCGTTAGAATTTGTCTCAAAGAGGAGAAAGAACCAAGAGGAGAAAGAAAGTAAGTGAGGAAAGGAAAGGAAAATCAAGGAAATGAAAGGGAAAGCAAAGAAGGACAAGGAAAGCAAAGGAAGGCAAGGATCAAGTAGCTTCAGCAGGAATACTTGCAGGTAACAGATTGCATGTGTGATTTCCTAGTTGGTTTTGACATGCATGGTATGTGCATGTTGGTATGTGGTTCTTTTGATGTCATTGGCATGGATTTTGTCGGGATTCAACAATGGATTTTAGCCTATCCTTGCCATTTCCGGATAGCCATGGTGTGATGGGATTGTTCTTGGTTTGAGCTTTGGATTGTCGGATGGTTTTAGAATCCGGGGTGAGGTGGTCTCAGGAAAATTCCTAAAGGCCTAGGAATCCCTTGGGCGGTAATGGAGGGATACACGATAAAGACTAAGGGTGGAGATAGGAAAATTCCTTAAGGGTGGTGAAGAAATTCTAAGGCATCCAAGCTCAGTTCGGTTTTGTGATCTCGACACTGGTTTTGGGTGTGATCACGATATGGAGAGGGTGAAGGTGGTTTAACCTCTGGATTCCATTGATTGTCTTTGGATTGGTTTATCCCATGAGATCCCACATTCATGCTTGGAATATGGCATGAGGGTGATTGGTTGAAGAGAGATTTGGCTCAGCCAATCTATGGTTGGGTGGAACGTGGAAGTCCTAAACCCGATTGGTATTTTCTTATGGTTAATAAAAGCTAAGTTCCTCTTTATTTTGGTAAGGAAAGGTATCGATTATTATATGGATTTAACGGTTGTTCACTTATTTTTATTTATCTGCTTTTATGCTCGTTATAAGCATTGTTTTATGATAGATCTTAGTTATGGCTCTTTTCATGTTTTCACTTATAACTTAGTAGATAGTGAATGCAAGACCTAACTAGTGTTAAGACAACTAATGAGAGAAGGTAGTGACCCCTCTTGTTAAACCTTAGATAATTTTTCAGTCCCTTACGTTCAGACTTGCATTCATTACCTGTAGGTTGCATATCTACCAAGTGTTTGACAAAATGTTAGTCCCGATTGGGGATGGCCAGGTCAAGTCCTGGTTCTAGTTTTTGGTTTACAAGCATTGTCTTCACGTCTTTTATGAGTTCTGGAAGTTTCATAGCTTTCTACGCAGAGGCTAAACCCCAACCTTGGAAAATAACCTTAATTCTCACAGTCGCTTACACAACACTAGTAGAAAAAGGCCACAGTCACACTGATGCAGGCCTATAGGAGTGATTGGGAACCTATAGTCGCATGGAGACCTTGACAAGGGAGCGAATGGGGCTCTAGGTTAGGGAAAAGAGGATCTGTCTCAAGGGTTAGACACCTGGAGGGGTTGGGTTACTCTAGGAGGTCCTGTGGCACCTGAGGGAAGTCAGTACGGTCTTGTTGTGTCGACTCCATTTTCTTAAGGTCATCTAGGAGGTTGAGTCCTATCACAATAGCCCCTCATCTCATGTTTATGCCGAGTAAGACATTGAAAGCGGGTAGATGTGAGAGGAGGCATGTTACACGTCCCTTTCTCATGGTGAATTTGCATGAAAACGGTTGTATTAAATTTTCACATTATGTGCATAACAATACCATGCAACCAGATTTGTTAGTTATATCGCTCACACCAAAAAATGGGATAACACCTCTGTGGGAAGTACAAAGTTTGTTCCCCTCATTCATGGATGAGAGTAATAGCTCGAGAGTGGTTCCCACTTATTTAAAGGAGTATGACGATGAAGGAAACACTGAGAGAGCTAGGATTTTCTTCCTTCCTGTCTCGAGGATCTCTCTAAGCCAACATGATTTGGATGAGAGTCTAGTGTCTTGTTTCATCCTACTTGGGCTGATGTTCCCTGATCAAGATTATACTTCACATACGAACTTTGTTCTTGGGATCTTGGTCAATAAAGGAATATTGAACCGTTTGATTTCAAGCTTTGGATTAATTTAATGATAATTGATAGGGGACGAGATAGTCCTAGCGACAATCAACAAAAGACTCCTTCGATTAGCACACTAGATGGTTTTCATGTGATTGCTTGGTAACATTCAGGGGAAAAGTTGGTAATTTTCCAACTTTCTTTGTCATTGCATCAAACGACATCTTTTTCTTGGTGTTTTTCTGTGGCTTCCTATGTCTACCTCCCTCTTCAATTTGCAAACATTATTTGGGTTTTTGAGACAATTTTGGTTGGCGACACAGGTCATAATTTGTAGCCTATAGTTCTAGGAAGTGCAATGGAAAACTCCAGTCAAAGAGATGGAGGCAAAGGATCTTCAATTTCATGTCGCTTATGCCCACACCCTCATGTCGCTAACAAATTTGATTGTAATTCCCTTCTTTGGCTCATCCTTTAGCTCTCCCTCACTATGGTCGAACAGACTAAAAGAATGTAAAGCTTCTAAGACTAGATCATCTGACAAGGTAATGAAATAGATTCTCTTCGCAAGAAATTAGAGAACCTCTCTTCAACTCGTCAAGCTACAAGACAACAAACTTTAGAAGGGAATGCAAGTGCAGATTAGGCAGAAGCAATGTCAGTCAATTCCTCTTCTGGTGAATGAAAAATGGTCAATTTTGCAGGCTTTATAGTTGCAAATATGTTAGCAGGATGTATATTGCAAGAAGTCATTGTGTTGATGTGGTAGAACCTCTTAGTTTGTATTCTTCGATCGAAGAAGTTGACCTCAAAATTTGATGTAAATCTCCTCTTTTTTTCCCGCATTTATATATATATATATATATATATATATATATATATATATATATATATATATATATATATTGTAAGCTTGGTGGGACTATCTCTTCTTCATGTCCAATATATCACCCCGATCGGGGTGGGGAATTGAACCTATGACTTCATATCAAGGAGTGCCTTAACGGAGTACTCGATCACTATCTATCCAAGACCCCGTGGACAATATTTATTTAATAGCGTTAAAAAAAATTATTATTAGTTAATCAGGGATAGAAATAGAGTATGACCACTAGGGAGGGAAAATATCAATTAAACATTGATGATTAATAGTATTAATTATTGATTATATTTTAAGGAAGGGAAGTGTAGTCTACACGAGCGACAATTTCGGTCAGAAAATAATAGTTTTCCCAACATATTTTAGATGAAATCCAATAGGAATTTTTGGAAATCTAGGTTTCAACTGTCAAGTTTCAAAATTTTAGGTGCTCTAGGGATTCTTGAGTTTGTTGAATCCATTTCCACCATTAAAAAAAATGATTCAAACACTCAATTTCATATTTTTTGAAGGAAAAAAATCGTTAGAATTCGACAAGAAAATCATCGTCCGAGAAAAATTGTTGCATGCCTAGACAAGTTTGTTAAAAATAGAAATTATAATAGATAAATAGAATGTAACAATTAAAAGAATCCATGAAAATAGAAAGCGTTAAGGTTAAAAGGAAGGATGGTCACATTGATTAAAAAGTTGAGGGATTAATACTTAAATTAGATTATTGACTTTTTGAATAGAATTAAGTTAATATTATTGATAATTTGAATATAATTAAGTTAATATTTTGTTTTTTGAGAAGAATTTTCAGCGTAAATCACATTCGAATGCATTTGTTGACGCGTTTCGAACCAACAAGTGTGGTTCATCATCAGGACAAGTTGAAGAATCAGATCCAAGCTGCATGTTAAATAGATAGAGCAGGACACCCAACGACTATATTTGACCAGGTAACGACTATATTGAACTAGTAAGCTAGACTGGCTAATGACTATATTTGACTGGGAAATGGCTAGTTGGACTGGACCAAGGAATACGTATAGGAGAACATAACTATATTTAAATAAAAATTAATCAATAGGAATTAATTAGTTACTGAAATTACCTATATTTAAGTAATATAAATAAATATTTAGTTAGTTAATTGAAAGTTAGTTTAATACCAAATATAAACTAAGTTAATATTATTGACAATTTGAATATAATTAAATTGATATTATTGGAAAAAAACAATAAGAATAATTTAATTAAGATAAATTAGAATCACTATATTAGAAATGGGGTTTGCCTCATGAATAAATAGAAAATAAAAATTAATAATATTTCAATGTCAATTTTATAATATTTCTCCTTTCTATTTTTAATTAATTTTTAAAAGTTTAAAGATCATATAATATATATTTTAAATTGTATAATAATTTATTACAAGAAATTAGATGTAATTTTAAATAAAAAATAAAACAATTTTTTATAGTCTTAAAACGATGATTAATTTTAATAGAAATTCTAAATATAACTCATATCAATATCAAAATTTATTGAATTGCGAGAATAAAATAAAGTTAGATATTAAGTTGATGTGTGAAAATTTTCTTTGGGTAAAATAATAAATTATTAGTAACAATTTGATTATTGCATCGAGAGGTGCCTAGTAGGAAGTAGATGTGTATGCGTTAAATATGTGAATATTTTTTAAATGTTATGCTCACAAGTATACATATTAACATAAGTAAAATTTCGAAATCACATTGAAAATTTTGGTCGACGCGTTTCGAACCAACTAGTGTGATTCATCTTCACGACAAGATGAAGTAACAGATCTAGGTAGAAGGTTAAATAGGAAGACATGCCATCCTAACGGCTAGAAGAAAACGACTATACTTGACTAAGGGAGGAAAATGGAAACACACACACACACACATAAATATAATTTATCTAAATGGCTATATTAGACTAGGGGAGGAAAAGGGAAATATTTAAATTGTTTAAATAATATTTTTTATTTATTTACTTCTTCTTCTTATTATTATTTTTTTACCGGATCCGACTTGCAAAAAAGTATAACAAGGATTATAACAAATTTTTAATTTGGGGATAAAAGTAGGAATAAAATAATTCTTAAAAAAAAGTCATAATAAAAAGAAGGACGAATGAAAAAAGGGGATTAGTACATAAAACAAACAAGAAATGGGACAAAAAGCTCAGACAATGACAGAGAAAAACTAAGAGAGGGCGGGAATCCAACAGCTACTAATTTTCCAACCGTCATCCCTATTAATATTACTGGAAGACCTCTCAATTTCAATGGCTTCCCTAAACTTGCGGTGATGAAAATGAGAAATCTTTGCGATAACCCTAGCCTCCTCAATGCATATATGATGCTTGGTCTTCTTTGCATGTTCCGCCAAAGTTGAAGATTTGGTCCTCCCGTGCTTGATATCAGCAATGTGTTCCTTAATCCTTTGGTTAATGTAAATTTTTTTGGCTTCATGTTTTCCCAACCCATGACATTCTTCTCTAATAGTCAAATTATATAGAAAAAAAATCAATTATATATATAATTATATATATATATATATATATATATATATATATATATATATATATAATCAAATTAAAAATAGTAAATTTATGAATGGAGGTTTTTGTTCTCCAATTTTTTACAACTAGTGGTTTTGCCCATGGTATTCTTCTCTAATGGTCAAATCAAATAAAAAGAGTAAAAATTTAAACAAAATAAAATAAAACATTAATAATTAATAATTAAAATAAAATTGAGATAATATACTAATTTTATGGTTGGAGGTTTTTGGGCTAGAGATTCTCACAACCCATGGTTAACCCTAGATCCAGCCTATGTCTCTTAGATGGATCATTGGAGGTTTTTTCTACTCCAAATTTTTATATCTCGTGGTTTTGCCCATAGTATTCTTTTCTAATGGCCAAATCAAATAAAAAGAATAATAATTTAAGCAAAATTAAAAACAAAACAAAATTGATAATTAATAATTAAAATAAATTTGAGATAATATATTAAATTTATCGTTGGAGGTTTTTGGGCTTGAGGTTCTCACAACCCATGTCAAGCATAAATGCAGCCTATGTTTCCCATATGTTCCTAATAACTTAGTTTAGGATATTAACTATACTTGGTTTAATTTAAACCCATATAGTTAACCATCCTAGATCCATTTTAACTCCAAATCTATTAAGCGCTGAGAGGGATCAAATCTCTCAAGGTGCAAACATTTCCTCAAGTTTTGCACTCAATAAAGAGCTTTGCACCATGAGAGATTCGATCCCTCTTGATGCTTGATAAATCCATAGTTAAGATGGATCTAGGCTAGTTATATGAAAGTGTAATATATTTTATCTTTTTAATTTTAATTTGTAATTTTTTAGAAGAAAATACATATCGTTAATTAGTAGAAACTTATGGTGAGCGATACAGTAACTATTGTGTCCCAGCTCCAAACAACCTTGGTCAAGGCAAAAGATAGTATAAATAAATGTGGTGTGTTATTGGTTGAGACCTTGGCAAAGAACATGACTTATCACTATTACACATTAATCAATATTAATAATAAATTAATATTTGATATCTTTTATTGATATTTTATGTTTTTTTTTGTTAAGCTTGGCAGGTCCATCCATTTTCTATTATATATTAGGCAAATTTACACCACACAGATTGACTGGGTGGCCTCAACTTGCCCTGAGGGGAAACCAAGTCTATTGGCCACCAGTCAGCATTATACGCCATCCAAAAACAAAATTGCTTCAGTCTTTCTAGCCAAGCTAGATAAGTCTCAATCTCATGTCCAAATACTACATAATTGTAATAACTAGCATATGCAATAGGAAACTTAAAAGCTAACCGCATAAACAAAAACTAAGCATGAGGAATCTAGTCTTTCTGCTCATCGGAGACAGAGGCTACAGGAGTAGGATCTTTAGCAGTTGCCCCTGCAATTCCATACAGCTCCAGGATGCAAGGGATGTGGCGGTCGATTCGATCCATCCCAATGTCTTGTTTGTGCAACTGAAAGAGGATTTTCTCCATGTCTTTTTTTATAACTGGGCAGGCCCTGCACTGTGACCGCCATCCCCACAGAGATTTGTTCCATTGCTTTGCCAAGCAAACTTTTCATTAAGAAATACAAGTAAAGGGTGTGTTTGAACTGAGTAATTCTACCACGGGTATTCCCTAGATCAGGGACCATTGCCCTCCAGTTGTCGATCTCTTCCTCTGGTTCACTTTCATGTTTTATCTCCGCTTCCTAGCCTTCAATCAACTTCTAAATTCCTATGTCCATTTCATCTTGGTATGTCGCTGTTGCCTCTACTATGAGGTGCTCGATAGGCTTACGACCCCTGCGAGCTTCCGATGTTCTCGACCCCTTGTCTGCCCGATGGGTCGAGCCTCTCCTACCTCGACCACACCCTCTCATTGCTCGAGCCATAGTCTGTGAAGTGATGCCCTGTGGATAGTCAAACGAATTTAGTTCCGTCAACCCTTGCACATCATCCCATCATCACTATTCATACAATGCCTCTCTTACATGCTTCACCATCTGCGGGTGAAGGTAGCTCAGAGCCCACATGTGGCCAAGGGAATTGGGTTTCAGACTTGTCTCCCAGGGCCCCTCAAAGTGCCCCTCCCCCTTGCTATGGTGCAATTGACTGTCATCCCGCTACATCTTGAACCAAGCCCTCAGGCCCGTCCGGAGCTTAGGTCAGCACTTGCATTTATACTCGCTTTCAGCTCCTTTAGCCAACAAATGCTAGCCATGGGTATGCTTGCCCCTCTGTCTCAAATATAGCCCAGGATCACTATCTTTGCACTTAATACCATGCAGGTGCCTAGTTTCCCAGGGTTTTCTCAGCGTTCTACTGTCATGGCTAATATCCCGATCCCCTGTCCTCAACTATTTCGTGCCTCTACCTTCAGCACCCAGCCCCCCAGGAATGGAAAACCCGTTATCCCCTATTCCCATGGTCTGAGCAACTAGGTATAGGTCCGCGTATCTTCTCGGCCCACCATTACCAATGCGCTACCAAGATTCTGGTTTGAATGGGATAAAAATAGAATGCAGAGCTAGGCCATGGAACTCCCTTTCCTCCCCTAGTTTCTCCCATACAACACTACTGCCCATTGAGATGGCCTTTTTCCCCTCCCTTCCCCCCAGCAAAACCCCAACTAGATCATGTAATTGATACAAGAACCCAACCATATCATGGAATTGATACATGAGCGAGACCGAATTACATACAAGGAAACCGTTTCTCGTCTGCAGCCAAGGTGCCTTCGCCCCTCTCCAGATCTGAATATAGATAAATGCTTCTTTATTAATATCAAACCCTTAAGGTAGGGCAATACCATACATTCACTCCTTAAGGAAGGAGAACACTCCACAAGCCATATGCCTGTTCATACAATAATTCCTTCACATCTCTCAATTTGGAGTCTCTAGCCTCTATATAGGCATCATACATACAATACCATGGGTCATTACCATGGTTCCCTCAATACCATCTATCTAATACCATGGGCTTATTACATTATTGCTAACTACTTGTGGCCCCTTACATGATACGGGTTAACCACCTTATTTATTACTATTGCCCATCCCATTATTATTCCATTGGGTACCTCCCTTTGTACCCATATTATCCCCCCTAGGTATACTACAAAATAAATGTGTATGTGACTAGCATTCACATGTCTGAGAATGTGATGGGGAAAACACATCACAAAACGAAGGGTTTGATAAGATTCTAACATTATCATGACACCATCACCAATAGAGGAGAGCCATGCAAGGAATTTGTGAAATCCTCGATGAAAAAGAACTTGACTTGGGTGGGAGGCAGTCCATATGTATACGATGACACCGTGAAAATTATTACTCCATCCATTAAACAATTTGAGAGAGATATGATGGGATACGAGCTCGCATCCATTTTATAGTGAGAGATTATGTTGGGAAAATTATACATTTCGATGAAAGCGAGTACCGTTTATGAAAGACAAAATCATTCCAAGAGCTTTGATTTGATTAAGCCGAAATCTAAACCTCATCATAATCAGTGTTCAGTGATCGTACCATTCTTTCTAACTCTTGAACCTACATCTATCTATTGTAAATTTCCAGATTGTTTTACAACAGGAGAGAGATTCTGCTCTGATGTGACATGGTCGATGTATGCAAATTTATGGTATTTTATTCTTTGTAAAGTATGAATTTCATTTTGAGTGGACTTTGTTGCTCCTCATGATCAATTGTTCTCAGATCACTCTCACCTCACTTTGTACCCTCTTTGACACCACAATATCCTCGCTTTGAATATGATTAGTTTCATTTCATTTTCTGTTCTACTGTCAATAATATTGGCAGATTTTTTTCACAAGTTTTTATGACATTATATGTTACAAAAGTGGAACTTAAAATTAAATGAAAAGAAGAATTTCCTTCGTAATTATTTGCACTATATTCTTTAACACACACACACACACACACACACACACACACATATCCACGAGTCATTGTAACACATTATTTCACCTAATCGTCTACAACTTTGAAATTCAATTGCGTCATACAACACGAGCATGATTTACCATTTTCGATTCCCATAATAGATTTATCATTCAGCCATGGTTAAAAATTGTTATCCTACAATCCTATCTACATCAATCATATGCACCATCGTTCTTCAAATTGACCTTTACGACACCACCGAGGATATTAAACTCATAGATTTGAGATACCATTGTATTTAATTTTACATTTACAATTTTATTGGTCAATGTTTTAAATGTTACCTTTTTATTTAAGTTTAATAAATCTTAATATAATTTTAATTTATGATTTGAGTATGTCTTAAAAATGTTTTTGTTTGACTAAAAGCTCATTTTTTTAAATGTAAAGAAACAACTTAACAATTTAAAATTGCATCTTGCACGAGTAAAGACCTGTCTCTTTATGGACCACTCAAAATGTCCTAAAACTATCTTGTCACCCTATATGAAGTAGAACATATTTAATATTAACAAATAAGAGTCCAAATTATTAAAAAAATACAATGAGTATTACACCAAATATAAGTAAGGAAATGTCATTCTCAAATATAATAGTAATGATTAGAGATTATATTTAAGAGTCCTTAAAACAATACACATGATAATATAATAATATAAAAATATGTAATTATATATATATTTTTGGTATGTATACACATTTTTCTTTTTATCTTACAAAACAAAATGCATCCTTTATTTATTGTAATACATTTTTTATTTATAAAAAAAAACTTGCTCCATACAATACTCCAAATTAGAGATAAGTTAAATTGACATCACTAAAATTTGGAAAAGCTAAATTATAGAGAAACCTCATTAAAAAAATTGGATCTACAACAAAAAAAAATGTGGCTTCTTACCTTGATTAGAAGTAATTTGATAGCGGATTATAAAATATCTCTAAAAAACAAACAAGAGCAAGTTTGCGGTCCACGTTGTGATACCATGTAAAAGTGAAAAAAAACAACTAAAGACCAAACTACTAAACTTAAAAGACCTTCTATGAAGAAGAGAGAATGATTGAAGAACAAAAGATAAATCAATTCATTGTTTTCAAAAAATATAATTTATAAACCCAATGGAAACTTACAATAATAGCTAAAAAAAAACACATAAAACTTCTTTAATAGAACTCTAACAAGGTTATGGTTACTAACAATGTAAAATTAAACAAATTTGAACCTCAGATTCATCTTAGTGGTCAAAGGCTCATGTATTGTTTAAGGATCGCAACTTGTCAATGATGCTCTTGTTACTTCTTCAATGCACTATCCATAAACTCCTACCTACCAATCAGGATCCTATTTTTCCTCTGTTGGTTGTGGGCTTCATGGCGCTTGTAAGCTTAGGGTGGCGATCAAAGGTTCCTGATGGGGGTTGTGGGATTATGTGTTGTGGTCGAAAGGTAATTACAACTCATGGTTCATGGGCTTGGGCTACTCGCGCTCTACTAACGTTGATCCTTCGTGGGTATATGTGCTCTGGTGGAGGATCAAATGCAACTTGTGGTTTGTGGGTCTTGGCTGCTCAAGCTTCATTGACGCAATTCAATGCCTTGGCAAATCCTCTGCAGCCTCATGCATTCAACTTCTTGGTTCCATAATGGTTTTATTATTTGTATTAATTGAATGTGAGTAGTTTATTTTTGTCTTGGCTTTTTTGGGACAACTCTATAAAGCAAAGCCTATATGCTTGTAACCTTTTGAAGTTTAGTGTTAGCTTAGACACTTGTTTCTTTTTGTCTGTTGAACTTATCAAGTGAGACATATGTAATATTAAGCTTCCCAATCTCTGCTATTGGGTTGGTTTCCCCACGGGTAGGCCAATAGCACAGAGAACTATCTTTTTTAATGCCCCTTTTTAGTAATAGAATGTCAAACTTTACAAAAAAAACACCATTTTAACTAATTATAAATAAATTAGAATATTTTTATTATTTTTAAAAATAAACTCCATTTATAGTCTTTCTTTCAATACCATATTGAGTATAAAAACTATAATTTTAACCTAGGAAATGTGGGATCGATCAACCCCATAACTCTTTTGATTCTAATTGGAACTAACAAAAACACCAAAGCTTACTATAAGTCTTAATATATTTTTCAATACACCTTCGCCCTTATATACAAATTTTTTATTTTTTTATTATTTATTTATATTTATATTTATATTTTATTTATTTATTTATATTTTATATTTTTATTATATATATAAAATTTATTTATTTATTTTAGTTTATTATTTATTTTTATTTTTTATTTTTTGAGAGCTGCCGCTATAAGGTTATACGAGAATGTAATTGCTAAGCTAAAGAGCAATGAGGGGTGGTCGAAAGATATTAAGTGTAACATCAGAGTTAAACAAGGTTGCCCCCTCTCCCCTACCCTATTTGGCATTTACATCGATAAACTGGAAGGCAATTTAGAGGAAGCAGGATGTGATGGCACGATCTTAGCTGGGATAGTCGTCATCCTTCTTCTTTATGCTGATGATATTGTTCTTTTGGCAAGGTGCCCAACTGATCTTGATAAGCAACTCAAGCTTCTTAAGGATTTCTGCTCGACCATGGGTATGACTGTTAACACTGACAAAACAAAAGTTATGATTATCAAATCCAAGAAGGACACTTACGCTAATTTTATGTATGACAATAATAACTTGGAGGAAGTGTATTCTTACAAGTACCTAGGAATTGATATTCATCACAAGCTCAACTGGAACCATAGCATTGAGAAAATGATTAATGGGGGGTGAAAAACTTATTTTGGTCTTGAAAATAATTGTAAAACATCAAACCTTGTAATGTGGGATAAAAAGAAGTTCCTATTTGAAAATTTAGTCACTCCTGTTATCTTATATGGCTGTGAGGTTTGGGGTTGCAGCATCTCCAGAGAATCATGGAGAAAGACTGAGCAAATCCATAAGTGTTTTATAAATTATAACCTGAAAATTAAAAGTAATACACCCTATCCTATTATCCTTATAGAAGCAGGTATTTCCCTTATTGAGAGCCTAGCTATGATTAGGTTTCTACTGTACAAGCACAAACTCAATAACTTAGACGATCATAGACTTCTTAAGCTAGCTTTAAATTCCAGCCAAACCCACTTAAGGCTCAATCGGGGGTGGCATAAAGACACAAGGACCTGGTTAAACTATTGGGCGATCAATGAGAATGATGCATTGAAAAACATAAATAACATTAAAGATATTATTACTTCTAAGTTCAAAGAAAAAATGTGTTGTGAGAAAGATTTAGCGACTAAAAGAAAATTAAGTTATTATAAGAAGGTCATCAACCCCACCCTAGAAGATCAAAAGTATCTCTCTATTTTAACTAGCTCAAAGAAGAAAATTAATATAGCAAAGATTAGAACGAATTCTCATGAGCTCCATAGTGAAACAGGTCATTGGGCAGTTCCTAAAATGCCATGGATGGAAAGGATCTGCCATATATGTGAGAATAGGAACATCGAGGATGAAAACCACTTCCTCTTAGAGTGTCCCGCGTGCAACCACATTAGATCTCAGTTTCACAAT
This sequence comes from Pinus tabuliformis, assembly GCA_031772625.1. Taxonomy (NCBI): domain Eukaryota; kingdom Viridiplantae; phylum Streptophyta; class Pinopsida; order Pinales; family Pinaceae; genus Pinus; species Pinus tabuliformis. The sequence goes on from CM062813.1 coordinate 1,085,361,714, forward strand.
CTTTGTTACAATACTGACCTTCCTAGCCTTTTACAATGTCAAAATTATAGTGAGCTCGGGAGGCTTCTCTCCAAGCTTTTTGAGCATAGGAATAAAATCTTAAATCAAAATAAATAATTTGTTTCTTTAGGTCCGATAGACCAATTTTGGTCTTAGCGGACGTTAACCATCATCATCATCATCATCATTTTTATTTTTATTTTTTTATTTTATTTTTATTTATTTTTTTAAAATTTTATTTTTATTTTAATATTTATTTATTATTATTATTTATTATTATTATTATTTTTTTAAATCCCTATTTATATATATATATAATTTATTTATTTTATTATTATTTTTTATTTTATATATATTATTATCATTATTTTTTTTAATTATATATATATATATATATATATATATATATATTTTATATTATATATATCTATATCTATATATATATATATAGATATAGATATTTTTTAACATAAGTTTGTCTATATTAATGTATATGCATATCTTTAGATGGCGTGTTACACCCTGCGCAATAGATTATGAAACTATATATATTTTTTTAAATTACACACCCTACTCAATGTACATATTTCTCTTGCAGAGAAATACGATCTCATGTCCACTTAATTATGTCGATAGACATTATATTACGAAGTTCTTCTTCGCGACATTTTGAGATTCGTCGTCCTCCACAACTGGCGCAAATCTCAACAATGTCCTATACAACTCGTAGGGAAATTCATAACATAAGTTTGTCTATATCAATGTATATGCATATCTTTAGATGGCGTGTTACACCCTGTGCAATAGATTATGAAACTATATTTTTTTAAATTACACACCCTACTCAATGTACATATCGCTCTTGCAGAGAAATACGATCTCATGTCCACTTAATTATGCCGATAGACATTATATTACGAAGTTCTTCTTCGCGAAATTGTTGAGATTCGTCATCCTCCACAACTAGCACAAATCTCAACAATGTCCTATACGACTCGTAAGGAAATTCAAACATTCAATACGTCAGCATGCGCCCCGCAACGATGCCTTGCATCCCCTCACCATAAATGCTTAGGATTACTTGTTGTTGATGAGCTTCTTCTAGTGGATGTAGTCGAATAAAAAATTGTTCAACAAGAATGAGAAAACCTTGTAACTTAGCTTGTTACTATCACAACACATTCGACCATTCCCAACTTCCAATCCCAACACCATAATTTGATTGATGTTGAAGAATATTAATGTGGTCAGTGACTTAAACAGATCCTCTCTTCTATCAATTGCGAAAATCAGTTAGAAGAAAAGTTTGAAACAATATTTATGGAATTGAGGTGCACACAATGTATTGGCAGGGGGGATGTGGGATAGCTATGAATGGCTTGGTGAAATCTAGAAACCGTCGGACAACAGAATCTCTGGCGCAGGCAAGAAATGTGTATGCCACTATCATTCACATGTCTGATAATGTGATGGGGAAAACACATCGCAAAACGAAGGGTTTGATAAGATTCTAACATTATCATGACACCATCACTAATAGAGGAGAGTCATGCAAGGAATTTGTGAAATTCTCGATGAAAAAGAACATGACTTGGGTGGGAGGCATTCCGTATGTATACGATGGCACCATGAAAGTTATTGCTCCATCCATTATATAGTTCGAGAGAGATATGATGGGATCTGAGCTCGCACCCATTCTACAATGATCCAGGAGGATCCTAGAGGATTGATCCAAGTGGATCTTCATAAAAGTACTAGTGACATGGTGAAAGACTCAAAACTCAAAGTGGCAGAATCTGGATAAAGTTAGCATTGGATAAAAGTGCTCATCATCCTGATTCCAATGGTGCGAACGACTCTCAAATCTGAGTCTAGATGATGAAGTTAGAACAAGTCAAAGTTTGAGTTTGACTTGTCTAGGTAGCAGGGAGACGATGACATGACAAAGTTTCAGCAAATGAGGGAGCACCACATGGCAGGTTGCCACTGGGCCCCACATATCGCATATCGGTGAAAAAGAGGAGCATCTTAAGGAGAATCGGCCCCTGGCGTTGCAGTTGCGATTGCGATATTGACATATTGCAGGCTGGAGGAGGAACAAAAAGGTTAAGGATCGGCCCCGACGAAGACCCGGTTGAGATGTGATATTATCGCATATTGCAATCGTAGAACAAGGATGGTGTTACAAAAGGCCCCAGCAAAAAAGTGTCAATTGCGATTTTGCGATAGGCACCGATTGCGATATTGCGATGGGGGTCGGACCTGAAATGTTATATATTGTGATTTATAAATCTTGACGGGTCTACCATATTGGAGAGCATTGGAGCTAGGTTGATATGTTGATGGGTTCCACACTTATTGCGATTTGCGGGGGGATCCAGATGCGATGTTTTGTATGGTGTGTTTTATAAATCTGGTAGGTCCGTATATCACAATATGCTTGTGACTTGGATTGGACTACCTGCCTATAAGTTGGAAATGCCAAAAAACATGCTGCCGAGACTCATGCACAGTTGATATGGGTTTTCCTTGTTGGAAAGGGGCTTCACTATTGCGATAAGGTTGTTGCCGTGAATCCTCCCAACCTGATTCCGCCATCTAAATTGGGTTCTTATGTTAGAACTGCCCCAATTTTGAGGGACGCTGCCATGCTTATATATACAACTGTTTGTGTTGGGAGAACGGAGGGAGGACTGGCCAAATAACTCAGAGCACACAACAAACCCTCACCCTGGCAGCAGTTCACTAGGAGATCAGTGGTACTGTCTGTTTTTGACGCTGGCTCTCCATTCTTTGTCCATGTTCCAACTTGGAGGTATAAGGGTTGTAATTGAATGTTGCTTGTACTTTTATCTCTTTTTATGCCACTAATTGAAAGAAGGCCTCCCTATTATTGAGCAGGGCCCAGAGACGTAGTCCAAATTGGACGAACTCTGTAATCAAATCATTGTGTCACAGTTTTTGTGATCTTATGATTATTTCCACATTGTTTATATGATTTTAAGTTCCATGGTTAATTAGCTCTGTTATATGTAATTACGATGCATCTGTAAGCAAAAGATCTTGGATCATATAACGAGAGATTATGTTGGGAAAATTCTAGATTTCAATGTAAGCAAGTATCGTTTATGAAAGACAAAATCATTCCAAGAGCTTTGATTTGATCAGGCCAAAATCCAAAGCTCATCAGACTCAGTGTTTAGTGAGCATACCATTCTTTCTAACTCTTGAACCTACATCTATTTGTTGTAAATTTCCATGACTGTTATACCGTAGGAGCGAGATCTTGCCCTGCCGCGACATCGTCGATGTATGTAAATTTATGGTATTGTATTCTTTTTTAAAGTATGAATTTCATTTTGAGTGGACTTTGCTGCTCCTCGTGATCAATTGTTCACAGATCACTCTCACCTCACTTTATACCGTCTTTGACACCATGAGATCCTCGTTTTGAATATGATCGGTTTCATTTCATTTCTGTTCTACTATCGATAGTATTGCCATAATTTTTTCACAAGTTTTTATGACATTATATGTTACCAAAGCGGAATTTAAAATTAAATGAAAATAATAATTTCCTTCATAATTATTTGCACTATATTCTTTAATATATATGGAAACTCATGTATATATATATATATATATATATATATGTATGTATGTATGTACACACACACACACACATATTCACGAGTCACCATAACACATTATTTCACCTAATCGTTGATCTGAAATTATCATATGTTAAAACTGAACTAGAATTGATTATGTCAACAGTGAAATGAATGTTAACTTAAAGTGCGAAAACTGTGAGAACTACTTTTGAATAAAGACTTTACGACAGATGATAAAACATAAGCAAGATGCAAAACATAAGTGAAAACAACAAATACACATCAATACCAGACATCAAGATTGATTACGGAGCTCGTCCTTGATGGACTACGTCTCTAGGTCTTCTTTCAAGATGGGTGACCGCTTTATTAGGATTGAATCCGAGAAGGTTGATTACACAAAAAATTGACCAAACTGAATGTGCATGTAGGCACTTCTGGTCACTGTCATAAGAAATCTCTCTGAACTATCTTTCCAATGCCTGTCACAGTTCCCAATTCTGACTCCGAATGCTCCTGTTACCCTGAAAACAAAACAACCTATATCCTCCAAAACCTGCATACAAAACTCAAAACCACTCCATCCTTCTTCAATGAGAAAACCACCTTTTATAACCCTGCAGATTCACTCTAACCTCCTTAGGTTGAGTTCGGGATGAATGAGTTGCAATTAGGGTTCATATGCCCTCAGTCTTGTCATTTTGACACTTAGGGATAAAGTTACATGGTCTTCGAATTAGTTTTAATGCCAAAATGACAAAAAAACCCAAAACAGACCATAGGTTATAATTAGCCCACTGGCGGTTAGGTAAACGGCGCGCAGGCCTTGACCATGCCCATGTGATCAGGGTGGTCTAACCATAAACTGCCAGCTGGTGGTCTAACTCCGGCGGCTCCGCTTAACAGTTGTGATGCGTTCACATGCTGTGACCGCCACGGTATTGTTACCTCTGCTCGAATGCGCTTTTAATGTCATGGTTAATTGATGGTGAGGTAACGTTTTCACATGCTCTCGTCTCCGCTCGACGGTTACCGCTTTGGTATGAACTTCGCCCAATGGTTAATGTAACCTTCTGCCTATTCACATGTGCATGACCGTTGTCGCGGCTCCAATGTGGTCTTCTCCGTCGTTAGGGATTGATATTTAATTTATAATATTTTACATTAGTTTTACAAAGGCCGAGAGTTGTTTAATACATAACTTTGATGTATGGTTTTTAATGTATTTCAAATGCGTTTTAATACATGGGTTAGGTTTTAGGTTTAGTTTAGGGTTTAGATTAGGCTTGCATTTGATTTGTACCCTAACTTTTTAGGGCTAGGACTTAGGTTTTAGATTTTTGTCATCAAAAAACCCATTTACAACCAATTGTCACAAAGTGACATTTGCAACAAATGTCACATGATGACAACAACTAAACCCTACAAAATGGACGACAAACCCATGTCAACAACCAAACCCTGCAAAATGGACGACAACCACATGTCGACAACCATACCCTGGCGGAACTGACAACAACCACAAGTCGAAAACCAGGTACCAAACCATATTCACCGAATACCATGAAAGCCATATACATTATTGGACAACCTGAACCATAAACATCACTGTCGATGCTGACGACACCAAACACTGAATACTGATGATGAAACTGAACCTGTGTAACTGATCTGACGAGATCCTCCTAGATCAATCGTCTACAACTCTGAAATTCAATTGCGTCATACAACACGAGCATGATTTACCATTTTCGATTCATAAAATAGATTTATCATTCAGCCATGGTTAAAAATTGTTATCCTACAATCCTATCTACATCAATCATATGCACCATTGTTCTTCAAATTAACCTTACGACACCATCGAGGATATTAAACTCATAGCTTTGAGATACCAATGTATTTAGTTTTACATTTATAATTTTATTGGTCAATTTTTCAAATGTTACCTTTTATTTAAGTTTAATCAATCTTAATCTAATTTTAATTTATGATTTGAGTATGTCTTAAAAATGTTTTTGTTTGGATAAAAGTTCATTTTTTTAAAATGTAAAGAAACAACTTAACAGTTTAAAACTACATCTTGCACGAGTAAAAACTTGTCTCTTTATGGACCACTGGGAATGTCCTCAAACTATCTTATCACCCTATTTGAAGTAGAACAAATTTAATATTAAGACATAAGAGTCCAAATTATTAAAAGAATACAAAGAGTATTACAACAAATATAAGTAAGGAAATATCATTCTAAAAAATAATAGTAATGATTAGAGATTTTGTTTTTAATACATATATACATTTTTCTTTTTATCCTATAAAACAAAATGCATCCTTTATTTATTGTAATACATTTTTTATTTATAAAAGAAATCTTGCTCCATACAATACTCCAAATTAGAGATAAGTTAAATTGACATCACTAAAATTTGGAAAAGCTAAATTATAAAGAAACCTCATTAAAAAAACTGGATCTACAACAAAAAAAAATGTGGCTTCTTACCCTGATTAGAAGTAATTTGATAGCGTATTATAAAAGATCTCTAAAAAACAAGCAAGAGTGAGTTTGCGGTGCACGTTGTGATACCATGTAAAAGTGCGAAAAACAACTAAATACCAAATTACTAAACTTAAAAGACATTCTATGAAGAAGAGAGAATGATTGAAGAACAAGAGAGAAATCACTTCATTTTTTTTCAAAATATATAATTTATAAACCCAATGGAAACTTACAACAATAGCTAAAAAACAACACATACAATTTCTTTAATAGAACTCTAACAAGGTTATGATTACTAACAATGTCAAATTAAACAAGTTCGAACCTCAACTTCATCTTAGTGGTCAAAGGCTCGTGGATTGTTAAGGCTCACAACTTGTCAATGATGCTCATGTTACTTCTTCAATGCACTGTCCATAAATTCCTACCTACCAATTGGGTTCCTATTTTTCCTCTGTTGGTTGTGGGCTTCATGGCGCTTGCAAGCTTAGGGTGGCGGTCAAAGGTTCCTGATGGGGGTTGTGGGCTTATGTGCTATGGTCGAAATGTAATTGCAACTCATGGTTCATGGGCTTGGGCTACTCACACTGTGCTAGCATGGATCCTTCGTGGGTATATGTTCTTTGGTGGAGGATCAAATGCAACTTGTTGTTTGTGGGTCTTGGCTGCTCAAGCTTCATTGACGCAATTCAATGCCTTGGCAAATCCTCTGCAGCCTCATGCATTCAACTTCTAGGCTCCATAGTGGTTTTATTCTTTGTATTAATTAAGCGTGGGTAGTTTATTTTTGTCTTGGCTTTTTTGGGACAACTCTGTATAACAAAGCCTATATGCTTGTAACCTTTTGAAGTTTAGTGTGAGCTCAGATACTTGTTTCTTTTTGTATATTGAACTTATCAAGTGAGACATATGTAATCTTAAGCTTCCCAATCTGTACTATTGGGTGGGCTTCCCCACGGGCAGGACAATAGCACAGAGAACTATCTTTTTTAATGTCCCTCTTCAGTAATAAAATGTCAAACTTTACACAAAAAAAACACCATTTTAACTAATTATAAATAAATTAGAATATTTTTATTATTTAAAAAAAAAAACTCCATTTATAGTCTTTCTTTCCATACCATATTGAGTACAAAAACTATAATTTTAACCTATGAAATATGGGAGCGATCAACCCCATAACTCTTTTGATTCTAATTGGCACTAACAAAAACACCGAAGCCTACTATAAATCTTAACATAATTTTCATACGTAAATAAACCTTCGCCCTTATATATAAATTGTTGTTGTTTTTGGTATTTATAACATAAGTTTGTCTGTATTAATGTATATGCATATCTTTAGATGGTGTGTTACACCCTACACAATAGATTATGAAACCATAATTTTTTAAATTACACACCCTACTCCTACTCAATGTACATATCGCGCTTGCAAAGAAATATGATCTCAACTCCACTTAATTATGCTGATAGGCATTATATTACGAAGTTCTTCTTTGCGACATCGTTGAGATTTGTTGTCCTCCACAACTGGTGCAAATCTCAACAATGTCCTTTACAGCTGGTAGGGAAAGTCAAACATTCCATACGTCAGCGTGTGTCTTGCAACGATACCTTGTATCTGCTCGCCATCGATGCTTAGAATTACTTGTTGTTGATGAGCTCCTTCTCCTAGTTGTAGCCGAATAAAAAATTGTTCTCCAACAACGAGAAAACCTCGTAACTGAGATTGTTGATGTCATAACGCATTCGACCATGCCCAACTTCCAATCCCAACACCATAATTCGATTAATGTTGAAGAATCTTAATGTGGTTAGTGACTTAAACAAATTCTCTATTCTATCAATTGCGACAATCAGTAGAAGAAAAGTTTTAAAAAATATTTATGGAATTGATGTGCATACAATGTATTGGCAAGGGGCTTGTCGGATAGCTATGAATGGTTTGGTGGAATCCAGAAACTGTTAGACAACATAATCTTCGATGTAGGAAAGAAATGTGTACACAACTGCCATTCACATGTCTGAGAATGTGATGGGGAAAACACATCACAAAACAAAGGGTTTGATAAGATTCTAATATTATCACGACACCATCATCCATAGAGGAGAGTGCAAGGAATTTATGAAAGCCTCGATGAAAAATAACGTGACTTGGGTTCCATATGTATACGATGGCAACATGAAAGTTGTTGCTCCATTCGACAATTCAAAATAGATATGATGAGATCTGAGCTTGCATCCATTCTATAGTGATCCAAGAGGATTCTGGAGGATTGATCCAAGTGGATCTTCAGAAAAGTCCCAGTGGCATGGTGAAAGGCTCAAAACTCAAAGTCATAGAATCTGGATAAACTTAGCATCAGATGAAAGTGCTCATCATCCTGATTCCAATGGTGTGAATGACTCTCAAATATGAGTCTAGATGACAGAGTTAGAACAAGTCAAAGTTTGAGTTTGACTTGTCCAGGTAGCAGGAATAAGATGACATGGAAAAGTTTCAGCGAACGAGGGAGTGCCACATGGCAGGTTACCACTGGGCCCCGCATGTCGCATATCAACGAAAAGGAGGACCGACTTAATGAGAATTAGCCCCTGGCTTTGCCGGTTGAAATTGTGATATCGCATATCACAGGCTGGAGGAGGGAAAAAAAGGTTGAGAATCGGCCTCGACGAAGACCTGGTTGCGATGCGATATATCACATATCTCAATTGTAGAACAAGTGTTACAAAAGGCCTCGGTGGAAAAGCGTCGATTGCGATTTTGCGATGGGGGCCCAGACCCGAAATGTTATATATTGTGATTTATAAATTGCGGTAGGTCTGCCATATCGTAGAGCACTGGAGTTGGGTTGATATGCCGATGGGTTCCATGCCGATTGCGATTTGCGGGGAGGATCCAGACATGATATTTTGTATGGTGTGTTCTATAAATCCGGCGGGTCCGTATATCGCATGATGCTTATGTCTTGGCTTGGACTGTTCGCCGATAAGTTGGAAACACCGAAAAACATGCTACCAAGACTCATGCGCAGTTGAGATGGATTTTCCTTTTTCTAAAGGGACTTCACTATTGCGGTAAGGTTGTTGCTGTGAATCCTCCCGGCACGATTCCGTCGGCTAACTTGGGTTCTTATGTTAGAACTGCCCCGATTTTGAGGGATGCTGCCATGCTTATATATACGACTGTTTATGTCGGGAGAAAGGAGGGAGGATTGGCCGAATAACTCAGAGCAAACAACAGACCCTGACCCTGGGAGCAGTTTGCCAGGAGTTCAGTGGTATTGTTTGTTTTTGAAGCTGGGCTCTCCAATCTTTGTCCATCTTCCAACTTGGAGGTATAAGGGTTGTAATTGAATGTTTCTTGTACTTTTATCTCTTTTTATGCCACTAATTGAAAGAAGGCCTCCCCACTATTGAGTAGGGCCCGAAGATGTAGTCCAAATTGGACGAACTTCGTAATCAAATCATTATGTTATGGTTTTTGTGTTCTTCTGATTATTTCCACATTGTTTATGTGCTTTTAAGTTCCATGGTTAATTAGCTCTATTATGTGTAATTACGATGCATCTATAAGCAAAATATCTTAGATCATACAATGAGAGATTATGTTGGGAAAATTCTACATTTCAATGAAAGCGAGTACCATTTATGAAAGACAAAATAATTCCAAGAGCTTTGATTTGATCAGGCCGAAATCCAAAGCCCATCAGACTCAGTGTTTAGTGATCGCACCATTCTTTCTAACTCTTGAACCTATATCTATCTCTTGTAAATTTCCATGATTGTTTTACCGCAGGAGCGGGATTCTGCCCTGCCGCAGCATGGTCGATGTATGTAAATTTATGGTATTTTATTATTTTGTAAAGTATGAATTTCATTTTGAGTGGACTTTGCTGCTACTCGCGATCAATTGTTCATAGACCACTCTCACCTCACTTTGTACTGTATTTGACACCACGAGATCCTTGCTTTGAATATGATCAGTTTCATTTCATTTTCTGTTCTACTATCAATAGTATTACCAAATTTTTTTCACAAGTTTTTGTGACATTATATGTTACAAAAGTGGAATTTAAAATTAAATGAAAAGATTATTTTCGTTCGTAATTATTTTCACTATATTCTTTAACATATATGGGAACTCATATATATATATCCACGAGTCATAGTAACACATTATTTCACCTAATCGTCTATAACTCTAAAATTCAATTGCGTCATACAACACGAGCATGATTTACCATTTTTGATTCATAAAATAGATTTATCATTCATCCATGGTTAAAAATTGTTATCCTACAATCCTATCTACATCAATCATATGCACCATCGTTCTTCAAATTGACCTTTACGATATCATCGAGGTTATTAAACTCGTAGATTTGAGATACCATTGTATTTAATTTTACATTTACAATTTTATTGGTCAATGTTTTAAATGTTCCCTTTTTATTTAAGTTTAATCAATCTTAATATAATTTTAATTTATGATTTGAGTATGTCTTAAAAATGTTTTTGTTTGGCTAAAAGTTCATTTTTCTTAAATGTAAAGAAACAACTTAACAATTTAAAACTGCATCTTGCACGAGTAAAAACCTGTCTCTTTATGGACCACTATGAATGTTCTCAACTATCTTGTCACCCTATTTGAAGTAGAAGAAATTTAATATTAACACATAAGAGTCCAAATTATTAAAAAATACAAAGAGTATTACACCAAATATAAGTAAGGAAATATCATTCTCAAGTACAATAGTAATGATTAGAGATTATATTTAAGACTCTTTAAAAAATTACATATAATAATATAATAATATAAAATATATAATTATATTTTGTTTTTTAATACATATATACATTTTTCTTTTTATCTTACAAAACAATTTGCATCCTTTATTTATTGTAATACATTTTTTATTTATAAAAAAAAACTTGCTCCATACAATACTCTAAATTAGAGATAAGTTAAATTGACATCACTAAAATTTGGAAAAGCTAAATTATAAAGAAACCTCATTAAAAAACCCGGATCTACCTCAAAAAAATGTGGCTTCTTACCCTTGATTAGAAGTAATTTGATAGCAAATTATAAAATATCTCCCAAAAACAAACAAGGGCAAGTTTGTGGTCCACTTTGTGATACCATGTAAAAGTGCAAAAAATAGCCACAGACCAAACTACTAAACTTAAAAGACCTTCTATGAAGAAGAGAGAATGATTGAAGAACAAAAGAGAAATCACTTCATTGTTTTTCAAAAAATATAATTTATAAACCCCATGGAAACTTACAACAATAGCTAAAAAACAACACATAAAACTTCTTTAATAGAACTCTAACAAGGTTATGGTTACTAACGATGTAAAATTAAACAAAATTTGAACCTCAGCTTCATATTACTGGTCAAAGGCTCGTGGATTGTTAAGGCTCACAACTTGTCAATGATGCTCATGTTACTTCTTCAATGCACTGTCCATAAACTCCTACCTACCAATTGGGGTCCTATTTTTCCTATTGGTTGTGGGCTTCATGGTGCTTGAAAGCTTAGGGTGGCGGTCAAATGTTCTTGATGGGGGTTGTGGGCTTATGTGCTATGGTCAAAAGGTAATTGAAACTCATGGTTCATGGGGTTGGGCTACTCGTGCTTTGCTATCATGGCTCCTTTGTGGGTATATGTGCTCTAGTGGAGGATTAAATGCAACTTGTAGTTTGTGGGTCTTGGCTGCTCAAGATTCATTGACGCAATTCAATGCCTTGACAAATCCTTTGCAGCCTCATGCATTCAACTTCTAGGGCCCATAATGGTTTTATTCTTTGTATTAATCGACTGCGGGTAGTTTATTTTTGTCTTGGCTTTTCTGGGAAAACTTTGGATATATCCTCTCTTCTATCAATTACGACAATCAGTAGAAGAAAAGTTTGAAACGATATTTCTGGACTTGACGTGCACACAATGCATTGGTGGGGGGCTGTGGGATAGCTATGAATGGTTTGGTTGAATCCGGAAACCGTCGGACAACAGAATCTGCGGTGCAGGCAAGAAATGTTTACTTGACTGGCATTCACATGTCTGAGAATGTGATGGGGAAACACATCACAAAACGAAGGGTTTGATGAGATTCTATCATTATCATGACACCATCACCAGTAGAGGAGAGCCGTGCAGGGAATTTGTGAAAGCATCGATGAGAAAGAACGTGACTTGGGTGGGAGGCATTCCGTATGTATACGATGGCACCATGAAAGCTGTTGCTCCATCCATTAAAAAATTCGAGAGAGACATGATGGGATCCGAGCTCGCATCCATTCTGCAGTGAGCGATTATGTTGGGAAAATTCTGCAAATCGATGAAAGCAAGTACCATTTATGAAAGACCAAATCATTGCAAGAGCTTTGATTTGATCAGGCCAAAATCCAAAGCTCACCAGAATCAGTGTTTAGTGATCGTACCATTATTTCTAACTCTTGAACCTGCATCTGTCTATTGTAAATTCCATCATTGTTTTACCGCAGGAGCGGGATTCTGCCCTGTCCCGGCATGGTCGATGTATTTAAATTTATGGTATTGTATTCTTTTGTAAAGTATGAATTTCATTTTGAGTGGACTGTGCTGCTCCTCACGATCAATTGTTCACAGATCACTCTTACCTCACTTTGACACCACGAGATCCTCGCTTTGAATATGATCGATTTCATTTCATTTTCTGTTCTACTATCAATAGTATTGGCAGAAAATTTTCACAAGTTTTATGACATTATAGGTTACAAAAGTGGAATTTAAAATTAAATGAAAAAAATAATTTCTCTTCTAATTATCTGCACTATATTCTTTAACATATATGAAAACTCATATATATATAGATAGATATATATCTACTGGTCACCGTAACACATTATTTCAGCTAATTGTATACAACTTTGAAATTCAATTGCGTCATACAACACAAGCATGATTTACCATTTTCAATTCATAAAATAGATTTATCATTCAGCCATGGTTAAAAATTGTTATCCTACAATCCTATCTGCATCAATCATATGCACCATTGTTCTTCAAATTGACCTTTACGAATCTATTCAGCCATGGTTAAAAATTGTTATCCTACAATCCTATCTACATCAATCATATGCACCATTGTTCTTCAAATTGACCTTTACGACACCACCGAGGATATTAACCTTATATATTTGAAATACCATGGTATTTAATTTTACATTTACAATTTCATTAGTCAATGTTTTAAATGTTACTTTTTTATTTAAGTTTAATCAATCTTAATATAATTTTAATTTATGATTTGAGTATGTCTTAAAAATGTTTTTGTTTGGTTAAAAGTTCATTTTTTTTAAATGTAAAGAAACAACTTAACCGTTTAAAACTGTTTCTTTCGTGACTAAAAACCTGTATCTTTATGGACCACTGGGAATGTCCTCAAACTATCTTGGCACCCTATTTGAAGTAGAACAAATTTAATATTAACACATAAGAGTCCAAAGTATTAAAAAAATAGAAAGAGTATTACACCAAATATAAGTAAGGAAATATCATTCTGAAATATAATAGTAATCATTAGGGATTATATTTAAGACTCCTTAAAATATATATATATATATATATATATATATATATATATATCATTATATTTTATTTTTTAATACATATATACATTTTTCTTTTTATCTTACAAAACAAAATGCATCCTTTATTTATTGTAATACATTTTTTATTTATAAAAAAAACTTGCTCCATACAATACTCTAAATTAGAGATAAGTTAACTTGACATCACTAAAATTTGGCAAAGCTAAACTATAAAGAAATCTCATTAAAAAAACCAGATCTACAAAAAAAAAAAGGTGGCTTCTTACCCGATTAGAAGTAATTTGATAGTGGATTATAAAAGATCTCTAAAAAACAAACAAGAGCAAATTTGCGGTCCACGTTGTGATACCATGTAAAAGTGCAAAAAACAACTAAAGACCAAACTACTAAACTTAGAAGACCTTCTATGAAGAAGAGAAATGATTGAAGAACAAAAGAGAAATCACTTCATTGTTTTTCAAAAAATATAATTTATAAACCCGTTGGAAACTTACAACAATAGCTAAAAAAAACAACACATAAAACTTCTTTAATAGAACTCTAACAAGGTTATGATTACTAACAATGTAAAATTAAACATAGAGTATGATTGCATACTCTACAGTATGAAATCATACTCTAATTTGGAGTATTGAAAGGAGCAAGTTTTTTTTTGTTTTTTTTGGCTTTTTTTTTTTGTTTTTTTTTTTATAAATAAAAAATGTATTGCAATAAATAAATGATACATTTTGTTTTCTAAGATACAAAGAAAAATTAGTTTATATATATTTTTAGGAGTCTTAAATGTAATCTCTAATCATTACTATTATATTTCGGAATGGTATTTCCTTACTTATATTTGGTGTATTTGTATTTTTTGTTGTTGTATTTTTTAATAATTTAGACTCTTATATGTTAATATTAAATTTGTTCTACTTCAAATAGGGTGACAAGATAGTGCGAGGACATTCTCAGTGGTAGCACATGTAGCATGACCTTGTAGTCCACTAACTGTAGGAATAGATAATGAAGGTTATAAAAGGGCTCTTTAAAATTGACCATCGACCACTATTAGTTTAATATTGTCCAATGAAATTTACAATATTTATTTTTCAAAACCAAATATTTTTTCAATATTTAAAAAAAATTAAATTTTAAATTAACATTTTTATAAAAGTACATCCCATATAGTCAGGCCCCTTAGCACACTAGACCTTTTAAGAGGTACCTGACCTTTGAACCCCTTCGACCAATCAATCCCTCACCTCTAATTAGACATTAGAAACCCTTCTATTTCAAATGCTATTGTATATATTTTCGGATGGTAAAACAAAACCTAAAACACCTCTTATAGATGTAGAGTTGGTGAAGAGTGGGGACTTGATGAGTTCATGGATTAAGCAAAGCATAATTATAGAAAATCAATGCGATATGGTGCATGTCAACATTTCCATATATGTCTTCTTCTACTTTCGTCTCACTATTTCAAAAAATTTAATTTCTAAGCCTTTACTTGCTTGATTCATTGTCTTCCCTATTAGTTTGTGGCTATCTCTACCTCCTCATTGCTTCTATGAAGGCATTTGATTGCCTCAACAAACTCCTAAGATTGAGATAACCCACCCATGTCCCACATGCAACCCTCTACTTTACCAATTCCTTTCCATTCCCCCCACCCCTTGTCTCCTAATTCCTCATGCCTTCCACTTCCACATCCTTGTTTCCTATAGTGCTACTTTTGCATTACTCTACATCCATCTACACTTCTATCGACATGTGTTTACCCCCTTTTGGTGCAAATGCTAGTATATAAAGCAGAGATATAAATACGATATATGGCCTACGATATACTCAATATGGATACATAAAACAGATTGAGGGCGCACTCTAGTGCATCAACAACAACAAACGTGTAGAAATTTCTCAATAGATCAACTAGCTCTGATACCATGTAGAAATTCTGACTGTAGATTAACCTGATTGTGCAATATAACTAAAGCAAAATACTTAATCTACTTCTACAATCAAACTTGCGGAAGCTTAATCGATTTGAGCAAGATCAAGCGGAACACATATAACCAGAAGAAGAATCAATGCACATGAAACACAGAAGAATACTCAGGGGAAAGCCTCAGCTAAAAACCCCACTATCTGTATTATCATACAAGGTGGAAATACATCAAGATTACACAAAGCTTTAGCTCTCACAGCTAGCCAGCTCTGAGTACAATCCTACTGTATGCTTACAGGCTAACAAGGCTTCTCACAAACCTTCTCCTCAACCCTCCAAGCCTCCTATTTCCTTGCGCTGTTTCTCCTGGGTGATCCTACTATTACCAAGTGTAACACTGATCACTCACACTGATCTCACACCCTGTAAAACTGTGCAATCCTCAAGGAACCTTGTTCCTTCTGCATGGATGAGTTTCCTTTATAGGAAAATTCCTCCAACTGATAGTACACTGTCCCTATCTTTAATCTCAACTGGGTCTTTGTCTGAAATAACATGCATGAGTTATTTATGAAAGAATCTTTAGTTATCTGGAGTACACTAGTTGCATGCATGCATGCATTAACTGATTGAACTCACAATTAGTTCCTCAAACTGTTTGGAACTAATTTAATTAGACTTAACTCAGTTAACTAAGCTAACTAATTACAACTCAATTATAACTCATCCTTATCTCCTTAATTAAGGGATAATCTCCCCAATCAAAGGAATACCTGTTGCATGACTTCACAAAGACTTCTAGCTTGAAATTCTCCAACTAATTAACTCAAGATGAATTGATTAATTATTTTTCCAAGCAGCTGGTGATACTAAATTCGAATTTTAATTCAAGGACAAACTAAATTGGAATATACTAAATGCTATTTTTAACATTTATATTTTTAGAATTTCTTGTTGCTATTCTCAACACTTCCTCTCAACAAGAAAGGAATTCAACTTGATCCTGAACCTAAACCTTTGGAATGTTCTACATGCAACACTTCTCTCTAGTGTTGTTGCTCTAGAACCTCAGAAACAAAAAAAATATATCTAACCTAAATCAGTATGATGCATCTGTCATCAAGGTCTCTGACTGCTGTTGCCTTTGTCAACTAAAAACTCCGCGCCTCTGCTGACTCAACCTTTCTGCACTATTGTCAATCCTTCTCTGCACTCTTCAGTGTTTGACTGCTCTAGCCTCTGTCACTTTTATCTCTGACTGCATCAATCCCATTGATTCCTCCCGCTACTATGTACTTTGGGCTCCCATAGCAAGTTACAATCCATGAGATAAAACCTCTCAATGGACCCTGCCCAATTTCAGCCTTCATGGGACTATCACTTCACATCACCCCACCTCACACCTAGAGGGATGGCTGCATGTGATCCCTTTGTTGACTTTTCCAATTGTGGCTCCTCCACAATTGTTTGAGACTTCTTCTGGCATTGCATGTTGAGAGGTAATTTACTCTCCCCCTCAACCACCAAGTCTCTAACATTTGCCTTGCTCCTCAATGCTTTGCATGCATCTTGAACCTTAAGAGAATACATGTTCTTAACTCGTGAACCGATCTATTTCACCTGTCCCGTGGTGATGTGTCTAAGGAAAACATTTCCCTTACTAAAAACAACATCGTAGCCTTCGTCCTCCAACATCGCGATCGATACCAAATTCTTCTTCAGTCCATGCACATACTTCACATCTATCAAGGTGATAAGAGCTCCATGCTCCCTCTGAAAAGCAACCGTGCCCACTTCTGAAACATTATACCTTTCATCGTCACCCATCTTTATGCACATCTTGAGGTCTTTCTCCTCCAAGGTATTGAATAAACTTTTATCGTCGGTCATGTGGAATGAGGCTCCACTGTCAAGATACCAACCACAACCCATCATCGATGACACCATGCATGCGATGAGGGTAAAGTCCATTTCGAATTGAGAGGCTAATGCCTCACCTTCAGATCCTTTCGAGGATCCCTTCTTGGACTTCTTCGATGGGAAATTAGTCGCATAATGATCCATCTCGTGACAATTAAAGCATCTCACTTTAGACTTGTCAACCTTCTTCCCTCCATTAGAAGAATTTGATTTGGAATGAGAATCCTTCTCCTTCCCTTTCCTTGCCTTAGCTTCTAAGGCCAAATTTTCTTCATCATCCTTGGATGAAGAACCATTTCGTGTGCTCCTCCTGCATGAGATCTGCCATAGTCGTTCCCAATCAGACAATTTCTCCCTTCCATTCATAGAGTCCTGGTAGCTATTCCAGCTCTTTGAAAGGCTGAGGAGAGCGAGGCTTACCATATCTTCATCAGCAGTAGTTATTCCCACACTTCCAAGCTCATCTCTATAGGTGGTGATCTTGTTTAGATATGTGGAAATAGTATCGCCGTTCTCCATCTTGATTCTCTGAAGCTTATCCTTGAGCGCCAGTTTTCTCTGGTCGCTATTGTTCTGGTAGAGGTCCTTCAATGTCTTCCACATTGAATATGGAGTATCCTTCCCATGGAGACTCGAGACAATATGGTCTTGAACTCCCTCAAGGATGATTCGTCTCGCCCTCGCCACACACCCACTTAGCCAACTCTTGTGCATTAGTTTAAGCTGGCTTTGGGATTTCTCGATCAATGAAATCCTTCAAGCCGTTGTCTTCTAATACATCCTCCATGCAATATTTCCATGCTATGTAATTCGAGCTGCCATCCAAGGCATACTTGAGTCTCAAGCCATAGAACGCCATTGACCAACTTGAAGTATGGGATGAATTCTATTTGTACCTGCAACCTCGTACTTCAAACTTCGAATTCTCTTCTCAGTATACTATTCATAGCTCTGATAAACTCAGCTCCGATACCATGTAGAAATTTCTCAATAGATCAACTAGCTCTGATACCATATAGAAATTCTGACTGTAGATTAACCTGATCATGCAATATAACTAAAGCAAAATACTTAATCTACTTCTACAATCAAACTTGTGGAAGCTTAATCGATTTGAGCAAGATCAAGCGGAACACATATAACCAGAAGAAGAATCAATGCACATGAAACACAGAAGAATACTCAGGGGAAAGCCTCAACTAAAAACCCTACTATCTGTATTATCATACAAGGTGGAAATACATCAAGATTACATAAAGCTTTAGCTCTCACAGCTAGCCAGCTCTAAGTACAATGCTACTAGATGCTTACAGGCTAACAAGGCTTCTCACAAACCTTCTCCTTAGCCCTCCAAGCCTCCTATTTCCTTGCGCTGTTTCTCCTGGGTGATCCTACTGTTACCAAGTGTAACACTGATCACTTACACTGATCTCACACCCTGTAAAACTGCACAATCCTCAAGGAACCTTGTTCCTTCTGCATGGATGAGTTTCTTTTATAGGAAAATTCCTCCAACTGATATACACTGTCCCTGTCTTTAATCTCAACCGGGTCTTTGTATAAACTGACATGCATGAGTTATTTATGAGAGAATCTTCAGTTATTTGGAGTACATGAGTTGCATGCATGCATTCATTAACTGACTGAACTCACAATTAGTTCCTCAAACTGTTTGGAACTAATTTAACTGGACTTAACTCAGTTAATTGAGCTAACTAATTACAACTCAATTATAACTCATCCTTATCTCCTTAATTAAGGGATAATCTCCTCAATCAAAGGAATAACTGTTACATGACTTTACAAAGACTTCTAGCTTGAATTTCTCCAACTAATTAACTCAAGATTAATTAATTAATTATTTTTCCAAGCAGCTGGTGAGGCTAAATTCGAATTTTAATTCTCAATTTTAATTCAAGGACAAACTAAAATTGGAATATACTGAATGCTATTTTTAGCATTTCTTGTTGCTATTCTCAACAAAACGTACCAAAAATATTAGCGGCCAAGATTAAATATGGGTGGGAGGGGGGGGGTGTCCCGCTATTGCAGTTCCACCTAACCTTGGCAAGGTTCCATAACTCATCATTCGAAGCCATGCTCAACCCACCTTCGCAGCCTCACATCGCCATACTATCCCGACTACGCAACTATGCCACCATGGTCATCGTGGTTGTCATCGATCTATGGCTTTGAGGGCTCGTGATTCATGACCTATGACCCAATGTGTGCCATGTGCACAATATACAGTGATGTGTGGTGAGACGGTTGGGTTCATTGGGTGAAACCCACGAGGTCAGGGTTCAAATCACATTAAGTATATTGTCCTCCTATGGTGTGCGGCTCAAGGAGTAGAGTCCCCCCTAGCGTGAGTCTCAACTCTTGTCAAAATAATAAGAAATTAGTATATCTGGCTTGCAAGTTGTTGAATGTACTCTTGGTGTTATAGTGGCAGCTACGAGAATTGATCCTGGATCTTCCTTAGATTAAGTCTGGCAATTACCGATTCACCACGTTGTTAAAAAGAAAAAGATTCCCAATATAAATAACTATGATTTTTAAAACTCCACTATATGTACCGTTGTAACTCCCTTTCACATTACATTCATTCCATATGAAACATCCCATGTGAAATGGATAAGGTGCTTTATAAAACATTATCGTGGACGTATATGTATTACACCATATATAAACCTTAGCATAACTTTCATATGTAAATACACCTTCGCCCTCATTCATATATATATATAAGTACTTGATTTGAAGGTGGAAGGTATATGGAATATGTAAACACTATATCACATGAACATTACCCTTTTAAAACAATTGATAATATAAAACACATCATGTATAAACATATAAATTATTGTGTATACATCGATCACCACTGGCATGGTCGCATAATGTTGTTAATGGAGTTTGACGTAACATAACACCATTTATCTAAAATACGTCACATATATACAACATTTAATTTAATCCGCTTCTTTAACGATATTCCCTGCCGTTTATATATATTAATGTGTATACACACTTGATGGAGAGGATGGATATAAAACAATATATTACCAAAAAAAAAACATGAAACGCTAGCTCATACTTGTCACGACCCTTAGCACCTCACACCAAATTTCGCCCGAATTTCCATGCTCCCGCTCTAACCTATGCACTTGCGCAGATAGCTAATTATAATTATCTTTTTGATTAGTGTTTATAAGAAAATGAACATTGCAAAGATAAGAACTAATTTTCATGAGCTAGAGTGAAATTGGGCGTTAGTCTATTCCCAAAACACCTTGGGACAAAAGAATATGTTCCCTTTGCGATACTAAGAGAGTTGAAGATGAAAAGAGCTTTCTCTTGGATTGACCAACCCTTACTCACATCCTCTCCCATTTTCAAAACTTTTGCCACACTACCAACCTTATTGACTTGTTAAGTAAAAAAATCTGCAATGATCTCAGAACGCTTCTCTCCCTTCTTTTTTATCATAGAACTACACTATTAAAGAGTCCTGATTGATCACTTACCTTCTTATGATCCAATAGACTATATTGATCTTTGATAATGTTAACCATCATCATATATACACCTCCTCCCTCATATATATAAATTGCTTGATTTTTTCTTACATATAAATTATAATTTCATGTCATTTCATATATTTTCCATATATTATCCTGCCCATTACATAAATGTAGAATCATCATTCCTGGCGACCTGACCTCATTTCTAACTAGTACGAAGAGATCTCAAAGCATACTTTAAAACAAGGGCAGTCAACACATCCTGTTGCCCCATATAAGGCTCAAAGATTAAGACATAGTGTTCTCTCTATCCAACCAATACAATTTTAGAAAAATATTAAAAAAAAATTATACATAACTTTAACTCTAGAACTTAAAAAAAAAAAATATTGTATTGTAAAATTAATCTACCAAGATAGATGTTATTTGTGCTAGGGACATAATAAAGTATTTAAAACTGATAAAAAGAGGAAGAGAAATAGAATAAAAACTAATTAAAATTTAAAGGGACTAAAAGTGCAATAAAAGGGGGATAGTAAAGAATGTAAATGTGATTAAATCACAGGTTCAAGGGAGATAGAATGAAAGGTAATAAATGAGAAGTAAAGGGAAAATTAAATATATGATTGGAATAGGATCTAATAAATCTAATCTAATATAATATAATACAATAAAACAATGTTAGAATAATATATAATTAGATTATAAAATAAAAAATCTAAATAGAATGCGAAAAAAGTAAAATTAAAGGATTGTGGATAGAATTAGAAAAGAAAAAGAGGGGAAAATAAAGGAAATGATTAATGAGGATTAGATTAGAAAAGAGAAAAAAGGTGGAGGGTGGCAGTAAAATAGAATGGATAAAGATAAGATAAAAAAATATCCGGGAAATTTTTGTGAGTGCTTTTAAACAAAAATCTCCATTATACAAGACCTTTTACTGACGCTTATTTTCATGTGAAATCATGAGCAATGTGAATTATTAAACAACACTTCAAAGAACCATCAACATGAAGCAAGAAATGAATAAGAAGCAATCATAAATGCACAACCATAATTGAATGATATGATAACGAAGTTCATCTAGTTTGGACTACGTCTCGAAGGTCGATGTCAAGAGTGGGGAGGCTACTTCATTAATTGTTGCAAGATGATGATGAGTACATGATGTATTATTTCTAAATATAATGATGAACCCCTTTTACTAGAGTGGCATGTCACTCCAAGAGACGTTCTTCTATAAGAATTCTCACTCATGAAAGCTCTCATTCAACATGAAAAAATAATTGTCTCTCACATAAAGTGGCATTCAAGGATCCTCTCACAAAGTGGCATATGTGGATCATAGAATCGAATCATCATCTCAACAAAATCAAATGAAGATATGGCAACAATGCATCTTATACCTCCAAGTCTGGGGACAACCTGAAAATCGGCTACTCAGATGAAGGAATTGTCTACTCCATTGCGTTCCTTGTGAAAAACTATGAAATTCGATTGTAAAATCAACCCCTTTCTAACTCGGTCAAATATGGGCTCCCCAAAAAACTTTTAGATTCCTCATAAGATTTTCTTCTATATATGGGTGAAAAAATTGCCACTTCGATTAAGAAACGGACTACACCATTAGACTTACGGAAAAAAACCGGTTCAAATAAGTATAAACATGGCATAATTGTAACACTTTCAAAAATCAGCCCCCAGAAAATCTTTAAGATTCCTTAATGATTCTTAATAAAAATGTTTCTTAAAATATTCTAGCGCACATTCCTCTGGAATATATCGTCTCAAAAAACATGCCCTGCCTAGGTGCGGTTCCCTTTATTGTTGGTTCCGCTCCTTTTCCTCTCAACTCTATTGTTCATGCCCCACTGAATGAAATGAATACATTTTAAAAAATCTTGGCCGTTGTTCGGTCCCTATACTACTAGTTTAGCCCCTTATTGTTATTAGTAGAACCCCTTATTATATTGTTGTGCCCATGTAGTCCCCATATTGTTATTATTGTGCCTCATAGAACCCCACTATTGTTATTATTGTGTCCTTACATTATTATTGTTATGTTAGCTCTGATTATATTATGTCCCCTTAGACTCCTATATATAGAAAGGATGTCTTGTCATTTGTATCATCCAAGAATTATTCATTTATGTAATGTAAAGGAGGTTGCCCCCTCGAAGAGGCTGATTTCTAAGGCGTTTATCTATCTTTTCTATCTTTTTGTGAGTTGGTTTCATAACATTTGGTATCAGAGCTTTGGATTCTAGGGTTTCGCTGCTCCAAATAGGTCATCGTGGAATTTTCATAATAACTGTTTTGTTGCAAAGTTTCAGAAGCTAAATAAAAAACCCATTTGACAAGAAATCGGTATGAACCTCAGGTCCGAATTTCAGATCTTGTCTCACTATATTTTCGGAGATATGATATGAGAAAGTTAGGGTTTTGCAAGCTCCAGAATTTCATCTCAAACAAGTCATCGTGGAATTGTCGCTATAAATTCTTTTCTACGAGGGTTCAGAATTTGAAATTAAAACCCATTTGATCTGAAATCGTGGTGAAGCTCGGGCCCAAATTTCAAATTTTTGTTCGATATATTTTTGGAGATACGGTCCAAGAAATTTAGGCTTTTTGCAAGCCCCCAAATTACATCCCAAATAGGTGACCTTGGAAAAAGTGTCATAACTCTCTCTCTGAGCATCTGACTCAAATTTTGTAAAAAGTGACAAAGCTCAGACAGGCTGTAGTTTGTTGGGTATCATTTTCAGAACCTAAGGTCAAAACAGTGATAAGTGACACGTCGTACAAGTTTGCTCTACTGAACAAGTCTATAATCATGTCATCATGGGAGATTTGACATAAATCTTCGTTGGAGAATAAAATGTTGATTAGACTTATGGGTTTAGAAAAAGGACTCAGAGGGCTACCACAGGACACAATTTCAGACCTTAGAGATCCACAATTTCAGAGATACAACAGATTCAAGATCGAGGTCCTAAAAGCATGAAAATGAATGACTCAAATCAAGAAAATATAAACACCTAGTAATCAAAATTGGATGGATGATTTGAAGAATGCAATCGAAGCTAAGATAAATATTTTTATCTATTCCATGGAAGCTGATATTGATGATATGAAATCATATTGGAAGAAAGGCATGGAATATTTGAAGAAAGACATGGAAGGTTTGAAGGAAGGTGGGACAAAGCTGCTACAAGAAAGGCCTCCTAATGGCGAAAAGGTAGTAGAGGAAACTCATGATGAGAAAAAAAGTAATGTTAATCATGATTTCATAGAATCTAATGTTGGATTGAAGACCCAGCATATTCCAAAGGTAGATATGAGGAAGTTTGATGGCAAGGATCCCGTAACATGGATACTACATATGGAGAAATATTTTGATCTACATAATGTGCAAAACACAAAAAAGGTACATATTGCATCTTTATATTTAGAATCGAATCAATTTGTATGGTATAGAGGGATTTGTTCTCGTAAACAACTTGTCACCTGGTCAATTTTCATGGAGGAAATGATAGCACATTATGAGGATACAAAGAGCAACACCTTCTTTAGCCAAATGATAAATCTCAAACAAAAGGGTTCAATGGTAGAGCACATTGAGGACTTCCAAAAATTGAATATAAGGGTAAATGATATTCCAGAGAAGCATAGGATTGAAGTCTTCATAGGGACTGTAAATGATAACATCCAACATGAGGCTCGCCTTTGGGAACCTAATTCATTGGCGAAGGCTTACAGGTTGGCAAGAAAAATTATGGCAACAAGGAAGCCTACCACTCATAACTATAAAGATAGAACTGTTGTTGCTCTTATCCTTTCACCACCTACAAGGTTGACACCAAAAAAATTGGAAGAAAAAAGAGCAAAAGGGCTTTGTTATAATTGTGATAGAAAATACACTAAAGGTCATAAGTGTGCTGTGAAGAAATTAATTTACATAGATGGGGAAGAGGAGCAAGAAAAGGAACAAGAAACATCAAAAGAAGAGGATATACACCAGGAACCAATCTCTGAGAAAGATGAAATGAATCTAGCCATATATTGTAATGCATTGACAGGAATTACCACTCCTCAAACTCTCAAGATAGAAGGGCATATCAAGAAGAAAAAGGTAATAGTGTTGATTGATTCCGATAGTACCCATAATTTTGTTCATTGTAAGATAGCCAAGGAATTGAATTGATTCCTATATCCAACACCAGAGTGCCAAGTGATGGTTGCAAGTGGAGGAACCATAAATTTCTCTGGAAAGTGCCATAATATCAAGTTATCCATGGGAGAATATGTATTGAATAGCCCAATGCTTTCCATTCCAATGGGTGGTGCTAATGTTGTATTAGGAGTCCAATGGCTACAATCCTTGGGTACAATAGCTTTTAATTTTCAAGAATGTTTCATGAAATTTTATTTGGAAGGAAATGAAGTTGGATTAAGGGGTATCACAGGGAAATAGGGAAAGATAATCAACTCTAACGAAATGACAAAGCTTCTAAAGAAAGAACAACAAGGCGTAATTGCACAATTATGTTTGCTAGAGGTTACCACATTGAAATCATATATTTCTCCATATCTCCAAAAAGTCTTGGACAATCATTCCAAGGTATTTGAGACTCCCAAAGGCCTCCAACCTATTCGTGATAATGATCATGCTATTCATTTGATTCCAGGAAGTGTTCCTACAAACAACAGGCCTTATAGATATCCATATGCCCAAAGGAGTGAAATGGAACGTATGGTTGCAAAAATTCTAGAGGTTGGTATAATTATCCAACCAAATTCGATAAATGAAGCAAGGGATGAATGGAAGAATGAAGAAGCAAGGTGGGAACTCATTCAAAAGTTGCAGAAGATCCCATATCAAACAGTATTGCGAGAACTTGACAAGGATGGAAAAATCATATTGGAACCTTAAGCAGTCACAGAACCGAGAAATCAACAGCTATGAAATAGATCAATTTCAGAGTATCTCATAAAGTGGAATAACTTACCTGCTGAAGATTCCACATGGGAGGACGAGAATTTTATATAGAATCATCCAGAACTAATCAAGCATTAAGGACAACACTTTTTGAAGGAGAGGGGCATGTTAGGTCCCTATACTACTAGTGTAGCCCCTTATTGTTATTAGTACAACCCCCTTATTATATTATTGTGCCCATTTAGTCCCCATATTGTTATTATTGTGCCCCATAGAAGCCCACTATTGTTATTATTGTGCCCTTACATTATTATCGTTATGTCGAATCTGATTATACTATGTCCCCTTAGACTCCTATATATAGAAAGGAGGTCTTGTTATTTGTATCATCCAAGAATTGTTCATCTGTGTAATGTAAAGGAGGTTGCCCCCTCGAAGATGCTGATTTCTAAGGCGTTCATCTATCTTTTCTATCTTTTTGTGAGCTGGTTTCATAACACCGTAGAGTTTTAAAAACCCATGTGAAACCCGCTCCGTTATTTCCATGTTGTATTTGCTATAGTAGTGCTCTCGGGGTTTATAACCATATATTGTTTTATACCATTGTATAACTGTTCGTTATTTTATTTTGACATATAACATGTTTTAATATGGTTATGTCAACCATATAACAATCTCACCCCATATGGTTACAAACCATTTAATATATAGTTATAACCCATAACAAATATGCTCAACCAAATGGATTCATTGAACCATATTTTGTTTTATGTGCCCCATATATATATATATATTTTTAACCATTTTTCCTAATGGTATATGGTTATATTTTTTTTTAGTATATTTGTTTTTATGTGATTTTTTTAATTATGTTTTTTTTTTGTCTTTTCTGTAGGGCAAGGAGGCCAATTTTGGAGTGCCACGTGTCATTGGCTAGTTGGCCAATTAGTCGCCACATAAGCTTAGTGGAACCTACTTCTCTGTATAACTTTCAAACTTTTGTCGATAATAAGTTGGTCATATAGACTCATATTTGAGTGTCGTTTGTGCCACTGGATTCAAAACGATGAGATCTACAACTTGGACTTAGTTTCACTGAGAGTTGAAGACTTTGGTTTTTGAGCCTTTCTAGAGCCACTTGGATCAAAAAAGGAAGAAGATAATAAAGGAAAGGGAAAGAGGAAATCTGGTGATGAGAGAAGGTGGAGTGGGGTTAACATCAATGTTAGGAGAATTAGGTTTAGAGGAAAAAAAATGGATAGTAGGCTTCCAAGAAAGGCTAATTTGATATCCATCTTCATGATTAAAGTTGTTAGGGTGATTTTTGATTTCAAGCACTTCCCTAGTGATGTGATTCGAGTGCAAGGGGGCAGAGACCATGACTTTGGTTTTATCAAAACAAATTAAATTCTTGATATTGTGGGAGTTCTTGAGGATGGTGGATTAGTGACAATAGTAGGTGTCAACTATATGTTCTTTAAGGTGGGCTTTGAAGGATCTCCTTGTTTGTCCTATGTAAGACATACCATAGGAGCAGGGGATCTCATAGACACCGAGGTTGAGCATAGGGTCATTCTTGTTTTTGGCTGACCTGAAGAGATGGCTAAGGGTTTTGGGGGTTTGAACAAAGCTTGAATGTTCTTTTTAAAAAGGAATTTGAAGATATACTCCTTAAATTTAGGGAAGGGAGACTTTGGTTAGGGGCAGAATGCTAGGAAGGTTTTTAGGTTTAGAGTCTAGAGTGAAGTGGAAGGAGAAGCTCCCATCATCAAGTATGAGTTTATATCAAAGTATTCACTTCACTTAAAATATATGTTGGAAAACAATGAGATTATATGCCATTATTTTTTCATTTAAATAATATATGGAAAAAGAATGAACTTGTCTAAGTTTCAAAAATGAGACGATGACGCATATAAGTTTTATTTTCACATCAATTGTGTACATGGGGTAAAACAATATCCATGTCTTGGAAGCACTAAAATGGCATATTAAAAATAATGAGGTTATGTGTAACCTTTATCTCTAGCTAAATAACATGTTAAAAAGGGAGGAGACCATATGAAACGGTTAGCTCCACCTAAAGTACATGTTAAAAAGGGTAACATTGCATAAGTTGGCAGGCCTTTCAATTATTTCCTCGCTACTTAGTAGATAATTGAGAAGTTATACATTTAATTGTCAATTTGGTGTTTATATGGAACTTGAGAATTATCGTGCATCATATATGCTACTACAATTTTTTAAGTACTAATGTGGTTGTAGTACTAACTAATTATGATGGGGATTAATGTTGATGTTCTATCACAAGTCACCAAGTAAAGAAAACCACTCTTTCAGGAATTGAAATTCCACACCTCACACTTACAAGAATTGAAACTTTTTGTAGGGTTTCCACAAAATTCTCCTTGCACTCCATGCTTTCATTCTAAGCTACTCCCTAGTAGACCCGAGGGGTGCCATTTTGACCTATAACACTCACATCTCTCTTGAAGAAAATATGATTTTAATGGAATGAAGAGGATACTTTATCATTCTCACATTTAAAATATGTTATGATGTCTACACCACTTTTGGCAACCTTTAATTTTGGTAAAATATTCA
Source organism: Pinus tabuliformis (assembly GCA_031772625.1). Taxonomy (NCBI): domain Eukaryota; kingdom Viridiplantae; phylum Streptophyta; class Pinopsida; order Pinales; family Pinaceae; genus Pinus; species Pinus tabuliformis. The sequence goes on from CM062813.1 coordinate 1,085,390,351, forward strand.
TAGTGTTTATAGATGTATTAATACAAGGAATTAGAGTAGTTTTTATGCAAGAAGGGGACCATTGACTTTTGAAAGTTAACGACTTAAGGAAAAAGATTTGGTGGAATCCACTTCAGGAAAAAAAACAAAAAATAACTACTTTATATGCAATCAACAAATGGTGACAATAGTTCAATGCAATGAATTTTAAAGTCAAGATAGAACATAATAGTGTTAAGTACTTTTTGGAGAAAAGGTTGTCTTTAGGGAACAACAAAAATGGGAAGCTAAAATGCAAAAGTTTGAATTTAAAATACTCTACATAAAAGGGAAGGAGAATGTGGTTGTAGATTTCATCCAAAATAGAGAAAGCATTCAACAAGAAGGAAAATAAAATGTATAAAAGAATGGAGAACTCTTTGGAACATTGGGATTGTAAGAGAGACACCCCTTAGTACGATGCTAAAATATTTATGTCTTCATCAAAGTTTAATAACCGAGTATTGAGTTTCATAACTCTCCCATGGCATGACATTCATGATTTCTTAAAACATATCAAGTGTGAAAAAGAATTTTGGGAAGGAATGAAGAAATATGAACAAGTAATTTGTAAGAGAATGATATATATGCCAAAAAAAATAAAGCAAATATTATCGAGACTCTAATGTTACTTCACCCCTCACCCCTCACACATACTTAAACAAAGATGGGAATAGATATCGATAGAATTTACTGTTGGTTTTCTACAATCAAAAGCTAAGGATCACATTTTTATGCCCTTGGATAGAATCACAAAATATGAACATTTTTTTGCAATTCAAAGTGTACATATACTGCAAGCCAAGCAACAAATTTTTTCCTGAAATAAATTCATATCTTTCATGGATTTCGTAAAGTAATAGTAAGTGATAGAGATCCAAAATACATAAATAAATTTTGGAAAGAATTATGGAAAATGACACGTGAAACATTAATCACAAGTTAAACATATCATCGATAAACAAATGGTTAAGAAAAATAGTGAATAAATGTGGAGAGGGTTATCTTCATTTCTATTCTTCAAGAAACCCCAATGGGCCAAGTGGCTTCCTCTGGTAGGATGGTGGTACACTATGACCTATCACACAACTACTAAGATGTCTCCATTTCAAGCTCTTTATGGATATCTAGGTCCTAGCATCACATCCTTTTTGTAGGACTAATCCAAAGTACAAGCAATTTACTCACCTATTGAATAAACTAAATTTTTTTTTACAAATAATTAAAGAAAATCTTCAAATGGCCCAAAACAATTTGAAGCAACAAACATATCAACATCAAAGTGAAAGAGACTTTGAGGTGGGAAATTGAGTATATCTAAAACTCCAACCATATAAGCAATCCACTCTCAAACAAAAGAAGAATCAGAACCATTTCTAAAATTTTATGGACCTACAAGATCCTTTGCAATATCGGAGAGGTTGTTTATGAGTTAGATCTTCCTTCTTCATGCATTCATAAGGGTTCCCTTGTTTCCTTCCTAAATAAAGTTATAGGACAAAATGTGCCAATACTATTGAACTTCCAAAAATAGATGTAAAAGTAAAAGTGATTCTTAAACTAGAGAAAGTTATAGATCAACATTATCTTTATCCTTAGAGTAAAACCTTTATGGCCCTACCTAATAAGGTGGAAGAATGAGTTTCCATAAGAAGCTATATCGACAAATCGACTATTTATGTAAAAATACCCTCAATTGCAAACTTGAAGAACAATAATTTTTAAAACATGGGGCTATGTAAGTGTCCTATTGTAGCATGTACAACAACCCTCCATTATGATGTGAATTATCCCTTCAATTTTTTTTTTCTTTTTTCTATATATTTATACTTATTTTGTAACTTTTACGATTATTATATTAATTTGTTTAATGAATTTTCCCGAAAACAAGCTACTCATTTAATCTATGGTTTATTGTGTGGAATATCATAAATTATAAGGAAAATGCCTTTTTAAATGCAATCTTATTTCATGGTTTAATGGGATAATAGTACTAGATATCGAATGCCCAAATGTGGGTAATCTAGATTTGGATTGAATAATGTTAAATTATATTAAAAAAAGACTGAACGTTGGAAATTTTTGTTTTCATCTAGTTCCGGGTACATTTCAAACATCATTGGTTAGGTCGAGGTAAACATTGAATTAATTATATTTGAATATGAATGGAACTTGATAATTTCATGAGAAATCCTTCGAAATCCAGGATACTGTATGATGATTTTGCAACTTTTTCCTTAATTTTTATTAGACATGGTATTTTGTCATATTTTTTTAGTTTTATGTATAAATTCGATGATATTTCATTCCACGTGGCACTTGCTCACCAAATTTCAATGATGTGTCTAGTCATATGTATTGGTGAAGTGTCATCAAAGGAAATTTTATCTAGATCTAGAACAAACCATGTAGAACTCATATTGAACTCCTTCAAATGCCTGGATGTCCAAATTACATTTTCAATGAGCAATTAACCCAACATTCGAAGTTTATATTCCTCTCTTAGAAGAACTACATTGGAGATCTGTTGAACAGCTTTGGCATGGCCAAGTGTAATCCTTTAACTACTCCAATAGAACAAAATTTAAAGCTCACATCCATTGAGGGAAAATAATTTGAGGATGAAACAAAGTACAAACAACTCGTAGGAAGTCTCAACTACTTCACTACTACTAGACCAAACATTCCACTTGTTGTTGGAATCCTCTCCAGTTTTATGAAAAATCCTTGTGAGGGTCATTGTCCGCTGCAAAAAGAGATAAAGTACTTGAAGGGAACTCAATACTTTGGACTTGAATATACATAGGTGGGTGACTCCAGCTTGATTAGATACACTCATTCATATTTTCATGGAGATAAATAAACTGAAGTATCTACTTCAGGTTATGTTACAAGTCTTGGATCAGGAGTTGCTTCCTGTAGGTCATGCAAACAATCATTTCTAGCAAATTCCACCATAGAGGCAGAATATGTGGCAGCGGCTAAAGAAACAAAGGAAATTGTGTGGCTCAGGAAAATTCTAGAAGATTTGCAAGAGAAACAAGCACATTCAACTCCTCTTTTGAATTATAACACTTCTGTAATAAAGTTGGCCAAGAACCCAGATTTCCATGATTGAACCAAGCACATCAATACAAAGTATCATCTAATTCGACATCATGTTGAGGCCAAGACAATTTGATTCATGGAGTTACTCCCCTGGCCTGACATTATTACTACTTTATAATATGCTTCGATTGTGGAGAGAGAAACTGTGGGATGCTTATTAACACTCCAAACAATTGTTCTTGAACCCATACTAAATGAATACCCTAAAGTTGATTTATCATCATCCATGTAACTTTCCAATCTGAATCTATATAACCAATCAACTTGAAATCCCCTATAGATATGTATACTAAGCCATAAACAACTATACCATGCAAATATCTCAAAATTATTTTAGTTTCCATCCAATGCAATTCCTTAGGTTTTGACATAAATCTAGATAACATGTTAATTTCATATATCTAATTGAGTTGTAGTTAGGTACATCATACTTCCAATCAATTGAAAATATAGAGTAACATTCATTAGATTGGAGTCATCATTGTTGTATAACTTCAACCCGACTTCCAAAGGAGTTGTTGCTTGACTTGGGACATAAAAATACCATATTGATTTTGTCATATTTCAATACCCAATAAATAATTCAATTCACTAAGATCTGTGATTTCAAATTCTACAATGATATGTGACCTAAAATTTTGATATAATTCAAAATTGTTCCTTGTGTAGATCAAAACATCAACATAAAGTGCAATGATAAGAATGTCTTGACTTGTAGTATATAAATATTAGGTTCATATGAACTCTTGGCTAGACCACGATCTTGGAAATATTTATCAGTCCTTGAATACCAAGCCCTCATTGCTTGTTTAAGACCATAAAAATCTTTCTTTAACCTGCACAAACAATATTCTTTTCCTCAAAGCTCACAACCTTTAGGTTGCTCAACATAGATCTATTCATCTACATAACCATTCAAGAATGTTGATTTAACATCCATTTAACAAATTATCCACTTATATTATGCAACAAAAGTAAGAACCATCCTGATTGTGTTGTTCTTGGCTATTGGAGCAAATGACTTTATATAATTAATCCCTTATTTTTTAGCATAAATTTTGGCAACTAAATGAGATTTATGTTTATCAATTGAACTATATGATTTATACTTAGTCTTATACACCCATTTAGTACTAATTACATCCTTTCCTTGAGGTATTTTGACTAAGTCCTAAGTATCATTGTTTACCAAAGCATTGAATTATGCTTCCATGGGTTTGTTCTACTCTTTCTTCTTTGATGCTTCTGCATAGTTATATGGATCATCCATCTTCATTATTTTAGCCACAACTACAAAATTTACAACGACTTGAAAATAATCCTCTTCGAGGGGGAAACCTCCTTTTACATCACATAAATGAACAATTATTGGATGATTCAAATGACAAGACCCTCTTGGTATATATAGGAGTCTAAAGGGTCAAAATATAATTAGGGCCTACATAACAATAATAATGTAAGGGCTCAAAAATAACATTAGTTGGCTTCTATGGGGCACAACAATAACAGTATGGGGGCTACACTAGTATTATAGGAAACTAACATGGGCACAATAATAACAATATGGGCATACACTAGTATTATGGGGACCTAACCTATCCCTATCCTTCAAAAAAGTGTTGTCCTCAACACTTGAGTAGTTTTGGATGCTTCTGTACGAAATGCTCATCCTCTCATGTGGAATCTTCAACAGGTAAGTTCTTCCACTTTATATGATAATCTGAAATTGATTGATTCTGTAGTCGTAAAATTCTTGTTTATGTGATTGATTCAGGGTCCAATATGATTTTCCTTCCTTGTTAAGCTCTAGAAATATAGTTTGAACTGGGAGCTTGTCACCTATAACCTTCTTTAAGCATGAAACATGGAAAACTGGGTGTATTCTCGAAGATGCAAGCAACTCCAATTTGTATGCCATAGTATCGATCTTTTGCAACACCTTATAAGGGCCATAATACCTAGGTGATAATTTATTATCATTCCTAGATTTATTGAGGGACATTTGTTTATATGGTTGTAGCTATAAAAAGGCCCAATCACCCACATGAAAAATTCTTTCACTATGATGTTGATATTCTTGTTGTTTCATTTGATTATGTGACAAAGTCAGATTATCCTTTAAGAGTTGGAGAACTTGTTGTGATCTTCCACTTCTTGAACCTTAGAATTGTCTCTTAAAGACGATGTGATGTACAGTGGATGACATCCATAAAGAGCCATAAATGGGGTCATTTTTGCTACAGTATGGAAGGAATTGTTATACCATCATTTTACCAGAGGTAACCATTGAACCATTGTGTTTGTTTATCAGATACAAAGTAACGAAGATATCCTTCCAAACATTTGTTCACTATCTCAATTTTCCCATCAGATTGAGGACGATAAGATGAGTTATGAGATAATTGAGTACTAAGACAAGAAAATAATTATGTCCAAAATTTTCTAGTGAAAATGGGATCTCTGTCAATTACAATAATCTTTTGGTTTCCATGTAGATTTTGAATTGTTTCCACAAACATAGTAGCAATTGTACTGGCCTTGACAGTATGTGATAATGCAAAAAAGTGTGCATACTTGGTAAGTCTATCAACAACCACCATGATGACACTCTTTCCTTCGAACTTGGGTAAACCAATGATAAAATCCATTGAGGCCTCCTCCCAATGCTCATTTGGAATGGCTAATGGTTGTAAAAGATTTGGGCTCTTAATTGTCTCAACATTATTTTATTGACAAACCAAACATTTTTCCACAAAATTCTGAATACCAAATTTAAGGTCATCCAAAAAAAAAATCTTGACCTTGTGGTAAGTTTTTAAAAATCTTGAGTGCCCTCCTATATGAGAGGTGTGTAATTCCAAAAAGAATGTTTTGTTTGAGTTGGGAGTTCTTACATATATATAAACGACCATACCTATTTGTATTTCTTCCATTCATCCCTTGCTTCAGTTATCCAATAAGGTTGGATAATAGAAATGAAACAGAGCGATGCTTCCACATCCTCATCCCTTCTTGAGAGTGCATCTATAACAACATTTTGCTTCCTTTTTTTGTAGATGATTTCAGATTCATAACCCAACATCTTTGTGACCTATTTTTGTTGCTCTTTTGAAGATAATATTTGTTCCAAAATATATTTAAGATTATCATGAATTCTTTTCACCTTGAAATGTCTTCCTTCTTGCATTAAAACAACATCAATGTCATTTTGTGAGGCATCACATTCCACAATAAAAGTTTTTGTGAAGTTTGTTGTATCTAAGACTAGAGCTCGACACATTTCCTTTTAAAGATGTTCAAAGGCCTTAGTTTCTTTTGGAGTCCAAAAAAATTCATCTTTATTTTGTAATGTTGTTAGTGGTGTTTCTATTTTCCCATAATTCTTAATAAACTTGCGATAATACCCTGTAAACCCGAGAAATTCTAGAAGATGCTTTAAGGAAGTGGGAATTTTCCATTCCTTTATGGCTTTGATTTTGTTAGGGTCTACCTTAACACCCTCATGAGATACAATATGACCCAATTTTTTTTTTACAAGAACGGTTATGGGATTTCATTAACTGATTGGCTAAAAGCCCCAAATTTGGTTACAAAAGGAGAAGCAGATTTCTGCATAGCTTTCCAACAAGAGGAATATAACGCCTACTCTAATCAGGTTCCTCTTTTTACATTTAATATAATGCACTTCTGCTGCTAATTTCCCGAGCTGAAAGATACAGAAAAACTGTTGCAAAATAATGCAATAAAACATGGCTCTTTAGGGGATTGGTTCCCAAAGGATTTCCTTATCTCTGAGAATAGTACCGGCAGCTAAATGGACTGCCTTGTTTGCCTCAATGTCTGCTTCTCTGTTATTGGTTCTCAAAACATGAAAATATTTCAGATTTAGGGACTTTGCCATGCCTTTGATCCTTGTAATTATCCTTGCTAACTGTAGGTCTGTTGGATTAGAATTGGTCACCACTGCTTTGTTGATAACCTGGGAGTCCCCAAAGACATTTGCCTCCTCCAGGCCCAACACTGTGAGGAGTTTGATTCCTTGAAAAAGGGCCATCGCTTCAGCTTGTATGCTTGAGGAATGGCCTAATCCCCAAGCAAATCTGTGCGAAGATGTGTCATCTGGGTTTATGATGAGCCCTCCAGCTCCAGCAATTCCTGGATTCCCTTTGGCTGCCCCATCAAAGAAGAGAGAGGGAATTGATTGATTGGACAACCAAGAATGAAAATCTTCTTCGTTTTTCCTGATTTGCCATTCTTTGAGGGTTGGCGGAGAGTTGTTCAATTTTTGGAACTTGAAATTGAGGGCAATACCCAAATCTATGTCCTGTTGGCTTAGATTTGAATCATCCCTGTTGGCTTAGATTTGAATCATCTCCTTTGTCTTCCAGCCACTCAACTAGCTGAGATTTCACTAGAATATCCTTCTGTTCCTTTCTATCCAGACTTGCCAGCTAATTAATTTTGGCAGAGCACTCCACGCTGTCCTGATTGTTTTATTTTTAGGAACTGAACCTGGATATCTGGCCATCCAACCCGCGAATAGATCTGAAACTGAGGAGGGGAAGATGAACTTGTAATTCCAGGAAACAAGAAGCTCCTGCCATATAGAAGCTGCGAACTTGCACTCGATCATGAGATGGAAGGCGGATTCTGAGTTTTCCTTGCACAACGTGCATCTAGAAGGCCCATAGAAGCCCCGTTTCTGAAGCCTGTCTTCAGTGAGAATCTTTTGATGGCAGAGAAGCCAACAAAAGTGGTCAACTTTAGGAATAGAAGGGATTTTCCATATGCCTATCCAGGGGGCAGGGTTGGGAGGCACGTAGGGTCGCTCTAGACATTTAACGTATCCCTGAGCTACCATGTAGCCTACCCAATTTGTGCCCCAACCTCTCACGTCCTGCCTGCGCGCATGGATAGGAGCCAACCCGTGCATCTTCAAGGTGAGCGTTTCCAGCTCTGATCGCAATTCAGGAGGAATTGAAAGCTGTTTCCAGCCCGTCCAAGCATTGTCCTTCCAGTTTGAGAGGTCCCACAGTGTGTTGATGCTAGCATCTGACATCCAACGTTTCAGCTCTGTCATGTCTCTCGATTCTGCCAGCGGAGGTCTATTCAGGATACTGTCGTTCCACAGGTAGATATGTTTTCCATTTCCTGGTATCCAGAAGGAGTGATTTCTTATCAGTGGCCCAATTCTGTTGATGAACATGCTGAAAGGAGTTCTGAGTTTATTTTTGGGCTGATCCAGGCATCTTAGTCTCGTTCCTCTGAAGTATTTCCTCCACAGTGCAACTTGTACCCAACTTGGATTAGGAGCTATTATTTTCTAGATCAATTTGGCTCCCATGGAAAGGTTTTGAGCACTGATATCTTTGAAGTTCAGTCCTCCCTCCTGTATTGGTCTGGTGACTGTTTCCCAATTGACTAGTGAAATTCTCTTCTCGTTTTGTTTGCCTCCTTTCCAGAAGAACTGTCTGATTTGCTCCTCCATCTTTTTTATGATTCCCACAGGCGCCAGGAGAACAAAGAATTTGAATAACGGAAGGCTGCTGAGCACTACTTTAATGAGGATTGATTTTCCGGCAATGTTGAGCCAAGAGGAACCCCAGGCTTGCATTTTTTCTTTGAACTTGTCTAGCTGAGGATACCAGTCTTTGCTCAAGGCCCTCTTGTGAAAGATAGGCATACCAAGATATTTAAATGAGGACCAAGAAGTTGAGGCTGCAAATATGAGGCATCTGGAAATGGAGCTAGCAGTTGAAGCATGAATATTCCAACAGTAGATGTGGCATTTTCCATTGTTTAATACGCTGATTGAGACCTTACAGTAGTCTTCCAGTACTTCTTTGAATTTAATAGCTGAATGAAGAGAATCAGCGCCCCAGCAGCAATGTATCATCAGTGAAGAGGGCATGGTTGATGCTTTTTACCCCTCTTACAATGCTTAGGCCAACGATGTCTTGATCTTGCTGCTTTTTATCTAGATAAAAGTTGAGGACCGAGGTTTGAAGGACAAAAAGGAGGGGTGAAAGGGGACACCCCTGCCTCAGCCCTCTAGAGGCTTTGAAAAATTCAACAGCCCTACCGTTCACCAGGGGGACAATCCAAGGCTCTGAAATACATGCTCTGATCCACTTGATGAAATTTTGACCGAACCCCAGTTTTTGCAACACATCAAACAAAAACCTATGTCTAACATGATCAAAAGCATTTGCTAGATCTAATTTAATAACCATACCTTTTTCCTTTCGGTGTAGGCTAGAATGAATCGCCTCTTGAACTAGAACGAAGTTGTCCACCAGCTGCCTACCATGAATAAATCCACCTTGATTATCCGGGATGATTTTGGGGAGAATTCTTTTCAACCTGTTAGCTATCACTTTGGTTATCACTTTGTACCCAATATTGCATAAGGAGATTGGGCGAAATCTGCTGAAAGAGTTTTCTCCTTTCTCTTTGGGAATGAGGGCGAGAAAGGCTGAATTTGTGCAGCCTCCAATCTTCTGATAGTCTTGGGATTTCTGAATCATTTTGAAGAACTCCTTCTCAACAATCTGCCAACAGGTCTGAAGAAATCTAGGTGTAAAACCGTCCGGTCCCGGAGCTTTGTCGGGATCCATTGCAAAAAGGGCCTCCTTGACTTCCTTTTGCGTGATTTTGCTTTCAAGTGCCTGGTTCATCTTGGAGGTGATAAGACTAAGGACAGCGTCCAACTGAATGTCATTTTTCCCAGCTCCTAGATCTTCCCTATACAGCTTCTTAAAGTGCTCTGAGGCTGCCTTTTTTATTCTTGCAAAGTCCTTCAGTATGCAGTTGTCTTCTTTTATTTTAGTGATGGAATTGCGGCCTTTCCTGGCTTGGGCTTATTTATGGAAAAAGGAGGAGTTTCTATCGCCGGATTTGAGCCAAAGACTTCTGGACTTGAGCCTCCAATACTCTTCTTCTGCTAGGCAAGCCTTATGGAAACTTTGTTGAAGCTTGGCCTCCTTATCCAACTCGTCTTTAGTGATTTCAGCTGCTTCAAGATGTAGATGCTGACTTTCTAGAGCGATTTGTATTTTTTTCCTTTCCGCAGTAGGGTTGGGCAGGGTCTTAGCCCAATTTTTTAGCATGGCTTTAACCCTTCTGAGTTTTTCCTCCCAAACAAAAAAAGTTGATCCCTTGACTGGATCTTTCCAGCAGTCTCTGCCCTTTCCCGTGAAATCTGTCTCTTTGGTCCAGAGAGAGCTGAATCTGAAAGGAATAGGCCCTATATCCTTGGGGGGCAGCAGCTCTAGGCTAATAGTCTTGTGATCATATACACTGTTGTGACGGATGAGCATTCTAGCTTCTAGTCCAAGAAGTAGAAAGGAGCTTTGCACCAAAAATCTGTCAAGTGTTGCCGCTATGTAACCCAAGCCGACTCTCTTATTTGACCACGTAAACTTGCCAGTAGTCGGCTTAATGTCTATCAGATCCCAATCTTGCATGAGATCTTCCGCTAATTCTCTTGCCGGATCCCTGACGATACTGCCTCCTCTTTTTTCTGACGAGAGGAGGGTGAGGTTGAGGTCTCCGGCTATGATTATATTCTCTAGATTCTCTAGATCTACCAAGTTTTTGATGGAGTCCCAGCGTAATTTTTTCTCACTTGCATTTTTAGGAGCATATACATTGAACAGACAAATAATTTCCTTAGATTATAAGTGCTGCATTTTTAACAAAATCCAATGAGTGTTCAGGGACTCAGAGATTAATGAGAACTTATTTTGATTCCAGAGCGACCCAAGTCCTCCCGATGCTCCACGGGCAGAGGTTGCTTGCGCTCCATCTTTTTTCCAAAATTTTTTGCTTGCGTGGAGGAAGGCTGAATCCTCCAATTTAGTCTCCTGGATGAGAAGAATGTCTGGCGTTTCCAGTCTTATTAAACTATTCATTGCTTCTTCCTTAGCTTTAGTGCCCATTCCCCTACAGTTCCAGGAGACTATCTTCATCATTTACTTTTGTTGTGATGAGCTCCTTTGGAGCTCTGGGTTTGGATCCTCTTCATCTTTGGGGTTTTTGCTAGGAGTTTCTCTAGCGTTGGCTGGCTGCCCTGGAGCTTGTCCTTGTAAGTTTCTTGGTCTCTTTTTTCCTTTGCTGACATGCGCCCTCTTGTAGATCTTCTAGGGGTAGACTGTGATTCGCCTATTTCCCCTTCTTCCTCCGATTCCTCAGATTCTTGGGTTTCCTCTTCTTCTTCTGACATCCTCCCTTTGGATCTTTCTGGTACACTTTTGGATTTAGATGGAGAGATCTCCTTCGAGGCTTCTGTCTCTTGCGTGTTCATGATTTCTGATCCAAGGATCTCAAATTTATTTCCTTGGCTTTCCATGGATGGTTTTTGAGCAAGGCCCGCTTGGGGAGCTTTTGCAGATGCATTAACATTCTTCCTGTGTAAAGTTTTGGGTCGCTTTGCCTGATTCCATCCTTCTTCCTTCCGTTTTTCTTCTACCCCTTTGGACGGGCAGTCTTTGGCGAAGTGTCCGTAGACGTGACACTTCCAACATTTGAATGACAGCTGCTCGTCTAGTTTCTGTACATGCGTCCAGGGACCTACAATTATTTTGATGGCTTATGGTAGTTCGACCTCCAGATATACCTCCACACAAATTCTGGCGCAATCGTACTAATCTTTGCTATTGGCCTTGTCTATAAATTTCCCAAGAGAGTTTCCTATATGTTTCAAAGAGTCCCAGTTCCAGCAGGGGACGAGAAGATTGGGGAGTCTTACCCACACTAGGACCGTTGAAGGCACATCCACTGCCAGATCGAAGTCTGGCATCCATTTATTTAGATACAGACCTTGAGGGCCCATGAAGTAGGGGCCATTCCTGAAAATGAGATCCGTGTCCTCTTTTTCAGAAAATTCAAATAAGAAATATCCTCTTCCGAGGAAATAAGAGGTTACCTTGTTTTTATCCGAGGAGCCCAGTTCCTAGCGACCCAGTTTTCCGTTGATTTCGGGGAAGGCCAAAGACCTATAAATTGACCGACCAGAGCACGATCTGCCAGGGATAAGGCTACCTGAATCGGACCTTCAGGCAGAAGGGCGATCTCGGGGATATCTTCTAGCTTTTTCACGAACTTAGCAGCTTCCACGCATTTCTTCTTGGGCAGAGAGGCCAGTAAGGATCTGAAGGCCTCAGCGGCGGAAGGCAGAGGAGGGGAGGAAGACCCCTGGGGGGGAGTCGGCTCCTCCATGAAGGGCCAGCAGGTCCAACCAAAACAGCTGCAGCTTGAAGCGAAGCCCTCGGCGGACACGCCTGAAGGGATCAGAGTTCGCAGAGAGTGGGCGCGCTCACAGTCTTCAGATCGTGCAGAATGCGGATCTCGCCTACAGTATGACCCAAATATTACACTTCTTGTACCCCAAAGAAACATTTGGAGGGTTTTGCATACAATTGTTTCTCCTCCAATAGTTTGAGCACCCTATCAACATGTTGAACACAATCTTTCCAATACTTGTTGTAGATTAGTATATCATCAAAAAATACTAACACAATTTTTTTAAGGGTTTAAAAATGGAATTCATCAAATCTTGAAATGTGGAAGGTGCATTAGTAAGGCCAAAAGGCATGACCAAAAATTCATAATGACCTTCATGAGTTCTAAATGTTGTTTTTGGAATGTCTTCTATGTTCATTCTGATTTGATGATATCTTGAGCAAAGGTCCATCTTGGTGAAACAAATTGCTCCATGTAGTTCATCCAACAATTCATCAATGACAAGAATGAGAAATTTATCCTTAATAGTGAGCTTATTGAGCTCTTTATAATATGGAAACATATGCCATGATCCATCCTTCTTGTGCACCGATATTACTAGAGAAGAGAAAGAACTTTGGCTAGGTTGAATTATACCTGCCTCAAGCATTTCTAAAACCATACGTTCAATTTCACTCTTCTGGGCATAGCGATATTTGTAAGGTTTGATGTTTGGATGAACACTTCCTAGAATCAAGTGAATAACATGATCATGATCATGAATAGGTGAGAGACTGTTGGGAGTCTCAAATACTTTAGAATAATTGTTAAGGACTCTTTGGAGATCTAGAGAAATGGATGACTTAGATGTTTGAACATCCAAAGAACATAATTGTGAAATTACCCCTCATTGTTCTATCTTCAAAAGCTTCATCATGCCATTAGAGCTTATTATATTACAAGGTTTCCCTGTGTTACCCTTTAATTCAATTTCCTTTCCTTCTGAGAAAAAAATAAAGAAAAGTTCTTGAAAATTAGAAGCTATCATCCCCAAAGATTGTAACCACTCGTCTCTTAATAGAAATCCACACCACCCATTGGAATGGAAAGCATTCGAATATTCAATACATATTCCCCCATGGTTAGATTGATATTATGGCACTTCCCTGAGCTATTTATAGTTCCTCCAATTGCAACCATCACTTGACTCTCTAATGTTGGATATAGAAATCAATTCAAATCCTTGGCTATTTTACAATGAATAAAATTATGAGTACTACCTAAATCAATTAACATTATTACCATTTTCTTCTTGATATTGTAACAACTTTGGGTTAAAGTTTCATGTAATAAAAGGTATTAAAGGCAAAAGTAAAACCAAGGTCAAAGGACATGTATTCCAAGCTGAATGTTGGGAAGACATTATAGTGGGCATCACTTGTTTTTTATTAATAATTAGGAAATTGGCAAAGGCAAAGAGGCAATAAATGTTTAATTATGAAAATAAAGGAAAATGGAAGCAAAGGAAGGTGAAGAGACACAAATTTGCATGCGAGGGAAATTAGAGGAAAAATGAAGAAAAATGAGACATCAATGATAAAAAGACATCAGAGAAACAATTCACAACTTTTTGGTCAGTTTTGGATTGGATCAGTTTCAGAGAGAGAGAGATAGATAGAGAGAGAGAGCAAGCAAAGGAATAACACAGGAAGAAAATAAGACAAGAAAAGGAAAGCAAGGGAGCACAAGGAGAAAGTTGGATCAACAACTACAGTGGGAAGATCTTGTAGGTAACAGGTTTCATGTGTAATTTCCTTGTTGGGATGTGAATGCACGATACATGCATTTGATTATTTGGTTCATTTGTTGTCATTAGAATGGGTTTTTCCTATATTGACAGTGGTTTCAGCCTTGCATTTCCATTCCCGGATAGTAATGGTGTGATGGGATTCATTCTTGGTTGAGCTTTGGATTGATGGAAGATTTTGGATCCGGTTGAGGTGATCTCAAGAAAATCCCAAGGGTTGGGGGTGGATATGGTTTTCTCCGGGAAGCCCTCGACAAGTGGGTGGAGACAAGAAAATTCCTTTGGGTATGGTGAAGGAATTCTGAGGCATCCAAGCCTATTTTAGTTTTGTGATCTCAAGAATGGTTTAGGTCAGATCACGGTAGCTTGAGGGTGGAGGTTGTTTAACCTCTAGAGTACTGATTTGCTTATGTCTTGGTTTATCCGATGAGATCCCACATTCATGCTTGGAATATGGCACGGGGGTGATTAGCTGAAAGAGAGATTTCATTCATCCCAATCTATGGTTTGGTGGTACGTGGAAGACCTTAATTTGGTTGGCATTTTCATAAATATGAGTTATTTTCCTATTGTGATCTATGAGCACTTGTACTGGTTATTATGGTGATCTTACGGCTGATTTGTCATGGGTTCTATTCTAGTTATATGTTGGTTATATGCATGGTTCTATTATGTGATCTAGTTATGGATCTTGATCATGATTTGATAAGTTACTGGATGGTTGATGAATGCATGGGCTAACAAGTGTTGTTGCAAATATCTTGAGAGGAAATTGAGCCTTCTTGGTGATTCTCAGATCAAGTACAAAATTTTATGATCAAATATGTATTCACGACTTGTAGCATCTATGTTTATCACATGTTTTATGAAATGTCTATCGTGTATTAAGCATGTCTAGGTCAAGATCTTACTTAAGTTTTGATTGTTTAGCATTGTTACCATCATTGTCATGATTCTAGAAAGTTACAGACACTTCTGGGCAGTGGTCTGGATGCTAGCGTGAAAAAGTGGCAAAGACCTTGCGATTGCATGCACAAAACAGGGGATTTTGGGTCATAACCGCATGGAGACAGGTTTGTGGGTGCAGCTATAGCCTTCCAATCACATGCATGAAGTGTTATAGGTGCAGTTGGGGAGTAAGCCTAGTGAAAAAGAGTTCCAACTCAGGGATTGATCACCTGGGGTGGTTGGTAGGTTCCTAAGTGATCTGTAGTCCCTAAGGGATGACGATTTACTTCTGATTTTCAAGCCCCACATCCATAACTGGAACTTGGAGGTAAGGTCATATCATAGCGACACTCAACTAATTTTTACCCCAGAGAGCTTGTAAAAGCAGGTAAATGTGGGAGGGGGCGTTACAAGGTGGTATCAAAGTGGGTTTCATTCTATTTGGGTGATATCTGATACCACAAGGTGTTATCAAAGCTTTCTGGTTCAAACACTTGGGCTAGATGGGCTAAATGCATAGTGTTGCGTGCACATTGTGATGGTTATGGTTATCATGCATGTGGTTATTATTGCAGTTTTGTGTTATCATGTATGATGTTGATATGTTTGTCATTATATATCTATATATATAGCCTCCCCGTATGTTTGTAGGAAGTATAAGATTAGAGATGAAGAGCATAATGGTGGACTACAGTTCACATGACTCACTTTATAGGCCTGAGGTTAATTCTATGGAATGGGAAAGGTCAGTGAGGTAGCAAGGAGAATAGTATTCTCCTGATTTAGCAAATACACTGAGGAGTTTAAGAGTAAAGATCCTAAGTTTCAAGGTAGATAATAACAATTTGATTGAGATTGAAACTTGGTGAATGTTAGAAATTAAATTCTAAATTTCTATAAACTGTAATAATACACCAGATTTCTGAATGTAATATATTAATTATTAATTGATAAAATTTTAATGATGCTTACAACGCTGAGGCAATGCTACTTAAATAGGAGTTGACTGGCCATGCCTAATCAGATAGACATGTCCCTTGGGGACTGATGTCTCTTCATTTAACTAATTATTTGCTAACTAATTTATTATAATTAATAATTTATTTATTTAAATAATATTTTAATATTTATTTAATTGTTATGACTTAAAGTTCATAACATTTCCTTCCCCTTAAGATGCTTTGTCCTCAAAGCATAGGTAGGCTGGGTGTTGATGCACAAAACGTTATGATTCCCAAGACGAATCTTCCTCTGGTAACCTCTTCCATTTGATGAGGTATTCCTTTATAGTCTTAGATCGTAAAACCTTTTCTCGGGTAGCGAGTATACCTTCAAGTTCAAGGACTATTCTTCCTTCTTCATCGGTCTCTGGTATTTCTGTTTGTGCTATTTGGTTTTTCCCTAATACTCTTTTGAGACTTGATATGTGAAAGGTATTATGGATTTGGCAGTTGTCCGGTAACTTTGTTAAGTTTAGGTATGTTCTATGCTTAGAGCAATTTATTTCAATTTTCATAGTTAGCTCAATATTTTTTCCAGATTAGCGATCGCATCAACATTAAAGTAAACTGCAGATAGAACATAAACATAAATCACAGAAGACAAGCTAAGACAAGAGGACGCAAGATGTGGCGCTAGCCAGGGACAAACCCCAATGTGGGGAAACCCTTGATCAATTCTTCTTATATGGTCTTCAATAGTTCAGCAAAAAGAGAGAGAGATAGTACATATACAACAAAAGTCAACACTTTAACTTATTTAAATAAGAGCATAGATCATCTCTAAGTAGATGATACATGAGGTAGTTGAACTCAGTTGAAGACATGTTGCTTCAACTAATTCTCCCCGGTGACGCCATCACCATGCAGCACCTATCATTGTGCTGCTCCTCATCATCATGTTGCACCTCATTGTGCTGCACCATGCTACTGTCCCAATTTTGTAGCACCATGCTTTTTGTCCCAATTTGCAGCACCATTCTTGCTGCCCCAATGTAGCATTGTTACTGTTGTCCCAATGTGCTTTCGCTACCACATGTCATTGCTATACCAATTACCATGTTGTTGTCCCTTGCATCACCATGTTGTTGTCCCACTTTTTAGCATGACTAGCCCTCTAGTGCTGCGGCCATGCCTAGGAGAGGCTCCTTCATACCACGTTGACCTCTTGAGGGTCTATCCATCTCAATGCAGCCGTAGATTAATTCCAACAGCTTGCTATGGCCTATGGCCTAGCTTGCTATAGCTTTTGGTCTCCTCAACGTGCCCAAACAGTCACTTAATTTCCAACGTATAGTTCCTCATCTACTCGGCCTTGCAGCCTGCCCTCTCAGCCCTAAATCCTTGGCCCTCCATCCAATAATTCAGTCACTTGAAGTGGCCTGCAGCTAGGGAAGGATAGACCAGCATTTAGGGCAGAATGAATAGGCTTTAGATCAGCCAGGTTAGGGTAGTGTATGAGGGTTTTCTTTACCATGCTATGTCTCTCCTTTAGACAACGTTGAGGGCAGGTTGGACAGCGTATAGAAGTAGGGGTCTCCTCCCTTGGATTGTGGTTGGATCATCCTCCTTAGGACTGCATTAGGGCATACTCCCTTAGATTTCTCTTCCACTAAAACTTAGAACAAGTGGAGAGAAATCAAGAGTGAAGTGTGTGTGAAATGACTCTCAAGTCATCTCCTTTTATACTAAAACGTTGAGCACACATGGGGGTTATTTGGTTGCTGGCCAACCTTGACGAACTGTCTTATAACACAAATAAATTCATAATTTCGTGAATACTTATCGGAATCGGATGATCTTTGGATCAATCCTGCACCTCTCGGTGAGAGGAATCTAAGAAAAATATCAACTGCCATAAATAAGATGACCCACATGGAGTTTGGCCCTAGTTGCCAATTTTAACAAACTTTAACCCATAAGCTACACTACTTAGCTTTTTTATTATCTAATACGGTCCATAATATTTAGGTGACAATTTATTCTTCCCTTGTTGTTTTAGTGATAGTTTCTTATCCAATGTCCCTCCTCAAACTCTCTTTCAGAGCGGTGTTGGTCGACTTGTTGTTTCATTCTATTACGAGCCATGGTTAGATTTTCTTTTAGTAAGTTGATGATATTTTGACTTTCTCCTAAGTGGTCTTTAACTGTCGGTACCCTAGAATCAAGGAGTGCAAAGTCCTTCCACCTGGGTGGCTCGTAACCATATAAGGCTTGGAAGGGTTTCATCTTGGCTGACCCGTGGTATGCGGTATTATACCACCATTCTGCCAGGTGTAGCCACTGTGTCCATATGTTTTGTTTGTCTGTAACGAAACAACGAAGATATGTTTCCAAGAGTTTATTAATGATTTCGGTTTGCCTATCTATTTGGGGGTGATAGGCCGAACTCATATTGAGGGATATTCCTGCTTGATGGCAAAATTCCTTCTAAAATTTTCCTTTAAACCTTACATCTCTATCGTTGACTATGACCTTAGGAAACCCATGTAATTTGTAAATATTTTTACAAAACACATCAGCAATTTGTTTACTTGTGTCAGTCTTTTTAATAGCCATAAAGTGCATATTTAGTGAGCCTGTCAACTACTAAAAATATTTTATCCTTTCCATCAGATGCAGGCAGTCCTTCAATAAAATCCATTGAAATCTCCTCCCACTTCTGATTTGGAATGTGTAGTGGATGTAGCAATCCTGGAGTTGGAACATTTTCGCTCTTGCTTCTTTGACAAATATCACATTCTGCAACATATTTCTAAATTTCCTTTCTCATACCCTTCCAATAGAATGGTTGTCGGATGTTGTAGTAAGTCTTGTAGAATCCGACATGTCTGGTTACTAGCAAATTATGAGACTCCTTTAGTATTTTCACCTTAAATTTGGATGCGAGTGTTAGGTAAATTCTACCCTTGTACCATAAGATGTCATTTTTCCACTTGAAGTTGGTATACTGACTGATATTGTTAATCATGGAGTCACAATCCTTATCCTTGGCATATTCGGCTTGTATTTCATCTAACCATTCCAGAACAACTATCATGGCACACATGTTGTGTGATCATCATCTTTACGTAGGAGTGCATCAACTACGACATTCTCCTTTCCCTTCTTGTGTAATATTTCTAAATCGAAAGCTAACAACTTCTCCATCCACTTTTGTTGTTCTGTTGATAATGTATTTTGCTGAAGTAAGAATTGAAGACTATTGTGGTCAGTTCGGATTGAAAATTTACTTCCAAGAAAATATTGGCGCCACTTCATCAAAGCGTGTATGATGGCGAGCATCTCCTTTTGGTATGTTGATTTTAAGCCTTCTCGTTTATTAAGTTTCCTGCTCTCAAATGCTATAGGGTGGTTGTCCTGCATTAATACAGCTCCAATTCTAAACCCAGAAGAATCACATTCGACTACGAATGGTTTGGAGAAGTCAGGAGTTGCTAGTATTGGTGTGGTTGACATCACTTCCTTTAATTTCTCAAAACACTTGTCTGCTTGGTCATCCCACTTAAAAGCATTTTTCTTTAACAAATTCGTCAAGGGTGTTATCATATGTGCATAGTTTTTTATAAATCTTCTGTAATACCCTGTTAAACCTAAAAATCCCCTCAACTTAGATATGTTCTTGGGTTTGGGCCATTCTTTGATTGCCTTGATTTTGTTGGGATCCACTTGGACTCCTTCCCTCGATATAATATGTCCTAGGTATTCAACTTCCTTTTGCCCAAACGTGCATTTTAATAGCTTGGCTTAAAACTGGTTCTTTTCCAAAATAGACAACACTTCTTCTAGATCTTTAAGATGTTCCTTCCACGTCTTACTGTAGACTAGAATATCATCGAAGAAAACTAATACAAACTTTTGAAGATAAGGGTGAAAGAGCTCATTCATGGTTGCTTGGAAGGTGGCTGGTGCATTTGTTAATCCAGATGGCATGACCTTGAACTCATAATGCCCTTCATGAGTCCTGACTGTTGTCTTTTCGACATCTTCTAACCTTAATCGTATTTGGTAGTAGCCTGATCTTAGATCTAACTTGGAAAAATATTATGCGTCGTGTAATTCATCTAACATTTCATCAATGAACGGAATCAGAAACTTATGTTTAATAGTGATTTTGTTTAAGCCTCTGTAATCTATACATAATCGGGAATATTCGTCCTTCTTTCTGACTAATACTACAGGTGCAACGTATGGACTTCTACTCTTCGTAATGATTTCATGCTTCAGCAAGTCTTGTATTAAGCGTTCTATTTTTGTCCTGTGGTGATGGGGATAACGATATGGCTTAACATTAACTGGTGTTAATTCTGGTTTTACTTCGATAATGTGTTTAATTTGCATTTCTGGGGGTAACTACATTGGTAGATCTTAGAAAACCTTCTTGTATTTCTGGATCAAGGATGAAATCTCTTATGGTTGATGAGCCCCTTCTGTCGATAATAATTCCAAGTGCTGACATTATGCAACAAATGTTGGTGCTCCTTTGCGAATAAGCTTCTTCATTTGTTGAGTGGAGATGACCTACGTTGGTGGTTCCTAAAACCCGAACAACTAATATTTCCTTCCATCCCATTTGAATCTAATGAGCTGTTTTATGTGATTTGTTGAATATGTGCCTAGTGTTCTTAATCACTGTACCCCCAAATCAACATCTACTCCTCCTAGGGGAACCTGAATAAACCCCTGGATAACGTCGAGAAGTCAGTTAGTAAGCAGGATCAAATGGCCAACGATATATCTTACTTTAAAAACTTAATGAGTCGGCGCTTCGAAGATACTGATCCACCTTTAGCTACACAGAGTCCCAAGACTCCAGAAGGGGAGACTTCTCTAGAGCATGAGTTCCTGAGGCGTGAGAAGCAACAAATACCCCAAATTCACTTCGAAGGAAGCCAATATTATACTCAATCTTCTGGACAGAACCATCTTAAAATCAAAAATGAATTACCTAAGTATGATGGTAAGAACTGTAAAGGCGTTGTTGTATGGGTAAATAAGATAGATGCAATTTTTTAGCAAACCCTCCACTCGGCGAACAAGAAAAAGTCATGATTGTATCCAGCTACTTAGAAGAAGAAGCATACAACTGGTTTCTGTGGTGGTCGTCTAAATGCACAAGTTGCTCGTTCAATTGGAAAAACTTTAAAAACACTATGTTAAAAAGGTTTCATGAGGAGGAGGATGATGATGTCTACGAGAAATTTGTTCACCTGAAGCAAGAAGGATCAGTGACTGAATACACCCATGAATGGGAAGTATTAACATTAAGGCAAAGAGGGTTTTCAGATGAGAAGCTGCTAAAAATGTATCATTGTGGCCTTAGAGATTACATTCGCGAAGAATTAAAATTGCATAAACCCAACACCATTGAGGAGGCAAGACACGCAACCATAATTATCGAGTGGAAATATAAACTTCACAAAGCACCATATGCCAGTGATGACAGAACTAACAGCGATTCCAAGGGGAAGGCAGGTAAAACCTCATCAGAAAATACTAGTAAGTACATTCCACAACCATTGCGAAGTGATGGAAAACAAAAATCTAATGTCGAAAGGAAAAAGGATGGCAAATGTTGGAAGTGCGGAGACAAGTATTACGCAGGACACAAGTGCACAACACAAAATTGTACAACTGTGAAGCTGAACAAGAAGAGGAATCTTCAGAAGACAGCTCTGACGAAGAGGAAAATGAAGAAAATGCAAACCCTAGTCCAAAATCAGAAGACGATATGCTACAAATCTCTAGTGTTTTATAAATTTTAGGAACTGCTCATGGATAATATCTAAAATAAAATGGCTAAAATTATAAACGACAAAGGATTTTTTACCAAATGAAAACACTGACAGAAATTCGAGGATGACTTCATCGACCTAAGAAAAAAACCATAGAAAGAACTTGTTTGAACATTTCAGGAAAGATTGTTGAAGAATATGGTGGATTGGTTCAAGGCAATTTTGAACCTTCAGGCAAAAATTACTCAAAAATATGGGCTCGCTGCTGAAAAGTGAGTTTTTGATAAATTTCCATTAAGGAATCAACTGAGAAGGGGTGAAGATAACTTTGAGGGTTTATCTGTAGGGCTTGGCAAATGTATTATGGAGTTATGGACAACATAATTTCATTATTTTGGGCAACTATGGCTCTTTGACTTGGTAGATAACGACTTTCACACCAGATAATGAATTCAAGCCAATGATGATTTTGGGGGAAGACCAATTGGCATAACATGGATTCCTAGAGGTTGAATTCCTCACTTACATCTTCAAACTTCTGAAATTCCCAAATATGTAGCTCATATAGGTCAAATTCGTACTTGGTTTCTATGATTTTGAACTGGGTGTCTAACAGGGAGAATTCATCTAAATTAAGGATGGGGGGAGCATAGGATTTTCAATAGAGATCTTAGATTTCCCTTTGTGACTTGCCATTTTAAACTTAAATGAAAACAAGAAGCTGAATTTACTCGGTGATATGCTGGTTGATAGAGGTGTTTGACTGTTCAATCTGGAGATTTGGTGTCACTGAGTACTTTTACGAACACTAGCGAGATGAAGAATAATGCAATTGATGGAAGGAAATTTAGATTTATAAATGAGTTTGAATAGCCTTTATTGGTGTTAATGCTCCGCACGTCATCAATTTAATATTGGAACTTTCGCAGGAAGGAATAAATAACTGCAACAGTAAATTTACTAACTTTATCTGAAAAAATAGCGGGGGTCATTTTGGCGGTTACGATGGCGGAAGTGTTAAGTTGGCAGAGGTGATAGCGATGGGAGAAAGTGGGTGGAAGGTGGTTTGTGACAGGGGTAGCGGCGGTAAGTGGTATATGAGGGGGGTCGCGGAATGCTTAAGAACATGACACATCTGGTGGGTGGTTTGTATAAATATGTTTTGCGGATCGAAAGAAGGATGAATTAACATTAAGCCATATGTAAGCCACTTCCATATCTTTACTAGTGTAACATGGGCTCACATTTCTGATAAAAAAATGAAAGCTTTGTAGCCTCAAAGTGAGAAGTGTACTTTTGTTGGATATTTTAAAGATGTAAAATGTTACATAATTTTTTAACCTCACTTCAATGAAATAATCATTAGAAGATATGTTAAATTTGATGAAAATATCTTACCCTGCGAGCCTAATTTGACAATTGTGTCCTCTTCGATCTATGAGCTATCTTCAACGTCTATACCACCTTCTCTTCCTATTATAGTTTCTTCTTCAAATGATGACACTAAGGATGAGAATTCATCTCCCCCTGCTCATATCCCTACAAATGTGTCCATTGAACATGAACCTACACCACAACTTCCCAAATGGATTCGTTAAAAACATGAAGCAATTGGTGATCATGTCATTGGTCACCACCTTCTCTTCCTATTATAGTTTCTTCTTCAAATGATGACACTAAGGATGAGAATTCATCACCCCCTACTCATATCCCTACAGATGTGTCCATTGAACATGAACTTGCACCACAACTTCCCAAATGGATTCGTTAAACACATGAAGCAACTGGTGATCATGTCATTGATCCTATATATCAACATCGTACTTTTTCACAGTTCTAGGGAGCTTCCTTTCTTTTGGCTCAAGTTTCATAGACATGATCTTGAAACATTTGCAAAAACTAGGTCCATCCAAATTGGGAAACATCAATAAATGAAGACTATTGTTCCTTGATGGCACAAGATACTTGAGAACTTGTACCTCTTCCAAAAAGAAGAAAACTTGTCAAATATAAATGGGTATACATAACTAAGTATGCAACAAATGGTTGTTTTCAAAGACATAAGGCTCGATTAGTTGCTACAAGATTCTCTCAAGTTGAACATATTGACTACAATGAAGCATTTTCCTTGTTTCTAAAATGAATTACATCCTCCTTATTCTAGCCCTTATTATCTCCCATGGATGGGAAATCCATCATATGGATGTTAAATCTACCTTCTTGCATGGGGATCTACAAGAAATCTACATGGAACAACCTCTTGGCTATGTTTAGAGTGACTCCTACCTTGTTTGTTTCCTTAATAAATCTTGATATGGTCTTAAACAAACTCCTCCAGCTTGGAATGCAAAAAATGGATAGCTTTCTTCTTCACATCGACTTCTCTAGATGTCATTTTGACCCCAATGTCTACACCAAGAAAATAAGAAGCTATCTCATAATCCTTGTTCTTTGTGTTAATGACCTTTGACACTAAAATTTTAACCCATGTAAAGTCGAGTCTTACGGAGAAGTTTGAAATGATAGACTTACGATATTTGCACAATTTCCTTGGCCTCCAAGTATTCCAATCCAAGGAAGGGATTTCTCTTTCCCAATCTAGTATGCATGTAACCTTCTTCATTGTTTTCACATGGAAGATTGTAAAACAACCCCTTCTCCACTTCAGTCTGCGATCAAACTTACTACCACTTGCATTACAACCAAAGTAGATACCACTTTGTACCATCAGATAGTCAGTGGCCTTTTTGATCTAAAATTGGAGGAAAGCTCCTCCTATAAAATTGATCGTCCTTTGACACTTTGCAAGTTAACAAAATGGGTCTTTAAAGGGAAAATAAGTTTCACAACCTCTTCAATATGGTGAGTTAAGTTTTCACATGAACTTAAAAGATAAACAAATTCACATAATATCAATATGATAAACATGAAAAAAGAAACCAGAATTTGATAACCGAGTTCATCCCTCCCAGGCTACGTCTCCAGGCCTGCTCCAATAGCTAGATCGCTATATTGATTTCAGCATCAACTGAGTACATTACAACTTGTTGACACTAGAGTGGCTTGTTTCTCCTACAAAGAATGACTCCCTACAGCGAGTCATGAAAATGTCAACATAAAAAATGACTTCCACAATAGGTCCTTGTACTCCATCTGAAATCAAAAGCATAAACATACAATTCTTTCACAATGAAAAGTTGAAAAGGGCTTCTCTCCTAAACACATTGACAAAAGGCTAAAAAGAGTTGCTCTACAAAAGTAACAACTACTACAGTTGAAACTCGAACGCTGCAAAACCTCTAACTACAACATGTGTTTGATAAAAGGTGTGAAAAACTCTTCTCATGTACTCAAACAAATAGTATAATTCTAAAGTGGGATTTCCCTTATACAAAATCTACTGGTGCACCTAGGGTCGATACGAAGATTACGACAAATTGGTTAAATTTTTATAAATTCTTGAAATGTCAAAAATTCTTATCAGTGAAATAAAAGGCAGGCCTCATTAGATGAATGGATCATTAGTATATAGATGTATTCTCATTGCCAATAGGCATCTTTTAAACCAGGTCTGTTGTGGAGTGGGTTGTGTAACTAAGAACACCCCTGGCCCTAAATAAGCGGAATAAACCCAAAATAGGTAGAATCAACAATGAATGATGAAACTCTTCAATTAAGGTTGTTTGAAAATTCAGATCATGGCTTTTGAAGTCTTATTGGTAGTGTGGCACGATCACTCTCATGCTCAAGCGGTGGACGTCAACATTTGATGTCAAGACCGAGTAAATTGACATAGTCCCAACTTGCATGGAATTGCTGAGGCCCCCATTGGTCATCTGAGGATGTGTTCTGAGCGATTGGAAACTGCCTTCAGAACCACTAGTTCTATGGCATAGCTCATTGCCCTGGAAAGGTTATAGATGCTCATTGCCCTGGAAAAGTCAAATCGGTTTCTCCAAATGATTTCGTTTTGATGATTAGCAACAGAAAGAAACAATGCATTCAAACCTTCTTCTGGCGGATCGCGTTAATCGTAGCTTTTGTTCATCTGTTGCATTCTCTAACCAACAATAATTCATCATTACATATCCACTGGATGCTAGAATCACAACAATCAACCTAGTTAGTGTCCAGAACGAGTGAGCTGCCCCTTATTATAATAATACAAGGTCGAATCAGTGGGATAAATTTCCTACACAATTCAATCAAGCCAACCAGACTGTGCACCGTTGGCAAATAACAAAACCTTGCTGGTATGAAGTTGCTTCACGTAACAAAACCCTCAGTCAAGCAAGAGATAAATGGACACATTTAAAAATATGGTCAAGCAATAGAGAGCTTGCAGTAGAGATTCCTCATTGATGAAGTCATAACCTTAAGAATCAAGAGAATTGGGGATCTGTCAGTAAATATTTCTATTTATGATACCACCGTGGAGTTTAAAATTCACCAAAGTCCATGTGGCCTTTATCCATGTGAAGAAAAATTCAGATCCCCATTAACTCCCAATAAGAGATAAATATAGCCCAGAGACAATGAAATGGTCACATATGGAGAATCGCTAAGCACATTCACATTGTTTTCATCTACAGTCTGCACCGCACAGAGAGAAGACCACAAAACTCATGGTCAGGAAGGCCCCACACCCGTGGCTCACAAGCTGCTCTGTCAAGCAGGGACACACTTGGCTTGATAAGTGAAAAATTAGATGTCAGTGCAACACTGGCTCGTCGCTTCGAATAACGTGAAAGAGCAAGCGCAGGTACCAAACGTCGACAAGGAAAACCTTCCACAACTCCGATATTGCTGGAAACTATCAAGAATGAGAAGACCGAGATAAAATCCTCCACCGCAAAACAACGAGAGAAAAGAGCCTCCACGGACTGGATCAGTTCAGCGCAACACCTTTTAACTGTCTCTTCAAGAATGCCAATGGTCAGAAAACCAAAGCCACATGACTTTCCAGTTTCGTTGCCCATAATGATATTGACCTCCAAGAATTTTCGGTAGCCCTTAGGTTGCCTTCTAAGTGTGGGGAATACTCACCAAAATAGACAATGCTTTATTATTCAAATAGTACATATATTAATACATACATTTCCGGTGATTAATGGATTCAGTTTTCAAAGTCTTTTGGACTCCTAGTACTGCCCCGTGATTATTCACGTTTCTCCACATCAATTTTAACTGATTAAGTCTCCAAAATTATCCCTCTTAATCCAAACGAGTGTGTATGAGTAAAAAAAAAAAAAAAAAAAGTTGAAATACACAGAGGGAATCTACTGAAGATGGCGACTTTATGGGGTAATGCATTTTGGATGTCTCGTTGCAGATTCAAAGTAAGTCTTTGATACGTAAATATTGTTCGATGAGGTTCTCTTCTCCACACATTTGGGTCTCTAAATTGTTTCGGGTTATGTAGAAGGGTGCAAGAGTTTACAGAAATTTAAAAGCATAAGCAAATTGGCAAGAGGAAACAGGTACCAAAAGGAGCGAATGAAAGGACAAAGATAACCAATGTCATGACGCTCATGACCCGGAAGAAATGAATGGAGAACCACTAAATGTGAAATCCAAGATGAAAGGAAGAAGGTAAATCGATGCTTCAAAAAGAAAAATGATTAGTGAATAAGTCCCAATTTAGCATAGATTTCATCCATTTGGCACTTATTTCTCACTGCAACGACAATGATAATACCAGTACATGTCACTTCCACGTGTACAGCCGCATGTAAATGTGGTTGAAAATAAAGGAATTCCTAGTAAGCACACCTAACATGCAATCAAGCGAGGTGGAATCAACTAAAGAAACTCCTGGTCGCAAAGCAAGGATAATTGACATCAAATGGAGGGGGCTTCTGCATGCATAAGATTCATGGACACAAATGTGGTCAGAAATCTAACATGATGGGAGTTGACAAGCCAGGATGGAAGGAAGGCCCAGAGACGTTGGCAATGGGGCTACAGTTAGGTTGGCTCTTATACCAGTGCAGGAAACAAACACAAAGACAACAAATTGATAATCACGAGATGCCTTATTACTCAAATGCTACCCATATTTATACATTCCCACTTACTCTTGGATTCAACTTCTAAAGCATCTTGGACAAAGACAACAAATTGATAATCACGAGATGCCTTATTACTCAAATGCTACCCATATTTATACATTCCCACTTACTCTTGGATTCAACTTCTAAATCATCTTGGACTCCCCATGATTGTTCACATTCATCCCCACCAACCCTACGGATTAGATGTCCAATAGATCGTTTAAGCATGATGTGTCACCTTCAAAAGATTGCTCATTATCCAATTATATCTCCATATCCATTCGACTTCACACTGAGTATTAAAGAGTCTCTAAACAAATTCCATAATTTGCCTAAAAAGCAACGCTCATTTATCCAAACCTATGCACCAACCCCAATAGATTAGATGTCCAACAAATCATTTAAGGATGATGTGTCACTTTCAAAAGATTGTTGATTATCCAATTATATCTCTATATCCATTCAACCTCACACTGAGTATTAAAAAGTTTCTAAACAAATTTCATAATTTGTCTTAAAAGCAACCCTCATCTATCCAAACCTCTACAAGTCTGCGACCATTCAAGCTCTGTTAATAAGAAAAAATATGCCCACTACCTATAATCCACTAAGAATCAATCTAGAGACCAAAATATGCCACCAAAATGCTATACAAATAAGATGCCAAAGCCTATAATCCACTAAAAATCAATCTAGAGACCAAAATATGCCACCAAAATGCTATAAAAATAAGATGCCAAATTCTTCATAAAATTTTATAAGATGCCAAATTCTTCATAAAATTTTATAAGATGCCAAATTCTTCATAAAATCACAATAATATGTGAAGATGATTTGTTAAACTTTTACTTTAAAAAATTGATTTAATGAAGCTAAAGAGTCAACCACCTTGTGAAATCACATAATTAGAAATTATTAAATTAAATGAGATCAATGTGCAATACTATGCTGTTTTATAAAGTAGATCAAACATTTCTTATAATAATTAATAATGTTAATTATTATTACAATTAATGTTATTTACTAATTTTGGATTTTATATAGACACATTATTTTTTAAAATAATTAAAATATTTTCCAAATAACATTTTATTTAACTTGTAGTTCATATATAATTAATATTTTTTGAGATAACTATTTCAAAGCATGCCAGATAAAATCTATGATTGTCTCTTTAAATTATACAAAAAAATTATGATAGTGATGGTTATAATGCATAGTCATAGCAAAGAAGGGATATATTTGCACAAATCAACGAGTATCATCAATAAAATTGTTTAAATCATAATGACCTTTTGATCATACCAAATATAATCAAAAAACCTGCTTGAACAAAAAGGAAAAACAATATTTCTATAGTTAATTTGATTAAAGAAATTGTCTCCAATCCTCAACCAATTTTATGTAAACCCCTTCCTTTCTACTTACATTGTTAATTATGGGGTATGGGTTTACTCTATTTAGAAAGAAAGGAAAGGAAAGTGTTCCATATACAAATATATGATGTTAGGCAAAGTCAATTTACTGTTCACATGCATTGTTGGCTATGATGCATATTAATTTAGAAAACAACAATGGTCTAGACCACATAAACATTCCATTAAAATTTCATAATTTAAAATATATGATGATATGATTAAGGATAATGAAATTTCAAAATTTAAAACAATTAATAATTATATGATTAAGGAAAACATGGTTGGATATGTTTAAATACATGGAAAAGGCAAGGTCCTCTATCAAAGGAACTTTGCAAAAGGAAGTAATGAATGCTATGTAGACAAATGGTGAGAAATTACAAGATATTTCTTTGTATAATTTCAATATAAATGTGAGAAATATTTCCTTGTGTCGATGTTGTTTTGGAGATATGGGTACAAAATGTTTTAGAAGTATCCACTGGAACATAGGAAAGCCTTTCATCGAATCTTGCCGGTCTCTTTGGCTTGAAGAACTTATGGACAAAAACCTATCTCTTTCATGTTTTGTCTATAGTCAAACTAAACTCCTCACTTGTAGTAGGAGCTCTTTCATGTTTTATTTGTAACCAACCTAACCTCTTCAATTTTAGTCCATAGGGGAATCACTAGTATTATAGGGACCTAACATGCCCCTCCTTCAAAAAAGTGTTGTCCTCAACGCTTGAGTAGTTCTTGATACTTCTGTATAAAATTCTCACCCCCATGTGGAATCTTCAACGGGTAAGTTCTTCCACTTGATGAGATATTGGAAGATTGATCAATTTCGTAGTTGTCGAGTTCTTGTTTATGTGACTACTTCAAGTTCCAATATGATTTTTTCTTCCTCCTCATGTTCTGGCAATATTGTTTGAATTGGAAGTTTGTTACCTATAACCTTCTTTAAGCATGAAACATGGAAAATTGAGTGCACTCAAAAAGATGCAAGAAGCTCCAATTTGTATTCCATAATACCAATCTTTTGCAATACCTTGTACGAATCACAATACTTTGGTGATGATTTATTATCCTTCCTAGTTTGCTTGAGGGACATTTGTTTATATGGTTGTAGACACAGGAATACCCAGTCACCTACATCAAAACTTCTTTCATTGTGATGTTGATATGTCTATTGTTTCATTTTATTCTGCGCCAAAGTGAGATTGTCCTTTAAGAGTTGGAGAACTTGTTGTTGATGTTCGATGTGATCTTCCACTGCTTGAACCTTAGAATTTTCTCTTAAATATGATGTGATAGAAAGTGGATGATATCCATAAAGTGCTATAAAATGGAATCATTTTTGTTACAGTATGGAAGGAAGTGTTATACCACCATTCAACCAGAGGCAACCATTTGACCCATTGTGTATGTTTATCATATACAAAGCAACGAAGATATCCTTGCAAACATTTGTTTACCATCTCAGTTTTCCCATCAGATTGACGATGATAAGATGAGCTATCAGCTAACTAAGTGCCAAGACAAGAAAATAATTTTGTCCAAAAATTTCCAGTGAAAATGGGATCTCTATCGCTTACAGTGATCTTTGGGTTTTCATGTAGCATTTGAATTGTTTCCATAAATATAGTTGAAATTGTACTCGCTTTAAATGGATGCGATAATGTACAAAAGTGTGCATACTCGACAAGTTTGACAACTACCACCATGATGACACTCTTTCCTTCGAACTTGGGTAAGCTTATGATAAAATTCATTGAAACCTCCTCCCAATGTTCGCTTGAAATGGATAAAAGATTTAATAGACCTAGAGTCTTAATTGTTTCAACTTTATTTTGTTGGCAAACCAAACATTCTGCCACAAACTTTTGGAATATTCGATTTAAGGTCATCCCAAAAAAAACTTTCTTAATCATGTGGTAAGTTATTAAAAATCTTGAGTGCCCTCCTAAGGGAGAGGTGTGCAATTCCATAAGAATCTTTTCTTTGAGTTGGGAATTCTTACATAGGTATAAGCGATCTTTGCACCATAACAAATCATTTTTTCAGCTAAATGTATCAAATGTATTGGGATCTTGTTGTAACTTTTGAATGAGTGCCCACACTTCTTCGTCATCTTCCATTCATCCCTTGCTTCATTTATCCAATCTGGTTGGATAATAAAAATGACACAAAGCAATGCTTCCACATCATCATTCTTTCTTGAGAGTGCATTTGCCACAACATTTTGCTTCCATTTTTTTGTAGATGATTTCAAAGTCATAACACAACATCTTTATGACCCATTTTTGTTGCTCTTCTGAAGATAATCTTTGTTCTAAAAAGTATTTAAGACTATCATGATCTGTTTTTAATTGGACGATTTTTGAAAGCAATGGGTCTTTCATCTTGCATTAAAATAGAACCAATTCCACTCACTAAGGCATCACATTCCATAATAAAGGTTTTTGTGCAGTCCGACGTAGCTAAGATCGGTGTTTGGCACATTGTCTCTTTAAGATGTTTAAAGGCTTTCATTGCTTCTAGAGTTCATGAAAATGCATCTTTTTTCAATAATGTTGTTAGAAGTATTTGCCCATAATTCTTAACAAACTTGCAATAATACACTGTCAACCTGAGAAATCCTCGCAGATGCTTTATGGATGTAGAGATTTTTCATTCCTTAATGGCATTAATTTTGCTAGGGTCTACCTTCACACCCTCATGAGATACAATATGACCCAGATATTCCACCTCTTATACTCCAAAGAAACATTTGGAGTTTTTTGCATATAATTGTTTCTCTTCCAATAGTTTGAGCACCCTGTCAACATGTTGAACATGATCCTTCCAAGACTTGTTGTAGATTAGTATATCATCAAAAAATACAAACACAAATTTTCTAAGGAACCGTTTGAAAATGGAATTCATCAAACTTTGAAATGTAGAAGGTGCATTGATAAGGCCAAAAGGCATGACCAAAAATTCATAATGACCCTCATGAGTTCTAAATGTTGTTTTTGGAATGTCTTCGGTCTTCATTCTGATTTGATGATATCCTGAACGAACATCCAACTTGGTGAAGTAAATCGATCCATGCAATTTATCCAATAATTCATCAATGACATGAATGGAAAATTTATCTTTAATAGTGAGCTTGTTGAGCTCCCTATAATCCAAACACATGCGCCATGACCCATCCTTCTTGTGCATCAATACTACTGGAGCAGAGAAAGAACTTTGACTAGGTTGAATTATACCAGCCTCTAACATTTCTGTAACCATACGTTCAATTTCACCCTTTTGGGCATAGGGATATCTGTAAAGTCTGATGTTTGGAGGAACACTTCCTAGAATCAAATGAATAGCATGATTATGATCATGAAGAGGTGGGAGGCCTTTGGGAGTCTCAAATACCTTGGAATGATT
This sequence comes from Pinus tabuliformis, assembly GCA_031772625.1. Classification (NCBI taxonomy): domain Eukaryota; kingdom Viridiplantae; phylum Streptophyta; class Pinopsida; order Pinales; family Pinaceae; genus Pinus; species Pinus tabuliformis. The sequence goes on from CM062813.1 coordinate 1,085,423,063, forward strand.
GTCCAAGACTTTTTGGAGATCTAAAGAAATAGATGATTTTGATGTGGGAACCTCTAGCGAACATAATTTTGCAATTACACCTCGTTCTTCATTTAGAAACTTTGTTAATCTGTTAGAGTTGATTATATTTCCTGGTTTCCCTGTGATACCCCTTAATTCAACTTCCTTTCCTTACAAAGAAATTTCATGAAAAGCTCTTAAAATTAAAATCTATTGTACCCAAGGATTGTAGCCATTGGACTCATAGTACAACATCATCACCACCCATTGGAATGGAAAGCATTGGGCTATTCAATACATATTCTCCCATGGATAGCTTGATATTATGGCGATTTCCAGAGCAATTTATGGTTCCTCCACTTACAACCATTACTTGACACTGATACTGGATATAGGAATCAATTCAATCCCTTGGCTATATCTTACAATGAATAAAATTATGGATACTTCCTGAATCAATCAACACTATTACCTTTTTGTTCTTGATATGTCCTTTTATCTTGATAGTTTGAAGCGTGGTAATTCCAGCCAATGCTCTTCCATGTTTTGTCTGTAGCCAACCTAAACTCCTCACTTCTAGTAGGAGCTTTGACAAAAAGGATGTCCAACAATGCTAGAACAATGACATGGTCATCCCCTTGTTAGATCTTATGCCAAGCAAGTTCAAGGCTCTCCGCACATGAACCAGAATAAAATTAACATTGACTCCATTTGTCCTACATAGTCCAAAAATAAGCATGTTATAGTCAACAATAAAACAAAACTACATAATCATTTGAATTTAGATTATGTACACTATCAACGTGGACATGTTCAGCATCTTGACTCAATACCCTTGACAATCCAGCACCAATATTTGTATCTTGTGGCAGTGGAAGTGGCCAGATGAATCATTTGAATTTAGATCATGTACACTCTCAACGTGGACATGTTCATGACTCAATGCCCTTGAAAATCCAACACTAATATTTGTATCTTGTGGCAGTGGAAGTGGCCAAAGTCATCCGGATCATGTCCATTCACAACAGAAGGGTGCCATCATTAAATGGTCAAAGCTGGGTAGTAGGATAGTGTTTTGGTTTTTGGAGGGAAAGGAGACACCAAAACACAAAACTGATCAAATGGGACAACAACACCAGTGAATTCCATTTCGGGAGCCTGATTTTGATAAAAACCTTTCGAAGAACACGAGATCTTTACTTGCATATAATTTAATTGTGCAAACTAACGTATTTAAAAATGAAAATTAACAAAACTAACGTAGGGAAAAGCGTCCCAAGATGTAGGAACAGTGACCTATTCTGTCTTTTTAATAAGATTGTCTTTGTTTAAAATCTATAGGAAATTGTGAAGCCAAAGCAAAACTTGCATTAACACCTACTTCAACACAGAAATACCATAGACTTTACCAGTTTCCTTGCGTTATTACCCCTTCTATATTTCATTTTTCAAATTTTCTCTAATGTCTCGTTGCTAAAATTGACGAAGTTTTCTAGCTCTTACTCCTCCTCCTTGTAACGGAAATCAAGTTACCCCTTTTATATTTCATTTTTCAAATTTTCTCTACTGTCTCGTTGCTAAAATTGACAAAGTTTTCTAGCTCTTACTCCTTGTCCTTGTAACGGAGATCAAGTTACAGTGGACGAGCTATCTAAAATTGACAAAGCTTTCTAACTCTTATTTCGTGTCCTTGTAACGGAAATCAAGTTACTGTGGACGAGCTATCTAAAATTGGCAAAGCTTTCTAACTCTTACTCCGTGTCCTTGTAACGGAAATCAAGTTACAGTGGACGAGCTATCGCTCCCTGGAAAACAGTTCCGGCAGACATCGCAAAGAAAATACTCTTACCGCAAGGACCTATCAGTATATGATATTTAAGAAAGGAATATGCTGCTACCTGTTGATCGAGGGTTACCATTGGAAATTTATACAGCCTGTCCCAGCGAGCGAGTGTCAAGAAAAGAAATTAATATCAAAATCTCTCCCACACCCAATAACAAGAGTAACAGATATTGTCTACATACGAGATCAAAAAGATGGTAGCTCCAACGGGAACCAGTAAATTTCTTTGAAGCCAAATGTTTTGAATGAATTCATTACCAATGCCATCAATCCTAAACCAAAATCAAAAGATAATGAAAATAACAAGCAGATGTGCCCAAACAGGCCTAACGACTTGATGCCATTAATAGAATTTCCTTACGCAAAATCCCTCAAATCAAAGACCTCACTAAAAATAAATAAGCATATGCACTGGCATTCCTCTTCAATTGGAATTTAATTCTGACGTCGGCAGAAATAACACATGATGCCTTCGGGGATTACAGCAATGAATTCATTACCAATGCCATTAATAATAAACCAAAATTAAAACATAAGGAAAATAACAAGCCAATGTGTCCAAACAGGCCTAACAACTTGATTCCATTAATAGAATTTCCTTACGCAAAATCCCTCAAATCCAAGACCTCACTAAAAATAACTAAGCATATGCACTGCCAATTCCTCTTCAATTGGAATTTAATTCTGTCGTCGGCAGAAATAACACATGATGTCTTCCGGGATTACAGCAGTGAATTTCATGATAAATTACCAGAAGTTTTGCATATTTGAGTTACAAATGGGAAGAAGTAAAGACCAAAAAAAATTTAAGCGAAAAAGTAACCTGATGCTATAAAAACATAGGGTACTTTGCAAGCTATCTGGGAAAGTAGGCATGCTGCAAAAGGCAGATTTGAAACTGATCCTGGTCACCAATGGTGTTGTTTAACTATTAGACGTTTTGGAGTTTTTGACCGCAATCCAGCAAAAAAGAAATTGGTCAAATCTTGATTTTTGTTATTTAAACTGGGATTTTGACAGTATATATGGATTCAGCACCCTGGAAAAACCCTAAGCACTAGGATTGTAGAGAGTTCACAAATCAAACTTGTGATTCAAACAAAACATATCCTAATTAAAAAAAATAACAACATATATTCTAATTTAAAAAAATACTAGGGCAATGAAATAATGAAAGTAATAAACAACTACTACTTTTTGGCAGAGGACTTAATGGGAGACCTTTATGATGTTTTGATAGTCGTAGTGAATGTTTTGGACTGTGTACCTATTATTTTTATTACATGACGGACTTTCTGGAGGGGTACTGAATGAATACACAATATATGATCTTATAGAGCTTAGCGACTCTTCTGAAATGCGAGTCTCAGTATGTATCTATGTAAAATATATTTTTGTCATCATATAATACAATTACGATTTTTTTTCTGAGCCAACTAAAAAGAGATAGTAACAAGAAAATATTTTACTAAAATATTCATATATTTCCGTCCCAAACTTCTTTGAAAAGGCCGTTCCCTACACTTTAACTCCTAAATTTTGATAAGGTCCTAGAGAGGAAGAATATTAAATTAACACTAATAACGTATAGATTGAGTGTAAAACATCATTTCCTAAATGAGCATTATACTTTTAGCACATATGGTTGAATGCCCATTGAATCAGCCCGCCAACTTGGCATCTTGTTGAAATGCTAAGCACACTCCGAGACCTGACTGTTTCAAGTTTTAAAGCTGTATCAGCAGTTGCAAGGTCAAGGATGTCGGTCTTGAACAGAACCACAAAACCAAACCTGCAAAACTTAAAACTGCCACTAGGTTCATTTATTATATTCCTGCTTCTCCAATCCAGTAGAGCACTTGACAGAACCAGAAGCTGCATTCAGACTTTGTCTAGTCATGATTTGATCATTGATGCACAGACCATTGCCTTCTCTTCCGACCCTGCAAATTTACAAAATCATTACTGAACGATAAAAATTGAATAACACAATGAACGCCAAACAAGGGTGACCAATATATGACCATGCCAGTCAAAAGCTATTAAAAGGTAAATTGACCCGCCCCCTAAAAGTTAATGGCCCAGCTCATGCAGAACTCACATCTGCCATGTGACAGGAGGTGATTACCAATGTTGCACATTGTGACTCAGACTAATCAATGCCATGGCACCAACCACAGAGTCTAGCATAGTTTGTGCAACAGGCTTCAGATATGATTAATGCAATTAAAAAAAAGATAATAATGCCATGTGTTTATAGGTGATCAATTATATAAATCATTTTTAAAGATTAGCTTGAAGCAGTACAACTCCAAAAAAGAAACACTACTAATGAATGCAACCAATGTGTCAGGAATTAGAACATTTTTACCTCAGAACACTTCAATGTGTTCACAACGAAATGAAGATTAAAATCTGGAAAAGGAAGGATGGTCACCGCTGATGGTTATGTAGACAGGCTGTGCCATTTAGCAGATAGATCATGAAATGCACACGTAACAGACAGCTGGACAAGAAGAAAACACAAGGACAATTAAAAGAGACCACATCCAAAATAATAATGACACATATACATTATAATAAACTCATTTTTTTAATTTGAAGCAATCTTTTGGATAACTTACCCTGAACTGATAAAAACTAGGATGCAAACGGCCATAAACCATGGCTAGTAATCCATATAGGCTTCTACACTGGCCTTAAAAAGAGGAAATTCCTGTAATGAAAAAGCTCAAGTTAAACCTCAATTGTTTTTTCATTTGCAACACAACAGCCAAAGCTACCATAAAATGATTCCTAAAATTCCAAACACTGATAATTTTATGCATCTAAATAAGAAAATATCTAGCTGAAATTCAAATTTCCACACTTGTATTTAACATCCTTGTACAATTTGATGTTTAATTTGCACAATATTTTTCCCTCATCTAACACTCTGAACTTGCACTCCTATCTGCCAAGTAAGCATTGATGCAAAGAGTATCAACCAGCTTTTGAGAAGACAGATATGAATTGAAAGCGACCATTACTTATAAGTTATAGCTAATCAGAAGAGGCATGGAGGATTGCTTCAAGTTAAGCTGCACATTTCTGTGGATTGTCGCTTTCTTGAGTCAATTGAAGGTCAAGTGGGAAGTTTATCAGCAGCAGAGACTGGTGCTGTCAAATTCTTAGCACTGCTCATTAATAGTTAGTAGATGACTTTTAATTCACTTGGAAGATAACATATCAGAGTGTCAAATCTCATGTTTATCAAGCATCTTGTTTATTGCTATCACATTGCTGGAAATTTTCTTTTTTTAATTGTAAATTCCTTGCTCTCCAAGTTGCAAAGACGCAACAAGCTCATATTTTCATCCCTACCCATCATCTATTTTCAGATATCATTCATGTTTAAGTAATCATCCAGTTTTTAATATACAAGTGCAAAGTCAGCCTACAAAAGTCAAGTCAGCTTGCTCCATAGACACACCCATTTGAATCATCTTGATGACTATAAATAGACCTCACTTGTCCTCCTTTGAGTGTAATTTGATCACTCACTCGTATCTGATCTGATCTCCAATGCGACAGACTACATGGAAGGGCGTAAGGGCATATCAAGGCAAGAAGCCTTTGTTTTATCTCTCCAAGATCTGATCCAGTCCAAGTTGGAGGCCGGAGTTCTGTAGCTTCTCTTGGAGGGTCCAAAGTCCAAGTTCTATGATCACTACAGTCTGCTCCTTGTCTGAGATAATTGTCATCCGAGTTCTGCTTCTAGGCCATGTTCTAGAAGGGTGTATCAAAGTACTTTCTGAGGTCCGAAAGCCTTGACTGCTGAAGGTTGGTCTCTAGGCCAAGTCCTAGAAAGGCATAATATATGTATTGTCCTGTGATCTGTAACAATAGTCCGGGATCTGGAAGGAGGTCCGAATCTGCCCTAGTCCGAGATCACTGACTGTCGGCCTCTAGGCCGAGGCCTAGAGAAGTATCATTTGTGTGTTGTTCTGTGATCTGATCTTCTGTTTAGTCTAAGTTTGAGGTTTCCTCAGATCTACAACTAGGCCGAGACCTGAGATGAGATCTGAGCCATTTAAAGACTGTAATGGTCCGAGTAGTGTGTTTCCTCAGGACTGTACTCTATCAGAAATCTGAGCTTCAGAAGGAAAGTGTTATCCAAGCTTCGGTACAGTATCATGGTAAGAAGATCAGCCTCTTGAAGTTGATTTTTGGGATCGTGTTAGACTACTTGTTGACATTGTATTGGAGACATTTTGCATTGATGACTTAGCACTTGTGGAAGCATTCTTGTGGTCAGAATAGTCCATGTCTTGATATATTGTTGAAAGATCTCTCTAAGGAAAGAATTTGTTGGGTTTTCCCATTAGTGGGGTTTTTGCCCTGGTCTCTGACCTAAGCATTGGAGTCTCTTGTTATTGTGTTCTGTGAGCTCTTCTTTCTCCTTACTGTTATTGATTGACTTTCTGAGGTGTAATTATTTGATGAAGAGAAAGTAATTGCAAAGAAAACCTAATATATTTACAAATAATTATCACAAGTTCAGAAATCTCGCTTATACACATTGTACTTGGATTTTCAACATCAACGTCTTATATATTGTGATCCCCCTAACTCCAGCTCCAATTCCTCCCATTCTACCGTTATCAATTTTCTTGCTGACATCTCAGAGATACTTCAAATGGTTGATCCCCTTAATCCTCAACCATTTCCCCCATAACTGTCCAGCACATTTAATAGCTATTTATCAAGCCATTTTCATCCACCTGCAACACATGACTCATTTGCCATTTTCATCCACCTGTGGCACTTGACTGATTTATGCCAAAGATGTCACAAATCTGCAGTAGCCACTATAAAGAAACTCAAAACTATGGAGAACAAGTTAAATTAATCATGCCAGATAAAAATCAACCTTTAGTTTGAACAAAATGGATAACTACATGTCAACTTGAATAGAAGGTTTAGGTATTTCTTTTTGCAGGCCCCCGTCATAGATATTGGGATCCCCTTAGCTCCAGCTCCAATCCCTCCCATTCTGGAAGAGAAGGGTAACAAATCCAATCTTAGCCTTATCTTTTTCAGGAACAGCTTCAGAGATATTAAGAAAAGCAACCCTCACTCACTAATAGCCCTTTGGAAGGACTTCACCTATATTCAGGAAACCTTGTCACTCCGTAGTAGCCCTTTGCACTTGACAATATCTTTCCACTATCACCAATCTTGTCATGGACATCTTAATAATCCTTCAATTGGTTGATCCTCTTACTGCTCAACTTCCTCACCCTGTAACTGTCAAACATATCCAATGCGATTTTTTATCAAGCCATTTTCCACTTGTACCGCGAGTGACTTACCATTTTCATTCACTTGCAACACTAGAGTGATTTACCACATTCATCCAAATTTACCATTTTTATCCATTTGCAACACTTCAGTGATTTATGCCAACAACATAAAGGAGCTCAAAACTATGAAAAACAAACTAAATTAATCATGCCAGAAGTCAAACTATAGTTTGACCAGAATGGAGAACTGTGTGTCAACTTAAATAGAAGGTTTAACAATCTTCTTCTGTAAGCCCCGTGTGTTATACATTGTGATCCCCCTAACTCCAATGCTAATCCCACCCATTATTCAAGGGAGGGCTAACAAATCCAATCTTGGTCTTATCTTTTTTGGGAACAACTTCAGAGGTATCAATCATCACTCAGTAACAGCCCTATGGAAAGATTTCAGATATATACAAAAAAAGCAACTTTGTCACTGCCTAATACTAAAGCCCTTTTCTCTTGACTATATCATTTCACTGGCACCAATCTTGTTATGGACATCTCAAAGATCATTCAAATGGTTAATCCCCTTAATGCTCAACAACTTCCCCCATACCTTGACCAGTTTACCCAGTGACATTGGTATCAAGCATCCACTTGCAACACTTGAATGATCTTTCATTTTCATCCAATTGCAACAATTTAGTGATTTACACCAAAGACATCACAAATATACAGTAGCAACCATAAAGAAGCTCAAAACAATGGTGAAGAAGCCAAGTTATTCATGTTGGATCAAAGTGAACCTTTAGTTTGTCCAAAATGGTGAACTACATGTCCCATCAGTACAAGTGGAGCACAATTGCGTGGGGATTCCTTCAAGACCTGTGTAGTTCCTGTTACACCAAGAGAACTTAAATGCTATGGCCCTCTCGCCCCTGAAAATGCAAGTTCTTTCGCATTTTCTGAGTCATTCTTCTCAACGACATTGTACAAAGGAGGCATGAGAATTGGAGAGGTTGATATGAGCCATTAGTTCAAGCATCGCCTTGATTACATACATTGGGAATATAGTAAAAGAGATCCATGTGATTACCTTTTCATTCACATTATTAAAGGTTGTCGCATATTTGGAGGTTTGTTTGATTGTTGAATTCAAACTTCATATATTTGGAAGCACTATTGTCAATATGGTGGCATCTCACCATTGAGGCACTCATCTACATATTTTGGTGCAAGTTTTCCCTTTGAAGAAATATTTGTGGGTGTTTTCATAGTTCTCAAGGCATAATCTTTGAGGCAATGTGAACCCCTTGGCATGACCCATTAGTGAGATTACACAAATGAAGAACACTACCCCCCACCTTTAAGTTAATGTATTAACGTTTCACGGCATAATTAGGATCAAGTGCATAAGAGAAGAGGAGCGCTTCACATAAGAAGAGCATCCAAAGCACTTTTCAAAGGTAGAGATTTTACATTTTCGTAAAGCATTCCAATTTGAAATGAATAATGTCATATTTCATGGAAGACATGGTCAAAAATGGTCCTAAGACCTCCACAACCCTACTCAAAGCACACACTAGATGTGGAGACTAACATGATGGCACAAAAGAAGGAAGAAGGGCCCACAATAAGAGGATGCTTTTATTTGAGAGATGTTTTTGGCATTTCCTATGCGAAAACACAGTCCAACACACAAAAAAAATGGTAAACTAGAAGAAAACCCTTCCTTGGAGAAATATATAATGGCTTGGTGATCATCCTAAAATCCCTAGAACATGGATATGTAAATTTCTAATGCCAGCAAGATTTATTTTCTCACGGCAATTTAATTTATCCCTGGAAATTTATTTATTTACCCAAATAAATATTGAATCACCAAAAAATTAAATCACTGGTATTATTAACTTCTAGAATTAAATATATGTAGGGTAAATAACCCAAAGAGATCAATCACAAATTGCAAAATTACATCACCCACAACAATTCTCAGTCGTTTATTTATCTAGAAAATCTAAGTTTTCCGACCCACAGAGATACAAGAAAAAATACAAAATTGAAACCTTTAACACGGCTCCATCGAATGAATTTGGCCCAAGGAACTCGACCTCTAGGAAATCAACCTCTAGATGAAATTAGCCTGAAGAACTCGGCCTCTAGGAAATCAACCTCTGGACGAAATTACCCTGAAGAACTCGGCCCAAATACTCATCCAACAACTTCACCTACGCGCTCTTTGTGTGCCACTGATGCGCATTAGGAAAAACTCAACCCTCCAGCAACTCGGCCTCCTCCAAATAAAATCAATCTCCCTCTAGCAACTTGGCCCTGCAATCTCCTTCACTCAGCCTCCTAGAATCGCCCCGATCCACTCGCACTTCTCCTTCTCTACGCTTTTGGTCCACACAGCCACTTGCACTTAGAGAAAATCACTCTCTCTGAATGATGACTCAATCACTTCACTTGTGTCTTCACTTCCTTGCTAGGCTCCCTTTATAATATTCATTAAGTCCAAATCCCTAACTCCAATCTCCCTTCTAGAATCATCTTAGAGATTGGCGATTGAGATTATTTCTTAGCCACTTGCATAGTTAAATTATTTATCCTTAGAAAATGACTCAAGAGTCGACAATAATTAACTGAGTTTAATTATTGTACTTTCCCTAAGGTAGACTTAGGAAAGAAGATATAAATCACTTACTCCACCAAGCAAGCATCTAGAAGAGGCAATAAATCATCTTTCGCATGCTAAGACACCAAGCCTATGCGGAATACTTTGAAGCTACCACTAGCTTCAACAAGATATAGCTCAAGAGTAGAGGAACAATCCACCTTAGGGATGTTTGTTAATTACATAAAAAAGTTAGATCCTACTTAGTGTCAAAACCCTAAATAGGGTTACATCGTTGAGCATGAGAGAGATTACATAATATAATTAATACTACAAATAGTCGATGAATATGCACCTCTCTTATGAAGAGTTTGAGAGGTCTTATTTGTCCAAAACCATAAAAGCTAATAATAACAAAAACCCCTAACTTTTTATAGCCCTCCAACAACTCAGCCTCCTCCAGATAAAATCAAACTCCGTCCAACAACTCGGCCCGACAATCTCCTTCACTCAGCGTCCTAGAATCGCCCTGATCCACTCGCACTTTTCCTTCTCTACACTCTTGGTCCACAGAGCCACCTCGCACTTAGAGAAAATCACTCTCTTAATGATGACTCAATCACTTAAACTTGTGTCTTCACCTCCTCGCTAGGCTCCCTTTATAATATTCATTAAGTCCAAATCCCTAACCCAATATCCATTCTAGAATCATGTTAAAGATTAGCAATTGAGATTATTTCTGAGTCACTTGAATAATTAAATTATTTATTCTTAGAAAATGACATAATGGTCCACAATAATTAATTGAGTTTAATTATTGTGTTTTTCGTAAGTTAGACTTTGGAAATAAGATATTAATCACTTACTCAACCAAGCAAGCACCTAGAAGAGGCAATAAATCATCTTTCACGTGCTAAAACATCAAGCCTATGCAGAAGACCTTCTGAAGCTACCACTAGCTTGAACAGGATATAGCTCAAGAGTAGAGGAACACTCCACCTTAGGGATTGTTGACCACTTCATGTCAACGACCCATAGCAGTACACCCCCTTTCTCCCGCAAAAGAGATAGTGCTTGATCGATGTGTTCGTGCCGTCTAACTATCATCATCAGCTTGATCATCATCTTATAATACAAACCCAGTCTGCATTTGTATAATGTAAATAATCTCAGCAGATCTGTGTCGTGTATGTAATTACCTAGGTAAACCTATTTTTCTGGTGACGATTTACATTCCGGGTGGTTTTTTGTCTCACCGATCCATTCTCAAATGGTCGACAGAGTTTTCCTTCAGCGTTACCAAAAAGCCGGAATGGATTTTGTCTCTGGGATCTTAGGGGAGCCCTAGTGTTCTAGATCGAGTCTATGTAAAAGTGATTTGGGAATAATCCTAACTATTTGGTTAGGTTATTTTATTACAAATTATTTGATCTGCTATATTATATTTTGTGTCGCAGATCTGGGTAGTCTGTGAGGGACTTTTGCAAATGGGTCTTCCTCCTTGAGATGTAAAAATGTAAAAATCATGATATAAAGTGTCTTGGGGGTTAGAAAAATAATTTATCCCCTCATAGGTTAATTAATTAAATTTTCTAGCCAAAATTAATTAAAATCCTAAGCCAAAAATTTAATTAATTCTAGGTCTTAGGTAAATTTAAATTATTTGTTGGTCCTTAAAAATTAAATTTTAAGAGGTCCAGGAACTAAGGTAAATTGATTATTTTGCTAACTTTTAAGCCTTTGGTCCCTGAGGTTAAGTCAAAGTAAAAATTTTGAGGAAATTAATTCAAAAAATTTAATTTTTGAATTAATTAAAATGCATTTAGTTGAAAATTTTGATTTCCTCAATAATTTAAAATTTCAACAGATGATATTAAAAGAAATTTTGATCCTCATCAACGGTCGAGATTGCTTTGACGAGGATCCCTCGAACTAACCGTTGGAGGATTTATCTTTAAATAGGAGTTCGTTTGTCAGTCAAATGATCCGATCTCTGGATCGTGTACTAAGCTCTCAAGCTCTCTTGTATACTTTTTTGAATTAATGCAAAAGTCTTTCAGGTTTCAACGTGTTGTAGTGTTCCTCTTCATGAATTTATGATAACATTGTTTTAATTTCTGCTTAATATTATGTGAAAAATATCAATCAGTAGCTCTCTTAGAATAATCTGAATACAGGTATCTTATTCAGTTCGTTGGATCTAGGGTAACATTTTTAATTTTGATTGAAGTAGCAGATGTCTCTATTTCTTCAGAATTTTGTTGTTTTATTTCTCTACTTGATTTGATGGTTGATCTAGTGTTTGCATAAGATCTATTAGGTTCTCATTGAGCGTTTGGGGATAGTTCTCGGTTGGACCAGCCAACTCTCAACACATATTTTCTGAAGACCCTACTTCATATTTTCTGCAAGGTGTTTTTGGGCTAGTACCTTTCTAAAATTTCAAAATCTTTTAAATATTTTGTGGAAATTTTGATAAATTTGGCTATTAAGAGGCTTAGATTATCAGATTTGGGAGCGGAATTGGGGACTCATACTTCTCAAATCTGATAGATCTGTAAATTATTTGTATAAATCTATAAATTATTTGCGTAGATCCGTTATTTACTTGTGTAGATCTGAAATTTTGTAACATAATTTTAAATTTTAACACTTGGGTTTTTTGGGATTTTCTATATTTTCGTACATATTGGGTAAAAGTTTTTCTCTTTTCACTCGTGCAGAAATAGATCTAAGAAATCAGCCAAGAAAATCTTCAGATCTAAGCTATATCTAGCCCCTGGAGGGCAAGATCTAGGCTCAAAGATTGTTTGCAAGAATAGGTCTGAGAAATCAGCCAAGAAAATCTTCAAATCTGAGCTAAATCTAGACCCTGGAGGGCAAGATCTGGGCTCAAAGATTGTTTGCAGGAATAGATCTGAGAAATCAGCCAAGTAAATCCTTAGAACTGAGATTTTTCAAGCAGATCTGGGGGTTTTGAGATAGATCTAAGCCGTGGAGGGCAAGCTCTGGGCTCAAAGATTGTTTGCAGGAATAGATTTGAGTAATCAGCCAAGTAAATCTTCATATCTGAGCTAGATCTAGACCTGGAGGGCAAGATTTGGGCTCAAAAATTGTTTGCAGGAATAGATCTGAAAATCAACGAAGTAAATCTTCAAATTTGAGAATTTTCAAGCAGATATGAGGGTTTTGAAACAGATCTAGGCCCTGGAGGGCAACAATATCTTATCCCAAATCTTTTTACAAGACCAACCATTAAAGGTTTTGCAATAAATCTAAAGATCTGAAGCAAAATAATGTTTTTCAGAACAAGGGTTTCAAGTTTTGGGCTCCTAAACCCAGATCTGCTTTCTCCTAGCCCAACGTTAGTTCTATTGGGCCTAGTGATAGCTTTCATTGGCCCTAGATTCCCTTGCTCCATTTCTGATTTGAATATTTGATTTTTTGAAGCTAATCATTGGTGGGTTTTTCCCAGAAAATTTAATAAAAAATTTGTGTTTCAGATTTTGAAATTTTTTTGGCAACTTGGGCAAGTCATCTTCAAGGTCGAGGGCCTAAGGGTTTAATCTTTAAACCATCTTTTTCCTCATTGTTTGATACAATAGTCATATACCTTTCTAATAGTGGAGAAAAACACATCCAAGTCGTTTGAAATTAACTAAAAAATTGCTAAATACATTAATAAATCATTTATGTTTGATGTGTATCAAGAATTTGGCCTAGATCTACATTTTGGGTCACTGTTATCTCTGAATAATTATGTTTCTGAAGTCTAAATATAACAGTGGAAAATTTTCATGTGGGTTAGGACTAAAATCAGTTCCTAAGTTGTCTAATTGTTCTAATTTTCATGTTCTAATTGTTGGTTGTAATAAGTATATCAGATCTGATATAATTCCGGAAATCACATCACAACAAGTTGAAAATTTTTGATAATTCATGTAGGCAAATTTCAAAAAACTTCGGTAAATTTTTGGCATAAAGATATCATTGATAGCTTACTGTTTTCATTGTCATATTGTTGTTGTCATAAAGTTTTTCTTACAGATGTCCTAAAAATTAATTTCTAAAAATTAAGTACTCTGTCATGGAATTGTGATAAAATGCATATCCTTTGTTTCATAAACTGAGTATTTTTTTCAGCATTTTTTAACATTGATATCGAATTGCAAAGTTGTTTTTGTTCTCTTTGAGCTAAATTGTATCAAGAAGATTTGAAATACGTTGGTATTTTAACTATAGTATCTTCAAGAGTTTATTTTTCAAGTCTTCATCTAAAAAAAGGGCAAACATTTCAATTAGGTAATTTAGGGCTTTTGCGGCATAAGTGTTTTCCCATTCTCGAGTCTAACTTCATCTTATCTTCCAGTGCGTTTGCATATAAGTTAAATTTGCATAGATATAATTTACTTCCAAGCATAAGCTTAATCGATAGACAGATAGATCTCCATTTGTCTTTTCTTGAGAAGCCTGTTTTAATAGTACTTAAAACGGTGACCTTGCAGTGATCAGAACCACTCTCTGCAGCGTCGGAGGCACCGAGCATGTTAGAATTTCAGGAGAGGCATCGTTAATCATACCTTAGTGTGCTTCTCCCGATCTTCTCTCTGCCAATTACTACAAAATCAGGCTCAACACAGAAAGGATTGAAGGGTTCACATTTAAATAGGCATTTAACTAAAATTAACCAAGATTCTTGCATCTCACATTAGTTTTAGGATCTGCATTTCATATAAAATAGTCATTCATCTAAGCAACAGTTGCTAATCGATTACTCGGTCTTAATTTCCCTAGCAAGATCATTGACTCCATAAGGCACAGGTATCAATCATTTAAAATCTAATCAAATCCTATAACTCTTGTTAAATCTTAATCAAGTACTTGATCGCTTCACTATGTCTCCCGAACTGGTTGGTTCCCAACTATGAAAGACAGCGAAGAGACAAGAGACGCAAATTTTGGTCAATGATGTTAAAATTGGATACCTCTCAACAAGAGGTGTAGGATTGATCTAAAGATCATCCAATTCCGAAAAGTATTCATGGAGTTATGAATTTATTTGTGTTATAAGACAATTCGTCAAGGTCGGCTAGCAACTAAATAACACCCACATGTGCTCAACGTTTTAGTATAAAAAGAGGTGGCTTGCTAGTCATTTGTATACACTCTTCTTGTGATCTCTTCCTCTCCACTTGTCTTTGGGTTTTGGTGGGAGGATAGATCCTAAGAGATATGCTACCCTAAGAAGAGTTGCCTTACATGTTGGAAATAATATTGAGAGGGGGGGTGAATCAGTGTTAGTCAAGTCAATAATCTTTTTCTTTTCATACTCAATTTCATATGCACTACTTCAATGAAGGTAACCGGCGTGTGCATGCAACTGTGTTTAAAGAAACAAGCGTACATATCCAGCAAACTAATGATTCAGTTAATTCATCATATGTTGATCTTTACTATGTGCATCAGTACTTTATTAAACATTAAACAGTAACCATGTGCAGTTAATAACATAAAGAACCATCACACATAAACAACACACATGAACGCCAAGATGTAAGGTGGAAACCCAATGTGCGTAAAAACCACCTGCTGTTGTAGTCTCTGTCTTCTTTTAATAATAAGAAAATCTGTTTACAACATTATACTGGTGTAGACTCATACCAGTACGCAAACTTCTACCTGCAGAAAGCTACAACCTTCTCTTGTTCTCCAGCTTCTACTGGAAGGGAGCTACAACCCCTTAGCTCTTGTAATAGCCGATATGTTTACTAGTATGTAGGCGCCGACCTACAGAAGGCTACAACCTTCTCTCTTCCTCTAGGGACCACATTTCATAAATTTTCAGACTGGATACTCCTGGAACAACATCATAATCTGAAGGCCACGTTTCATCCAATTTTCATACTGGACCCATCAACAACATTGAAGCTCAAAATCAATCACCACTGTAATACGACCATCAAATACATCTGCATCAACTAATCACTGAAACTCAATCATCACTTTCTGAATCAACCACAGCTGAATCAATCAATCTATGAATCTCTAACACAACTGAATCATACTTTAATCAACTTCAACAAATCAACTGGAACAGAGAGATCACCAGTACGCTGATTTGTACCCAGAACACTGTATCATCATTCAGAACCTTCTATAACCTCAAAACCATACATCAGAGTGTATACGCAACTTGGAAGAGCCAAACCAGCGTGTATACACAACTTCATCAAAGCGAACCAGCATATAGGTCTACAAATACTTACTTATAACTTCGTTGCACTTCCCACTTCAGACATACCCAGATCATCACATATAAAGGATAATACATGTGTTAGCAACCAGATCTAGTCCATCAAATCACATAATGATAAATCATTATGATCCTGATCCATTATTAGATCTCATCCATCATCACTGAAACAAATCACACTCAATCAATCTAAACATTGTCACCAGAATGCAGTTACTAGAACATAAAGCAAAACCCAGAACTCTGCATCAACAACCAAAACCCACTGTAACTTCAAACATCATAGTTCATAAGGTATCGCTACTTCGATGTGTCTAACCTACGTGTATACACTCTTTTACCAAAGTCAACCAGCGTATACGTCTGTAAATATTCATTCATAATTTTGTAGCTATTCCAAACTTCAATTATACCCAGATCATAATATTTACAAAACAACACATGCGTCAGTATACAAATCTAGAATAAACATGATCAAACCATATAAGATAATTCATTCCAAGCCTTAAGATCCTGATCCATCATTAAATCTTATACTCCATCAACCGCTAAGGTTCTTGCTTTGCTCGGATCACGCAGAGCATCATAAACCCATAACCTACATATTGGATCTCACACTTCATCAAATATTTGATACTTCTACTTTGGCCTAATGATCTTCTCCTCCTTATATAGTTTTAGGCCTTTCTCAGTACCATCGGCCAAAACCACTGAGGACCAATACCTTGGATCAAATACCTAGGGTCAATACCTCAGACCAAATACCATGGACCAATACCATGGATCAAAATACTATGGACCAAATACTTCGGACCAGAAACTTAGTTTTCCAAGGTATACGCGCTTTTCCTTCTGTGAAAATGCATGTGTACGTTATACGCTTCTTTTGTTTTGTTAACCTGCGTGTATACGCAGCTTGGTCAAGGTGAACCTGCATATACCTCTCTTTCTTCATTCTTTGTAGTCCAAACTATAATTCTTTGTTGTTTCCCTGCTATACTGTGATCTTTCATCTGAGTAAGTTTCCTTCTGAACCGACTCCTTGAAACTGTCTTGCATTTCATCATATCTGTAAACATTATTGTTATGCATTCTGTCACATGCATCATAATGCCAACACTAGTTGTTGCCATGGAGAAGAAGGATCTACGCAGCGCCTAGAAGATGATGCCCTAGTTCTATGTGCCCTAGATTTAGGGCTGCCCAAGTGCCCTAACCAGAACAATTAGGAACAACAAAGTGACACGCAGATTTGGAGCAGTGTTAGAGGTGCGTTGGGTCAAGGATATTGACCAGATTTGGATCAAATTCAGAGCAGCCTGTGGGAGCCACGTGTTAGGTTAACATGGAGTGTTGAATACCCCAAAGGCATCATAATGCCAACACTAGAAGCTGCCATGGAGAAGAAGGATCTACGCAGCTCCTAGAAGATGATGCCCTAGTTCTCTGTGCCCTAGATTTAGGGCTGCCCAAGTGCCCTAACTAGAACAATTTGGAACAGCAAAGTGACAAGCAGATTTGGAGCAGTGTTAGAGGTGCGTTGGGTCAAGGATATTGACCAGATTTGGATCAGATTCCGAGCAACCTGTGGGAGCCATGTGTTGGGTTAACATGGAGTGTTGAATACCCCAAAGGAGTGTAGCATGATGTGATGGATGCAATAGTATGGTGTATTGCAGCAGCATGGTGCAGTAAGGTGCATGGAACAACATGTTTAGATGCAACAGTTGGAAAACAGCAAGCAATGCAAGTGACAACAAGCTAATACATGGGACAGCTGCAAGCATGGTGAAGCATGGACAACAGCAAGAAGCTTAGGACAGCTGCAAGCATGGTGAAGCATGGACAATAGCAGCATGGTAAAGCATGGACAGCAGCAAGCACAATGCTACAAGTACATTAGGACAGCAGTATAGTACTTGGTGTAGCAAGGACACAAAGACAACATGGTGCAGCCGTGACACTAGGTACAACAGTGCTAAACACTGGGACAACAACAGCATGAGGTCCAGCATTGTGATGATGGGTGCAGCATGGTGTAGCACGGTGAGGCGCAACATGATGACGAGATGTAGCACAATGATAGGTGAAGGAGTCACCTTAGAGAATCAGTAGAAGCAGCGTATCTTCAACTGATCTCACATATCATCTTCCTAGAGATGATCTATGCTCTTATCTAGATAAGTTAAAGTGTCAACTTCTGTTATAAATGTACTATCTCTCTCTCTTTGTTGAACTATTGAAGAACATATAAGAAGAATTGATCAAGGGTTTCCCCACATTGGGGTTTGTCCCTGGCTAGCGCCACATCTTATGTCCTCTTGTCTTGGCTTGTCTTCTGCGATTTATATTTATGTTCTATCCGCAATTTACTTTAATGCTGATGTGATTGCTAGTCTGGAAAAGATATTGAGCTAATTGTCAAAATTGAAATAAATTGCTCTGGCATAAAACATACCTAAAATTAACAAATGACCAAGGTAAAACCCCACTGGGGGGAAAACCCTCGTAAATCTTCTTCTATTAGATTGTCTTCAAATGTTTGGCAAAGAGAGAACATCATCCAAGAGTCAAAGTCAAACTTTGAATAGCCAATATCTAATGTCAATATCCAATATGAAAACAACTATCCAAACCAGAGACAAAAAGATGAAGTCAACAATGGTCAAATATGATCTTCCTTTAATCTGTCCAAGTCAACAACAGTGTATAGCAACGCGGTCAGCCCTAACCAATTTGTTGCCAACAATCAACACATTTCTTTAGGAGCTCAGTCTCCTTCAGTCAAACTCAACCTCAAATGCTAGTCAAAATCTACCCAAAACAGTGCTCAAAACCTCAAGTCAAACTCGGTCAAAAGAGAGAAAGTTTGTTGTCACAATCTGCAATTTTCTACGATCAATCATGAAAGTCAATGTCAGTCAAACTACTCAAGATTCCTCGATTTTTGTGTCCTTCAATGCGACCTGCAGAAAACTTTTCCACCCAAAAACACAGTCAAATGAGGTCAACCTTCACACTAGTCAATGCTAGACAACGCCCTGCAACTCGGCCCAATCATAAACATCCACCTGTCCTTCGCATGTGTGAGAGAAATCCTTCCAATCCGAGTTTGATGAACCAATAGGGATAGGAGAGAGAAGACGTGATGTGAGGTGATGAAGTGCCAAATGAGGTTTCAGGTCTCTTGAATTTATATGAATCGATGAGGGTGAAAAGACATGTCATTTGGGCTTCATGAACCTACATGATGTTGAAGTCAACCTTGATAATTTGCATATGATATGGTTTTAATTCAAAAACACACTTCTCCTTGTCTGATTTGAGTGATCTTTAGGTCGATTTTTGTCCTCTTGAAAAGAGGAATTCAATGTAATAATTCTCTCATCAAATGCGTTGTCCAAAGTTGAATTTGACTCTAGTTGCATAATTTAACAGTCCCTCTCAACTAGGGAGAATTCCACCTGTCAATATCTATCCATTGATCATCATGTCATCTTGTCTCTACTCATCTCATGCTGAACATTCTCAAATCTGAAGAAGAAGAAATATTGCAGGGGAGCTCCAGCAACCACATTGTCTCTATCACCATAAGGGAGACTCGGCTACCACCCGAATCATCATCGTAGTCGGGGAGCCATGGCTACCAACCAAAACCAAAGACAATGGGCGAGACCAACCTACCCCAAGCGGTGGGATCACACTCTATCCCAACATCCCTGACAACAGGTGAGATCAAATGTAAGGATCACACTCTACCCTATTGTCCCTGATCATCCATCTTAACCCTGAAAATTAGATGGTAGAACACATGCATCTACCAACTTGGGCAAGATCCACCTACTACAAGGGGTAGGGATCACACTCTATCCCAAGTCCCTCAACCCATTGGATAGATCAAAGAGGTTATCCCACGGAGTGGGCAGGACGCTAACTGGGGCATACTCTGACTAGGGGTGATCCCCGGTCTCAACATCCTATCAGTTAGAGGTCTCTCATCCCCAGGAGCCCTATAGCTCCATACGACACCCTGGGAGCTCAACCAAGGGGGAAGAGCACTGTTGAGTGTTCCTAATCAACTTGGACCCTTATTCGAAAGGGTCATCTCAACCAGTCCAAGTTGCTCTCTGATGACCAAGAACTTCCCTTTCGGAAAAGCCTTGGTGACGATATCAGCCATCTGCTCATCTGTCAAAATGTGGAGTCTCACGGCGCCTCTTTGCACCATGTCTCAAATAAAATGATATTTGATCTCTATATGCTTGGACTTGTCATGAAACATGGGATTCTCTGACAGATGAATCCCACTCTTATTGTCGCAATAGATGATTGTCGTATCCATAAACTGCTCAAATAGCTCTCCAAAGAGCTTCCTCAACCAAACTGCTTCACAACTCATCAGGGTGGCTACAATATACTCAGCCTCAACAATGCTATGGGCTACGAATTTCTACTTCTTGCTTATCCAAGATATCATGGCAAATCCTAAACTATATTAGCATCTAGAAGTACTCTTCTTGTCAACAACCTTGCCAACCCAATCTGCATCAGTATATCCATGTAGTATAACATCACCAACGGCATATCTCAATCCAAGATTAATAGTCCCATGTAGATATCTCAATACATGCTTAGCAGCGACCCAATTTACATGGTGACGCTTGGTCATAAACTGGCTCAAAGTGTTAACTGCGAAGCATATGTCAGGGCAAGTGTTCACAAGAAACATCAGAGCACCAACCAATTGTCTATACTCAAAAGGGTTTGCTAGTTCTGGTCCAGTAGCCTCTCCACACAGCTTCTTGAAATTCATCTCCATATGTGTAGGCAAGGACTTGCACTCAACCATCACAACATATTTTCCTTGTGGAAGGAAAATCTCGCCCAGCTTTTGCCATACTTCTAATCCAAAGAAATAGTGCATCAGACCCAGGTCTTTCATCTCGCATTCGAAAACCAACTTCCTCTTACATTCTAGAATGAGAGGGTCTACACCTATCATGAATAAGTCATCGACATATAATACGAAAATGAGAGGCATACCTTGGATTGTTTTGAAGTACAAGTTTGGATTAGCATTGCTCCTTGTGAATCCCAGCTTTATCAAGTAATTGTCAATCCGAGCATACTAGGCATGAGGGGCTTGCTTCAATCCATAGAGAGCTTTTTTCAATCAGCATACATGGGTCTTCCTGTCATGAACTTCAAATCCTTGAAGTTATTCAACGTACACTTCTTGAAGCAAACCATGTAAGAAAGCAGTCTTCACATCCATTTGGTGGAAAGTCCATCCCTGACTTGCAACAAGGGCTATTATCGAACAAATGGTTGTATATTGGGCCACTGGAGCAAATATATCATTGTAATCTTCTCCCTCTTTTTGAGAGAATCCACGGGCTACGAACCTTGCCTTGTATGCTTCCATCAACCCCATGCTTGATCTTATAGAGCCATTTGGAGGTTACCACAAATCTTCCCTTCAGTGTCTGCACAATATCCCATACGTCATTTTTCATAATAGACTCATATTCTTCAGCTATTGCATCCTTCTAGACTTGTCCCTTCACGACCTCTTCAAAGGTACTAGGTTCAGCTTGGATCATATTGCTCATAGCTAATATTGTAACTTTTTCTAACACCTTTAAAAGCTACAATTTTTTTTTTTTAATTTGCCACCTTTCTTCAATCTTATCCTTACCTTGGCAAATGTCTTCCTTTAAATATCAATTCATCTAACCCTTTCATTGCTAAAGGATGAATTGTCTCTGAGGTTTTTATAAATGTTTCTGAGTTGTTTTTATAAATGTTTCCGAGTTGTTTTTAATAGTTTTGATTTTAAATAAAATTTAATTTTATAAAATATATATAATTATATTTTTTATAAATTTATTTATTTAAATTATTAAACTTACGTTAAAAATATCGAGTCAGCGCAATCTCTAAGTATGAGAACCACAATTGTTACCATGTATTACGGGTGATTAAAAAGTCAAAATCAATGAATCAAATCAAACCTATGTCCCCACGCCGCATTTCACACATTAAAATACCATTATATAAATTAGCTCAAGATGTGTGAAGCAATAAATCTATGGTTTGCGGGGGGCTGCCTATCCAACCTTTAACCTACCCCCCTCCACAAAGTTGTTTCACTTTTACTGCCTTTTACACATGTTCCCATCTCATGTATTGTGAACCTCTCCCACCCCTCCTAAACCATTTACCACATACTCCCCCCACCCATGGCAATATCGTTGACATACCATATGGATTTGAATTTATAAATGGAGCATGGAGAATTTAAATTTTCATGGAAGGCGATAATGGAGGGAAGATTTTTATAATCGTATTTTTCTCGAATGAGCTCATCGGTGGAAAGCTTGAGGAAAGTCAACTATTGAAAAATATTTTTGGGCGAAGATACACGTTCCAGAAGTACATTTGAATACAAGTTTCCAAATACATTTCAATACAAGTTTCCAATGTTATAAAGAAATATTTCCTCCCTATGGAATCATTTTACAAAGTAGACAAATGAATGTTTTTAGCTATATATATAAGGAGGAAAATAATTATAAAGAGGAAAATGCTTGTGAAGAGAAAATTTGGATAATTTCTTATCCAAAGTTTTTACAGAAGTAAAAAAGGGAGTTGAAAACATATTTTCATAATTTACCAAACATGGTTGGAGACATGGTTTTCAAAACCATGGGAAGCAAAACAGTAGATGGTTTTCACAGAAAAAGGAGAATTATTTATGAAGTTTCATTTATTCATAAGTATACCAAAAGTGGGCAAAACTAAATATGAAAACAGTGAATGATTTGGGTAAATCATGTTTAATTTCATTTATGAAATTCGTAAACAAATAAATGCTACAATACAGAAGTATTACAAGACATGGTTTTCAAAACCACGGATGGTTTTACAAGAGCAAAGATTATTTAAGGAAATATTTACAGGCAATAATTATTTTCTTTTATGGAAATATGATTTTTATATATTTTGGGAAATATTTTCATTAAAATATCTTATTCCCAAAAACTTAAAATTAATATTTTTAAAACTAAAGAGTGACAAAAATCAATGATTTCCAAATCATGTTCAAATTTCTCAACAGTGGTTAAGCACTTAAGCACCTGAAGAATAATTAAGATAAATTGAATCGTCAAATGATTTTATCAAAAGAAAGGGGATTAATCAATTCTATAAAAAGGATCGGTCAACCAGATTATTGCATATTATAACTAGATGTATGGACAGATAACAAATTCTTAAACAACAACTTCAGTCGCTCCAAATTTGAGGGAACAAAATCAACAGTCAAGCAATCATTTCCAAATTTACAGAGCAGAATCTTAAACAAATT
This sequence comes from Pinus tabuliformis, assembly GCA_031772625.1. Lineage (NCBI taxonomy): Eukaryota > Viridiplantae > Streptophyta > Pinopsida > Pinales > Pinaceae > Pinus > Pinus tabuliformis. Next base: position 1,085,446,412 of record CM062813.1, read on the forward strand.
CAGATTTCTTAGCAAAACAATCATAAACTAAAGGATCACTCCCAGCAGAATTAAAGACAGCGATTTCCATATTTTTTGCAGCATATTGTATTTTTAGTTTATTTGATAGGGTTTGTTTCTTATAGACTAGTGACAGTTTGAGGAAGATGTTTTCTTATGTATTGTTTCATTTTCATTGTAAAAGGGTTGGCTTTTGATGCCATAACCCTGCCATTTTTGTAAAGACTTTTATTACATAAATTTTAATTGAAGTATTCTGCCTTTAGTTTCATGATAGAAATTGTTTCTCATGTATTTCTTTCCTTGTTATTTCATAATTTGTTTCTACATATGTTCAAGGTAACATAGGAGTTAGGGCAAGGCTAGGTTTGAGTATCAACCTCCCTAATAGCCCGCTGCAAAGTTATCATCTACGCTGAGATTAGCTAATTGAACAGTTTGTTTAAATTAGCTCATCTGCATAATTTAATTCCTACCTCGTGTCATCTCTTGAATGTATATTTGTTTGGCTGTTGAATTCTTCTACACACATCTACTAAATCTAAAGGATTGAGTATTCAATTTGGATACTTAATTATCTTATTTCTCTTTTAAAACTCTACCAAACTCTCTAAAGTATGTTATTCTGTTAAAGTTAGATGTTGGCACTTTGATCAAGTTTCTGCAAGAGGGATTTATTTATGAGCAGAGATTGGATAATCATCAGCGACCCCTTAAACAAATCATAGATCTAGCCGTTGTGCTTCGTAGGCTATTGTCTAGTGACAGTGAACAACGTTAAAAAATCCTCATAACACTTGAGGGAGCCCCCTCTTGTTCGAGAGTCAGCTTGAACCTAAAGTTTGGTCGGGTTGGTTTCTCGGCGCAGTTTCTCAGCCAAGAACTGCATTCAAGAAACAAATACAACATTTGGCATCATTGTCGAGGAGCGAAATAATGAAGAAATATTTCCCCAAAGAACGATCAAGAATAGATCTATTCTTTACTTATGAACAAGCAGTAGGCATTTAATATTGGTTGCAATTCCTTCACCTCGCGGCTCCACTTTGTTTATATGGCAATTCCAATGGCTTATTGATTCCCTTGGTTCAAAACAACAACTGCATCTCTTGCTATGATAATGGCATGTCGCTGCATGTTTTCTTCCTCATGGCAATGGCAAGAAGTTTCAGATCTTTTAAAAGGATGCAACCTTCAAATTTTAGTTGTAAGTATCAGTTACCTATGGAGTTTGTCTTTCATATTGTGAATATATTTCATATATTCAACTGCATGCAAAGTGATCTGCCACTTAATCCACTTCCCACATGGTTACACTGGAAATTTCACTACACCTAATAGTACATATTTTCAGCTCAATTAGATAGAGGTGTGTGGAATTGAAGCAGTAGATCATTCAGTTTTGGTGTGCAGTTTATAAATGGGTTTTATTTTCAGCAGTTGCTTCAATTTGGATTCCAATTGCAATATGTAGTTTATTTTGCTTGAAGTGCAATAAGTTGCAGGAGATGGGAAAAAGAACAATTGTGGACTACTGACTCCACTATCCCAATGGATTAGGCACTAATGTACTTACTTTTACTTGCAGCAACTAATAATTTAATTTTACTCTACAAGTTCTTTGCATCCCACGGGGGGAAGCAGCCCCCAGTTGGAGCCAATGTTGTAACTTTTCCTAACACCTTTAAGATTACAAAACTTTTTGAAATTTGATAAAATTTGCCACCTTCCTTCAATTTTATCCTTGCCTTGGCAAATGCCTCCCTTTAAATATCATTCCAACTAACCCTTTCCATTGTTAAAGGATGAATTGTCTCTAAGGTTTTTATAAATGTTTCGAAGTTATATTTAACAGTTTTGATTTTTTGTTTTAATTTTGTTAGCTTGGTAGGACTACATCTTCATCACGTCCAACTTCTCACCCCGATTGGGGGGATAGTATAAGATATGAACCCAAGACTTCCGGTTCAGTGAGACTTCATTTCCACGACCATTATCAATTGAGCTACCCCAAGTAGACTAATAGTTTTGGTTTTAAATAAAATTTAATTTTATAAAGTATATGTAGTTATATTTTTATAAAACTATTTATTTAAAATATTAAATTTATGTTAAAAATATCGAGTCGGCCTAATCTCTAAGTATGAGAACCACATTTGTTACCATGTATTACGGGTGATCAAAAAATCAAAATCAATGAGTCAAATCAAACCTATGTCCCCACCCAACATTTCACACATTAAAATACAATTATATAAATTATCTCGAGATGTGTGAAGCAATAAATCTACGGTTTACGGGCGGCTGCCTATCCATCCTTTAACCTCCAGTGGCTTGGGGAATCCAAGAACCACCCTACCAAGCAAACCTACTTCAGGAGAACTCACATTGAGTCCCTGCATTGTAATTCTCTGCTTAAAGACACAATAAAACAAGGCCACCACTGAAAGCTGGACCGGAGATGTAGCCCTAGAGAATAGGCTGAACTCCTTATTAAAATTCTTGTGTCTTTGTGTTGCTTACTGTATTTCTCTTCTGTTTTTCCATTTAAAATGTCTGTGTGTTGGCAATCTGATCGATTCGTTGCTTAAATAACACAGAACACACACCAGCACATGAGTCCGTAGTACCTTTGTTTAATAAATCTTCAATTGATGTCACTCATAGGGTGATTATCAGATCAAGTGGTATCACAGCGTTAGGCTGTAAGGATAGACAAGCTTGTGTTGGTTTAGCTGTGAATGCTCACTAGATCAAAGCTCAAATTAGGAGAAGGAGAGTTGGTGGAAACTAATCCTGAGATTGGGAGAGTATATTCTCGGAAGACAATGTCAAAGGAAGGTTCTATGGGGTCAAACCTCAATTCATAGAGAGTTTCCTAGCTATAAAGTCCATGGTAGAAGAAATGTATAGGGACTTTAGAAAGCACAAGGATGAAGATTCATCAGGTTCTAAACAAGATAAAGAAGAAGATGAGTCGCATTCCCACGAACACTCAAAAAGGAAAGTGGAAAGAGAAAAGCTTTCTCACACCTCCTAATAGCCCTATGCATAATAAGAAATCATCTTTGATTAAACTAGATGTTAAATTTGATTTACCTATATATGATGGAGAGCTAAATGCTGAAAAGTTGGACAATTGAATTAGACAAATTGATGTGTATTGCACGGTACAGAACATAGACTCAGAGCAAAGTAAGATTCAGCTGGCAAGCCTACGCCTAGGAGGCACTGCCTTGGTTTTGTGGGAAGGCAGAACCCAAGCTGATATGAAAAGACATGGTAAGACCATCTCTGTCTGGAGTGAATTTGTTGCTGCAATCAAAAAGCAGTTCTATCCATTGGCCTACATGCAACAAGCCATGATGAGTTGGCAAACTCTTCGGCAGTTGAAAGGGCAAAGTGTGCAAGGGTATACTCAAGAGTTTAGAAAGAGAGCATTGATGTTGGGTATCTCATTAGACTCACCAGAGACTCTTTTAAAGTACATTGGTGGTCTACACAGCTACATGAGGCATACCATCCTCATGTTTAATCCTACTAGTATAGATGAGGTATCTATACAAGCTACTCATCTAGAAGCTGGAGGAAAAAATGGAAATCCAGAAATTGGGGGACCATCCCAACCCACTGTAAGCAAGAGCAAGGAGAAAAGAAAGCAGAAGTGGAAAGCAAGGAAGGCTAACACTGCACAAAAAGGCAAGGCTTCATGCACTCACTGTAAAAAGGAGGGGCATGATGATGAGCATTGTTGGATTCTGCATCCAGAGCTGAGACCTAAGAAGTCCGAGGGCAAGAAGAAGAAGACTGCTACAGCTATTCAGAAAGATTTGGGGTCAGACTCGGGAGATGAAACAATCATTGCAGCCACAGGTATAAAAGGTAAGAATTCTGAAGCATCTACTAGTAATTTTGTTCAATCTGTTATTGATGAAGAACATGAGAGAAAAAGACATGAGCTTTTCCATATTCGAGTTATTTCCAAAAATCAAAAGATTGATACTTTGTTTGATAGTGGCTCACAAGTAAATCTAATTTCTGAAGCAATTGTAAAGAAATTGGGATTAGCAACTACACCTCATAAGAAACCATACCCATTAGGATGGTTGAATGATAAAGCACAACTACAAGTGACAAGACAGTGCAAACTCAAGTTTTCTTTTGGGTCAGCATTTGTAGATGAGGTTGAGTTAGATATAATTCCTTTGGATATATGTGGAATTGTTTTAGCAAGCCCTTACTTGTATGATAGAAATCTTATTTTCTATAGAGCTGAGAACAAGTATCTACTTGTTAAAGATGGAATCGAATACTTTGTAAGAGCTCATAAGATCAAGAATAGTTATACTCTCATAAACTCAAGACAGATGAAAAAAATGATAAATTCATGTAAACAGTTCTTATTGATGGTTGTAAAGGAAAAGAAACCTGATAAAACCAATGTATTTGAGGGCTGTAATGATGATCAGCACGCTGATATAGAAAAGATTGCTTCAGAGTATGATGTCTTGTTTCAAGAACCTAAAGGTCTGCCACCCAAAAAGGGAATAGTACATGATATTATTTTGCAGCAAGATGTTCTATTGCCTAACATTGGGATGTACAGGTTGTCTGCTTTAGAGAACGCTGAAATCAAGAAGCAGGTGCAGGAGTTGCTCGAGAAAGGGTTCATCAGGCCTAGCACATCACCATGTGGGTCACCAATCGTTTTGGTGAAAAAGAAAGATGGATCATGGAGAATGTGCATTGACTACCGAGCACTGAATAAGATAACAATAAAAAAATCATTATCCCCTTCCTCGCATAGAAGATCTTTTAGATCAATTAAAGGAAGTTGTTTATTTCACCAAGCTGGATTTGCACAGTGGATACCATCAGGCTAGAGTTGCAGAGCAAGATGCATGGAAGATTGCTTTCAAAACAAAGCAGGGATTGTATGAATGGTTGGTTATGCCTTTTGGCTTAACTAATGCTCCTGCTACTTTCATGAGATTAATGAATGATGTACTCAGACCTTTTCTTGATGATTTTGTCATTGTGTATCTGGATGACATTCTGATTTTTAGTAAAACGTGGAAAGAACATTTAAAGCATGTTAAGCAGACATTAGATGTTTTAAATGGAGAAAAACTTTATGTTAAACTCTCAAAATGCGAATTTGGCAAAACATCTCTAAATTAGTTGGGTCATATAGTAAGGGGTGGTGAATTGAAAATAGATCCCTCTAAGGTGGCAGTCGTTGTAAACTGGCCTAAACCCAAGTCTGCTACAGAAATGAGAAGCTTCTTAGGAGCAGCACAATATTGGAGAAAGTTCATTTCTAACTTTTCCTCAATTGCAGCTCCCTTACATGCTTTGACAGGATTGAACAAGGTGTTTCAATGGGGAGGCAAACATCATAAAGCCTTCGACACCTTGAAATAAAATATTAGTACAACACCTGTATTAGCACTGCCAAATCTACAAAGACCATTTGAGATCCAAACTGATGCCAGTGACTATGCCATGGGAGCGGTGTTCACACAGCACGGTAAACCCATATGTTATCATTCTGAGACTTTTAATCCTGCAGTAGTTAACTATCATACATATAATACAGAATTGTATGCATTAGTTCAGAGTGTGAAAAAGTGAAAACATTACTTAATGGGCAAAGAGACAGTAATACACACTGACCATCAACCACTTCAATACCCACACTCCCAAACTAAGTTGCAGCAATCAAGACATTACAGATGGATGGGTTTTTCTACAACAGTTTCATTTAGTCATCAGATATAAAAAGGGCATACATAACAAGGTTGCAGACATGTTATCTAGACCTATTATAAATGCATCTACCATACTTAAGCATAATTATGTGCTACATGAGAGCTACATAGAACAATATGCTCAAGATATGGACTTTAAAGATGTATATGCAACTTTGAGTCAAGGCAAAAGAGTAGAAGAATTGGACTATCATGTGAAGGACCGACTCTTATACCATTGTGGGAAACTCTACATTCCACAAACTGAGAGGATAAAGATAATTAGGGAAGCACACACTTCTCTGATATCAGGTCACTTTGGGGTAAGTAAAACAGTTGCACAGCTGCAAAGGTTCTGCTATTGGCCGAAAATGAATGAGACAGTTTCTAGATATGTAAGAGGGTGTGCCATGTGTGCCAAAAGCAAGCCCAGCAATAGAAAATTAGGCTTGTACACTCCATTGTCAGTTCCTTCTCACCCTTGGGAAAGTGTTTCCATGGAATTTGTTGGAGGACTGCCTAGGTCTAAGAAAGCTCATGATTATCTATATGTTATTGTAAATAGGTTCAGTTGTAGTAAACAGATTACAGCTGAACAAACTGCAAAATTGTTCTTTGAACATATATGGATTCATTTTGGATTACCCACTTCCATTATATCTGATCGAGACACCCGATTTGTGGGGAAGTTCTGGTCGAGTCTGTGGGAACTGATGGACACCAAATTAAATAAAAGCACAGATTTTCATCCACAAACAGATGGCCAGACAGAAGTAGTTAACAGGACAGTGATCCAGTTACTGAGAGGATATTGCAACAAACATCCTAAGCTTTGGGATGAACACTTGTGTTATGTGCAGCATGCTTACAACAGAGCCAAACACTCTTCTACACAAAGATCTCCTTTTGAGACCTATTTCGGTTTCACACCAAGGTCTCCTTTGGATTGTCTTTGGTAATGATACCATGGTTGATGGACATAGTGATGTGGACAAGGCAACTAGGTTCACTGAACAGATCCAGGAGATCCACCAGGCAGTACAGGAACAGCTGGAAAAGAGCCAGGCCAAGTACAAGGCTAGGCATGATAAGCATCGGATGGAGCATAGTTTTCAAGTTGGAGACCAAGTCTGGCTGTATATTAGCAAGGACAGGATGCAAGGTGAAGGTAAAAAGCTAAAACCTATCAGGTATGGACCCTTCAACATACTTGAGAAGATTGGTGAAAATATTTTTCGCCTTGATCTACCAGCTTACATGCACATCTACTCAGTCGTAAATGCAGATTGCTTGAGGTTGTTTGAACCTTCAGTGATTGAGGACCCTAAAGAGCAGAGTCAACTGCCTTCTGTTGATGACCTGCTACCTGAATATCTTAATGAATTGCAGGAAGACACAGTGCTGGATAGGAAGGTAAGGACGACGCGCAAGGGAGATGTGGAATACCTCAGGATTGGGCTCAGAGGTTCAAAGCCGAGCAGTGTGAAGTGGATTGAGATTGGACAAGTGAGAAAGCAATACCCTCACTTAGTCGATGCTTGAAAACCAACTTTTGGTGGTCCAAAATCTTTTTCAGTGGGAAGGTCGTGATCCGAATTGGATCCATAAAGAACTGTCAAAAAACCATGACTGTATCAGGTCGGGACAAAACATTAAAGAATTTCAATACAGAGATCAAAAACACCCCGAACCAGTGGCAATGGCAGCCAGCGTGGAACGACAAGGACCTCAATCAAAGCGCGCTGACCGAGGCCCATGGAGACTGCGCAGGAGGCCGAATTAGCCCCTGGGAGCCCCGGATCGGGAAAATAAGGAGGTTTTTTATTGTTGGGCAAACAAGGCCGAAATGGGGGAAGCCCGAGCAATCGGACGCATGGCGAACCGGAGAACTGCGGGGGAAAAAGGCATAAAGCGCTAAACGTGCAAAGGCAGGACCCGCACTTTGGAAACTAGCGGTATTGATCGGGGCGCCCTCAAACGGTAAGAGGTTTTGGACGAAAGCAGAGCGATCCTACTCAACGATCGACACGTGGCCGGCAGAGGTGAGAGGAAACCGTCGTTGATCGCGCGCTATCGGTCGAGCAAGTCAACCGCGCGAGACGTGCGTATGACGTTGGATCTGGGGGACCCAGATCGGACGGCTAAGTTCACGCTCAATGGAGGAAGCAAAATCGACGAAGGAATACGCCGCGTTTTAGAAGGATTTGAAATCCGTTTGATCAACACATTGGAGGAAAGACTTCATCCATGACGTAACTGAAGAAATGAACCTACGAAGCAGGCTGGCGCTATTTAGATGAGGACATGTGGCCACTCCCTGAACGTTCATGATGATGCCGAACAGGGAACTCCAAGCACAGCTGCAGAAGGTGAATCGACAGTGGCGGAAGAGGAACCGAACAGGCATGGGAACGAATGGCTAAAAGCCATGAACAGATACAAAATACACAATTTTTTTTAGTTTTTGGAGTTAGTCAGAGTGAATCCCGAGAGGAGAACTGAACACTGAGAGACAGAAACCAAAGAAGAAGGCAGTAAATCAAAAGCAGAAAGCGACAGAGGGTCGAGCTGACCAACGGCAGCATCGAGCACTAGAGGCTTGAGAGATCCAAGCCATCCCGTAGAGAGGTCTGTTAGGACTGAGCACCACATTTGGCTCTTTCCACTGTAGACCAGAAGGTCACAGAGCTGGTAGGAAGAAGAAGAGTATGTGTACTCCATTGGCTTGGGGAATCCAAGAACCACCTTGCCAAGCAAACCTGCTTCAGGAGAACTCACATTGAGTCCCTGCATTGTAATTCTCTGCTTAAAGACACAATAAAACAAGGCCACCATTGAAAGCTGGACCGGAAATGTAGCCCTGGAGAATAGGGTGAACTCCTTATTAAAATTCTTGTGTCTTTGTGTTGCTTATTGTATTTCTCTGTTGTTTTTCCATTTAAAATGTCTGTGTGTTGGCAATTTGATCGATCCATTGCTTAAATAACACAGAACACACACCAGCGCATGAGTCTGTAATACCTTTGTTTAATAAATCTTCAACTGATATCACTCATAGGGTGATTATCAGATCAATAATCTTATACAGCTTCAGATTTCTTAGCAGAAGAATCAGAAACAAAAGGACCACTCCCAAATTTAAAGGCAGAAGACTTTCTACCATTTCTAGATTTTCTGCAGCATATTGTATTTTTAGTTTATTTGATAGGATTTGTTTCTTATAGACTAGTGACAGTTTGAGGAAGATCTTTTCCTATATATTGTTTTATTTTCATCTTAAAAGGGTTGCCTTTTGATGCCAAAACCCTACCATTTTTTTAAAGACTTTTATTACAAAAATTTTAATTGAAGTATTCTAGCTTTAGTTTCATGACAAAAATTGTTTCTCATGTATGTCTTTCCATGTTATTCCATAAATTTTTTATGCATATGTTCAAGGTAACATAGGAGTTAGGGCAAGGCTAGGTTTTAGTATCAACCTCCCTAACAACTCGCTACAAAGTTATCATCCACACTAAGATTAGGAATAGTTTGTTTAAATTAGCTCATCTGCATCATTTAATTGTTGCCTTTTGTCATCTCTTGAATGTATATTTGTTTGGTTGTAGAATTCTTTTACACACATCTACTAAATCTGAATGATCGAGTATTCAGTATGGATTCCTCAAAGTTGGACGTTGGCATTTTGATCAAGTTTCTGCAAGAGAAGGATTTATTTCGACGTAGAGATTGGATAATCATCAGCAACCGCTTATACAAATCACATATCTAGTCATTGTGCTTCATAGATTGTTGCCTAGTGACAGTGAACAGTGTTAAAAATATCCCATATCATCACTCTTGTCTTTAGGAGGAGGGGAGGGGAGCTCCCTTGCTTTTCTAAGAGAAACATATTCATCGAATGTTACATCCTTTCTAGCTTCAACCTTCCTTTGACCAAAAATATATATTCTAAATGCTTTAGAATCTTCATTATATCCAACAAACGTACCTTTCTTTCTTGTAGCCTCTAGCTTGTTACTTTTGTCCTTCAGCACATCGAAGTATACGGGGTAGCCAAAAAACCGGAGATAACCAATATCAGGCTTGACCCCTATGAATACTTCCTCGAGAGTCTTGTTGTCCAAAGCTTGATGAGGCAACCTATTTTGAACATATACCATTGTGTTTCTTGCTTTAGCCCAAAGGAATTTTGGCAACTTTTGATCATGGAGCATGGCTCGGGAAGCTTCTACAATGGACCTATTCTTTCTCTCAGCAACTCCATTTTGTTCGAGGCTGTAGGGTACAATGGTCTCCTTCTTAATTCTTTCCTTCTTGCAAAAGTCTGTAAATTCATTTGAGATGTATTCCTCGCCGTTATCGAACCTAAAGATCTTTATTTTCTTCCTTGTATGATTTTCAACCAAAGAGTTGAACTCTTTGAATATTTCGAATGCCTCATCCTTATGCTTCAAATAGCATATCCATGTCTTCCTTGAGAAATCGTTGATTAAGGTGATGTAATAAAGATGACCCCCAAGTGAATGCATCGGCATTGGACCACATATATCAAAATGAATGAGATGAAGGATGTCTGATGTCTTGTTTTCGCTAGAGGGGAATCGTCCCCTTGTCTTCTTTCCACTTGCACACCAAGGGCATACTCCATCATATTGAGCTCGAACATCGGGGATCCCAGAGACCAACTTCAATTTTGGAAGTGCATCGTAGTGTAGATGGACCAGCCTTCAGTGTCACAGCTTGCTTTGAAGATTTTTATTATGGACCATAGTTAAAAGAGGTCTTCCAGTGACTCTATAGAGTCCTTCAAACCTAGTTCCCAATGTGAAGGCATTTCTCATGTAGAATTCAGCAGGCCAAGTAAGCATTTCTTATGGTTTATCAATTGTTGTAAAGTGTTCTGCGTCAGTAGTTTTCCTCGATTTTTGTGCTTTCAGTTAACATTCAACTCATTAATGGCTAATCAATGCTACATCAGTTTTTAGTATATGGTCAAATCAAATCACATAGCTCCATATAATTTGCAACATTCTTACTCATTGCTAGTCTACAATACATCCTTAAGAGAACAATGCAATAAATGATGAAACATTGCATTGAAGTGAAACATCACACATGTTATAGGATTGTCATGAGTACTTAATGTTGTCATCTTCATGAATATAATGGTCTTTAGCATAATGTGAAAGACACACTTAATAACAATCCATATCTAATCCTTGAACATGTTAATAATTTGCGATAGCATATCCTTGAATGGTATCTTTTCAATGGTTAATATGATATATTATATCATGTGTTGTCACACTTTTACATCACATCTTAATGATAATTAGTGATTAAAGTAGGAATTGCACTTGATAATTATATAAAATCAAAATCTACCATTGTTGAATGTTAAAACCCTCCTCTTTAGTGTTGATGTCATCATTTATTTGTTGTTTATGGATGACAACCAAAAAACTCTAATCAAAACCCTAGATCATTGTTATTTATTTGAAGGTCATGTCCTAAGTCACCAGACCCAAGGTCACAGGATGCGCAAATTCAAGCATCCAATGCAGGACACGTACTAATAGACATACTGATACATCTAGATTCTACATTATAAATTTGTAACATTATGCATACAAATACAATTGTGACAGTTTCATCAATGATCCAATACGAGAAAGACAAGAAATTAACAATAAAGTGCAATTTTCTCATTAAGTCATCAAAATCAAAATGTGTTACATATGTATTGAGTCCTAAGGACTCGTGACTAGGAATGCTAATGGCAAATAGAACTAGCAAATACAAAACAATTACAAGGTAGTAGGTAGCTCATCAATCATCATCATCAAAATCAGCATCACTGTCACAGTCCCCACTGCTCTCCTTTGCATCCTTCTCCTTTGTATCAATGTAATCTCTACATCTATTGGTGTGGAGGATGACCCATCAAGAGTACACCATCATCAAAAGTGACAGGCTTGAATCACCTCCAAAAGACTCCTAAACCCTTTGCTACTCACTCCCACACACCCACAGCACAAGAGACGCATTACAATGAAGAGAAAGAGGCCCAAATTGGGCTTTTAAAGAGCTGCGATATGCTTTTCGAGAGTGACACATGTCCCAAAATTGTGACACGTTGCTCAGGTGAATCAAATTTGCTAGGTCCACGAATCCCTCATGTTCGGACACGCTAGACCCACGAATCAAACATGTGTCCCTCAACAATCGTGTTTGAGACGCGGGATTCGAGACACATGGGGTGGGGCAAATCTGGTTACTTAGGTCAAACACCACTAAAGAGTAGGACAAAGGTGTCTAAAGGTGGCAGTGGCAATCCTTTCTATTATTGCCCTAACATTTATTTCTACCAAGTGGGGCTTTACACTAGGGTTGCTAGATTTTGCAATAATAGTCTTGACTCTTGATCCACAGACTAGATTCATTAATTCACTAACGTAAAAACCTTTACCTTTCATTAATTTAAACTCACCTTTATAAAAAGCACTTCACTTTAATAATTCCTTTAATTAAAGTAAATTTACTAAGGTTAAGACTTTGGACAACTTCTACACGTTTTGACACTTACACTTGTACGGGAGTAACTATCTGAGCTACAAACATCAATAGTTTCATGCCAAATTGGAAAACATTTCTTTTGTTTTAGGTTGGGAATCTCTTGCAACTTTGGAAATGGGTATCTTTGCCTCAAGTTGGAAGCAATATTCTCTGCCTACATAGGCTTCAAGTTGGAAGGATAGCAAACTCCAAGTTGAGACGAGAAATTCATTGGTGTGAATGGTACAACAACTATGCTAAAGAATGCCTTTCCATATATGTTTGGAAGAGGAAGCACTAGAGGAAAGACTAGGAACATGAAAAAGGAAATTGCAAGTGATTCAAAGGCTAATGAACACTACAAAGGCTCAAGTAGATAAACTAAAATGCAAGCACATCTAGTTAAATGAAAGAGAGAAAATAAATACTAATGGATTAGAGGAAGTTGAAAAGAAAGTTGAGTGCCACGGGATAGATTTCTAAAATTGGAAGTGATGTAATGACCAAGCTATGAGTTAAGAAAATCAAGGACCCCTACTCTCTCAGCAAGCTCTCTTAATTCTAACCAAATGGAAGCTATGTAAGAAGACATTGTCAGTGGAATGTCAAGCAAGCAAGAAAGCAAATCTAAGACAATCTCTCCTCAAGGCAAGCAACAAGCAAAATACCCCTAGCAAGTATGGCCCCAAAAAGTCTTTCAATTTGTATTATGTTTTGCAAGATGGTATTTTTGTTAGGACAATATGTAAGGCTATATACAAACCACATAATCAGTTCTACAAAAAGAACTTTAAGAATAGTGCAAACTCAAGTATTTTTGATGAAATCCTAAAAAGATTTGTAGTCTTCAAGACAGTTTCACAAATTAAATTTTGTATAATGTGTTGGACAATTTAGTTTCAACCCCCATTAATACAAAAGTAATTGTTTATGTTAAAAGAAAGAAAAATAAAAATAAAAAATGACCATGCATCACATGAGAGAGAAACAAAAAGCTACAAAACGAATATTTTATTGATGATGGAGATTCAGGGGCATTAGCATTAATACTCTTTTATTTGGTTCATGGTTAGTTGCTCAACCCAACTATCTGTTCTTAATTACACCTATTATGATTAATGTCTATCATCGTTAAATATTAAAGCCACTAATATAGCATGCCTTTATTACATTTCATTATATAGTACATGTTTAGTGTTACATGTGGACATGTTCCTAAGTGCAGGGGATGTGCCCACAAGACATGGGTACACCAAGGTGGGCATTGGGTGCAGTATGGAATATCACCCTCAAAAATGAGACATCCTAATTGTTGAATGGTGTTTTCATTGATGCCAACATTGGTCCTTGAACGCTCTTAATATTCGTCCAGTTGGCATTGATTGGAAGCTCCAAATGAGAATCCTTGAAAGAAGGGAAGCCCTAGATGCCCCCCACTAGTTGAAGAATTTAAGGACAAGTAGTGAAATTGCTTGCATGCCCATCGCTATCTTGTTTTCATTGTCATGGCGATTCCAACAGTAGGTGGCACGCATTATTATGCTTAATGTCTATCATCGTTAAATATTAAAGCCACTAATATAGCATGCCTTTATTATATTTCATTATAGTACATGTTTAGTGTTACATGTGGGCATGTTCCTCAGTGCAAGGGATGTGCCCCCAAGACATGGGTACACCAAGGTGGGCATTGGGTGCAGCATGGAATATCACCCTCAAAAATGAGACACTCCTAATTATTGAATAGTGTTGTTAGTGATGCCAACATCGGTCCTTGAACGCTCTTAATATTTGTCCAGTTGGCATTGATTGGAAGCTCCAAATGAGAATCCTTGAAAGAAGGGAAGCCCTAGATGCCCCCCACTAGTTGAAGAATTTAAGGACGAGGAGTAATGAAATTGCTTGCATGCCCATCGCTATTGTGTTTTCATTTTCATAGCGATTCCAACAATAGTTGGCACGCCATATAATTCCTCACAGTTGAGGAAATACGTGTTATTAAAGATTGAAGCCCCATCTCAAGGTTAAAAGCCCAAAAGAAGTTTCAACAAGCATCTTATTAATGGCCCTTTTTTAGAAAATTAAATTAATCTATGATGGGCTTATATTAGTCAAATTTGTTTGAAAAAAAAAAATCATTGTCAAAGGCAATAGTATTATTCAAAATGAGGTCAGCCTACACAAACAAATTATTTTTGACTCCTAAATATTTCAAAATTTGAATTTCATTTTCAAATTTTGGAGGGGCAACTTCCTTCCTTTTTGGACAAGTAGGCTCCACTATGAAGACCCCTTTTATCTCTATATATAGTGGCTCATCTTCATCACAAGTTAATCAAATCTACGGATATTCATTCATAGAAACTTTGCGGCCCTGAGTAGTCACGAGCATTTGGAGGAGCAAGTCGAGGTTGAAGTTTGAAGACTATCTTGTTATGATTCTTCAATGAGGTTGATTGTTTTCTGATGTTGTCCAAATCTTTTAAGAGAGGCCAAGTGTGAAGAAGGTTTGTGGTTAAAACTTTACATCTTTCCACTGTGGTTTTTCACTAGGGTATTGAGCACATTTTGAGGCTTACTCAACCCTTTTTGGTAGACATCTGTGATATTTTATGAGGCTCCTCTTCGTGGATTTTACTATGGCATCTGTGGTGCGTTTTCAGCCCTCCGAGGTCTCTCTTTTGAGACATTATCCTGAGGTTATTTTGCTATCATTAAGCTGCAAACCCTAAGGCCATAGCTTAGCCCTAGAGCAAGAGAAATTACACATTGTCTGTGGTTATTCACTGATTTTCTTAACTCTGGGACTGTGATTTTTTAAGGTTCTTGTGACTGCGTATTGAAGTATGTTCGGCATTTATTTTTGGCACACCC